>CM035416.1:127745711-128490711 GCA_020310875.1 Ceratopteris richardii | reverse complement strand
TTAATTGTGCCCACATTTGTAGTGGCTGTAAGAGCACATAACTTATAGAAGTTGTTCCTCTTTATGCCAGTCCCAACAATGTTGTTGGTACCATCCATAATCTTAGCTCCTGTCTTATTGAAAGATACTTGATGACCTTGATTAGTTATAGAAGCTACTAAAAGTAGATTTCGTTTTATTTGTGGAACATAAAACACATTTGAAAGCTTTTTGATATCACCATTAGAGTTAATGAAAGAAACCGTACCTTTGCCCTCTATAGGACATCTTGCATTGTTCCCTACCTTTACTGTGATGGGTTCCTTTAGAGATTGTAAGGAATTCTCAAGGTCTTTTCTGCTCGTCATGTGAAGAGATGCACCACTGTCCAACACCCATGAGTCATCTATTCCTAAATCTTTAGCAGATGAGCACACCTCCTCTATCGTAACAAATAACTCAAGCTTTGTTTCTGTTGTGTTGGCACAATCCTTGCCCTTACCACTTTTTGAAGAGCCACTCTTCTCTTCTGCCTTCTTGATGCAATAGTCTTGGATTCTCTATCCTTTCTTCTTGCAGTGGAAACACTCTCCCTTGAAGTTCTTTTTGTCTTTCTTCTTTTTGGCTCCCTCTTTTGAAGAGTTTGCTTTGCCTCCTTTGGCATTTGCTATGAATGCAGTGTCTTGTTTGGTACCGCCACTCTTTGCCTTAAGCCGCAACTCCTCCTCCATGAGTAAGGCACTGAATTCTTCAAAAGTTAGTGGTTGAGGTCTGATTTGAGTATTAAGAGCAATTACCAAACCCTCAAACTTAGGTTGGACAGATTCAAAGATAATGCCGAGCTAGCTCCTCACTTGACTTTTGAACACCTGCTCCTACCATTTGATCTGGTAGATTCTTTATGCGAGTGATAAACACCTTTGCAATCTCTCCATCAGTAAACCTTTTTGCTACTAGCTGATTCTCCAAGTTTTGAGTCCGTGTCTGATTATGAGTTTCATATTGATTTCTCAATATGTTCCATGCTTCACATGCCATGGTAGTATGTTGAATGAGAGTCATAACACTATCAGAAGTACTTGTAACTAGGCATCTGCATTTCTATGTTTCCAAGCATGTAGAAGATCAGCATCAGAATGAATCATTTGACCAGGATTATTTGGATCAGGTATTTCTTGCGGCTCATGATTAGTCCTAAGAACAGTCTCCACAAGCTCATATGAATCAGGGATATAAGTGATTTTAAACTTCCACAAGCTGTAATTTTCACCATCAAGTTTACCTTCCGTGAAGGCTGGTGGTCGTATCTGCAACATTGGGATGACCGGCATCATTGCTGCTCCTGCTTGTGTGCCACCTACTCCTGTTGATGAACCACCTTGATTCCTAGTCGTAGATGATGATGCACCGCTTAACATCTTCTCTCTTTTGTCATTGAGACCTTTGCAACCTCTGTGTTTATACTTTTGCACCACTTCAAGGACTCCTCAGCTCTAATATCATGTAAGAAAATAACAACACAATAGAATAGAACAGTAGACAAAGTTGAGAGAAAAACACAGACAAAGATAGATGCAGACTGAGAGATAGAGAACTCAGATTCTCGAATTGCCGAGTGTGATGCAGTTACAACCATGGTGTTGTACACCCGTGCACTCCGAATGTGGAGCTTAGATGGCGATCTAGACAAACTCTAGATGAAGGGCTTACTAGTGTGCAATGCTATGTAAAGCTCAACCTGGGCCGTGCTTATATAGCTTTTACAAGGTGGTTTGGTATAGATAAACATAGTCGGGAGATACAAAATAGTCGGTAAAATATACAATCTGACAATATCTCCATGACCAAAAGTCCTACTGTCTCGGCCCTACGGGCCGAGGGGATAGGCCCCCTGGACCCCATAGAAGAGGGCAAGCCCCCCTCTGCACTCCCCCCATTAAGGTTATATGGGGAAATTGCACGACGCCACAGGGCCTTTATTTTCACCTTAAATGGAACCCAATGGCCTCTAAGTTTATGCCCTACCTAACCTAATGGCTAGGCTCGCAAAGATCATCTATAACAATCAATGGTCACACATGCATCTAACTTGGAAGTTAGGGTTCCAAAAATGTTCGAGCTCTCACAATGGCTTCTCCTCATAATGGGGGCCAACTTAGAGAATCATGGAGCATTTGTGATCACATGAGCGTGGAGTATTGAGCATATCTAACAGTTCAAAGTGTCCAACTCTACCACAATTCCAACATCCTTTACTATCATTACGTGAATGATTTCTTTGGAAATTTTTGTGGCCTTTTTGGATCCCCCTTCCTCAAAACTGTCCTCTACCTCCTCCATAATTTTGTTTTTGACCTTGGTCTTGGTTATTGTGTCCTCCTCCACTTCCGAAGCCTCTACCTCTGCCTCTTCCTATACCATAGTAGAATACCTATTCAGAACTAGGTTTTCCTTGGGAGTTCGGGTCGTCACCAAGATTCTTTTCTTCAATAATGAACATGGACACCAGATCAACATAGTTTGAAATATTTTCCTTGGTCTAAATAGAAATGTTGAACAGCTTATATGCAGCTCCTAAGCCATGAAGGCATACTTCCACCTTATCATCATCATCTACATTCACACCAATATATGCAAGTGACTCACATATGCTTTTGATTTTTAGGGTGTAGTCACTTACAGGCATGCCATTTTTCTCCAGTGTATGGAGCTCGTTCTTGAGTTGCAATTTCCGTGCCTTTGTATTGGTCTCATACAATGTGACTAGACTGTGCCAAG
Organism: Ceratopteris richardii; assembly: GCA_020310875.1. Lineage (NCBI taxonomy): Eukaryota > Viridiplantae > Streptophyta > Polypodiopsida > Polypodiales > Pteridaceae > Ceratopteris > Ceratopteris richardii. The sequence continues at coordinate 128,487,954 of CM035416.1, read as the reverse complement.
CCTCTTTCAGATTCTTAGCATCCTGTATGTGCCCAATCATGCTATTGTGTATGCTAACAAATAGCCAATACATTACCTTTCGTGCTCCTTGATTCCATTCTTCATACATGCTTAACTTGTCTACAGTCTGATTCCTCTTTGGTAACTGTGGAGCCTTTCGTTCTCTCCTTCGATGTACTTCGAGTAGCCTTTTCCCATCAAGAAATTTCTGATTCTGAATCTCCAAGCATGGAAGTTGTTCTTGTCCAGCTTATCGCTCATAAGCTGACTCATTCCATCTGCATTTGGCATTTTTGCAGAAGTTCACACACTCCAAAAACACTTCAAGCAGTACTTCTGCTTGAACACTGTTGCACTTTGACGTGACAATTTGATCTAAAAAAAACGTAGTTTTCGTGTATCAATAGCACACAAAATTGCTTGAAATTCAAGATTTGGAATATATGAGTGTTACCAAACATGAAGTAAGTTAAAGTTTTGCAAATTGACCTGATTTTTCTATGGGCACCACCTTGCGGGCTCAAAACAAAGGTTGAGATGGCTCCGAAAAAAATCTGATAAAAATAGGTGAACCTATAGGGTTAACTCTCAAAAATATTTTGAGGCCTTCTACCTTCACGCCAATTTTGGTGGTCGTTTTTGAATCTCGCTTTCTCCATGCCTTCTCGCATACTCTTCACCATCAACCTTCTCCACGAGCTCTCTGCAACCACACTGGCTCTGATACCATGTCACGAGGAAGTGGATAAGGAAGAGAGCTCACACACACTCTCACAATCAAAGAGAAGCACACACATAGATTGAGGCAAGGAAGAATGATCTTCTTGTTCTTCTTCTATTACATAAAAGGAATGTACAAGAATGACCTAAAAACAATAATAGAACAAGTTCCATATATAAAGAAAAGTACATGAGGAAAATCCTAATGTCCGCGAATGAGTGAGCTGGGAAGAAAAAAATGTGCCATCACTCTCGGTAGATAAATCTAGTAAGCTCAATGAAGTATCCATGATATATACCAGCATGACCACTAGACATGTCATAGAAAGGAAAAACTAATACTTGTCATCCTAGATCATCACATGTTGAGCTTGATATCTCAACACATCCACCATTGAAGTTTGCAAGGTAGGTGGTTTCATAGATTGGAGAGAGGATGGAATAGGTGCGATTGAGTAGTTGGATTGTGGAGGACGTGGAAAACTAGAGTAAGATGGGGCATTAAAATTATGCTTCATAGAAAAAGTTGGTTTGTCAAAAAGTGGTTGTTGACGTGGTTGTTGTAGACAAATTGACTTGGTTATGGACTGAAATTCCTTCTTTACATCATAGGAAAAAGAGATAGCTTTGTTCAGGGGGTGTAGGCGGTAGTGTGTGAATCATGGCTTAGATTCCCATCTCCAAACCATCTTCATATTTCCTATGCAAGGTATCCTCATGTACATCTTTGAACATTCGAACCAATAATAGATTTTGCAAGAACCGCTCCGTGTAGGTAGTGAGAGTGTCACATACCATGTAAAGGTTGTCCATGCACGTCGAACATGTAAATGATATTGAGGAGGAAGAAAAGAATCATTACCTTTATCTTGGAAAGCCTTCTACATAGTTGGACGATCTGCATTGTGATGCAGTAGATTCCACTAGAGCTCAGCTTTCCCTACTAAATAATTAGTAGCATTACGGGAAAAAGTGAGCCCTGCATGGGCCTTGTAAGGATTCCTAATTTTAAGGAATTAAAATGACTAATCAAGGTGATTAAGAGATTTGGAAATACAACTAGTGGTATTTTCAGTTAAAATAAAGAATAAAAAAGAACCCTCTTTCAACAAAAAATTCGTGTGGATTCTAAGCCATTAGATTGGTTTATTGTATGGCCACGATCAAATGGAAAAAGAAAGGCACTAGAAGACAAAATAAGACCACACTCTCTGTCAAAGAAAGACAAAAGAGCAAACTCCCTCGCGAAGAGAGAGAACAAAAAATCGTGAAATCACCTATTGACAGCCGTCCGATCGCATTTGATTTTGAGGGTGGAGATTGAGAGCCAGTCTACTGTCACTAAAAGACAAAATAGCTCCATGGACTGTCACTAAAAGACAAAACCACGAAAATTTGTGGGAAGAGAGAGAAAGAGTTCGGGGTCCGCGTAGCTTTTTGACCATTAGATGTGAGAGAGGATGGATGGTTGGGATTGAATAGGATTGAATCCATGTAAGGATCAAATCTCATCCATTCATTTTTCTCAAAATCCAAGGGCCCAAATTCAAGGTGCCTTTTTTCCTTTTGGGAGCAACCACATCCATTAGATCTAAGCAACATCTAAGGGCTATAATTTAAAGTAGCCCATTTCTCAAGAACTAATCTTAGCCATTGAATCTTGAAGGGCATCCAAGGGTTGAGTTTGAATCCCATGACTTTCAAAAACTACCTGAGGAACAAAACCACGAAGTTTAGCTTGTTTATGTGGTTTTGACTAGCCCAAACCAAGGGAAGCCTATGCCTATCCTAGTTGATTAAGAGCCTAGACTATGGCCACCACCCTCTTCTCATTGGTCCATCACTAATCACTCTCTAATCTAAAAGGCCCATCCATGGTTCATTTTTTTCCCTAATGGCAAATTTGACATTTTCACTTTCAGGATATGATTCATCAGAATAGAAATCATCAAACTGTGACAACCATGAAAGAACCAAATGGCCATCCTTACGGCCATCAAATTATAAAAGTTGGTAATTTATAGCACCAATCTTGGAATGTGTGCCATCAACTTGGGCAGAGACAATAGTTTTTATCACCCTTGCAAGGTTATCTTCTTTAGATTGCATATTTTGAAGTACTTTGTTGCATTGCCAGATCTCCTTTTGAGGGCCGTGGACATTTGTGCCATACGAGCTCTAGCTATTGCTCGACTGGTACCCAGGGTAGAGGTGACTCACCAAAATCCTCCATGGTGTTCGTAGGGTCCATGGGTATGTAGACAAAGAAACCCGCTTGTTGGATATGTGAAAACAATTTTGAGATTACTTGAGTTAAAATGAAAAAGGAAGGGTGGTTCTTGAGAATTGAATAAGTAAGAAAGAGATGCAAGTTGTATTAAATATAAGAAAAGAGAACTAGAGTGACAACACAAGGAGACAGTGTAGTGGTAAAACACTTCACTTGTGAGGGTGAGGTTGTGGGTTCAAATCCTTCCTCCTTGGTGAATATAAAACTCTTTATTGCCACTCCTTAATTAAAAGGTGTTCGCGCATAGCTAATGGCTACAGAGGGTTGCCAAGGGAGCCTTGGGTGCTAGGGAAGCCAAAGATGCCAAAGTTATGCTTAAGTTGTATGCCTTAGTTGAGCTTCAAAGTAAGTCGAAGGAGTAGACGTAGGTTTAGGAACTAGATCGGGAAGTGAAACTAAAATCGGAACCGAAATAGAAATAGAAACAAGAACAAGAATCCAAATCCGAAAACAAAAATGAAAATGAAAATGGATAGCGAAACAGAGATCGAACGACAAAACAAATGGAAACAGACCCTTTCGTAATGATGTAGGTAGTGCTTTGATACCACTATTACCAGTATCTTAATTCTTTCTCACATAGATGATGTGGATGCAAGAAACATATAGAAAAAACGAGATAAAATACAGGATTGAATGCAATCTCCCCTCAGGCACTCTATTTTGACAACCCATAGAGTGCATGTATTTATAGGATTTTTCACTATGTCAAAAATAACAAAACACCAAAACACATTAATAAATTAATAAATCTCATTCCATTAATTCTTTATACAACACATTCTATAATTGATAAGAAACAATGAGTGAGATAGTGAGCGAAAATAAGAAAAATAAAAGAAATACATGACAAAAGGTATGAATGAGTGAATGAAGATAGTTACATAGAGTTTCTACTGTTATGCACGGGCTCCTGAAATTGCTCATGAAAAAAAAAGATACGCATAATGCGCAAATTTTTTTAAATGTAAAAGTATGTATTCATATAACGGTTGCCAAAATCGGACAATATAGCCTCCTAAGAAATGAATATAAATTACTATCTTTTGTTAGAAATAAAAGAGCACTTTCTCCCTGACTAGGAATGCGTAAGAGCTAAGTTGTGCCGCCATATGCATATTCACACACAAGGGGTGGAATAATCACCAACATTCGTAGAGTAGAGTTTGAGCCACATGGCATAAAAATAAATACTAAGAAAACATTTTTCATGTTATGAAAGACTACACAATGGAATAGTGGCTGTTGGGACGTGCTCGGGCGGGAGGGGGATCGGAACTCTGCAAGAGTTTTTGTACTGCCTATTCAACATTGAGTTAGCAAATCCTTGGGTTGTTCCACCGCTCAATGTGAACGGGTATCCATAAAAGATGTATATATGGCTATGGATAATTGGACTGAGCGTGCAAAACACTCGTGACACTCCTCAGTCTGAATCCAGCCTAACCAATATACCAATGAAATATGAACCCATTGGCGAAGCTCATGCTTTTTTCATAAATTATTTTACCAAAGATTATACTTATGCTCGTCATTTTTTAGTTATGCTTTTTTTGTCCTTTTCGGATGGAGTTTGAGCAATTGATGAGTTCATTCCATGGCCTCTATGTGAAACAGGCATAAGAGAATGCTTAGAAGAACATTCAAGCGTACTTGTGGAGTTAGAAGACATCCGTTATGTTTTGTGGATCTGCCATTGAGAGACACTTGGCTGCATATTAATCACTTTGCCTTAAACAGCCGGCTTCCCAAGTGCTCTCTCCTTCATATGCTAAACAGCCTGTGCTAATAATGTAGCAGCCCAGGCAGTAGATCCATGGGTTTGAAACCAGAGCATAAGGTTGAGTTGAAAGTAGCAGCAGACGGCTTTGAAGGTCAAGGGCGGCTCTATGCGCCGCCTCCATCTGCAACATCCGCGCGCCCTGGGGAACAAAATCAGCATTCTGATAAAATCCAATTTTATTACGAGGGCGTGCGTGGAGACGGCGTGAACTCTGACTCAGGATTCAGTGGAGGCATTGGCAATGACGTTACTCCAAAAAGTGACGAGCATTCTATGAAGATGGCGGTGGAGAGAGCTATGGCGAAGCTCAAGAGCACTATTCATCCCGAGTTTCTTGATAGGGTCGTCCATGCAGTTGTCTCCATTGTTCAAGAAGCGGGAGCTTCAACGAAGGATACCATGCAACGTGTCTCTGCGTATCTCTCGGAGATTCTACCTGCGGCAAGTCATCCTGATATCAAGAAGGTCAACTGTTTCTACTTTGTCATGTGATAAACTTTACGTAGTTATAAACTTTTCCTCTTGGCTACAGATTGTTGATGAGGTCCAGGATCAGATGCTTTTAGAATCCTCATCACCAGAACCTTCCAGCAAGCTATGACAAAGATGCAATAGTTTGTAAAGAAAGTTTGGTGAGTACTGTGCGGATCCTTATTGTCGATGATAAAGGAAGTAGGAAAGCGTTGGTTTGATTGTATGCAGACTGCTACAGAAGTACTGTAAGTATTGCTGCAATGATCTGCAGATAAGAAGGATGCAAGCCGTAGGAAGCCTTTCATTTCATACTATAGAGATTCTTGAGGAACTGGACATTTTGCTTAGTTTGATAGTGTGTTTATGCAGGCAGTCAATCCTTTGTATATGACTGTATTTGGTCAAGTTGTCTTGTATTTTCCTGAATAAACCATGGGAATGGTGATATGTCCTAAACCATGAGACTGGTGTAAATCCCTTCAATAAAGAAGTTCCATTAAGAAAATAATGGTGAGAATGTCCGATGCAGGTTTTGTTCTTGTCTATCAGTTTTCTTTAGAAATGATATTATCCATGTGTGCACAAGACGATGGTCTTTTCGAGAGAAGATTAGCATTATCTCTGCCTACGGAAGATGAACGTCGAGGATCACTGTTTTATATGCACTTTATCATGCTTTTACTTAAAAAGGATCATCATAACTTATTTATGAGTGTCTGAAAGCTGAGATTTTTATATAACAACCCAAAATTCTGCATATCGTAAGTCCGTATAAAAATCGAGGATCATTGTTCCTTGTGTTTAAAACGGCAGCCCTATTGGGAAAGGATCAGCATAACCTGCACCGTTTGCGGAGGTCAAGAATTAAATGTATAATCCTGCTGTTAAATTTACGTAAGTCATACCGTGGCGTATAATTGTGTAAGTGTGTAGTTCTCTTTCACTTTTTTGGTGTGCCTCTCTCCTTGCTGTGAGGCGATGTCGTATCTTTATCTTTGAAAATTAATGCTATCTCTCCAGAAACAAAATCTATGTAAACGATTTTAAGATCACTCCTACCATCGGGGCTACTTATTTGCTTTCCTTAATGCTTTTGCAACTAATTATTTGCTCGATACTCAGCTATATATTGCATCTGTGGATTTATGCATGGTTGCTGCCAAGGGATGTGCATCTTTCCATGGAAGCAGCCTCCTTTTCTGTGAAGAACAGAAAGTTGAGATCTTCTAGGCCGGTTTCTATTTGCTTTTTCAAGATTTAAGTATCTTTTCATGAATAATGATAAGATTAGAATCTCACACGCCGGATCTTTTCCCACTTTCTCAGATTTTAATAGAGAGAGAGGATTACACGCGGCTTCTGTTGTTGAATGATATGAGTGGCATATGCATACGCAATATCAAGATCGACGATCATTTTTCTTTGTGCAGAACTGCTATATGAGGAAGGATTACAGCAACCATGTAGAAGATGTCCCTATCGGGAAGGAGTCAGCGTAACCTGCACGTGTGAAAGTGAAGTCTGATATAAAGGATCATTGTTCCATGTGTATAACATAATGTTCCGGTGGGGGAGAGGATCCACATAACCTGTGCATACTAAGTGCGAAGGTCGAGGATCATTGTTCCCTCTGCATAATCTTGTTCTTTTGAAAAAGGAATCGCTTTCTGCATATCATTGTTCCCTCTGCATGAGCCTGTTCTTTTGAAAAAGGAATCGCTTTCACGTATGCAGAAGACGACCGTTGTATGTTGAAAGGATTAGCTTAGCCTAGGCAGCCAAGTGTGAGTTTGAAGTCAATAATGTGACATGAAAGCCGACTTGGAACCATTCAGAACTGTCAGCGTTACGTCAGTACTCAGAATTTTTATGTTGAGAAATATTTTGCATGACTATTCAATCAAGGATTATATTCTTCACTTCAGCCACACAGTCTGTTGTACTACACCTGCATAGTGGGGGATAAGGGGATCCCAAAGGTGTTGGCGGGGGGGGGGGGGGGGTGTTTGTGGTTGATTTCATCGTTTCAAGCAGAGATGGTAGTAGTAGTTCCATGATCGACCTTAAAAACAAAAACAAGAAAAAAGAGGAGGAAAAAAAACATTGTCGAGGGTATAGTGGTAAACGCTTTGAACCTTGCACTTAAAATTCAGGCTTTGAAAGAGAGAGATTGACTGGCGTGAATCCTTGGAAACTGGAAACTGGAAACTGAAGGATAAATAGGCATCCGTGATTCTTATTTCAAAATTTCAAGTATAAAATCGAAGAGCAGGTCCATGACCGAACTGCTAAGGGGCAAAGAAATGTGCAGGATCAGATTTAGGTTTCTTTAATAGAAGTTACAGTAGCCGTCTTTGGGTTTTGCTTTATTCCTGCCGTTATCGCTAATGTTTCTGTGTAATTGTTTTTGATGAAGAATCAGATTATTTGGGCGTGCGCAATGATCTGCTGAAAATTCAAATTAGTTACGTCAGTAATATGCACTCCATACGGACTTTCTACTTCCGCGCTTTGCTCTTCTGATGAAGTGTTTTGATTATTTTCCATCTCCTTATGTGATCGAGGATCAGATTATTTGCCTCTGCGTAATGGTTTTGATCAAGGATAGAAATATTTACTTAAGAGTCTTCTGCTTCTGCATGATTGTTTTTTACGAAGACTTGAATTATTTTTTGCTATGCACCAAAACTACCGATCTCGACAGTCGTAAAACGACGACCGTAATGGGGATGATTTCATTGGCGTCGGAGGGGTAACGAGGGTGATCATTGGCATGAATCGAATGTGGATTACTTGTTAATTCAACATGTGCATCAAGCATGACAACCGTTGGATCAACTCAATTTAGAGCTACCTCTCGCTCAACATTATATCGTTTTATGCCCACAAATCTTCATCAAATAGATGTTGGTCTCTAAAGGCTCATCTCTCTAGATCTAACGCCATAGAGACTTCGGTATAGTCGAACACATTGTTGTTAGATGGATGAAAAAGGCAAAACTATCAATGCTACAGAAGTCTAATTGAGATTCATGAGACACTATCTCGACGTCGTAGATGTTCAAGATGTTCACTTATATGCTTGGACCAACCTTACGTAGATGTTCAAGATGTTCACTTATTTGCTTGGACCAACCTTACTTAGTATGTGCCCCAACCACCTCAAATAGTATCTACATAGATCGTATTCCTTTAGTGATTTCTTGGACCATATGAAAAAGCAAAGGTTAGCTTTTGTAAGGATATGTTGGTTTCATCCGATCGTATTGGATATTTGTTTGCTTCAAAGCCATCGATGAAGGATCAATGTTGTGGGGTTTGGTTTGGTCCCATCAATATTCTATCCTCCATGTTATAGGGGAGAGATTGAATCCACCTAAGTTTGATCCTTTCATTCCCTTTCTCGAGGGTGGGTTCAAGCAGTTTCAACCATACAAGAAATCCTCCCTATTTAAATACATCTTGAAGGAAAAAAAATCTCTGTTTTTTTGATGCAACACAAAGCTTTTGGCCTAACGCTCAAAGGAGCTACAATGTCATGACTCCAAATATTGACAACTGAGATCTTCTTCAATCTAGAAGATTTAGTTGACGAATTTGTTAGTCAATTCTTGAAAAGAGGTGTCAATCAAAACTCTACTTGATTTACAACTTTAAGCACTTAAGAGTCCATAAGAATTGTGGCTAGAAGATTCAAGAAATATGCTTAATAGAATATTGTGATGCTAATGTTGAGAGCTCCATCACTATAATGTATCAGGGGTATATGGAGGCTTCTACCAGGGAAAATGCATGGGTGGAATTTTGCCCCGACATCGGTGTAAGCTTCGGCATACACATTGGTAACAAATTATCAGTATAAGCCTCGGTATATGCGTCGGTATATGCATCAGTATAAGCATTCGTAATCTCCTAGGCAAAAGTTTTGGTATTAAGCTAGGCATATCGACGCTTATACCGAAGACCATATCTGTGATTTTTTTTTGGATACACTGCCCAAAAAAAAACCGAGTGCATGTAACATGTACTCTAATGACAACCAAAACATGATTTGATAAAGCAAAACACTATTGGACACAAAAGAGATCAGTAGAATGAACCATGAACCATGAACCATGTACAAAAGAGTTATATACTCCATAAATGAAGCATGTACAAGAGTGTGGCGAACCATTGCCATATATGACCCAAATACAAAATGTGGCAAAGCATTGCCATATAGGAATCAAATACAAAAATTTGATGCACCACGACCATATATAAGCCAAATACAAAATTGTGACACACCACTGCCATAAACTTGCCCAAAGGGATAAAAACATCTATATCAACAATCTTGCAACAAATAACATTCATGAAATGAGAAAAATTGACATGATATTTACAAACAATAGCTAAAAATACCAAACCAAGTTTATAAGCTCATCACCTCATCCTAGGTGCTCCCATGAAATGAGAGCACCACGTCCCTCCAAGTCCTCCAACAGTGCAACCAATCCATATGATATACGTAAGCTTCCTCGGTTCGTGTTGGAGGATGACCCACTGCCAACTCTTGCAACAAATATGCAAAACATTAGATGAACATACATGACGTGCTTAACACAAAAATTCAATAATCCAAGTGATACTTACAAATTCATGATTATACGTTTTACGATCTTTATCCTGTTCACTCCATTTTAACAAGATAGAGTGTCCAAACTGTATGGAGCGCCAAGGCACTAGCTCTTTACATATTTAAAACACTAGCTCTTTTCATATTTATTTATCTATATAATGATCCTATTTTTTATATATATTTATTTATATATTCTATTTTTTTCTCAATATTTTCCTTATATAAATTTAATTGAGTTAGAAAACCCTAAAACCCTATTTTTTTATATTCATTATGTATATGTAAAAAGTCTAAAAATCCTAAAAAACTATTTCTTAGATAATTAATTATATATATTTATTTTTATTGTATGTATGTAAAAAACCGAAAAGCCTAATCCTAAAGACTTGAACCTAAAACATGTATATGTGTGTATGCATGTCTATATACATGTATATGTATATATGTATTATATGTGTATATGTGTAGATATGTTATGCATGTGTAAAAACCTTAAAACCATAATCCTAACCACCTAGACCTAAAACATGTATATGTGTGTATGCATGTGTATATATATGTGTATGTGTATATGTATTATTTGTGTATATGTGTATATATGTTATGCATATATAAAAACCTTTAAAGCCTAATCGTAACGACCTAGACCTAGAACATGTATATGTGTGTATGCAAGTGTGTATATATGTGTATGTGTATATGTATTATGTATGTATGTGTGTATATATGTTATGCATGTGTAAAAACCCTAAAACCCTAATTGTAACGACCTAGACCTAAAACATGTATATGTGTGTATGCATGTGTATATATATGTGTATGTCTATATGTATTATGTGTGTATGTGTATATATGTTATGCATGTGTAAAACCCTAAAACCCTAATCGTAACCACCTAGACCTAAAACATGTATATATGCATATATATATATATATATATATATATATATATATATATATATATATATATATATATATATATATATATATATATATATATATATATATATATATATATATATATATATATATATATATGTGTGTGTGTGTGTGTGTGTGTGTGTGTATGTAATAGGCCTCTTTTCTAGTGAAATAATTCATTTTGAACTTTCTAAATTTCATTGTGGGGTTGATGTTTAGAATGAGTAATTAGGTCATTTTATGCATGTAGGAAAAGTTTTGGGATGAAGTCTCTCTAGAGCTTATTCCCATCATGTTTTCTAGTTGAAATTAGAAGGTGAAGATGAAAAAATTTAGAAAAACTATGTATGAGAGAAAGGTAGATCAAGTATAAGAGAATAAAAGTGTCTGTGTGAAATTCTTGTGAATCATGTTTTAAGTTCCTTGTTGAGGGCTCTACATTTAGTTAATTGTAAGAAAATGTCTTGATTTTACTCTCTCACTCTCTCTCTAGAATTTTGAAACTTGCATGACTCAAAAGTGGCATTTGGAGGCGGATTTGAACCTAGGTCCTCTCTAACACAATTGTGCAAATAAAAAAATTGAATAAAAGTATCTCTCATAAGCTTAAGCTAATTCCTCACTGTTTTTGAGTTATAGGGCTTTGAAAAGTGCTGTTTTCCAACACTAAAAAAAGGCTTCTCTAATTCTATTCGAATCCTTGATTCTGATGCTTACATATCACCATGTCTAATTATGGATATTTTTGGATATGTCTTTTTTGTGTTTTTTTCCTATTTTTGACAGGTACGCAAAAGAAAGCATACTACAATCGCATGGCTTTTTACGAAATTTTTGGAGAAACTCCATTTTTTCTAAATTTGGTGGATTACACACTTCTTTGGGTGGCGATCAAATTTTGCTATAGGAAAACATGCACATCAACAAAGAGGATGCACATCAACAAAGAGGATGCACAGAAATCAGAGAATTACCTTGTGATTCAGAGTGAGAGTGAGAGTGTGAGTGTGAATGAGATTGTGATAGCTCGGGGGTGGTCGGGAGGTAGAGGCTTCGTCAAGAAGGTATTTTCCAAAGCTATTGTAGCTATTGATTCTCATCTATAGTATTAGAATTCCTCTTTCTCTGAGTCATATCTTTTCTACTCTTTCGCATCAGATCTTCTCTTATCTTGTGCAATCTCCACGTTTTTCTCTCCTCTTTTGTTCTTGAGTGATCGAAAGATTGTGATTGGGGATATATTGTGATGATAGGGCAAAAAGACTTGGTCTATGTTTTCGTTGTGGGGAGCAAGGGCATCGGACATATGATCACCCGAATAAGGTAGTCTTTCGGCCCACACAATCAAAGGCAATAAACATCATCGAGGAAGGAACAACGATTAAGAAAGTAGAAGATGGAGGTAAGTGCCCTAACTCTACTTCACATTGCATGGTGGCTATTTTTTTCCCAAAGGATTCTATAATTACGATTTAGGTATGCTTTCTATGCATAAAATTAGATTTCTTATCGATTCAGGTAGTACACATTGTTTTCTATCTTGTTTGGGGATACCTTTAAATATGCAGATAAGTAGACTTGTAGAGATGGACAATGGATGACTACATTATATGAAAGGATATATTGAAAAACTTGCATTTACTTTTTTGATAGGTCTTTTTCTGGAAGTTTTCATGTGATTGAGATGAAATAGAGTGATGCAATCATAGGCATGATTTGGTTAGTTCAGAATTCTACAATAATTGATTGCGAACAAAGAACAATCACTTTAAGGATAGATGTTGAATCTATCCACATTCTGGGTGATGCATATAATCCTAAACCTATTCTTATTTCAGCTATGCAGATAATTAGAGGTATACGTGATATCTATAAAACATTTGTAGTGTATGTGAACAATCTACATGAGGCAGATAATGATGAAAGTACTCCAAATTATGTAGAGAATCTTTTGAAAGAATATGCCGATGTATTTCCAGAAGACTTGCCTGGTATACCTCCACCTAGGTAGATTGACCATGCCATTGCCCTGTATCTGAGGAGTGAACAATATTCTAGAGCACCCTATAGATTTAACATTGATAAATTAAAGTAGCTCAAGATTCAATTAGATGATCTTTTGAAGAAAGGCTTGATAAGACCGAGTGTCTCACCTTAGGGTGCACCTGTATTATTTGAGAAGAAGAAAAACAGCTCTTATAGATTATGCATTGAGTATAGGGGGTTGAATAAAAGAACAATTAAAAGTAAGTATCCACTCCCTCAGGTAGATGACTTATTAGGTCAATTAAGTGGAGTGACTGTATTCACTAAGATTGACTTAAGATCTGGATAGCACCAAATTAGGACCAAAATAGAGGATATTCCCAAGAGAGCTTTTCGAACACGATATGATCACTATGAGTTTATGGTTTTACCTTTTGGATTAAGAAATGCTCCTGCCACATCTATTATTTGATGAACAATATTTTTCATGATTACCTAGACCAATTCACCTTAGTATTTCTTGATTGATATATTTGTATACTCTAAAGATGATCCTGATCATGCGGTACATCTCAAGAAGACTTTGCAAACTCTTAGAGAACACATGAAATTGTATGGAAAGAAGAGTAAGTGTTTCTTTGCTAAGGATTAACTTGTGTATCTAGGAAGATTCATATCAAAAGAAGGAATTCATATAGGTGAAGATAAAGTAAAAACAATAGTTGATTGGTCGATTCCTAAGGCTGTAAGGGATGTTATAAGTTTTCTTGGGTTGGTGCAATATGAAATAACTCATATTAAGGATTTCTCTAAGATAGCTACTCCCCTCATAGAATTGACTAAAAAGAATATAGGATTTGCATGGAGTGATGCCTGTCAAAAAACATTTGAAATGTTGAAACAAAAAGTTGTTGAAAATTGTGTTTTGAACATACCAGAGATGGGAAAGCCTTTTGTTGTTGCATGTGATGCAAGTGGTAGTTAGATAGGATTTGTTCTTTCACAAGATGGTAGGGTGGTTGCATATGAGTTGATAAAATTAAGAAAACATGAACTTAACTATCCTACTCATGATTTAGAAATGCTTGTTGTTGTGCATGCACTTAAGCATTGGGGATGTCTATTGTTAGGGGTTAAGTTTGAATTGAAAACAGATCGTCAGAGTCTGAAATACATTTTCACACGACCATTAATTAACAACAGGCAGAAGCGTTGGATTGAATTATTAAGCGAGTATGATTTTGACATTAAGTATCTGGTTGGTAAGGAAAATAAGGTCATTTTATTGAGTCAAAGACCTTTGTGTAATCTCCTTTGTGTAATAAATTCTAATTTTCTCAATCACATTCAAGAAGAGCTGAAACATGACTCCTTTTATGAACCTACTTTGATTTTTTTTTTGAATGCAAACAGAGGATTGATGTATCAGGACAAATTTCATTTGCAGAATGGATCTTTGTATTGTAACAATCAATTATGCATATTTCTGAGTCTCCGTCAAAAAGTTAGGATACTCCATGATTATCAGGATGCACCTTTCTCTGCACATCCAGGTTATTCAAGGACCTATGTTAAAACAAAGTATTCTTATTTTTGGCCATGTATGAAGGGGGATATTAGAAGATATATTAGTGAGTGTTTAAAGTTCCAACAGGCAAAAATTGAGTTTACGAGAATGCCTCAAATGCTTCAACCTTTGGATGTTCCAAATCAAAAGTGGTGTGTGTATATATATGAATGTGTGTATGTAATATGTATGTGAGTGTGTGTATAGGTGTGAGTGTGTATGTATATATGTGAGTGTGTGTGTGTGTATATGTATGTGAGTGTCTATGCATGCATGCATGCATATGCATGAATATGTGTATGTGAGTATGTAATATGTATGTGTGTACGTATGTGTGTAAATGTATGCATGCATATGTTTGTGTATGTATATGTGTATGTATGCGTATGTTTGTGTATGTATATATGTGAGTGTATGTGTATTTGTATGTGAGTGTGTATGTATATGTGTGTATGCATGCATGCATATGCATGAATATGTGTATGTGAGTATGCAATATATATGTGAGTATGTAATATGCATGTGTGTATGTAATATATGCATCTGTGTATGTAATATTGTATGTGTATGTACATATGTGTGTGAATGTATGTATGCATATGTTTGTGTATGTATATGTTTATGTATGTGTGTGTACATATGTGTGTGAATGTATGTGTTGATATATTTAGGTAGTGATGTGTGTGAACACACTAGGACCGTCGGGTCACTTTTTTCCCTCTTTAGGAGGTTTTTCCCCCGGCTTATATATATGTTTATTGCCCTAACAAGCTACTCATATTTGTACATTCTTCAGTATTGTGTGTTGTGCTCCAAACTTCTTCTTCTTCCTTGTGCTGTTTGCGTGCTTCCGCAGACGTCTAACTCCAACAATTGGTATCAGAGTAGGTCACCACTTCATCTAGGGCATCGTCGGCACCTCTCTAGTTGTAGTCTCAGAATCGCACGAATTTTTTTTGCTATAGGTTTAGCAGAATTCATCTGGGTAGTTCCGTTCAACTTTTTGAGATACAGTCAATTTTGTGCATCAAGGTATTTTAGTCACCGACCATGGATGAAAGCAGTGATGTATTTCGTATGTTAGCTGTTAAGGATAAGTTGTATGGTACCAACTATCCCTTGTGGGCTTATATGATGCAACATGTATTGGATGCAAAAGGACTGTGGAACATTATTGAAAAATGTCCTATCACACCTGCAGTTGTTATAACTATAGGTACTGAAGCTGATGCAGAAGGTGTCGAAGATGATGATATTCTACATATTCCTATTTGTGCTACGATTTTTGCTGCACCTACTATAGAGAAAATTCCTTGGGATGGTAGAGATGCCCAGGCACATGCATTGATAGCTTTGTCTGTCAAACGTGTCATTATTCCTCACATTTGCTCTTGTAAAACAGCTAAGGATTCTTGGGATACACTTACCACATCGTACCAAGCTAGGAATGAGGCTCGTGTTGCTTACCTTTGAAAACAGTTGCAAAGTGAGCACATGAGTGAAGGTGATTCTATGGACAATTTTCTAACAAAGATCAAAGACTTGAAGGAACAATTGATTTCTGTTGATGAGGTTATACCAGATAGCTCACTTGTGTAGACCATTATGAATGGTCTTCCTGATCCATATCCAAGTTTTGCTTCTACTCTTTGGTTGATGATGAAAGGCAATCCAAATGCCTTGTCATTTGAGGAGTTAGTCTCTGTTCTATTGCAAGAAGATCAGTCCATGGAGAACAGGTCCATTATGTGTGTTGTAGATGAAGGTTTCCTGGCTAGTCAGAAGGGCAAAGGAAAATGGAGCTCTTCGACTAGTAAGCAGACATGTGCTAATTTTGCACAATTGAAGAGGGAAGACAAAGATGAAAAGAAATCAGAAAAGCAAAAATTGTTTTGCAAGTACTGTAAAGGAAATGATCATATTATAAAGAACTATCCAAAACTGGCTGCTAAAGAGTCAAAGAAGAAAGAGGCCGGAAAGGTTGTTACAGAGGTCTCTACACCAAAAACAGAGTATGCTAATCTTGTGCAGGAGGAAGAATGGGCCTTTACTACTGTTTGCAGTTTTGACCCGTCTTCTCATGAGCAGTGCATGTGTGCAGTAGACTCAGATGTTTGGTACTTTGACAGTGGGAAGGCCAAACATATTACCTCGCAACACAGTTTCTTCTCTTCACTCAAGCGTTCCCCTACAGGGAATACTGTTACATGCGCCAACAACTCCTCTTATCCTGTTATGGGAGTTGGTAAGATCATTTTGACTACCGTAGATGGTAGTTCCTTCACTTTTTCAGATGCTTTGTTTGTGGTAGGGATCAAGAAAAATTTGTTATCAGTTTGTGCATTAGCCAAGATTGGCTTGGTTATGAAATTTGTTGATGATAGATGTACAGATCATGATCTGTCAAATGGCAACGTGATTATTGCTTATGACATTTTATGTCGTGGGTTGTATAAGATCATAGATTATGAAAGATCTGTAAATGATTCGGCATGTGCAGTACATGATTCTCAAGCTATGTCAGATGCAAAGCTTTGGCATGCACGCTTTGGTCATCTAAATTTTGTTATTTTGCTATGCTTGCAGAAATATGAAATGGTGTCCTCTTTGCCCAAACTTGAGGCACCTGGAAAACATGTTTGTGAAGGCTGTATTTTGGGCAAAATGCAGCCTTCCTCCTTTCCAAAAGATGGTTCAGTTTGGGCTACTCAGAAATTGTAGCTTGTACATAGTGATGTCTGTGGACTTATGCAGATACTTTCTTTTGGAAATTATCTTTACTTCGTGACTTTCATCGATGATTTTTCTAGGCATCCATGGGTATATCCATTGAAGGAAAAGTGCGAAGTGTTCATGTGCTTCAAACAGTTTTTGGTTTTGGCTGAAAATCTATCAGCATGTAAACTGGGCACCCTTCATTCTGATCGGGGGGGGGGGGGGGGGGGGGGGGATATATGTCTTCTGATTTAAATACATTTCTGGTTGAACGTGGGATAAAACACCAGTGTACAATGCCGTATACACCTCAACATAATGGAGTTGCTGAACAAAAGAACAGGTCACTCATGGAGATGGTGAGGTGTATGGTCAAGAGTCAGGCTTTACCACATAGTTTTTGGCTTGAGGCTGTCATGTGTGCAACATATGTACTTAACAGGTGTCCCACTAAAGCGCTACAGTCTATCACTCCATATGAGGCTTGGCATGATCGCAAGCCATCTGTTGCTCATCTGCATGTTTTTGGTTGTTTGGCATATGCCTTAGTGCCTGAACAACATCATAGAAAATTAGATGATAAAGCAGTAAAATGTATTTTTCTTGAGTATAGTTCTAAAAGTAAAGGCTATTGTCTGTATCATCCACAAACTAAACACATTCTGGTTAGCCGTGATGTTGTTTTTCTGGAAGATGTTATTCAACCATTGCTTTCATTTACGAAGGAGACATCTGTTAGCTCCAAATACATGTGTGATACTTTGCTCCCTCTTTTTACAGGTGGACAGTCTAGTGCTGGTCCTAATGAGGCAAATTCTCAGCCTTTGCAGGTTTCATGTGATGATGCAGATCATCCCATCTCTGATGCAGATTTACATGATGCACTTGTTGATGAGAGAGTTGATAGTGAGGAGGCAAAAAACTATGCCAGAATGGTTGGTGCAGACGTTGCGTGACAACAAATTAGATTCACCTTTGTCATATTGTACTCGATCAGGCTCTCATAGTACCTCTTTTGCATCAGATTGCTATGCTATGGCTGCATCTAGTCTCTGTGATGAGAATGAGCCTGTTTCATTTGATGAAGCACAAAATCCAAAAAATTGGATGGATGATGCTATAACGAAGAACGGTACTTGGTCTTTATGTGACTTGCCTCCTAGAAAAAAGGCCATTGGCACTAAGTGAGTTTACAAGCTAAAGTGTAAGCCTGATGGAATAGTTGACATGTATAAGGCTAGGTTTGTTGCAAAGGGTTATGCATAGGAAAGAGGCATTGATTTTGATGAGACCTTTGCACCTAGATGCCATATGACTACTGTTCGGAGCATCTATGCACTTGCAGCCCATCATTGTTGGAATGTACATCAGTTGGACATTAAAACTGCATTTCTGAATGGTGACTTGCATGAAGGAGTGTATGTTTTTCAGACCCGTGGCTTTGTGCAAAAAGGGCATGAAAACTAGGTGTGCAAGTTAAAGAAGGCATTATATGGTTTAAAGCAAGCACCACGCCGTTGGTATGAGAAGATACATGCCTATCTGATTGCACATGGTTTTGAGAACAGTCCAACTAAAAGCACCTTATATGTTAAGTGTGCTCATCATGTGCTTCTGATCATTGTTTTCTATGTTGATGACATGCTGCTCATTGGTCCTATTGAGAGGCATATTGCTGATTTTTTTTATCCCAAGGGGGGATCACTACGGCTAGATTTGCATGCTTTTTTTGACTTATACTAGGCTGGTTGCTATGACACTCGTGTGTCCACTAGTGGCTTTTGCTTCATGCTTGGTAGCTCATGTATATCTTGGTTGGGCAAGAAGTAGCCTATTGTGGCCATTTCCAGTTGTGAGGCTGAGTATAGGGCAGCTTTCACAACGACTGTTGAGTGTGTGTGGCTCAGACACCTTATGGCTAATTTGGGTGTTGGTCAGTCTTCTCCCACCACCATTTTCACTGACAGTCAGAGCGCATTGGCAGTTGCGAGGAACCCTATGTTCCATGCTCGCACTAAGCACATTGAGGTGCATTATCATTATGTCATGGAGAGGTTCTTTGCTGGGGATATCAGCTTGGCATATGTACCCACACAAAAGAACATTGCAGACCTTTTCACGAAGGCTCTCCCTAGGGAGAAGTTTGAAGCTTTCCGCAAAGCTTTGGGCTTACTTCCTTTTGTGGAGTGATTTGTACATAGCTTGGCACTTCCTTATACATGAGTGCCAGCTCCTTGTTCACTGCATCACTTCTAAAGGGGATTTGTTGATATATTTAGGTCGTGATGTGTGTGAACACACTAGGACTTCCAGGGCACTCTTTTCCCTCTTTAGGAGGTTTTTTCCTCTGGCTTATATATACGCCTATTGCCCTAACGGGCTACTCATCTTTGTACATTCTAGTGGTAATACATTCAGTATTTTGTGTTGTGCTCCAAGCTTCTTCTTCTTCCTTGTGTTGTTCGCGTGCTTCCTCAGACATCTAACTCCAAAAATATGAATATGCATGTGTATATGTGTGTGTATGTGTGTGTATGTATGCATGTGTGTACATTTGTGTGTGAATGTATGTATATGCATGTGTATATCTGTGTGTATGTATGCATGTGTGTATATATGTCTCTGTACATATGTGTGTGAATGTATGTATGCATACGTTTGTGTATGTATACGTGTATGTGTGTGAATGTATGTATGCATATGTATGTGTATGCATGTGTATATATGTGTGTGTATGTATGCATGTGTGTATATGTGTGTGTGTATGTATGTATGTGTGTATATGTGTGTGTATGTATGCATGCATATACATGAGTATGTGTGTATGTATCTCTATCTCTCTCTTTCTCTCTCTCTCTCTCTCTTTCTCTCTCTTTATCTCTCTCTTTCATCTCTCTCTCTTTCTCTCTCTCTTTAATCTCTCTCTCTCTCTCTCTCTTTCTCTCTCTGTGTGTCTCTCTCTCTCTTTCTCTTTCTCTCTCTCTTTCATGTCTCTCTTTATCTCTTTCTATCTCTCTCTCTCTCTCTCTCTCTCTCTCTCTCTTTTTCTATCATTGAATTCAAAAAATAATCATGTTGCCACATTGATGTATCTATGTTATGTAATTGAGGGAAATATATTTCATGCACTGTTGTAAGGGATTAGACTCAACCACACACAAATAGTGGTAAGACCTTCCATTTGAGATGCACAAACCTTTATGTTTTGATGTACTCTCTCAAGCATATGGCACTCTCACTAAAGTGAATAATTATCTTTCCGAGCTCTCCAAAGAGTTAATCTTATAATGAGCTTCAACTCATTCCAAGCCCCATGTAAAGGGATTAGACACTACTCTTTAAAACGAGTAAGAACTTCCTTATGGCTTGAAAACATAAAAGCCCACTACACGACCAAGATCAAATATCAAAAGTCTTTATCAACAACAAAAAAGAAGGAAACAGACCATGTCACTGATCCCATCAATGGGTACAAAGGAAGACTACATCAACAACAAAGCTAAAAAGTTTCAAATGGTTCAAAAGAACTACCTACCCCATGTTGTAAACCCTTGTATATGTCTAGGGATCCCATATGTCCCTTGATCCCGAAAACCACTTGGATGCCAAATTTCCAAGCATATGTCTTTGGATCCCATATGTCCCAAGATCCTAGGGATGCCATATATCCCACCACCATGGATCCCATATGTCCATGGAATAAAAAACCACATGGATGCCATAATTCCATGAAAACCAAGGGATGCCATATGTCCAAGCTATGTTTAAGGATCCCATATGTCCTTAGATCTAAAAACTAAATGGATTAAGTGATCCCATATGTCACTAGTTCCCCACATTAAAAACAAAAAGTTCATCACATGGAGGGGGGTGTTGAGAATTCCATGCTCCACCCTTTTGCCCAAGAGCATTTTCATTCTTATGCAAACTAATTTATCCCACATGCAAGGGATTTCTCTCAAACTCCATATAAGAAAGTCCTAAGTAGCCGTTTAAAATAGAGGGTGAAAAGTTTCTTCATAATCAATGCCATATGTTTGTGCATATCCTTTTGCTACCAATCGTGCTTTATACCTGCTTATGCTACCATCAGCATTCTGCTTCACCTTGGAAATCCACTTCTAGCTTGTTGGTTTCTTTCCTTGCAGAAATGGAAGTAGCTTCCATGTTTCATTTCCATAAAGTGTAGCCATCTCCTCATCCATAGATTTCTCCCAATTTGCATTTCCAATTGCATCTTCAAAAAAATAAGGTTCAACATTTTGTATTACCTTGGTCATGTAAGCACAATGACTAGCCATGTAACTAACATATGTTAATGTTGCAGTGAATTACGCACCCTTCTAGATCTTCTTAGTTCTAGGTCTTTTATTCTTGTTGTATCATCTACATATGTCTTTTTTACTCTTGGATGCTTGAGATAAGGAAATCCAAGTTCCTCATCAATGCTCTTTTATGAACCACTTAATTTTAAATCAATGTCTTCAAAACTTGTACATGCTTTATTACCAGCAAAAACCTTTTCTTTACCCTTAGTCGATGAATCTGCTAAACTAAAATTTTGATGCAGTCTTCCACTCCATGGGTTTCAGGAACTATTTCTGGATGACACATCAAGTCCATTTAGAACCTATGTTGGATTATTCGTTATTCGATAGTTCAATTATTTGTGAATAATTATGGAATTTTATAGTAAAATCTTTTTATTTGATCAGATTTTTGTGAGGATGGCACAACTCTATACCTGAATTCTTCGGGAAATCATCCTAATTGGTGAAGAATATCTTGCAAAAGAACTTTTTGAACGAAATATAGTGCTATTTGATTATTATTTGGTAACAATCTCTCCACTTCAAGAAAGCATGCAAGTAAAGTCTCTACTAATCCTTTATGTTGTAAATAAAAAATCTTTCAACTTGAACAAAGTGTCAGAGTAAAGCCTCTACTAATGATCTTTCAACTTGAAAAAAGCATCAAAGTAAAGCATCTACTAATCCTTTATGTCCTATAACTTGAAAGGGAACATCACAAACAAAATGATTTGGAGATAGATTTTTTACTTTTTTCATTGATAATGCTTCTCTTTCTGACCCCTTTGGTTCGAAATCTTGGTGAAAAAAAAGCTAATCCTGATTGGGTGAATTGAGCATTATGTTCACACAAAGTCCTTTGAGTTTCAACATGATCAAAGTCATTATTCACATGTGACATTCTTGCCATGTTCTACTTTCAAATTTTGAAAACAAAAAAATTTCTTTTAAATCATTCAAATGAATCCAGATCATTGGCATCATTCAATCCACATCATTGAGTTCATTTAATCCACATCATTCAAATGAATCCACATCATTCAATCCACATCATTGACATCATTCTTTTCCACATAATTTAAATGAATCCACATCATTTAATCCACACAATTCAAATGAATCCACATCATTGTATCCATTGTTACTGTTAGTGTCCATGTGAAAGGCCAAATGGCCACCAGTCAATTTTGTATATGTTCTTTAATAAAACATATAGTGGCCTAGTTAGCCATAGACTATAAGTTCAACTGCATTTGTAACACCCAAGAAGTCTATGTTCGTGCTCCCTGTGTAACTGTGTTTTTCTACATATTTTGTAGCCTCAGTGTAGAGTACCGTGTGCGGCACCTGGACCTCTGTTTTCTACTCCGAGGATATCCTCATGGAGTTCTCGAGAAGGAGAGCACACTGTGGTGCATTTCCAATGAAATACTTCACTCATATAAGAGCATTTTGATGCAAGAGCTTTGTTCTTTTTGTACGAGCAAAGCGAGTACCCACCCATCCACCCAAGGCTTTCTCCAAGGCTTATGACTAAGGTGGCAACCAAGGCATAGACCTTGGCATACATTGTCCTCCGAGTCATCGAGGCACCGTTGGCACCATTGGTTGCGTGTGAGGGAGGACCTTAATGATCAAGGAAGACAGAGGTTCCCCGTACTTTTGGGGAGGTCACCCATCCTAGTGGTGTTCCCCACAAAGCTCGCTTAACTGTGGCAATCTCTTGCCACTAAGCTACATTCTTGTGGTGTTTGAAGAATGGAAAAGAATAAGGTTAACATTATCTTCAACAAGTTTTGGTAAAGCTTTACCATGTAAATGTGTATATAAGATGAAATTCACATCAGATAGTTCTTCTCCAAAGTATAAAGCATGACTTCTTGCAAAGGATTTTAAGCAACAAGATGGTGTTGATTTTGAGGAAATATTCTCTCTAGTGCTCAAGATGACTACCCTACGCATGCAGCTTGGATTCGTTGCAATGGAGGACTTAGAGCTAGTCCAAATGGATGTGATAATTGCTTTCTTGCATGGATATCTTACAAATGAGATCTATGTGGAACAACCAGAGGGTTGTGTAGTTCTTGGCAAAGGAAGTCTAGTTTGTAAGCTCAAGAAGAGCTTATATGGGCTCAAACAATCCCCTAGACAATGGTACCAAAAGTTTGATGCTTTATGAACTCTCAAGGCTATTCTCAAAGCAATGAGGATCATTGTCTCTACACAAAGAGATGCTCAGATGGCACCTTGATATGCTTGATACTTTATGTTGATGATATGTTGATTGCTGGGAAGTCCCCTTATGACTTGTCAATTCTCAGAAAGAGGTTGAGTCAGACATTTGATATGAAGGATTTGGGGGATGCCAAACATATTCTTGGCATGCGCATTACTCGTGATAGGATTCAAAGATGCATATACTTGTCGCAAAGTGAGTACATATGCAAAGTACTTCACAAGATCATTATGCAGGGTGGAAAGGCATTGAGTACGCCTTTACCCACATATGTGACAGTGAGCAAGGATGATTGCCCCAAATTAGATGAGGAAAAGGAATTCATGACCAAAATTCCTTATCCATTCTGTTGTTGGTAGTCTCATGTATGCTATGGTAGCTAGGAGACCAGACATTGCATTTGCAGTTCAACTTGTGAGCAGATATATGTCTAATCTTAGAAAGAAACATTGGGAAGCGGTCAAGATGATTTTGAGATATCTGTTGGAAGAGATGGATGGATACCACAAGAGAATGAGTTGGTACTGCTAATCCCTGCTTTGTATGTACCCTCTTTCACCTTAGAGTTTGATAGTAGGCCACTTTATCTTTCTAATGACACTAAATAAGTGCCTATGTACTTTGGAGATTATGCTTCAAACAATTAGATCAAAACAGATAATTTTGCAAATAGCAAGTGATTAAAAACTTGCTATTTTGGTCTTGATACCTGCTTGATCTTTTGCTTAATGCTCATAGTATAGTAGCAATTAGGAAAATTCTTTTTTATCTTATATAATTAGCTTAGAAATCTTATGATTCCAAGTGAAATCACTTAAAATGATAAACCATACATTGAGCAATCACTTTAGCAAATGGATGATTACCCTCGAGTCACCTTATAACAGTTTACCTTATCCCTGCATGTGAACAGTGACCTTTTGTTACTTCTCATACAACTTATATTGCACCTTCGTAGTCCTACAACAGACTTTATGTTATCAAACATAATTCAACATATTCACAACTTGCACATCTTGACATAAATGAGTTAGCATAGGACTTAGTGCACCACAACACCTCCACTCACTTTTATAATAATAGTCTGTGTATATAATTCTGTATTGTTGTTCAACTCTTATAGTGAAGATTTTATAGGTGACAGCATATGACTACACACGTATGTATATGTAGTTAAATCACCATACATCAATTCTCATGACATAAACATTCTCATACGCTGTGACCTATATCATGCATTATTTCAACCACTAGTATATTTATTAAACACATGCTTTTATGTACTAGACTAGTAGCATCTATTGCAACCATAATGATGTGTTAAACATTAATGACTTCACATTTTTTCCTGCAACCTATCTCTTCCATCACATTGATGTTCATATGAGTGAAATCATCCAGACATAGAAGCATGTTGCATATTCTTCATCATAAAATAAACCTCATACGATTTCCCTCATAAAGTTATTTAAATATCTCTACAAACCTTGAGATATGCAAACACTGTTCTGAAGTGCTCGACTTATCAACATATTTAACCATTATACAAAATCACATACATCTACAACTTGAAATTAGCATTTTTCATTTCATACTCAATAACAGCAAGATGTTGAAAGCATACTAATAAAACTTATCTTGACTTGCGCACATCTCTAATATATCTATGCAAATCAATTGTATGATCCTCTCTCCTTTGTGATTTTGTTGTCATGCAGTTCAATAGACACAAAATCTGTAATGAATCAATACTCCACAGTGATCCTGCAACTTAAGACAAAAAGAGAAAGATACACAGTACAAGAAAGATTCTCTAACTCATCAAAAAATACAGAAAAAGAGTTTTGGTAGATTTGCCTTGACTTGCCGCTTCTATACATGAAATCCTAGAGAGCTATGACAACACTCTGGAATGCCGCACATTCTTCATGTATGAAGGTCTATTTATAGACTTTATTCTTGCGGTGTGACTCCCTAAATTATGGGCTGAAATGCATGACGAACAGATTTGCAAGTGGCTGATTGATTGGGATGGGATATCGTAAAAAAGTGGTAGTGCATTTTATTCAACGCAATTCCTATGTGATTCAAGGAGCATGTATTTACTTAGCTTTACTCATTTACAAATGACAAGAGCTTGTTCATATGTGTATTTTGTGAGTAAACTAAGAAGGCATTCCTACGGAGAAGAAATATACGAGTATAGCCATGGATATGAAAAAAGTCCTCCAAGTGATGTTTTAAAGCTAGATTGAAGCTTGTAACTTTTCAACACTCCCCCTCAAGCTTCAATGAGTAGTCCACGGGATGTGCCAAATAAAGTTCTCCTCGAAGCTTGCAACAATAGCTAGCAATGCTTGAGGAAATTTCCATGGTGGCCTTTGCATCCAAATTTGTAGATGGAGTGCTTGCTTTCTCCCTTTGAAGAAGTTTGAATTCCATTGGCTTGAGATCCTTATCAAGCTTCTTCTCTTAGGAGTTCTTTGAAGATCTTTTGAAGGATCTTCAAAAGAAACCACTTGAAGAGCAACAAAAGTTTCTCTCCAAGCCTTCATTAGATAGAAATAAAGGAATTGATGGCCTCTCGTCATCGCAAGGCCTTCTTCTACTTCACTTCCCTGACTGTAGCTTTTTGTGACTTCATTCAGACCTTTCCCTTGCTTCATTCTTTGATATGAGAGCTCTGCATGCTCTCCTTTTGATGTCATAGTGTCTTTATCCTCAAAACCTGTTTGAAATACATGTAAAGCATTATTTTCATGATGCATAAGATCTCTTACCATATCTTTTCTTCCTGTTGTCTTCTTTTGTATTTTCTCTTTCTCTCTCTCTTGCTTCTCTCTCACTTTCTTCTTATCTTCCATGGCGGCTTCCTTTCTTTGAGTGTTCTCCTTTAGATTCAAATCATTCCAACTCACTGTGAAGCTTCTTTCGTGGTTCTCACTAGTGGCTTCCTTCTTCTTGAGACTTCTTGCACTTTCTCCTTTGGCTGGACTATCCTTCAAAGTGGCTTCATCAACTTCTTCATGGGCTGGTTTCTGTCTTGAAATGGTTGTTCTTTGGCCTTCATTCTCTTAATCTTCAACTTCAATATTCTTTCTCTCTTTGTCTTTGATTGGAAAAGGTTCCTATGAGCTCTGCTAGCTCATCTTCTTCTTCAACATAATTTTGTCTTTGTGTTAAGGCTGTTGTCCTTTGGCTTCTCTCCACTTCGTCTTTGATGGAATAGGCTACTATGAGCTCTCCTAGCTCATCTTCGTCTCCAACAAAAGTTTGTCTTTGTGTTAGGGCTGCTGTGCTTTGGCTTCTCTCCACTTGGTCTTCATTTTCCTCTTCATCTTTGATGGAATAGACTGCTATGAGCTCTCCTAGCTCTTCTTCTTCTTTGACATGATCTCTCCCTTGCTCTTCGCCTCTTGACGTGGCTTTCAAGCCATTGTCTATGTCTCCCACTTGGTCCTCAGCCCCTCCATGTGGCTGAAAATATCCATGAGAGTCTTCACACGACTCTTCCATATGCACTCCTTCAATAGGGTGCTCAAGGAACTCTTTGATAGTTCCTTCTTTCTCTTCATACCTACACTTCCAAGACTTCTTGGTGGAAATCTGAAAACAACATAAACAAGAAGATTTTACCTCCCATTTTGAAGCATTCCTTTGAGTAGTGACCTCCTTGGTGCTCCAAAAGTTTAGTGCTCTAACTCTCCATCGAGTGAGCTTCTTCAACCTTGCTGAAATCTTCATACCTTGGATTTCCCTTTGGCTTCAACTTTGTTGAGTAAGCCTTCTTGCTCAAACTCCTCTTGAGTGAGCGGTTCAAATACTCAAGCTCCTTTGATCGAGCTTTAGCACAAGCTAGCTCCAATATTAGCTTGTCTTTGACCAGGGTGACTTTGGTGATGCCTCCTCGCTCACCTTCCTTCTTGAGTCCTTGACTCTTCCAAAGTACTGTCTAGCACTCTTTACTTTGAAGTGAACCTCTCGTCCACTTGTCTTGGTCGACACCTTCAACAAAACAATAGAGCAATAAGGAACAGGAGATATACCTTAGGCTTTCTCTCAAGCCTTCTTCTCTTGTGAGATTCTCTTCTTAGCCTTCTCTTTTTTTTGAAGCTTTTCCAAGCTTCCTTCTTGCAGCCTTCAAAGCTTCTCCCTTGAAGCTTTCTTTACTTGTGAAGCTTTCGAAATTCTTTCCTGCAGCCCTCTTATTTGTGAAGCTTCCCTCTTGCAGCCTTCTTTATTTTTGAAACTTCCTTCTTGTAGTCTTCTTCCTGTTGGCTTCTTCTTGATAGATAGTCTTTGCTTTGAACCTTTGATTGCTTGCAATGAACCTATAGATTGCTTCAAACAATAGCTCAAATGGTTAGTTACCCTTACTAGAGTATCTAAATATATATGTGACCTGGAGCTCTTCAAGCTCCGATGGGTTTCAACAAACCTCCACTAGCCTCGATAGCTTTACATAAGCTTGTAGGCAACCAAGGTTGGCTCTGATACCATGTTGAAAATCAGGTTTTGTATGCAGAAGAATGGTGAGCCCCCAATCGAAGGTATATGGATCTTATGTTTCACCTCAAAAATTATCACTTAATTTATTCGTACCTGTAGATCCTTGGTTGCACACAACTACAAGCTTATTTCCTCATGAGTCATACATGGGTCACATAGGCAATACATTCAATAACCACAATAGCATTACATCAACACCTCAAGATCATCCATCACATTTAGTACCTCAATCTAGCTACTTATTAGTGCATCAATATGCAGGAGATAGTTTGAACTTAAGAGAGTTTCTTTATTGAAACATGTGTTTAGTTATCAGAGAAGTGTGCTTCTTTTCAACATGTAAGAACGACCCCTCATAGATTTTTTCTGTCCTTGCATTCAATACTTTATCTCCATGTGAAGAGTCACCTTATAACAGTTTACCTTATCCCTGCATGTGAACAGTGACCTTTTGTTACTTCTCATACAACTTATATTGCACCTTCGTAGTCCTACAACAGACTTTATGTTATCAAACATAATTCAACATATTCACAACTTGCACATCTTGACATAAATGAGTATCTCTAGCATAGGACTTAGTGCATCACAACACCTCCACTCACTTTTATAATAATAGTCTGTGTATATAATTATGTATTGCTGTTCAACTCTTATAGTGAAGATTTTATAGGTGACAACATATGACTACACACGTATGTATATGTAGTTAAATCACCATACATCAATTCTCATGACATAAACATTCTCATATGCTGTAACCTATATCATGCGTTATTTCAACCACCAGTATATTTATTAAGCACATGCTTTTCTGTAGTAGACTAGTAGCATCTATTGCAACCATAATGATGTGTTAAGCACTTCACATTTTTTCCTGCAACCTATCTCTTCAATCACATAGACGTTCATATGAGTGAAATCATCCAGACATAGAAGCATGTTGCATATTCTTCATCATAAAATAAACCTCATACGATTTCCCTCATGTAGAGTACTTCAAAAGTTATTTAAATATCTCTGCAAACCTTGAGATATGCAAACACTGTTATGAAGTGCTCGACTTATCAAGATATTTAACCATTATACAAAATCACATACATCTACAACTTGAAATGAGCATTTTTCATTTCATACTCAATAACAGCAAGATGTTGAAAGCATACTAATAAAACTTATCTTGACTTGCACACATCTCTAATATATCTCTACAAATCAATTGTACGATCCTCTCTCCTTTGTGATTTTGTTGTCATGCAGTTCAATAGACACAAACTCTGTAATGAATCAATACTCCACAGTGATCCTGCAACTAAAGACAAAGAGAGAAAGATACACAGTACAAGAAAGATTCTCTAACTCATCAAAAAATACAAAAAAAGAGTTCCGACAGATTTGCCTTGACTTGCCGCTTCTATACATGAAATCCTAGAGAGCTATGACAACACTCTGGAATGCCGCACATTCTTCATGTATGAAGGTCTATTTATAGACTTTATTCTTACGGTGTGGCTCCCTAAATTATGGGCTGAAATGCATGACGAACAGATCTGCAAGTGGCTGATTGATTGGGATGTGATATCTAAAAAAGTGGTAGTGCATTTTATTCAACGCAATTCCTAAGTGATTCAAGGAGCATGTATTTACTTAGCTTTACTCATTTACAAATGACAAGAGCTTGTTCATATGTGTATTTTGTGAGTAAACTAAGAAGGCATTCCTATGGAGAAGAAATATACGAGTATAGCCATGGATATGAAAAAAGTCCTCTAAGTGATGTTTTAAAGCTAGATTGAAGCTTGTAACTTTTCAACATGAAAAACATACACTTCTTCATGCAAGTCACCATTGAGAAATGCAGTTTTAATGTCCATTTGATGTACATTCCAACCATGATGGGCTACAAGTACTCAGATGCTCCAAACAGTAGTTATACGACATGTAGGTGCAAAGGTCTCATCAAAATAAATGCCTCTTTCCTGTGCATAACCCTTTGCAACAAGCCTAGTCTTATATTTGTCAACTGTTCCATTAAGCTTATGCTTCAACTTGTAAACCCACTTAGTGCCAATGGCCTTCTTGCCAGGAGGCAAGTCACATAAGGACCAAGTACTATTCTTCATTATAGCATCATATTTAGATTGCATGGCAGCCATCCAATTTTCTGAATTTTGTGCTTCATCAAATGAAACAGGCTCATTCTCATCACAGAGACTAGATGCATCCATAACATAGCAACTTGATGCAAAAGAGGCACTATGAGAGCCTGATCGAGTACAATATGACAAAAGGTGCATCTAATTTGTTGTCACGTAAAGTCTACACCAGCCATTTTGGCATAGTTTTTGCCTCCTCAATGTTAGTTCTCTCATCAACAAGTGCATCATGTAAATCTGCATCAGAAATGGGATGATCTACATCATCACATGAAACCTGCAAAGGCTGAGAAGTTGCCTCATTAGGACCAGCACTAGACTATCCACCTGTAAAAAGAGGCAGCAAAGTATCATACATGTCTTCAGAGCTGACAGATGTCTCCTTAGTACATGAAAGCAATGGCTGAATAGCATCTTCCACAAAAACAACATCACGGCTAACGAAAATGCGTTTAGTCTGTGGATGATACAGATGATAACCTTTACTTTTAGAACTGTACCCAACAAAAATACATTTTACTGCTTTATCGTCCAATTTTCTGCGATGTTGTTCAGGCAGTAATGCATATGCCAAACAACCAAAAACACACAGATGAGCAACAGATGGCTTGCGATCATTCCAAGCCTCATATGGATTGATAGAGTGCAGTGCTTTAGTGGGATACTTGTTAAGTACATATGCTGCACACATGACATCCTCAAGCCAGAAACTATGTGGTAAAGCTTGACTCTTTACCAAGCAAACCAAAACAGGTATATAACTTTGGCACAAAAAGATGAAATAGCTTGCACAAGCGCTGTGATAGGGCATTCGGAGGCCGAAACAAGCTCTGATCATGATTTCTGCACCACACAGTGAAGATGTTTTGATATGTGAAACACCTTGAGTATGCTCACCAAATTTCGTGCGAATATGAGACTACAATCGAAGAGGTGTAGACGATGCCCTAGATGAAGCGGCGCAGGCGAACAACACAAGGAAGAAGAAGAAGAAGCTTGGAGCACAACACACAATACTAAATGTATTACTAGAGAATGTACAAAGATAAGTAGCCCATTAGGGCAATAGACATATATACAAGTTGGGGGAAAAAAACCTCCTAAAGAGGGAAAAAAGTGCCTTGATGGTGCTAGAGTGTTCACACACATAACTACCTAAATATATCAACACTAAGGACAAGTGTCTTGTTGGAATCAATGTCAGTATGGTCCAACAATAGCTTCATTAGAAGTTGTATATTCAAGTCCCAGATGTGCCACAACATATGTAAATTCTTTTAAGAAGACTTAGTACAACAAAACCATGTGGGTAGCATGGTTAGAGTAGCTCAGTCTCATCCCAACAGGGTTTGAATCCCATGACGAGCAATGCGATGGAAAAGTTTTGAAAAACAAAAACAAAATTTGAATTTTGGTGCTAATATCAAAATCGCTAAAAATAGCGATCGGATGCTTTTCATATAGCGTAAGCATTTTGATTGCGATCATAAACGATTTTGATTAAAGCTTTATCGTGGGAGCTTTTAGAGATTGCTTTTGGGAAGGATCTAAAACTATACAAGTGACCAAAGGCTCATTATGTGAAAATCACTCAAAGATCTCAAGATAGAGTTTGAAGATTCTGAAGCTTTGGAGGTGAAGATTTGGTGAAGGAGAGCCTACTCTCTTGGAGCAAGAAGTCTTCTACAAGGTGGTGGTAACTATCTTTTGTGAGTTAACCTTATATTTTGTTTTTAGGGTTTCTCTACCCTAATCTCAAAATTAGGGTTGGTTGATTTACAATTTTGTTACACTATTTTGTAAGAATAAGGTTAGCTTCGTTGCTCATTCACTTCACACACTTATATTATTTCAGCGTAATCTAAATTTTGTATCATCATCTTCTTGGATATTCTTCCATTAGTGAGTGCACGATTTTATATGGTTGAGTAGTACTCCCATTTTGTAATTTGGACATCTATATTTTAGTGAGTAAGCATCCACCTTACATTCCCTATCCTTGTCTCAAGATCTCATTCTTTCTATCTCTCTCTTATCATCTTAATGAATGAAGTGTGTATTCTCAAAAGGTTTTAGTATTGGAATGATCCTAGGGCCCCAAATTCCAACACTTGGTATCAGAGCATAATTGACATACACACTTAGTTAAGATGAGTGAGATTAGAATTGAGATTGAAGACAAGATGGATGGATCTTCTAATTATCCCATGTGGAGTTTCATGATGATGCATATTTTAGTGACAAAGGATTTATGGAGTATCGTCAATGAATCCTTAACAAGACCCAGACGAGAAGGCGAAGAAGGAGCTACAGAAGCTTCAAGAGGTACTGGAATCACTATTACACAACCAACTGAAGAAGAGGTAACCACTTCGACACCCAGAGTCACAGGTAGGTCTTTACCTACAGTTCCTCCTATTGAAGATCAGGCAAGATGGGATGCTAGAGATGCTTTAGCACTCTCATTCATAGCAACGAGTGTTAAAAAGCATATTCTACCATAGGTCAGATCTTGCAAAAGTTCTAGACAAGCTTGGTTGAAGCTTGAGAATCTTTTTCAGAGCATAAATCCTGCTAGGAAAGCTCACTTAAGGAGACAACTAGCAAATACAAGGATGAAGGTTGGTGAGTCAATTCAAACCCACATTACGAGACTCGTTGACTTGAGAGATCAACTTCTAAATGTAGGAGTTGAGATATGAGATCAAGAAATGGTAAATACGCTGATTAATTAACTTCCTATTTCATATCAATCTTTTATAACCACTCTTACCCTTACCACAATAGATAGAGAGGTTACATTTGAAGAGCTAGAGTTCTTGTTACTTCAAGATAAAGATCAGTTGAAGGGAATTGAAGAGAATGAAGAAGCACTTTCATCTTCATCAAAGGGTAAAACGAAGAAGAAGGATAAGAAGGAAAAGCAATCTAAGAAGGAAAGTAGGTCCCTTTCACCTTCTACTTCAGATTCGGTTTCTACTACATCTAAAGAGAAGTCTTCTAAGAAGAAGGAAGCAATATGTTTTTACTGCAAGAAACTTGGACATTTAAAAGCAGCATGTTATAAAAGGATTGCAACAGAAAAGAAAAAGGCACCAGGTAATGTTGCAAAAGATGATAAAAAAGGGATATTTCAAGGTGATTCTTATGCCTGTATCACCATTGAGGAAGTAGCTTTTGATCAGGCAGCTTTACAAGTTCTTTCAGCAAGTCCTTGGATATTTGACTGAGGTGCTACAAAGCATATGACAGCTTGTAGAGATGTGTTTTCTTCTCTTTCCTATTCTTTAGGTAGAAGAGTTACTATTGCAGATGGCAATGATTTGGATGTTGTAGGAATAGGTACAATAACCCTAAAGTCAAGAGAAGGTGGTAATTTTCAGATTTCAGATGTTCTTTATGTACCGGAAATGAAGAAGAATTTGCTATCTATATCTGCATTTTTAGGTGATGATTTTAAAGTTGTATTTGAGAGAGATCTTTGTAAGATCTTATCACACAAAGACAAAAAAGTCTATTTTACAAGGTGAGCATAGAGGAGAGATCTTTGTTTTGTCAAAAATTAGTTAGGCATATGCGGTCAAATCTTCGTCATCGGTGGAAGATATGAAGCTATGGCATGAAAGATTTGGACATATTAGTTTTGGAGCTCTCAAAAGTATCAAAGATAGAGGTATGGTTGAGAATTTACCCTCATTCAAGAAACTAGATGATTCAGATATATGTGAAGGTTGTCTTGAAGGTAAGATGCATAAACTACCTTTCAAGAAACATGGTCATATTACACCTATCAGGAAATTACAGATTATTCATTCAGATGTGAATGACCTATGAGAGCATACTCTATTCAGGGTTTCATGTATTTTGTTCTATTCATTGATGATTTTACGAGATACTCATGGATCTATGGTCTTAAGTTGAAGTTAGTCTTTCCTATGTTCAAGAAGTTTGTAGGTATGGTTGAAAATGAAAGTTAGGAAACTATCCAGATTCTCAGAAGTGATAAAGGTGGAGAACACTTGTCAAAAGATTTCCAGAAATTCTTTGATGAGAAAGGTATAACTCGATACCTTACTATTGCTTATACTCCTCAGTAGAATGGTGTTGTAGAAAGAAAGAATAGAGCACTTGTTGAGATGATGCGGAGTAGGATGGCGTCCAAGAAGCTTTCATCGAAATTCTGTTTTGATGCAGTACATACAGCTAATCACATTTTGAACAGGTCATTTACAAAAGCTTTGAAGGTAATCACACCTTATGAAGCTTATTATGGTAGAAAACCTAATGTGAGTTACTTCAGAGTGTTTGGATCACTTTCATGTAAATGTTGAGAAAAAGGACCGAGGCAAACTAGATGTTAAAGCAAGGAAAGCTGTTTTCATTGGATATCCTCTTGAGAGTAAAGGATACAGGTTTTATGTTCTAGAGACAGGTGAAATTATTCTTTCACAAAATGCCTATATTGTTGAAAATAAGGTTTATGATAAAGAAGTAGAAATTCCAAAGTTCATTATTGAAAATGACTATGGATTTTTTAGAAAGATTCTGGATGTACATGTTCAACCATATTAGAAGGGAGTTAAAATTCCTATGATTCAAGAAAGAGTTGAAGAAAGAGGAATTTCACAACCTTCTACAGAATCAGTTCCACATGAGACTTTGGTTCGAAAAACGGAAGAAGATAGAGTTTCAGAAAGTCCTAGTACCTCGAAAGGACAAGTTCAAGAACCAATGGAAGCTGAAGGGTCAGAAAGAGTTTCACCACTATTTAAAGATACACCTACTTGGTTATATCACACTTGGAAAGATAGTGGTATAAAGACTTTTACTGGAAGAACAAGGAGTCATACTAGACAACAACAACAAGATCATATAAGAACAAGAAGTTAGACTAGACAACAACAACAAAGAGATCATGTAAGTTTTGCTCAAGACTTTGAGATTCATGATATTTTGGCACTTACGACTGTTGAAGATGAACCTCCATGTGTTAAAGATACACTTAACATTCATATTTGGAGAAAAGCTGTCCAAGAAGAGATTGATTCTATTCATAAGAATCAAACTTGGCAACTATGTGAGTTACCAAAGGGAAAGAAGGCTATAGGTGTAAAATGGATCTTCAAAATCAAAAGGAAAGTAGATGGTACTATTGATAGGTACAAAGCAAGATTATCTGTCGAAGGATATGCACAACAAAAAGGTATTGATTATGATGAGACATTCACTCCTACGTCTAGGATGACTGTTATTAGGTCAATACTTGCTCTAGCAGCACATTTTGGTTGGCATATATATCAACTAAGACTGCTTTTCTTAATGGTGATTTACATGAGGATGTGTATATTCAGCAGCCAAAAGGTTTTGAAGAGACAGGTAAAGAACACTTAGTGTGTAAGCTTATAAAAGCTTTGTATGGTTTAAAATAGGCACCTAGAGCATGGTATGAGAAGATACATACATATCTTTGGTCCATTAATTTCCATGCAACTCCAACTCTTTATGTCAAACCTGAAACAGGTATGATGATTATATCAATCATTTATGTGGATGATATTATAGTCATAGGTCCTAGAGATGAAGATTTGCAGATGTTCAAAGAACAATTGAAGCAAACATTTGATGTGAATGATTTTGGCATTATGCATTATTATCTTGGGATTCAATTTCTGTTATGAGATGAGTGTATCTATATAACATAGCAGAAGTACATTGAGAAACTTTAGAGAGGTTTCAGTGATGGAGAGTGTGAATCTCCAAGAGAACAAGCTACTCTTGAATTTAGAGCACCTCTATATCAAGAGTAACTCGAAACCTTCACTATTTTGGAGGCCCAATAAAAATTTTGGATAAACTATGAAGAAGAAGACTCTACAGAAAGTCTACTGCACATAGCTCTCTCATTGGCTTATCAAATGTGTAAAGTTTTTTATAAAACTTTGCACAAGGTCTCGCCTATAGTTTACGCACCTCCTCCAAGTTAAACCATTCCAAAAGACTCAGTAGATCTTGAGAAATGAACTTAACAAGTCACCTATGTCTAAAACTATTCTTTTGAGAAGTCGATTCAGACACCTGTAACTTCTAACACTGGTTCTCTCAATCTAGAACCCGTTTATGCAAATGTTTTTAGCCATAGATAGCTTACCTTCCAAATTAAAGATTGAGTACTTTCTTGCTCAAAACTTTACACTGTGGAAGGATAACTGATCAAAACATTAACATCAAATTTTGCGCCTGTTTTAGAAAACAGTGAACACTTCTTCACATATGAATGTTCCTACTCATAATTCTCACAACCTGTTTACAATTAGCCTCTCAAACTTTAACCATAGACTCATTAACTATGAAATTAGAGATCTACAAAAGGATTCTTGAAATGATCAAGCATAGAAGGAGAATACATAGAAACATCGGGCGCAATTTTTCTTCATTACTAGAGAACTTTTACATCTGGATGAGAAAGCTAATCTTCATGCTTCTCAAGAGTTTAATTACTTCTAATACTTCTAGATTCTTGTATTCCACACTCTCTCATATTTGCCCCGAAATTTTTCCTTATATATATAGGTAAACATTTACAAGCTCCTGACTATACAAAAGTATAAGTAAACTATCTATGAATCAATGTACATATGTGTACACATCTTCATCTTCTGGATATGCACTTCCTTCATACTTCATATCTTGATCTTTTCTTCAGTCCTTGGCTTCAACTCTTCATCAAAACATCAATTGTTGATTGCTCTGCACCAACAGCTCCCCCTCAATCATCAATTGAGGTTTTCTCTACTTCTTTATGCCTGCCATGTCTTTGAATCTCTGTAGCTTTGGTCCATTCAAGCTCTTGGTTAGCATATCAGCTATCTGATCTTTTGTTGAAGTATGTATGACTTCAATCTCTTTATCCATCACTTTCTCTCTTAGAAAGTGATATTGAATTTCAATGTGTTTGGTCCTGGCATGAAAAACAGGATTAGCAGCTAGATACAATGAACTCATGTTATCTCCATGAATAGTGGGTGTACTGTGAATGATATCAAAACTCTTCATCAGAGTCTTAAGCCATATCACTTCCTTTGCAGCTTCCACCATAACTTTATACTCTGCTTCTGTAGATGACAAAGCAACTATGTGTTGCTTCTTTGAACACCATGAAATCAACTTATCTCCCATATAACAGAAGTATCCATATGTTGATCTCCTATCATCTAGATTACCTGCCCAATCTGCATCACTATATATCTTGATGTTTGTATCTGATGAAAAACCATAATACAAACCTTCTTTGAGTATACCCTTAATGTACCTCAACACTCTTTGTCGTGCAAACCAATGTTCTTTCCTAGGGCAATGCATGAATTGAGATAATACTCCCACTGCATATGAAAAATCAGGCCTAGTTAAAGTAGCATAAATCAGACTACCAACCAAACTTTGATATAGCTTCATATCCTTGAACTCTTCTCCACCATATCTGCTCAATTTGTGATTCACCTCCATTGGAGTAGGTGCTACCCTGCAATCATTCATTTTAAACTTGATCAACTATTTCTCCCAAGTCACTAATCTTGAACTCTTTCTCCATTTGCTTCTTTAATCTTTGGATGCCTTTCTCATTTGTACCTGTAAGAATTATATCATCAACATATATGCACATGTAAATGAGCCCAAGTCACTAATCTTGAACTCTTTCTCCATTTGCTTCTTTAATCTTTGAATGCCTTTCTCATCTGTACCTGTAAGAATTATATCATCAACATATATGCACATGTAAATGAACCCATCATCACTTGCTTTAACAAGCAAGCTACTATCTGGCTTTGATACTTGGAATCCAAGTTCTTTCAAGAACTTCACAAGTCTATAATTCCATGCCCTTGGGGCCTGCCTCAAACCATACAAAGCTCTCTTGAGCTTACGTACATACTCTGGATACTTTTCATCTCTGAATCCTTGTGGTTTCTCCATGAAAACATCATCTGAAATATAACCATTTAAAAAAGCATTCTTCACATCTAATTGACATAATTTCCAACCTTTACATGCAACAATAGCTATGAGTGTCCTGATGGTTGTCATCTTTGCCACAGGACTATAGGTCTCATCATAGTCTACACCATATGTCTGAGCAAACCCTTTCACAACAAGTCTAGCTTTATACCTAGAGACACTTCCATCTGCAAATCTCTTTGTCTTGTAGACCCATTCGCACCCAATGATCTTCTGACTATTTAATCTAGGAACCAAATCCCAAGTCTCATTCTCCATCAATGCATCATACTCTTCCTGCATATCTTTCTCCCAATTTCCCTTACCTTTTGCCTCTTCATATGTAGAAGGATCTTCATCTGCCTTTACCATATAAGCATAATCTTTGGTAGCCAAAAAAGAAGTGTCATAGCTATACCTTGTAGGTTGCCATTTGTGTCTTGTTGACCTTCTGAGTTCTCCACTTCTTGAGGTTTCTGGTTCATCACATTCTTGATCATTCCTTGGCACTTCTTGTATTTCAACATGTACTTCATTGTTCTTCTCTTCATCAAATATTTGAACCTTTGATTTACCTTTCTTTTGATCCACAATTTCTTCATCACCTGCATAAATATTTATTGTACCTGCATACCAAATACCTTGCTTATCATATGTAACATCCTTAGACACAAGGAATTGTTTTGTCGATGGACTCCACAACCTATATCCCATCTGCTTATATCATATCCAATAAACACATATTTTTCAGGTTCAGGCTCCAATTTATGCCTCAATTGAGATGGCACATATGCATATGCCAAACATCCAAATACTTTGCAATGATCTAGAGTAGGTCTCTTACCCCACCATGCCTCATATGGTGTCATACCTTGCAAAGCTTTACATGGTAATCTATTAACCAAATAAGTAGCTGTATTTACAGCGTCAGCCCACAAATAATTTGGGCAATTTTTCTCCTTCATCATGGATCTTGCAAACTCAACAAGAGTTCTATTCCTCCTTTCTGCTACACCATTTTGTTGAGGAGAGTACCTGCAAGTAACCTCTCCCTTTATACCTGCATTCCACAAGTAATCATTGAATTCATAGAGAAATACTCTCCCCCTCCATCTGACCTTAGTCTCTTCAACTTATGACCTGTAATTCTCTCTGCATACACATGATAATGTTTGAATGTATTGAATACCTCTAATTTATCTTTGATCACATATATAGTGATCCATTTGCTGGCATCATCAACATAAATCACATAATACCTTGAGCCATTGATACTGAAATCCTTTGATGGTCCCCACACATCTATGTGTACCAACTCAAGCTTTTCTGAATACATAAAACCATGCTTGGAATAAGATTGCTTATGAGCCTTACCTAATTGACATGCCTCACATCTGTATGTCATACGTTGACCTGCAGCATTAGGCAATCCAAGCACTGAACCATTATTAACCATATCTTTGAGACCTCTTTCATTAAAGTGTCCAAGCCTTTTGTGCCAAAGATCTAACTCAGAGATCTTATGTCCTCCATAGGTATACAAGGCATGACCAACATTACCTTGGATCTTCAATGTGAACAATCTTCCTTCTTTCTTTCCTGAAACAATTTGTTTATACCCATTACTAGGGTCTTCCACAAACACTCCTTCATTAGTGAACCTAACTTCATAAACGTTTTCAACAATTTGTCCTACACTTATCAGATTCTTAGGAATTGTAGGAACATACAAAACCTTACTCAAGAGAGTACTACCATCCTTGGCCTTCACTGATCCAATTGACTTCACATTAAGCTTTGTATTGTCACCTGTTTGAACTACATGATTAGTTACCTTATTCTCCAAATCAGTCATCAAAGCTATGTTGCCACTCACGTGATTGCTACACCCTGAGTCAATGTAGAAGACTCTTTGGTCTTCACTTTGCCTTTCACAAGTTGCATTCATTATCAATGTTGAATCCTCCTTCTGATCTAAAGCATAATTGTAATAGGTATTGTTGTATTGTTGACTTTGGAATCCTCTACCTACATTTCTTCCAAAGTAACCTCTACTACCTCTACCTCTGAAATTACCTCTTTGATTCTTGCCACCTCTTGCTCTTGAATTAAAATTCTGATTATATCCACCATTACCCTGAGTATTATGCCAACAATCATTAGCTAAGTGATTTGTCTTACCACAAATCCAGCAAGCTTTAACTCCATCTTTATTACTCCTGTCTCTTCCTCTACCTTTGCCACCTCCTCTTCCTCTTAGGAAGTTGGCTTGGCTAGTTGTACCTTCATCTTCATTTGCTTGTTGCTTTCCTTTGATATTCTTCTTCATATCCTTTGAATACATTGCTTGACCTGCACTCTTATCACTTTCACCTTTGACATCCTGCTCAAAGGTTAGCATATGTCCTAGCAACTGATTTAAATCAGGAGTGAAATGATCAAGTGATAATTCAGTAGACAAAATGAATGGCTTCCA
Source organism: Ceratopteris richardii (assembly GCA_020310875.1). Lineage (NCBI taxonomy): Eukaryota > Viridiplantae > Streptophyta > Polypodiopsida > Polypodiales > Pteridaceae > Ceratopteris > Ceratopteris richardii. The sequence continues at coordinate 128,447,198 of CM035416.1, read as the reverse complement.
TTTGTCATCACCTCTCAAACCTGTAAGGATTTGCCTTACCAAATTATCCTCCTCAATGTCTTCATCAACTGCTCCTAATGCATCTGCAATGTCCTTCATCCTTGTTACATAATCTGAGATGGATTGAGAGGTCTTCTTCTTGAATGTCGTAAATTCTGTCCACAAGGATGCCTTCCTTGACTTTGTGGTGTTTTGGAAATGCTCCTCCAAAGCATTCTATATATCACTTGCACTTTCAAGACCTCTAATGTGAGGTAGCAAGTAATCATTAACTGCCATATAGATAATGCTCCTGGCGTGAGCATCTTTCTTCATCCAAGTCTTCAAATCTGATGATTCCTCCCTAGTTGGAACACTAGGATCTCTGAATTGAGGCTTTTCTTCTTCACCTGTGATGTATCCTATCAAATCTTTGCTCATTAGGTGAGCTTCCATCCTCATTGACCATGCTGGATAGTTCTCTCTATCCAACTTCTCTATTTGAAGAGAGTCTCCCATCCTTTCTTCACCCGTGTATTGAATTCTTCAAACTTTATAAGTAATATATGTACCTTTACTTCGAATGATACTCCTTTTGTCTTCCTTGATGTCGTATGGCCTCCTTGATGTCGGGGTCCTCCTTCCTTCAATTTTGATACTTCCTGCTCTGATACCACTGATGGAGAGTGTTAATCTCTAAGAGAACAAGCTACTCTTGAATTTAGAGCACCTCTATATCAAGAGTAACTCAAAACCTTCACTATTTTGGAGGCTCAATAAAAATTTTGGATAAACTGTGAAGAAGAAGACTCTACGGAATGTTTGCTGCACATAAGTCTCTCATTGACTTATCAAATGTGTAAAGTTTTTTATAAAACTTTGCACAAGGTGTCTTCTATATTTTGTGCACCTTCTCCAAGTTAAATCATTCCAAAAGACTTAGTAGATCTTGAGAAATGAACTTAACAAGTCACCTATGTCTAAAACTGTTCTTCTGAGAAGTCGATTCAAACACCTGTAACTTCTAACACTTGGTTCTCTCAGTCTAGAACCCATTTATGCAAATGCTTTTAGCCATTGATAGCTTACCTTCAAACTTAAAGATTTAGTACTTGCTTGCTCAAAACTTTACATTGTGGAAGGAGAACTGACCAAAACATTAACATCGAATTTTGCGCCTATTTCAAAAAACAGTGAACGCTTCTTCACATATGAATGTTCCTACTCATAATTCTCACAGCCTATTTACAATTAGGCTCTCAAACTTTAACCATAGAATCATTAACTATGAAATTAGACATCTACAAAAGGATTCTTGAAATGATCAAGCACAGAAGGAGAATACATAGAAACATCGGGTGCAGTTTTTCTTCATTACTAGAGAACTTTTACATCTAGATGAGAGAGCTAATCTTCATGCTTCTCAAGAGTCTAATTACTTCTAATTCTTCTAGATTCTTGTATTTGACACTCTCTCATATTTTCCCCGACATTTTTCCTTATATATATAGGTAAATATTTACAAGCTCCTGACTATACAAAAGTATAAGTAAACTATCTCTGAATTAATGTACATATGTCTACACATCTTCATCTTCTGGATATGCACTTCCTTCATACTTCATATCTTGATCTTTTCTTCAGTCCTTGGCTTCAACTCTTCATCAAAACATCAATTGTTGATTGCCCTGCACCAACATTCAGATGGTTGATTCTAAACCTATGCAAACACCTATGGATCAGAACGCATCTTTACATATGGTAGCAGATGCAAAGACATTTGACGCTATTCAATATAGTCAAGGAGTTGGTTTCTTGATATATTTTTGTAATACACATCCTGATATACAGTTTGGAGTTTCTCAAGTATCAAGGTTCATGCAGAATCCGACAGTGTCACATTGGAAAGCAATCAAGCGAATCTTTAGATATTTGAAGGGAACTTCAAACTATGCTATGGTATTTTCAAAATCTACACATTTGTTACTAAAAGGATTTTTAGATTCTGATTCGGCAGGTGATAGAGACACAAGAAGTACTGGTGGATTTTTTTTTATCTTGGAGATTGTCTTATCTCATGGATTTTGAAGAGACAACCCACTATTGCCACTTCATTGTGTGAAGTTGAATATCGTGCATCATTTATAGCTACTCTAGAGTCAGTTTGGTTGCAGAAGATTTTCAGTTATCTTGACGTGAGAGTACATGAATCCATTCAGATATTTTCAGATAGCCAAAGTGCGATAGCTATAGCAAAGAATCCCGTGCATCATGCAAGGACAAAGCATATAGAGGTACACTACCACTATATTCAAGAGCTGACGGCTAAGAAGCACATTAAGGTGTTTTGAAAAACAAAAGAAAAATTTGAATTTTGGTGCTAATATCAAAATTGCTAAAAATAGCGATTGGATGCTTTTCATATAGCAAAACCATTTTGATTGCGATCATAAATGATTTTGATTAAAGCTTTATTGTGGGAGCTTTTAGAGATTGCTTTTGGAAAGGATCTAAAACTATATAAGTGACCAAAGGCTCATTATGTGAAAATCACTCAAAGATCTCAAGCTAGAGTTTCAAGATTCTGAAGTTTTGGATGGAAGATTTGGTGAAGGAGAGCCTACTCTCTTGGAGCAAGAAGTCTTCTACAAGGTGGTGGTAACTATATTTTGTGAGTTAACCTTATATTTTGTCTTTAGGGTTTCTCTACCCTAATCTCAAAATTAGGGTTGGTTGATTTACAATTTTGTTACACTATTTTGTGAGAATAAGGTTAGCTTCGTTGCTCATTCACTTCACACACTTAGATTATTTCAGCACAATCTAAATTTTGTATCGTCATCTTCTTGGATATTCTTCCATTAGTGAGTGCACCACTTTATATGGTTGAGTAGTACTCCCATGCTGTAATTTGGACATCTATTTTTAGTGAGTAGGCATCCAGCTTACGTTCCCTATCCTTGTCTCAAGATTTCATTCTTTTTATCTCTCTCTTATCATCTTAATTAATTAGGTGTGTATGCTCAAAAGGTTTTAGTATTGGAACGATCCTGGGGCCCCAAATTCCAATATGTCTATGCTCAGGTAGAGGGAAAGCATCCATTATTGGTTACACAGATTCTGATTATGCTAGTTGTATAGACAATTCTAAGTCTACATCAGGGTATATTTTTCATTTTGCAAGAGATGCTATCTCTTGGAGATATCGTCTTCAAGAATGTACATCTATTTCCACCATAGAAGCAAAGTATGTTGTAGGAAGTGAGGCATGTAAGGATGCATTGTGGTTTTCTCGTCTTGCTTATGATATGGGTCTACCTTTGCATGTACCTCGCTTGCTCAGTGATAGTCAGAGTGCCATTATTTTGGCTAAGAAACCGGTCTACCATGCAAAGACCAAGCACATTGAGGTGAGGTATCACTTCATTAGAGACTTCTTAGCCACTAAGCGCATTATTTTTGAGAAGGTCCATACTTGAGATAACGTTGCAGATGCTTTGACAAAAGCTCTACCAGAGGATAACTTTCGACATTGTTGTCACTTGATGAATGTTACTTGATTCATGATCTTACAAAGTCACCCGTATACATGCCCGTCAGATGGGAGGTAATTTGTATACTTACAGTTAGGTATTCTTTATAATTCTTCATTTTTCTCCCATAGTTACTTTGGCCATATTGGCCTTTAGTGGGAGATTGTTATCGTTAGTGTCCATGTGAAAGGCCAAGTGGCCACGAGACACTTTTGTATATGTTCTTTAATAAAACATATAGTGTCTTGGTCAGCCAAAGACTGTAAGTTCAACTGCATTTGTAACACCCAAGAAGTCTTTGTTCGCGCTCCCTGTGTAACTGTGCTTTTCTACGTATTTTGTAGCCTCTATGGAGAGTACCATGTGGGGCCCTTGGAGCTCGGTTTTCTACTCCAACGATGTTGTCGTGAAGCTCTCAAGAAGGAGATCGCACTATGGTGCATTGCCAAGGAAATACTTCATTAGCATCGTTCAAATGAATTCGCATCATCTAATCCACATAATTCAAATGAATCCACATCATTTAATCCACATAATCAAATGAATCCACATCATTAAATCCACATAATTCAATTGAATCAACATCATTTAATCCACATAATTCAAATGATTCCACATCATTGACATAATTTAATCCACCTAATAGAAATATAGATAGATAGAAAATAAGTATATAAATAGGTAGATAAATAGATACGGTGATAAATAGATAAATAGCTCGATAAATATATAGATAGATATGGTGATAAATAGATAAATCGATTGATAGATAGGTAGATATTGTGATAAATAAATGAATAGATAGAATGATGGATATATGGATAGAAATATTGATTGATTGATAGATACATAGATAAATATATCCACATCACAACATTTTAATCTACATCCATCATAATCACTTGAGGTAAAAATCCTTCACAAAAATGCTTCATATTCAAATCCATCATAATGACTTCATTTGAAATCCACATTATCACTTTATGTATCATAAAACATGTGAACTTAAAGAACTTAATATATAACATTAAATAAACAATTGAATCTAACACAATGATAAAAAAGATGTTTTATTAGTAAACATTTGACAAACATACATTTTGATATGGTCTTAATCCATTAGTATTGGATATTTTCAAACCATAACCAACAAGGTTTGAAAATACTATAAACAAATCATGTGTGTCTACTCTTTTTTGATACATCTTTATCACATGCTAGTTCTAATGCATACTTGAACTTATAAACCCCATTTTTATCAATGGGGTACATATCTAAGTCTACATATTTCAAAAGTTGCGAAACAAGTATTGCAATCATATAAGTCTCTTGACTTTCATTGAACAACAGAGGGAAAGTGGATATGCATTTTGGTGCAATCCACTCTACTCCACTCATTTCTAGTCAGTAAGTTGATATCTGATAACTTTGGAAATATTCTTTTTATGGGCAATTGTGTTGCTCTTCCAAATTCAAATAGTGCAATGTACACATGCTCCCCTTCAAAATGCAATAGTATGATGCCTAGATTGAGATCATTGTGCCTAACATTACAAGCGTGCAACAATGACACTATTCGTAGCAATCCATTGATTAATCTTCAAATATTTATCTATATTGTAGCTATTATATTTATCTTCAAGGTAGCTATATCCCTTTGTGTGTCTTTGATACTTCTGTTTCATGGTACATTTAAATAATCTTTTTTCATTTTCTCAAGCCACATGTCCAACATACCACCATTCTATAATTTCAAAATAAGGCATGGGCTTTTACTATGATATCTAGATAATACAAGTGGATTGATTATTCCACTATGGGTAATAGGTAATATGGTGGTCTCATTCATTGCTTCATTCTCTTGTGTTTGTAACTCCCCACCATGTAGTTTGAATAATTTTGCTACAAAACATTCATTGATAAACCTCGAGTGGGTTATTCTAGCTTTATGGACCATTCCATATTGTTCTTCCCCCACGAGAGCTGCATCTTCGAAATAAACAGATGAATATGGGAGAAAACATAAGTGCTGGATGTTTGATCTCCCATATTCACATGTATATCTGGATATGGATCTATTGTTGTTTCTATAGTTGGTCTCTCTCTCTCTCTCATGTTCGATGGTGTTAGGTCTCATTCTCTTTCCTCTCTTCATCGTTTGGTAGTTTAAATTGACAAATTTGATTTTTTTGATAAATCTTGGCATCGATGTGATATCCAATGCCAAAGATTCTACTACTTCTATTATTTATCCAAAGATGCAAGTGAGATCTTTGGACATTTGTTCACCTAGTACTTGTACTCCTTCTCATACACTTCCAAATTTATCTTGGATATTAATATTTGTTGTTCTACATAGATATTTCATGAACTCCTTATAATTTGATGTATCCATTGCTACTATGATCTGTTCTTCTAGCATTCCATATATGTATGAGCAGAAAAACTCTTCCAAAAACTTTCCTTCATGTTTATTTATTTTACCTGCCATCTTTGAAACCAAAATTTTAATTAGTGTTAAATATTTAAACATTAATCTAATTCATAAAAGAAATATTAAAAATAAGATTCATAAATAAAATGATAGATACTTAAATGCATCTTTAAGTACACATACGAATAGATAAATCAATAAGTGTATGGATAGGTAGATTAATTTATAAACAAATAAATAATTGAATGGATAGATAATTGAATAGATATATGAATATAGATAGATAGATCTATATATAAATAAATAAATAAATAATAGATAGAGGAAAAATTAAATGGATAGATAATTGAATAGATAGATAGACAAATACATAGATAGATGATAAAGTGCATGAATATATAGATAAATATAGACGGATAGGTAGATATGTAATTAAATAATTTCACGGATAGATAAATGTATAGATAGTCAAATTAGTAGATTCATATATGAATAAAAAGAAAGTTTAATTATAATCTTAAAATGAACCCATGTGACTATTAAGAATGTAAGACTCAAAGAATCATACATTCATAATAATTCATATTGTTGGAAGTGGGGTGGGCCTCAATAACAATGAATCATAGGTTTATAGGATCTTCCAACACATGAACCTTAGCATTCACACCTTAAGACTAAAAAATGAGATGAGTGAGAGATACAGAGAGAATAGAAATGATCTTTCAAAGTGTATGGTAAGCTAGAGTGCCCACATACACTATCTTATATTCTAATGTCAAATCACAATGTGTGAATATGATACAAACTGACAATATCTGAATCTAGGCACAAATAGGAACTAGGTAGAAGAAATTGTGTGTCTAAGAGGTATGAAGAGTGTTTGTGTGAGAATATGAACAATTTAGAACTGTTTTACAGCAAACCTGAATTCTGGTTATCTCTAAATAAGAAAATAGTCAATAAATAAGTGAGATGGATATACACTTTTTACTCATAGTATGTTGGGTAAATCAAAGTCCTCTAGATCTCTCTAGATGTAGAGCATAAGTCCTTCAAGAGTGTAGAAAGACCTCCTCTCAAAGAGGACCTCCTTGATGTCCTCCTATAACTCCAAGAGTAGTTTGTGAAGATGTTTAAACGATGAGCTTATGCCTCTTTATTTAGCTTATGTGCCTCAATCAAAAAGAACCTCTTCAAAAGCATGTGTGAGAAACAAAAAAACACACGTGATCTCTAATCACAAAAATCAGCGTTAATAAAAGCTTGCTACTACTATTGTCTTAAGCGTTTTGCAAAAATCAATTTCTAAACAAAATCTCATGCATTGCCGTCCATGGGGATCCAACCCAAATGGCTGCTTTGCAAGGTGCTTGCCTTAGCCAAGGCGTCAAGCGCTCTTGTTGTGTAGGGTTCTCCAAAAAATTACTTCTTATGCTGGCTTTAATTGAGGGTTTTGGACCAATATGGACATTTTTTCCATCAATCCCCCCTTTAACGTCATAATGATACAAATTTCAATAACCTTCAAAACTTCTTGTCTGTGCAAATATATCCCTTAACTAATTTCCACTAAATCTTGAGCTGTCAGTGCAGGAACTTGGATACTTGATAAACTAGAAATTGGATGATTGGACATGTATTACATATATCAAGCAACCAATTGCTTGACTATATAATGTAGCATCAAATGGTTCTAAATGTAGTGACACATTGGCATCCATAGGTGTTTGCATAGGCTTGAAATCTATCATCTATCAATGTACTTCTACTAGGTCATGTAGATACACTCATCTTTGTACTTAAACTCAATCCCAATATAATAATGTAAACTACCTAAGTCATTTACATAAAATGCATGCTTAACTTGCCCTTTAAACAAACAAAGATCTGAATCTTTGGGACCTATGATAATCATATCACTTTGTAGTGCAGCTTGAACACTAGCTAGTTCATTCTCAACTAAAGTAAGAGCTAAAATATTATGAATCTCAAAATTTTTTGCATAATTTACTTGGTATGTTTGTCATCTCCGTTGGAATCAATGTCAAGCAACAGTCCAAGAACTCAAAAACTGCTATCATATGAGGAGCTTTTTATACGTTTCTAATAGAAGAAAAGGCACTAGGCGTCGTGGCTACGTCATTGTCCTCCCAACGCCCCCATGAGAGTTCAATTCCTGTCGGCGGCAGCAACGTGGAAAGAGTTTGTTTTTTCCATGCTTTTTAAATAAAGCAAAACGAGCACGTGAGTTTTTCGTAGAAGTTTTATTTGATAGTGATCGCAAATCGCAGACATCGTTTTTGCTTTATGTGGTCCTTTTCACAAAGAAACAAAGCTATATAAGAACATGCTTGGCTCATCATCTAGCATCCTACACCAATTGGCAACACCAGCTTTGGTCCCTCAGTAGAGATGGTGCTCTAGCACACATGGGGCAGCCATGGTGCACTCTAGGAGCATGTTGAGGAGCAGCTATGGAGTTCTTCTTGGAGAAGAGTGTGCTCACACTCTTGCTTATGGAGAGGACTTGCCCATCACCAACTTGGTGGTGTGGATCAGCCATCTACATAATGTATTTGAAGATTGTCTTCTACATGAAGATTTCGGTGTACTTCAAAGACATTGGATGGAGGTTAACATAAGATTTGCATCTTATGTTAAGAATTCAGGTACATATTCTCTTTATGCACATAGGTACTACTTGGAGTTTATGGAGGTAGTGGCATCCATATCAGGAGGAGTCCTATTCGGCATATCTAAAGGAGAATCAGTACATGCATGCTACATGCACATTCAGATGAGGTGTTAGAGAAGGTCTGTTCATATGAGTATGAGGATTTTTGACAACAAACTTGTTAGCATTCTTTGCTACTTTTGTAAGTATGTGATCTTTCACACACGTATCTGACTTAGGGTCTTCCATAGCCTAAGTTCAGATGAGGGTTTGCTGATTATCAGTTTTAGACTGATCCTTCCTCTTTCTGTCACTCATATTCACTCTTCTACAACCTATTAGGTCACACATCTCATATATATTCAGATTTTTGTGCATACATCTGAATATGTTTGTTACATTTGTACATACACTCTTCCATCTATTTCTGTTCACATAGAGTGGTTGAGAGTTTTGCTCCCACATAAGGGCTATTCAAGAAAAATGGGAATTACATAGGATTTTGAGACAATTCTTTGTGTCACAATGTTTCACTTTTGACTCATTCACATACTAGAACATGTTATTATCTCTTGATTGGAGTATATTAAACTCATAATTTATTATTAAGGATAATTGTATTATAAATGGGGTATCAAGGTTGGGCTCAAACTTAACAAGTTAAAATAGTAAGTAATATAAATGGGACTTGAATAATTCCCAAGTTTCCTGAATAGGCCTTACATTGTAAATTGACATTTATATACATGATAGTGTGAGTAAGCAGCGGCTTACGTGTACACATGTTGTCTAATTTTTCTCTATCTTTGACTCATCATTTGTATGAGTAAGTGTGGTATGTTCATGTTTTGTCAATATTGAAAGATTGTTGGATTCTATGTTGTATATCCTGGACCTATGGAACCATGGACCTGTGGTATTAGTTATGGGCCTACTAAATTTCTTACATTGGGTATCAGAGCAATGGGTTTGTTGATCATCAGTTTTAGACTGATCCTTCCTCTTTTCGTCACTCATATTCACTCTTCTACAACCTATTAGGTCACACATCGCATATATATTCAGATTTCTATCCATACATCTGAATATGTTTGTTACATTTGTAAATACACTCTTCCATCTATTTCTGTTCACATAGAGTGGTTGAGAGTTTTGCTCCCACATTGTATATTGACATTTATATATATGATAGTGTGAGTACGCAGTGGCTTATGTAATGCTTTACACATGTTGTCTAATCTTTCTCTATCTTTGACTCATCATAGAAGACGTATTAACTAGAGGGTTCCTATGCATAAGAGAAAGATCTGTGCCTACCTTGTAACTCAACACGCTCCTCCCACTAGACTTTGTTGCCCTCAACAAAGCTAAGAGAAGAAGAACATTTGTAGAGGAACTCGTCCATGTGTAAGTCTTCAAACCATAAATTCTTCAGGTCTGCAATTCTTCAAGTCTTCAAATCTTTAGGTCATAAGGGTATTGCAGAGTCCTTCAATGCTGAGCAACACAATCCCCCTAAGCGGCAATCAGCCCAGCAATCATGAAGAGCAACCTTTCTTTCCAGATATGTAGCCATCCCTTGGAGTAGTTCTTGAAAAAAAAAAACTGTAGCAAACATGTATCATCTTTGCAAAATTTAGACCAGTAAGGTGCATTTGTATGATTAAGTGTGGCATGTTCATGTTTTGTCAATATTGGAAGATTGCTGGATTCTATGTTGTATATCCTAGACCTATGGAACCATGGACCTATGGTATTAGTTATGGGCCTACTAAACTTCCAACAATCTCCTTGTTTGACTTCTAGTTCTTCTAGTGTATTCCTTTATACCAATGTCCTTCCAAGTTTGATATAACCACTTTGGCATATTCTTGAAAAGTGGTGGAATCCTTTCTAGTCCTTCAGTATCTATTTTGTCTAAAACTCTGGAACCTTCTCCAACTTCATAAGTCAGAACCTCAAGAGGTACTGATGATGGGCTAAGTACCTATGTAGGTAATGAAATTCTCTCTTCACCTGCATCTCCTTTCAAAAAAATACAAAAAATGAACAAAAATAAAAATCTCTTCAATGGGAAACTTTGCCATAATTAAAATGATAAAACCTTGATGTAGGGCTAATGCACCTCAAGCATAGTGTAAGTTTGATGCTCCAACAACTGCCCCTCAATCTTAAGTATGCTTGAGTCTTCATTCTGTAATAGGTTGAATATCTACCATTGATTTAAATGTGCAAAGTCTTATTCCATCAAGTGCCTTTGTCATCATATCTGCTACTTGCTTTTCGGTTGGAACAAAAGAAATGTCAATCTCCTTTTCCATGAGCTTCTCTTTGATGAAGTGGTAATGAACCTCTATGTGTTTGGTTCTTGCATGGAAAATAGGGTTTTTTTGTTAGATGCATGAAACTTACATGATCTCCAAATATGTGCGGTTTGGAACTAACAAGCCTCTTGAGTTGCCATGATCAAACCTCTATACTCTGCTTTAGTTGATGATAAAGCAGCCGTTGGTTGCTTCTTGGAACTCCATGACACTAGCTTTGAACCTAAAAATGCTAAGTAGCCAGAAGTACTTCTTCTATCATCCTTAGCTCTAGCCCAATCTACATCTGAATAGATTTTGATATCCAAATATGAAGAGTAAGGATAGAATATACCTTCATTGATTTTACCTTTGAGGTACTTAAGTACTCTCTTAGCTGCATCCATGTGTGGTCTTCTTGGTGAGTGCATGAATTGGGTTCACACTCCTATACTATATGAGATATTTGCCCTTGTATGAGTAGGATATATCAAGCTACCTACCAAGCATTGATACTCTTTAATGTCTCCAAAATGATATCAATTTCCTAAATTCTAGGTTTATGGTTCATCTCCAAAGGTGTATCTGCAGGATTAATGTTCTCCATTTTGAATTCAAGAAGTAGATCCTAAATGTATCTCCTTTAAGTCAAATATGTTCCTTCATTTGTGTATATGAATTGCATATCTAGGAAGAATGTGAGCTCACCTAAAAAATTGATTTTGAATTCCTCTTGCATATACCTTTTGATCCTTTGTATGCCATTCAGCTCATCTCTTGTCACAATAATGTCATCTACATATACACATAGATAGACAAACTCATTGTGATCCCTTCTCATGAATAAAGAAGGATTTGAGTTGCTAGTTTTGAACCCTTGATCCTATAGGTATGTAAGCAACCTGTAATTCCAAGCTCTAGGAGCTTGTTTCAATCATAGAGTACTTTTTTAAGTCTACAAACATAAGATGTAGGATTAGGATTTTCAAAGCCTGGAATTGTGACATGTATACCTCTTCACTTATCCAACTATTTAAAAATGCATTTTCCACATCAAGTTCGAGGTGTATCCAATTTCTTACATTAATTATACTTATTAATGATTTGATTGTAGTCATCTTCGCTACTCATGAGAATGTTTCATCATAGTCTATACCATGAGCTTGTGAGTATCCTTTGGCAAATAATCTTGCCTTGTACTTGCAAATTGATCCACCTAAGTTTCTTTTGAGTTTATATACCAATCTACAACCAATTTCTTTATGATTGGGTGACATTAGAGCCAAATCCCAAGTGTCTATCTCCTTCAATGCATCTTTTTCTTCTTTCATAGCCTTTTCCCAATTAGGGTTTCCATTTTCCTCTTCATACGTTGAGGTTTCTTCTGAAATTGACTCCTTTGTCAAGCAGATTGAATGCTTGTAGCAAATGTGGAATCATATCCATACCTTTTTGGCTGTCTTTTCTCCCTTGTTGACCTTCTAGGTGCTTGCTCGGAGCATTCTCCACACTCTTAAATCTTTGCTTTACCTCTTTGATTCCATAGCTTTTAATCCTTTTCCCTTTCATCTTGGTCATCATCTATATCACTTTTTGGATCTTGGACTTGTGTATCATACTTGCTTCCTAGTCGATGGAAATTTAAATCAAGATCATATGGTTGAATTAACTTTTGTTTGTCTCCATCATGCCAAGACCTGTATTCTTCAAACAAAACATCCATACTTGTAGTAAATTTCCTGGTTGAAGGATTATAGAACATGTTACCCATCTAACTTGAATCATATCCAATAAATACTACCTTTATTGCCCTTTCATCTAGCTAAATTCTAATTTGTGAAGGTTCATCAACATAAGCTAAACAACCAAACACCTTGCAATGTCCAAGAATAGGTTTTCTTCCATAGGAGTCATACCTTTGATTGTTTTGGATGGTAGTCTATTGATAAGGTACACAACCGTCGAAATAGCCTCTACCCGTAGATACTGTGGCAACCTCTTCTCTTCAAGCATTATTTCGGCTGATCTAACCAATGTCTTGTTTCTTCTCTCTGCAATTCCATTCAATTTACGAGATTACCTGGTAGTCACTTCCCTCTTGATACCTTTATCCTACAAGAACTCATCAAATTCTTTGGAGAAGTATTCTCCCACTCCATCATATCTGAACTTCTTGAGTGATCTACTTGTATGGTTCTCCAGATGTGCTAGACACTGCTTGAAGCACTCAAACACTTCATTATTACTCTTGATAATGTACAAAATAGTCCTATTATGTTCATCAATAAATGATTCACAATACCTTGATCCTGCCAATGAAGGTTCTTGACTTTGTCCACATACATATGTATGTACTAGTCCAAAAGGTTGTTGTGGATGTAGTGTTTGATGGAGAGTGTTAATCTCCAAAAGAAAAAGCTATCCTTGATGTTAGAACACTTCTATATTAGGAATAACTCAAAACACTTCTATATTAGGAATAACTCAAACACTTCATTCTTACTGTTGATAATGTACAAAATAGTCCTATTATGTTCATCAATAAATGATTCACAATACCTTGATCCTACCAATGAAGGTTCTTGACTTGGTCCACATACATATGTATGTACTAGTCCAAAAGGTTGTTGTGGATGTAGTGTTTGATGGAGAGTGTTAATCTCCAAAAGAACAAGCTATCCTTGATGTTAGAACACTTCTACATTCGGAATAACTCAAAACCTTTATCAATGTTGGAAGACCAATGTTGGAGATTCCACATCTTTCTATGAAGAGTCACTACACAGAAATATCTGCTACACATAACTCACTCATTAACTGATCAAATGTGTAACATTTTCGATGAAACTTTGTATAAGATGTCTTCTAGTATTTTTGCACCTCCTCCAAGTAAAATCTTCTCAAACGATTTAGTAGATCTTGAGATATGATCCAAATAGTTCACCTATGTCTAAAACTATACTTTTCTACAATTGACTTTGACACCTACAACTTCTAATGCATAGTTCTCACAAACTACAACCCTTTTATTAAAATGCTTTTAGCCATAGGTAGCTTACCTTCCAACTTAAAGAATGAGTGCTTCCTTGCTCAGAACTTGACACTGTGGAAGGAGAACTGACCAACACATTAGCATCAAATTCGCACCTCCTACAGTATTCACTTTTTCACATTTACACATGTAAATGTTCCTACTCATAATTCTCTCAGCCTAATCACAATTAGGATCTGAAAACTTGTACAGAGGTCATTCAACTATAGACTTAGACTTGTACAAAAGCATTTCCCAAGATGATAAACACAGGAGTACTCAGCAAAATATCGGGTGCAACTTTTTCTTCTACTCAGAAAACTTTACATATAGTTGATGAGAGAGTTCTTCTTCACTTCTAAAGTATCTAAATGAATTTTGCAACTTTTCATTGATCATCTCTCACACTCTCTCATATATGCCCCGAATTTTCTACTTGTATATATAGATAATTTTACAAACTCATGACTATTACAAAAGTATAAGTATGTCTAATGTACATGTATATACAAGCCTTCACTTTCTGATTATGCTCTATCTTCAACCTTCATGAATTGATCTTTTCTTCATCTTTTGACTTCAATCCTTTTGTGCAAAACATCAATTGATGGTTGTACTGCACCAACAGCTCTCCCTCAATTATCATTGAGGTTTTCTCTATCTTCTTTATACCTGCCATGTCTTTGAATCTCTGTAGCTTTGGTCCATCCAAGATTTTGGTTAGCATATCTGCAATCTGATCTTTTGTTGAAGTATGTATGACTTCAATCTCCTTATCAATCACCTTCTCTCTTAAGAAGTGATAATGAATCTCAATATGTTTAGTCCTGGCATGAAAAACAAGGTTAGTGGCTAGATATAATGAACTCATATTATCTCCATGAATAGTGGGTGTACTCTGAATGATGTCAAAACTCTTCATAAGAGTCTTCAACCATATGACCTCTTTTTTAGCTTCAACCATACCTTTATACTTTACCTCTATAGATGATAAAGCAACTGTATGTTGCTTCTTAGAACACCAGGAGATTAGCTTATCTCCCACATAACATAGATACCCATAGGTTGATCTCCTATCATCAGAGCTACCTACCCAATTTGTATCACTATATATCTTGATGTTTGTATCTGATGTAAAACCATAATACAAACCTTCCTTGAGTGTACCCTTAATGTACCTCAACACTCTTTGTCTTGCAATCCAACGTTCTCTCCTAGGACAATGCATGAATTGAGACAACACTCCAACTGCATATGGCAAATCAGGCCTAGTTAAAGTAGCATAGATTAGACTACCAACCAAACTTTGATATAACTTCATATCCTTGAATTCTTCTCCTCCATATCTGCTCAACTTGTGATTCACCTCCATTGGAGTAGGTGCTACCCTGCAATCTTCCATTTTAAACTTGATTAGCAAGTTCTTCAAATACCGTTCTTGAGTTACATATACTCCATGTTGAGTATATCGGACTTCCATGCCCAAGAAATATGACAAGTCTCCCAAGTCACTAATCTTGAACTCTTTCTCCATTTGATTCTTGAGACTTTGTATGCCCTTCTCATCTGTACCTGTAAGAATTAGGTCATCAACATATATGCACATGTAAATGAACCCATCATCACTTGCTTTGACAAGCAAGCTACTATCTGCTTTAGACACTTGGAAACCAAGTTCTTTCAAGAACTTGACAAGTCTATAATTCCATGCTCTTGGGGCCTGCTTCAAACCATACAAAGCTCTCTTGAGCTTACATACATAATCTGAATACCTTTTATTTCTGAATCCTTCTAGTTGCTCCATGAAAACATCATCTGAAATAGAACCATTAAGAAAAGCATTCTTCACATCTAATTAACATAATTTTCAACCTTTACATGCAGCAATGACTATGAGTGCCCTTATGGTTGTCATCTTTGCCACAGGACTATAGGTCTCATCATAATCTTTACCATATGTCTGAGCATAACCTTTCACAACAAGTCTAGCTTTATATCTAGACACACTTCCATCTGCAAACCTCTTTGTCTTGTAGACCCATTTGCATCCAATGATCTTTTGACTATTTGGTTTAGGAACCAAATCCCATGTCTCATTCTCCATCAATGCATCATGCTCTTTTTGCATAGCTTTCTCCCAATTTCCCTTACCTTTTGCCTCTTCATATGTAGAAGGGTCTTCCTCTGCTTTCACCATGTAAGCATAATCTTTGGTTGTTAAAAAAGAAGTGTCATAGCTATACCTTGTAGGTTTCCATTTGTGTTTTGATGACCTTCTGAGTTCTCCACTTCTTGAAGTTTCTGGTTCATCACATTTTGGATCAAATCTTGGCACTTCTTCAACTTCAACTTGTACTTCATTGTTCTCTTCTTCATCAAATATCTGAACCTTTGATTTACCTTTCTTCTCATTCAAAACTTCTTCATCACCTGCATGATTATTGATTGTACCTGCATACGAAGTACCTTGCTCATCAAATGTAACATCCTTTGACATAAGAAATTGCTTTGTGGATGGACTCCACAATCTATAACCCATCTGCTTATCATCATAACCGATGAATACATACTTTTTCGCTTTAGGTTCCAATTTATGCCTCAACTGAGATGGCACATATGCATAAGCCAAACATCCAAACACTTTGCAATGATCTAAGGTAGGTCTCTTACCTTACCAAGCTTCATATGGTGTCATACCCTGCAAAGCTTTACATGGTAGCCTATTAACCAAGTATGTGGCTGTATTTACAGCCTCAGCCCACAAATAATTTGGACAATTTTTCTCTTTCATCATTGACCTTGCAAAATCAACAAGAGTTCTATTTCTCCTTTTTGCTACACCATTTTGTTGAGGAGAGTACCTGCAAGTAACTTCCCTTTTTATACCTGCATTCCATAAGTAATGATTAAACTCATTAGAGAAATACTCTCCCCCTCCATCTGACCTTAGTCTCTTTAACTTTTGACCTATGATTCTTTCTGCATACACATGATAATGTTTAGATCTATTGAATACCTCTAATTTATCTTTGATCTCATATATAGTGATCCACCTGGTAGCATCATCAACATAAATCACATAATATCTTGAACCATTTATGCTAAAGTCTTTTCATGGTCCCCACACATCTGTGTGTATCAATTCAAGCTTCCCTGAATACATAAATCCATGCTTATTTTATGATTGCTTATGAGCCTTACCTAATTGACATGCCTCACATCTGTATATCATATGTTGACCTGCAACATTAGGTAATCTGAGCACTGAACCATTGTTAACCATATCCTTAATACCTCTTTTGTTGAAATGTCCAAGCCTTGTATGCCAAAGATCTAACTCAGAGATCTTATGTCCTCCATAATTGAACAAGGCATGACCAACATTGCCTTGAATCTTCAGAGTGAAGAGTCTTCCTTCTTTCTTCCCTGAAACAATTTGTTTATATCCATTGCTAGGGTCTTGCACAAAAACTCCATCATTAGTGAACCTTACTTCATAAACTTTTTCAACAATTTGCCCTACACTTATCAGATTCTTTGGAATTGTAGGAACATACAAAACCTTACTCAGAAGAGTGCTTCCATCCTTGGCCTTCACTGATCCAATTGACCTCACATTATGCTTTGTATTATCACTTGTTTGAACTACATGATTAGTTACCTTATTCTCCAAATTAGTCATCAAAGCTATGTTGCCACTCAGGTGATTGCTACACCCTGAGTCTATGTAGAAAACTCTTTGATCTTCACTTTGTCTTTGACAAGTTGCATTCATGATTAGGGTTGAATCTTCTTTCTAATCTGAAGCATAATTGTAGTAGGTATTGTTTTAGGATTGACTTTGAAAACCTCTACCTGCATTTCTTCCAAAGTAACCTCTACCTCTGAAACTACCTCTTTGGTTTCTACGACCTCTTGCTCTTGAATTAAAGTTCTGACTATATCCTCCATTATTCTGATTAATATGCCAACAGTCATGAGCTAAATGATTTGTCTTACCAGAAATCCAGCAAGCTTTGGCTCCATCCTTATTGCTTCTGCCTCTTCCTCTACCTTAGCCACCTCCTCTTCCTCTTAGGAAGTTGTCTTGGCTAGTTGTAACTTCTTCTTCATTTAATTGTTGCTTTCATTTGTTATTCTTCTTCTTGTCCTTTGAATACATTGCTTGACTTGTACTCTTATCAACATCACCTTTGACATCCTGCTCAAAGGCTAGCATATGTCCTAGAAATTGATTTAACTCAGGAGTAAAATGATCTAGTGAAAATTCAGTAAACAAAATGAATGGCTTCCATTTCTCATCTCCCCCCCAAACCCGTGAGGATTTGCCTTACATAGTCCTCTTCAATGTCTTCATCAATTGCTCCTTATGCGTTTGCAATATCCTTCATCCTTGTTACATAGTCAGAAATAGATTGAGAAGCCTTCTTCTTGAATGTGGTAAACTCTGCCCACAAAGATGCCTTCCTTGACTTTGTAGTGTTTTGGAAATGCTCCTCCAAAGCATTCCATATGTCACTTGCAGTTTCAAGTCCTATAATATGAGGTAGCAAGTAGTCATTGACTCCCATGTAGATAATGCTCCTTGCTTGAGCATCCTTCTTCATCCATGTCTTCAATTCTGTAAGCTCCTCCCTAGTTGGAACACTAGGATCTTTAAACTCTGGTTTTTGTTTTTCAGCTGTAATGTATCCTACCAAGTCTCTCATAAGATGAGCTTCCATCCTTATTGACCAAGATGGATAGTTTTCTCTATCTGAAGAGAATCTCCCATCTTTTCTTCACCTGCATATTAAATTCTTCAAGCTTTATGATAAATAAGTGTACCTTTATTTCGAATGTAGTTGCTTTTGATCTTCTTGATAGATGCATACCTCCTTCTCTAGATTTCCTTTTAAGCTTTCAAATTTTGAACCTTCAATTGTTAATTTCTGTATAACTACAGCAGTGGGGGTCCTCCTTTTTTCTACTTTGATGATTCCTACTCTGATACCACTGATGGAGAGTGTAAATCTCCAAAAGAACAAGCTATCCTTGATGTTAGAACACTTCTATATAAAGAATAACTCAAAACCTTGATCAATTTTGGAAGACCAATGCTGCCAAACCATCAAGATTTGAACTAACTGTGAAGAGAGTCACTACACAGAAAAGTCTGGTACACATAACTCACTCATTAACTGATCGACTGTGTAAAGTTTTCAATAAAACTTTGTATGAGATGTCGCCTAGTATCTATGCACTTCATTCAAGTTAAATCTTCTCAAAAGATTCAGTAGATCTTGAGATATGATCGAAAAAACTCACCTATATCTAAAACTGTACTTTTCTATAGTCGACTTTGACACCTACAACTTCTAATGCATAGTTCTCACAAAGTACAACCTTTTTATTCAAATTCTTTTAGTCGTAGGTAGCTTACCTTCCAACTTAGAATGAGCGCTTGCTTGCTCAAAACTTTACATTGTGGAAGGAGAATTGACCAAAAGATTAGCATCGAATTTGTGCCTGCTACAGTCTTCACTTTTTCACATTTAGACATGTAAATGTTCCTACTCACAATTCTCTCAGCCCGATCACAATTAGGATCTGAAAACTTGTATAGAGGTCATTTATAGACTTAGACTTTTACAAAAGCATTTCATAAAATGATAAATACAGAAGGAGTACTCAGCAAAATATTAGGTGCAAGGTTTTCTTCTACTCAAAAAACTTTACATCTAGTTGATGAGAGAGTTCTTCTTCACTTCTAAAGTATCTAAATGACTTTTGCAACTTGTCATTGATCATCTCTCACACTCTCTCATATATGCCCTGACTTTCCTACTTGTATATATAGATAATTTTACAAACTCATGACTATTACAAAAGTATAATTATGTCTAATGTACATGTATATACAAGCCTTCACTTTCTGATTATGCTCTATCTTCACCCTTCATGAATTGATCTTTTCTTCAGCTTTTGACTTCAATCCTTTTGTGCAAAACATCAATTGATGGTTGTCATGCACCAATTGTGTTTGTGGTTGAATGGTTGTCTTTGTGCCTTCCCAATCTCACATGCATCACATATGTTGATCATGTGTTGCTTTGATATGTTTGGCAATCCTAGAACACTTTGATCCGTGCATATATCTTTCAAGGTTCTTTCATTAACATGAGCTAGAATCTTATGCCACAAGTCAAGCTCACATAGGGTTTGAGACCCAAAGTTGAATAGAGCTATGTTTTTGGTTTCTCCTACTTCAAAAGCAAAAGAACCTACCATGCTTCCCACCTCTGGCTATCTCCTTGAAGCCTTGGTATGGATCTTTCACAAAAGCTCTATGTTGGGTGAACCTAACTTGCAAGTCTTTCTCAACTATTTTGCCTACACTTATTAGTTTTTTTGTGATAGTGGGAACATAGAGTAACTGCTTTAGAATGTTTTTCCTACCATTGGAAGCCTTGAAATTACCAATCTTCTCCACATTATGCTTTGTCTCATCCCCTATTTGAACCACATGTCTTTGCTTTGGACATTCCAAATCAGATAAGAGATCTCTTTACCTGCAACATGATTTGAACATCTTGAATCTATGTAGAATCATCTTCTTTACGTTCCTTATAGCTTAGATTCATCAAAATCAATGAGTCTGCATGTTATTGATCTTTAGAATAATTTCTATAGTCCCTTTTGTTTTAGCCTCTATTGTTATTGTTGAATTTATGTCGACCTCTACCTCTGTTCATGCCATATCCACCTCTTCCAATTCCTTTCCAACAATTCTTAGTGGTGTGGTTGGTCTTATCACAGATGGAACATGGTTGAACATTGTTGCCTTTTTTTTCATGCTTTGGTTCTGTATTCTTCTCTTTCCACTTGCTCTTGCTTACAAAGTTGGCTTGGGAAGTCTCCTCTTCATCCTCTTCCTTCTTTCCTTTCAGCTTCTTGTCCTTCTTATTTGCATATAGGGCACTAGATGAATTACCATGATAGGATTTACCTTCCCTTATGCTATTGTTGGCCTCTTGATTGAAGAGTTGTGCAAGGAATATATTGGAATTCAGGGTTTGTACATCCATGATGAGATCATAAGCCATGGCGATCCTAGTTTTCCAATTAAGTCTACCTCATCTAAGGAATATCATTACCAATCCCACACCAGTTGTGAGAGCATACACAAGAGAAACATTTCCTATAGGAAGTTGCTAGAGATAATGGGGGGGGGGGGGCAGCACTTCATTAAAGAATGTACTCATCTTGCACCACCACTTTCACAATGGAGGTAGAATTTCATTGGAATTATACAAGGATCACTTATTTTGGACTCTCCTAAAAATCGTTTTAGTAACAATAAAAATTTCCATGATAAATAGACATTATGGAGTGCTCCAAAAGTGATAGAGAGAAACCAAAAGCAATTCTTGACATAGCTAGATCTCAAAGGAAAGCTGAAATCTTAGAAGTGCAAAAGCAAAGAGACTTGGAAGTAATGGAAATATCCATCTAGTCACGAATCATCTCAACATGTGCAACAATTGAAGGACACCAAAAATTCTTTGGACTTTAGATCCACAAAAAGAGTAAACTTGGAAGTCTAATTAAGAGAAAAATGAAAACATGACATGGTAGAGATAAACCAACCAATGACAAAGAAATTCTCCATGATGCCTAGAAAGAAGCAATCATTATTGATCCATCAAGGTTAAAATACCATGGGTGATTTAGAAAAAAATATAGTCCATGGACAAGAACATTGCAATAGAACTTAGTAACATGTTCAATCCTAGTAGACCAATGTCTTGAAGATTTGGATATATAACTTGAGCCATATGAATCAAGGATAACAACATGCCCAACAATATATCAACACTATTATTGGAAGAACGGATCACAAGCAATAAGAAGTGAAGAAAATTCCAAAGTAGAGATTGAAGACTATAAGGGACCCACCAATTTTTTCACTTGGACCATGAAGAGAATGAAATTTCCCTCGGATTAAGCCATGTAATAAGGAAGCATCAACAAAAAGAGAAGGTGGGAACCAGAGGCAATGTTTGTGAGTTATGCATATTTTGGATCTAACCATGTATATTGTTGTACTTTCTAATTCACTTTTGTAAAGGGCAAGGAGTCCTTGAGCCTAAGGAGTTGTTTCCACCCCATACATAAATTTTTAAGAGGTTTAAGGACTCGTTGTGGTGCTCAAATGAGGTTTGATACCACTTTTTGAGTCATTTTTGTCCTTTTTTCATGTGAAAAGGGTTGCGCCTAAGAAAAAAGAAAATACTCCAGTTAATTTCCTGATTCAAAGACTCCTAGGAAATACTTTGATTACCAACAATGATTGCTCTGGGTAGCTTCCATGGAGAGCTACCATGAGTGATAAAACTAGTGTTTTGTACCATTGGTGAGCTTTTGGGTCATCCCAAGAGTGTAAGAAACATAAAATAAGAGATACTTTATCACAAAAGGACAAAAAAAGTGCTTTAATCTCAACCCATGATTGCTTTGGGTTGTCTCTATGTAGAGCAATCTTCCACAAGAAAAGGTTTACTTTTAACGTAAATAAAGGCTTAAGAGGCATCCCTTAATCGTAAGTACCACATATCAAGTGTTTTTCTAGAAATAAATAACCAGAAGAGCCCCACACCTTCCGAAGATTTCCCTGAATACTGCATATAGGTGGAGCAATCACCAAAGTACTTATAATGTTTTTCTCACCTAACCTTAGGTAGCCTAATAGTTTCAGAACCTCGAAAACATATCCAAAGATGTTTTCATTGGAAAGAAGCCAAGTGTTGAGGGAAATCCCAACCACAATTGCCCTACACTCTAGGATTCAAGGGTAACTTTCCCTTGATAAATAGTGCCAAATCTAGTAGAACGTCACTTAAGGCATTAAAACTAACATCAAGAAGCACAAAGTATCAAGGCCTCTAAATATCCATGGAGATCATCCATTAGCAATGAATGATTCCCCTAGCTAGGGCAATCCTAGCATGAAGTAGCATAAAGAATGTATCAACACCTCTAAAATTCCAACACAATCATCAATTGGCAATCCATGATTGCCCTACCCAGGGTTATCATTCTCTACAAACCGGTACAAATTAGAGATAATTGGTTCGAGATCTAAAAGGAAAAGTTCAAATTTCACTTCATGATTGCCTTGGACTAAAGATGTACCTAGAGTAATTGCCTTCAAATTCATAGAAGTCTTTCTGAATCCCAAAAATCATATTTTATGGACCATGATTTCCAAGGTTAGGGTTTGGCTAGAGCAATTGTCTATGGCTAATACTTACCAAAAAATCATAAAGAGTACTCCAAAAAATCAATGAAGTTGTAGAAGACACCTTCTAAACATAGGCAAGTTATGCAACATTCACAAAGGGTTATAGTGAAACCCACAGTTGCCCTACTTTTTTCAACAATTGTTTGGTGCAAAGGAGGAAATTTTACACAATCATGATACTTGGAGAGAGGTTAGGACATATGTATGAGCTAAGAAAGTTATTGAGATTCTAGCCTAAGTGAGAAATTGGAGAATTGAAGCATGAGCTAATAAGAGAACCCTTAACATTCCTTTGAAATTTTAGTAAATTGGAAAAGTCCCTAGAGATAGTATCATTGATCTCATAAATGCGAAAATCAACAAATAGGCTAAGCTAGAGGAAATAAATTGTCCAAAGGATGCTTGCAGATTTAAAAACCTAGAATTAAACTTCCTTTGGTGGTCTTAAAATATTGAGTACAAGTGTATGTCTTTTATATAATGTATCAAGTGAGCAAGTGATTTAGCCTTGGACTTATACATGGAGCTTACTTGGAGAGGTAACCCCTAAAAAGCTTGTAGGACACCTCTCTAGTACTCATCTTAACCTTCTTTGTGAATTTTGTGGACACACGAGTGTCATAGCAACCATCTTGTTCATAGTTAGAAAAAGCATGTAAATCTCATGGTAGTGATCCCCCTTTGGGATAAAAAAATCCAAGTAGTTAGGTACCACTCAAGTAGCAAAAGATGCACTTAACTGCCTAAAAAATGCTTGACACCTGGCAATGCATAAGCCGGCTCATATGTGAGATAGAAAATTGAATATGTGGTTGAGTAATGCATAAGTAAATCAAGCATCCAACAACCTACTGATAGAGGACAGCATATAGTGAGGATAGCATATAATGCATCTCCAACATCATGAAGACTCAACCATAGACCTGTCTCCATAGGAGTGGTAATAGGCTTACACTCTTCAAGGCCAAAACATTGCAATAATGTGTCAATATATTTTGTTTGATACAAAGCTATTCCTCCATTCAACTTGCATAAAATGAATGCCCAAATAATGATGCAAATGCCCCAAATCTAACCTCTCAAATGAGGCATGAAAATTATCCTTAAAATCAGCAATGATTAGAAGCACATCATTTGCATGCTTAACATATAAGGTGCTCTCAATTGGATTGTTCTCAAAACCATGTGCAATCAGGTAGGCATGTATTTCTTCATACCAACCACGTGGTGCTTGCTTCAAACCATATAATGCCTTGTTCAACCTAGACACTTGGTTTTCATGCCCTTTCTGCACAAAGCCGCGAGACTCAAAAACAAACAATTTTTCATGCAAGTCACCATTCGAAAATTTCATTTGAATGTAACTGATGTACATTCCAACCATCGTAAACTACAAGTGCATAGATGCTATGAACGTAGTCATTCGGCATGTAGGAGCAAATGTCTCATCAAATACAATACCTCTTCTTGAGCATAACCCTTTGCAACAAGCCTAGCCTTATACCTATCAACTATTCCATCAGGCTTATGCTTCAGCTTGTATACCCACTTAGTGCCAATGGAATTCTTGCCAGGAGGCAAGTCACATAAAGACCACATACCATTTTTCATGATAGCATCATATTTTGATTGGATAGCAACCATCATTTTTTTTTAATTTTAGGCTTCATCAGACAAAACTATCTCATTCTTATAAAAAAGACTCTTGGTAGCCATAACATAGCAATTTGATGCAAAAGAAGAACCATGAGAGCATGAACAAGTATGATATGATAGAGGTGCATCTAATTTGCTATCACACAAACTCTACACTAGCCATTGTTGCATAGTTTTTGCCTCCTCAATATCAGCTCTCTCATCAACAAGTGTATCATGTAAATCTGCATAAGAATTGGAATGATCTACATCATCACATGAAACCTGTAAAGGTTGAGAAATTTCCTCATTAGGACTAGCGCTAGGCTGTCCACTTGTAAAAAGAGGTGGCAAAGTGTCATACATGTCTTTGGAGCTAACTGATGTCTCCTTAGTACATGAAAGTAATTGTTGAATAGCATCTTCCGCAAAAACAACATCACAGCTATCCAAAATGCATTTAGTTTGTGGATGATATAGACAACAAAAATACATTTCACTGCTTTATCATCCAATTTCATGTGTTGTTGTTTAGGCACTGATGCATATGCGAGACAACCAAAAACACAAAGGTGAGCACTAGATGGATTACAACCATGCCAAGTCTCATATGGAGTGATAGGCTACAATTCTTTAGTGGGACACGTGTTAAGTACATATGTTGCACACATAACAACCTCAAGCCAAAAAATATGTGGTAAAGGCAGACCCTTGACCACACACTTTGCCATCTCCATGAGTGACCTGTTCTTCCTTTTAGCAACTCCATTCTGTTGAGGTGTATACAACATGATACACTGATGTTTTATCGCATGTGCAACCAAAAATTCATTAAAATCAGAAGACATATATTCCCCCCCTCAATCAGAATGGAGGGTGCCCATTTTACATGCTGACATACTTCCACCCAAAACCCGAAACTATTTGAAGCACATAAACACATTGAACTTTTCTTTCAATGGATATACCCTTGCATGCCTAGAAAAATCATTGATGAAAGTCGCGAGGAAAAGATAGCTCCCAAAAGAAGGTGTCTGTATAGGACCATAAACATCACTATGAAGAAGCTGCAATTTTTGAGTAGCTCGAACTGATCCATGTTTTGGGAAGGATGAATGCTACATTTTGCCCAAAATAGAGCCTTCACATACATGTTTACTAGGTGCCTCAAGTTTAGGCAAAAAAGACACTATTTCAGATTTCTGCAGGCATAGCAAACTAGCGAAAATCAGATGACCAAAGCATGCACGCCAAAGCTTTGCATTTGACATAACGTGAGAATCTTGAATTACACATGTTGAATCATTCATAGATTTTGCATAATCTATTAGCTTATATAGCCCATGACATAAAATGCAAGAAGCGATAATGATGTCACCATTTGAGAGATCATGAACTATACATCTGTCATCATCAAATTTCATGACCAAGCCAATCTTGGCTAATGATGAAACTGATAACACTTTTTTCTTGATCCTTGGCACAAATAAAGAATCTGACAATGAAAAAGAACTACCATCAATAGTAGTTAGAATGATTTTACATAAACCCATAACAGGATAAGAGGAGATGTTGGCACATGTGACAGTATTCCATGTAGGGGTAGGCTCAAGGGAAGTGAAGAAATTGTGTTTTGAGGTAATATGTTTGGTTGTCCCACTATCAAAGTACCAAACATCTGAGACTACTGCAAACATACACTATTCATGTCAAGATTGGTCATAACTGCAAACAATAGTAAATTCCCATTCTTCGTTCTGCACAAGATTAGTAGACTCTGTTTTGGGTGTAGCCACCTCTACAATAACCATTCCAACCTCTTTCTTCTTTGCCTCTTTTGCAGTCAGTTTTGGACAACTCTTTATGATATGATCTTCTCCTTTATAGTATTTTCAAAATAATTTCTACTTTTCTGTTCTCTGCTCGTCTCTCTCATCCTTCTTTGATTGTGTAGAATTAGCATATTTTTTCTTACTAGTAGAAGAGCTCCATTTACCTTTGCCTTTCTAACTAGATAGGAAAGCTTGATCTATAACATGCATAATGGACCTCTTCTGCCTAGACTGATCTTCGTGCAATACAACAAAGACTAAATCCTCAAATTATAAGGCATTTGGATTGCCTTTCATCATCAATCAAAGGGTAGAAGCAAAAATTTGATATGAATCAGGAAGACCATTCAGAACACTACACAAGTGAATTGCGAGGCAAGACTTCATCAGGAGAAATGAACTACTCCTTCAAATATTTGATCTTTGTCAAAAACCTATCCATGGAATCTCCATTCATGTGCTCACTCTCCAACTATTTTCAGAGGTAAACAACATGAGCCTCATTCCTTGCCTAGTATAAAGTAGTTAGTGTATCCCAAGCATCCTTTGCTATTTTTCAACAGTGAATGAGGGAAATAATGGCACGTTTGATAGACAAGGCTATCGGTGCATGTGCATAAGCATCTACGCCATCCCATCAAAGTTGCTCTACATTAGGTGCAGTATGAACTGTAGCACGAATAACAACCTAAAGAATATCACCATCTTCAATGCCATCTGCAACACCTTCAACAATTGTGTTTGTAGGTGCCATAATGGGTAATTGGTACCATCCAAATTATCCTCAACAGCCAACATATGGAATACATCACTACTTTCAACCATGGCCACTTACCAAAATACCTTGATGCAAAGAAATGACTATATCTCAAAAAGTTGAACAGAACTGCCCTATAAAGATCCACTAAACCTGTAATAGACTTCGAGATGCTTATATTGGCAAATTAAAAACCTATATATATCTTTGGCACAAAAAGAATAAATTGCTTGCACACGTGCTATGATATTGTGTTTGAAGGTCAAAACGAGGTTAGATCGCGATTTTGACACCACAAAGCGAAGACGTTTTGAAGTCCTAATTGCCTTGAGTATGTTGACCAAATTTTGTGCGATTCTGAGACTGTGATCGGAGAGGTGTCGACGATGCCCTAGACGAAATGAGGACCTACTCTGATACCAATTTTTGGAGTTTGAGGTTTGAGGAAGCACGCAAATAGCACAAGGAGGAAGAAGAAGCTTGGAGCACAACACACAATAATGAATTTAATACCAATAGAATGTACAAAGATAAGTAACCCATTAGGGTAATAGGCATATATACAAGCCGAGGGGAAAAACCTCTTAAAGAGGGAAAAAAGTGCCACGGTGGTTCTAGTGTGTTCACACACATCACTACCTACATATATCAAAAAATAGAAAATGAAAGTCCTTGGAGATTGAAGCAAAAATGGAACTCAACTCTCATTGTCATAGCTCTTTTGAGGAAGTAATTGAGATCAATAAATTTGTAGCAAGGGGTTGTGGTGACTAAATTGCCCATGGTATTGGCTCTTCCTTGGAGAACTACATTGGGAATTGCCAAAGGAAGATTTTGTAATTGTCCACAAGGACTATTCCCCTCAAGGGCACTTCATGACTTGGTGTTTGAAGGCCTTGAGAAAACTTTTGTGCCTATCTACATTAATGCAAGGGAGCAACTCTATAATTTTGGTAAGAAATTCCTTTGCCCTTACTACCCTAGGAGTTAACTTTAGAGGAAAAATATTAGGACAAATAGGAATTGCTTTAGGTCTTGGACTGATAGACCCCCTTGTAATATCCCAATTAGTTTTGACTTACCAATTTCCAAAATTCATCCAAAGAAGAAAGAATGTAGTGGAGACGCTCAAGTTCAAGAGCCAATTGTAAGCACTTTAAATAAAAATTATGATTTGTTCGATTCCCATATGCATTCAATTGTCTATTGTGCCTTTATGCTTCTAACAACATAGTTCATATGTTTTGCATAGTTAAATCAATGTTTCTTTGGAATTTTGTGTAGTGCAATTGGCTTCTAAAGGCTAAGAATGCCACAAAAAGGATTGCCACAGAAACACGGGTATATCGACCATGCAAAAATCTTGTAGGGCCCATACCCACGTTGTCGTCAGAATATTGTGTGTCTAAGGGTGCACAAGGGGCGCCAAGGAAATGACATTGACTTAAAAGCACGATAATCATGGAAAGGAGGATGGATTTGGGGTGAAAGATCATGAAATAAGTGGTCTCAAAGCGTTCCTTTTAGTGATAAGGTAGATTTTAAGAGCACAAAAAAAGGTAACCTTAGATTTCCTACATTTTCTTTTGCTCCTAATGTCATTCGTGAGAGGATTCTTGTTTTTGCTGCTTCCTAATGAGTAGTAGCATAGTCGATATTCAAATTTAGATAAGTCACAATTAAGCTAACTCAGAAGCCTGCACATTCTACACTTCTAAGTAGTTTTGACATTAACTGTTCCACTGGCTTCTACAAAAGATGTGGACAAATCTATTTCTATATATTCTTATAATAGACATAAATATGAGTCCAATCCCTTCGTTTAACTAGACGTATGAGCATAGCTTTAAGAACTATATATGCTCAAAGATAATTCATCAAATCCGCTTATTTAACATTTTCCATATGACATTTCACTTAGGACTTCCATGTTGTGTAATCATCCTGAGTATATGTTGATATAATCATCAAAGTAATGTTCTCTTTGTAATACTTGATACATAGAGATGCTTCCGACAACAAAAAATGTTCTTGTATTCTGTAACTACACAAAAGATCAAAAGCATAAATAAAGTTAAACCTCTGATGGAATATAGAAGAGCTGAAGTGCTACCTCTGTATAAATGTTCCACTTGCAGAAGTCCCCAATTAGCTTTGATCAACGAGCACCTCATCTGTGCATAAAGAGCCTCCTTCGAACATCCTGATTGATATATCTATCATAACACACATAAAAAGTTCCCCTAACATAGCTTGGAATCTTTGTCTTATGCACTATCTTCTCTGTAAATTCACTCTTGTATATTTTTGGGAGCATTAGCTGAATAAAGATGAAAGGCTTTCCAAAGAACATCAATAATGAAATAAGCTAACAACATGACCACTTCATCTTCTCATCAGTACATGCTACCACATCTAGCAAAAGATATCTGCTCCATGTGTCTCTATCAAGGTGACGGCCTCCTTTTTATCCCCTTTTTCTCTCCATCTTTCAGACTCTCTCAGAATTGTTTATATAGAAAGATATGAGAAAGCAAAACTAGGCCAATTGCTCCCCCTTTGATCTTCACTAAATTCCCTAAAGCATTCAGATTCAATGTTATGAAGACCGCCAATCCATCAAGGTTTTGCCCTCTAGCTCTTGATGAGCTCTCCCATGGAAACTAGGTGATGTGCCTTCTAATGAGAGCTACTGAATCAGTTATCTCCTTTCCTTCCTAGAAAGTTTTTTCCCCTATTCTCCTCCTAAACTCCTCCTAAACTATTGCCCGCCACAAAAACAAATGAGCAGCTACCTCTGATCTCCATATTATGTGGCTTTTCATGCACATGTGCCATGCGACAAGATCCTCTCCCATGCACCGTTGTTCTCCCTCTCCGCCAAATTAGAAAAAACACAAAGCATTTGCTATCCTTCTTTTCCTCCCCTTTAGCAGCCATGTAGCCTACTTCACGTGGATGCTTCTTCTTCTTATTCAAAGCTTCCTTCTATGTTATTAGAATTCCCACGCTTTCATATGAATCTCAATTGATCCCATGAACAATCTACGTTGTGAAGCAAGAGAGAACAAAATACTCTCATCTTTGTCAAAATATTTTTCTTCAAAGATTTTGATATTAAGAGTGGAATCACTCCGACAACTTTTCTATGGAAACCCTTTTTTTTGGCATTCCTAGGCCTTTTTGAGTGCCCTAGAGCACATTTGCATAGTTGTAAGTGTAAATAAACATGATTCAATGTATAAGTACATGTAAACATGCATTAAGTTTATTGCTTTCTTGTACAAAGGCTTTGCATGAAGTGCATCTCAAATAAGGCAAACCATATGCTCCAATCATCATGGAAAGTGGTTTAATGACCAAGAATAGCCAAGAAAAGGCCTACCACAAAAACGCAGGATTGTGCCCTCCAAAAGTTTTGAAGGGCCTAATCCCATGTTTGTGTGGTAGGTCTTTTTTGGCATTCCTAGGCCTTTTTGAGTGCATTAGAGCACATTTACATAGTTATAAGTGCATATAAACATGCGTCAAGGTATAAGTACATGCAGACATGCATCAAGTTTATTGCTCTCTTGTAGAAAGGCTTTGCATGAAGTGATCCTCAAATAAAGTAAACCATATGATCCAATCATCATGAAATGTAGTTTGATGGCCAAGAATAGCTAAAAAAAGGCCTACCACAAAAACATAGGATTGAACCCTACAAACATTTTGTAGGGCCTAATCTTAAGTTTCTATGGCATGCCTTTTTTTGGGATTCCTTGGCCTTCTTGAATGCATTAGAGCACATTTGCATAGTTATAAAGTGCACATAAAGATGCATTTAAGTACATGTAAACATGCATCAAGTTTATTGCTCTCTTGTACAAAGGCTTTGCATGAAGTGCACCTTAAATAAGGCAAACCATATGCTCCAATCATCATGAAATGTGGTTTGATGGCCAAGAATAGCCAAAAAAAGGCCTACCACAGATATGGGGGATTGTGCCTTGCAAAAATTTTATTGAGACCAATCCCATATTTCTATGGTATGCTTTTTTTGGATAATCATGGCCATTTTAAGCATTTAGAGCACAAAATAGACACCCTATGTACATGAAATATTTGCTTTACTTCATAAACAATGTGGAAGAACAAGGTACTCATCTCAGAAAACTCAAAGACACTTTTAAATACTTAGGAGACAAATAGACTTCAAAACAAATATAATAAGAGACACACACTTTGGAGAACAAATTCAATAAGAAGAAGTTTATATTAACTTTTGGGATATACAAAAGTTTCTCTCAACAAGAGAGTTTACAAATGTTACGAATTATTCCCCCTAATTCTTCTTGCTAGCTACATATTTAATGTTGTATTTTCACTCTCTTTGCATGGATAGCACACAAGTTAAAGTCTTCCAGCATTGATATTATATATGCATCTACAGCTTTTTGGAGTGCCTCAATGGCTATCCCTAAAAGATGAAGTCCAACACAAAAGCTTTGGAGCTCTTCCTTCACAACTCTTGCAAATGTCCTTCGTAGAATAAGACGCTCCATAGACTTTTGATAATGCCTTATCTCTACAGAGGCTTTGGTTTGCTTTCTACACCTTTGTGGTGCTCTTGCATTTGGAGGGATGTTGGGTTATGGTTGCTGTGGTCTATGATGTAGTTGATGGTTCTTCTTTCTTCTTGGAGCATGCCTAGATGGTCTTGCCTCATCATTTACATGCTTTGCCATATTTGCATGTTGACTTTGTTCTCTTTCCTCATCTGTTGGTCTTTGCTCTTGTCTTGTAGGGAGTTTCTTGCTTCCTTATGGTACTTGATGGTTCACTAGGATATGGTAATCATTCCATGGTCACTCGTTAACACTTTCTTCATTGGAGGAATCCTCCAAATTTGACTCTTATTGCATTATGACTCGTCCTTTACCTTCTTGTTTGGGCCTGGACTTGAATTTTGTCTTAGGTGGGGGCTCATCATCAAATGTAGGAGGGGGAAGGTTGCATTTCTTGTGTTACACCTGTCTCATGTTGTGAATTTTGATTCCTCCGTGATGGATTGCTACCTGAGTGTGTGTTTGCCCCCGTGCTTTTTCTAGAAGAGTTACTTTTGGTTCTATGCTTCTTATGGGGTGTCATCCACATGTGGGTTGTGCTAGCACACATCCTATTACATGATTGGAAGCATCTACATGGACATGGAAGGGTTTATTCCAATCAAGAGTGGTCAGTATTGGTGTTGAGCACAAAAGTCATTTTAGCTCATTGAAGGATTTTTCACATTCATCGTTCCACTCAAAATTGGTCAGCAAGGCATAAAGAGGTTTGGCTATGATTGCATACATGTGGATAAATCTGCAGTAATATCCACAATGGCCCATAAAAGCTTGTACCTCTTTAACGTTCCTTGGCTTGGGCAACTTAGCTATGGCTCTAACTTTGTCCTTGTCTATTGATATTCCATTATGACCTAAGAATTTTCCTTGACGTACCATGAACACATACTTCTCTGGGTTCATACACACTCGATATTGTCTACACTTGTTGAAGATTTGTCTGAGCTCAAGGATGTTGTATCTTCTTTCTTGGGAATGAGCACATAAATCATCCACATATACCTCTTTGAAGACATGACACATGAGCCTTTGAAATGTTTTTGGTGCATTGGTGAGCCCAAATGGCATCACACGGAATGCAAAGATTCCCCACTCTGTGGCAAAAGCTGTTTTGTGTTGATCTTCTAGGGCAATGGCTACTTGGTTGTAACTTGAAAATCCATCAAGGAAGCTATAAACTTCCTTGCTTGCAACACGCTCCAATAAATGTTCAGTGATTGGAAGTGGATAACTATCTCTGATTGTAGATCAAAAGGAGGACTTGGTGGTGTCTGCTTTGTGGGATTTGGGGGGTCCCGTGGGCACTAGTCCCCTTCTTTTGTACCTTTGTTTCTTAATTTAATTCAAGTCCGGGAGAGTAGGCTATTGCCGAACTTCCTTTACATTAAAAAAAAAAAAACTATCTCTGATTGTAGCGGCATTAACTTTTTTAAGGTTAATACACACTCGCAATTTTCCATCCTTCTTGGGAACCACTACAATGGGGGACACCCATTCAGTATGCTCGATCTCATAGATAAATCCAGCTTCAATCAACCTATCAATTTCTTCTTTGATTTTAGCTGCATAAGTGTCACTATATGTATAGGGCTTCTGTTTGGTGGGCTTGGCATCAGCAGTCATAGGGATAGTATGAGAGAAAATTTTTGGATCTACTCCCTTCAAGTCTCTATAGTGCCATACAAACACGTCCCTATATTCCCTTAATAGAGCTACAAGCTCCATTTCTTCTTTGCACTTAGGTCATCTCCTATATATGTGCATCTCTCTTCGTTCTCTTCAATGGTCACTACAATTCTCTTGGTCTTTTCTTTATTGTCATATGCTTCTCCTATAATGGTCTCTCTCTTTTGCATTCATACCAAAATTTTTTTATCTTCAACTTCATATTTCTTGAAATTTTTTGGTACCTCAAACAACAATTCCTCCTCCTCTTGTTTCACTACTTTTCTCTTCTTTTTCTTTTGACCTCCTTCACTTCCATCCTTTGAATTTACAGTTTTAATGCTCATGAGAGGTTCTTCTTCTTGTTGCTTAAATACTCCTACATCTTCTAGATAG
The DNA here is from genome assembly GCA_020310875.1 of Ceratopteris richardii. Classification (NCBI taxonomy): domain Eukaryota; kingdom Viridiplantae; phylum Streptophyta; class Polypodiopsida; order Polypodiales; family Pteridaceae; genus Ceratopteris; species Ceratopteris richardii. The sequence continues at coordinate 128,413,069 of CM035416.1, read as the reverse complement.
TGTGTTTCTGAATTAAAGAAACTATCCATTACAATGGACTCTAGATCATCGTCATTTTGTTCTTCCTCTATGACATCACTAGGGTCACATTCTTCCAACAAGGGCTGACACATGAACATTGAAATATCATAACCCTCCTCATCAAAGTGAGGTGTCTTTTGTTCTTCATTGACTGCAATGTCTATGGTAGCCAAGATTTTTGCCCAGCCATGAGGCTCAAATTCCTCATTTGGAAAGATCATTGGTGTATAGGCTGGGTCTTTAGCTGGTCTATCTTCTTGAGAAGTTCCTTCTTCTCTCGCTTTTAGGTGTCTTTCCTCTTGCTGTACGACCTTGCACATCCACAAATGAGTATCTTCGTGCAACCAAGATGGATCAGGTGAACTTCCAAAATGCACAGAGATTGAATCCTCTTTCGCTTTGTGGATAGGATTCCACTATAGGGATGGTACATCTCTGAAGGTATAATCCTTTAGATTGACGTTGGTGGTGACCCCTAAGTGGTGTAAGTACAAGGAGTTTGTTCCCCAATCCTGTACTATTTACAATTGTCGTAGGAACGGCCTTCTTAGGATCATCTCATAGACATTATTTTTTTCAAAGTCACATATAGCAAATGTATGTTCAAACTTTACACCACAAGTGGTTAGAGTTATCCCTTCGAGCAATCCTAGAGGTCTCTCAAAATGACCGTCTGCCATTTGAAGCTTCATTCTAGTTGGTCTTAATGTGGGTTTGCCCCATTGCTTCCACAAGGAGGTGGTTGCAATAGCAACACCAGTACCTGAATCTACGATCGCTTTGGTTGTCTAACCTTGCTAGGTGATTGGAAGATAGGTATTACCTTCTTCACCTTCACTCATGTCGCCTATTTTATCGAGAGGTATCTCAGGAACTTTTTGCTTAGAGCCTGCTTTTGGCATTTTGGAATCAAGTTTTGGAACCTGATCCTTCACATGATTCCATAGCTCAGGTTTTGCTTTAAGCAGCTCTTCTACAGTGAGATGACACTGAACCTTAGTGTTCTTCACAACGTTAGTGTTTCTTGGAACCACTGAGTCTTCATTTCTTACCAATATTGTGGGAGCTCTAATCTGGAGAGATTTAGATTCCCATGGGCCTATGAATTGAGGCAACTCTTGTAGGGAATCAGATTCAAAATCTAATCTTTCATCTTCTTGTTGCTCTGCTTGATCTCCATAGATTGACATAATGTCTTGGGGAAATTGATCATGAAGGTCATCCATTTCAGGAATATGAGGGGAATTACCCTTCTCCTTCGCCTAGTTCTCTTCTTGTATTTCCCGAAAGAACTCTTGAGAGTACTCTTGAATTGAAAGAGGTATCCCAACATCCGTGAAATTAGGAACATAATCTTTCATTGGTGGTGAGCTTTCTCTTTCAACTACTGGTTGAGCCTGTGGAGGTAAAGAAACCTGAGGCTTGTTTACCAACTGCTCTAATCTTTCTAATAAGCCCTGGAAATGCAAATCTGGTTTGACAGAGTTTGTCTGATTGAACAATTGATTCGTCTCGAGCATTTAGCCTGAGCTAGCTCTACCATTTTCATGCACATTTTTGTCCATTAAATCTCTAAGTCTGCTCTAGGGTAACTCTTGTCCAGGTTTGTAGCTGTTGGCCCTTCTTGAAGTCGAGCCTGGTAGGTCTTGAACATCATGTCCAAGCCTTCTGGGGTTGGATCTGCCAAAACAGATCCTGGTTGTGGGTTATTTACAATGGGTGGTGGAGTGGGATGAGGTGGTGTGGATGGTTTTGGCATGTGAGGGGCTTTGAGATGTAATGTCTTCTATTTTTGTTTTTGCGTCTTTTAAGCTTTCTTCTAGTTCAAATAACATTTTATTCCACTTGCGATTAGCTTTCTCTCTAGTATCCTTCCAAGTTCTTGGTTTCCTCTTACTAGGCTCTCTGGATTCACTTGGCTCTGATTGCTCAGCTGGCTTATCCTGTTTTAATGCTTGTGCCCTAGTAATTGCCTATACAGGAGCCACGTTACTGCTACTTGAGCTTGAATCTACCACTAAACCTACCACATTGATGGGTGTAACCTTGGGTGCACTAGAGGGATTCCTAGGACACTCTCTTGGAAGATGCTCCTTGCCGCACTCAGGACAAAAGCCTTGTATTGTGATGTTTTGTCCTTATCCTGGAGTGAGTGAGTGGGGGCATTCACGAATGAAATGGTCACCCTGAAATCTAATACGTGGTCTTCTAGGGGCTTATGGTCTTACTTGTTTCGCTTGGGGCCTCGGGTTGGGATTCGTATACATGAAATTGGAGTATCCGGGCTCCAAATTTTGTTCCATAGGTGGTGCCTCATATTATAACCATGTGGACTATCATCATGGGAGTAGTCTGAACTATGAGTATGAGAGTCAATTTCCAAGACAAAATGCGTCACAAGCACCAATGCTCTATTAAGTTTCTCCTCTGCCACAACATACTTAACTGGAATCACATTGGTAGGAGCTGGTGGTTGGTTTCCTAGGACTGATTGTGGCCTATATGGTGCCCGATATTGCTATTGCAGCCTATAATATGGTTGTTGGTATTGATTCTGATACCTCCCCTGCTGGTAAGGTTGCTTCCTGCAAGTCGCACTATTTTTTGGGGTGTCTGCTTAAAGTTGTGGATCAAGGATGATGTGTTATGCCTGATACCACTCTTGGAAAATTCTACAATGAATTCGTCTAGCAGTTGATCTATATTCGGATAGTTGTGAATGTTTAGGGGTTGAAACCAAGCTAAGGGAGTACCCTTGAGAGTCAAACCAAATGCCTCAAACTGTGTGAACAAGTCCTCAACTTGTTTGGCTCTCATCACTTGTTTGAACTCAGCCACATGATCATAAGGATCTTCGAATCTATCAAAATAGTTCTTCATTGCCTTGACCACTTGAGAAGGTCTAAGGGTTCTTGGGTGCTCTCGGGGTCTAGGCAATGGAAAATCGTGTTCATCTCTTTGATGTCTATGTGCTCGGTGTCTCTCTCTTTCTGGTCTTTGACGCTCATGTCCTGATTTCCAACGAACCCAAAATCACAACAAACGGATTTCGTATGAGAAAGTTATGCGAGTTCAGGGTTCTAGGGGTTAAAACAGGGAAACAAGATCTCTCTGGGAGCTGAGAACAAGCGATACAATACCAGATTTTACCCGGTATGCAATACCACTGTAGAAGATACCACCTTAGACGATACGATACCACCAAGGCGATACCAACTTCCACGATATGATACTGTTATCCAGACGATATGATACTGGAAATGGCCACGATACGATATCTCTGATTGGCACAATACGATACCAACCTGGTCAACCTCACGATACAATACCAGGACAACTAACGATACGATACTTGATAGGCTCATGATATGATACTAGTAGTTAGGATGATATGATACTAGTCTGTAAATGATACGATACCTTATAGGTGATACGATACCATTGGACCTTGTGATACGAACCACAAGATGCACGATACGATACTGCTCGTGCTACGCGATACGATACCAACTTGGCCAATGATACGATACCACTCGGTCGATGATATGATACTGGGACCGACACGATATGATACCACTGAGATGACTACGATCTTGATAACAGCACTTGACGATAGGATACCAGAATGGTATCGCGATACCTCAAGTGGGTATGCTCGATACGATACCTCGACAAGTATCGTGATACACGGGAGTTCTGGTATCGCGATAGCAAATCTCAACCGGACACGATACTTGGAGTTTTTGAGGTCCAAATTCAAATTTTTTTGCAAATATGTGTACCTTAGGTCCTCCTTGTCACTCCTATCTACCTGTAGATGCAAAATCATCCTCCAAACTCACGATACCACTACCACGATACCAAACGTTGTTCCTCTCATGCTACGATACTATGATTCAAATTTTTGATGTTTTGGGAGTGTTTCAAGAGTGTTTCTTCAGCGTTTTTAGCTCTCAACTCCTCTTGCACTTCTTTCTCACATCCACGAGTAAAAAATGAGTGAATGTACTATCGAAAAGTGAAAAGAAACAAAGAAGATGAAGATGGGAGAAGATGGTGATGATGACAATGATGGAGATGAAGCAAAACTCAGAAACTAAAATGAAAATGGTGATTTTTTTTACCTTCCAATGTCACTTCTCTATGTCTTACCGTCACGCGCTCGTCCTCCAAGCTCTCTCCCCAGCAACGGCACCAAATTTGGTGTCACTCTAGCACAATGGCAAGTACCAACATGAGGAGCTTCACCTCATAAATGTCAATCCGTGGAGACGTGAGGACCGGTATGAAGACCGTGAGCAAGTGATGGCACAAGTGCATGAGTGAAAGTACACAAGCATGCACACACATACACACATGTGCACAAGGTAAGAGCAAAGAGTGGAACAATGGAAGATCTTTGATTATAAAAGAACTCTCTTACAAAGCTCAAATCTACAACAAGATAACCTCAAAAATGAGCTCTCGAGCCGTTTTTCTAGTTTTTTGAGTGGTTTTGGCACTATCCAGACCTAGTGTCCGGCCTATTTAAAAATTAGGTTCCAGGGTTTATTTGGGGGCTCAAACGGAGTCTAAAAATTATGAGAATTGGCAAGGTGATACTTATAATGCTCGGGAACTCCTCGGCTTGAACAAAATGGAGTTACAAAAATGGAAAATGGTATTTACAATGGTTTTTTGTGATAAAAATCACTATTTTTATAGGGATTTCTTCTGAAAATTTGAAATGTGCTTCTTGGAGCTCCCTACATGCTCCTTCTTCTTGTGTGTCCACTTCCTTGATGTGCTTCTATGCTTGTGCTTGACCTTGATTTTCAAAACTAATCTACCAATGTGACAAGGTTTATTCATCAAGTAAAGCAATGCTGGGTGATCCACAAAGAATTTAAAATTGTTGGCTAGAAGATAATGCCTATATTTCTTTATAGCAAATATCATTCCAAGTCCTTCCCTCTCAATGGTTGTATAATTTTTTTCAGCTAAGTTCAACTGCCTGCTAGCATAAGCAATTGGAAAATCCAATTTGCTTCCATCTGTAGGTTGTGCTAGAACACATCCTAATGCAAAATCTGAAGCATCAACATGAACATGGAATAGCTGATCCCACTGTGGGGTTTTCAAAATAGGTGCTGTCACTAAACAGGTTTTTAGGGTTTCAAAGGCTTGGTCACACTCTTGAGTCCACTCAAACTTTGTAATTAATGCATAAAGAGCTTTTGCAATATCTGCAAACTATGCACAAATTTTCTATAATATCCACAGTGTCCCATAAAAGTTTGGAGTTATTTTACATTGGTTGGCTTTGGTAAGTCCTCAATAGTCTTAATATTTCTCTCATCAGTTGAAATTCCATTTTTAGAAACTATGTGACCTAACATTCTCCCCTGTCTAACAAAGAAAACACATTTCTCAAGATTCAAACATACTCTACAGGTTCTACATTTCTTGAATATATTCTCCAAGTCCTACAAGTGGTTTTGTCTTTTCAATGAAAAGGTACAGAGATCATCAACATAAATTTCCATCATGGTTCTAAGAAATTCTTTGAACACATGACACATCAATCTTTGAAAGGTGGTTGGTGCATTACTTAGTCCAAAAGGCTTAACCGTGAATGCATATATTCCCCTTTCAGTGGAGAATGCAATTTTATGTTGATCTTCCAAGGCAATAGCTACTTGGTCATATCCAAAAGAACCATCCAAGAAACTATAAATCTCTTTCCTTGCAACTCTCTCCAAGAGATGATCAGTTATAGGTAATGGATAGCTACCTCTTATAGTTTTTGCATTAAGCTTTTTCAAGTTAATACACACCTTGAGCTTTCCATTTTCTTAGGTACCACAACTATAGGAGATATCCACTCAATGTACTCAATTTCATAAATGAAATTGGTAGCAAGAAATTTATCAATGTCCTCCTTGATTTTGGCAAAGTATTTGTCATTAAATGTGTGGTGTCTTTGTTTGCTAAGTTTTGCATCAGGAGTTATAAGAATTTTGTGTTCACAAATTTTATGGTCAATTCCTTTCAAGTCCTTGTAACTGTATACAAACACATCCCTATATTCCTTAGCCAATTTTGTTAGTGCTTCCTCCTCCAGGCCTGACATATCATCAGCTATGACAATGTGTCTATCCTCCCCTTCTTCTTGAGCAATCACCACTTTCTTGGTTTGTTTCTCATTGTCATATGATTCCCCCTTTTTCTTATCCTTTTTTGGTTTCATTTTCAAAAGTAATCTATCCTCCATCTCATAAGTCTTGAAATTTGAAGGTACATCAAACTTTTGCCCTTCTTCCTTAAGTGCCTTATGTTCCTTTATTTTCTTACTCATTACAGGCTTTGGATCTTCACTGATCTCTTTGTGTACCCCAAGTTTTTGAGATTTTTTCTTTTATAGCATGTTGAGCATGCACTTCTTCTAGAAATTGTGTTTTTCCAGTACTTAAAAATACAGATTCCTTCAGATTCTCTTCTAACTTTGTCACACTTATCATTTGTACTCCGACATGGAAGACATCATATCCTTCTTCAGCTTGAAATTTGACTCCCACATATTCATCATTGGCCACATCCATTGTAGACAAAATCTGACTCCAACCATAGGGCTCAAATTCCTCATCATCAAATTTCTATGGAATGTAGTTCTCATCCTCTAATTTCCTTTCCTTTTGACAATCTTCTTTCCTCAGCAAAATTCTCTTATGTTTCTTGTTCCTTATGGCATTACACCTCCAAATTGATGATTCCTTTTCATTCTGATCTTCACTTCTAGACTCTTCACTTGACTCTTGATTTTGATGCACTCTAAACCACCCCTGAGGGGATATATCACAATACTGCCCATTTCGTAGGTTCACCTTGTTTACTTTTCCTTGGTTCTGAAGGTATATACAATCTCTACCCCAATCCTACACAATCTGCATTTGTCTCATGAATGGCCTGCGTAGGATGATTTCAAAAGAGGTAGGCTGTGGAAATTCAACTATGGCAAATGTATGCTCTATTTCTATCCCACATATCTCCACAATCACCTTCTCCTAGATTCCTAAGGGTACCTATATATGGCCATCTGCAAGTTGTAATCTCATCTTGGTAGGTATCAATTCATTTTCCTCCCATTTCTTCTAGGTTTGTTTGGTCATAATTGCCACTCCAAATCCACTATCCAGTATTGCTTTGGCATAATGGTCACCAAATTGTACTCTCAAATTTGAGTTCCCTTCTTCCCCCTTACAATAGCCTCCTATCTTGTCAATATGTATATAGAGCAATTCTTATGTTTCTTGAAATTATGTATCTTAGCACTGTGAATTGGTTTCCAAAGTCTTCATATTATGTTGTAAATGAGGATTTTGTTTTACTAACTCCTCCCATGTGGTTTGACATAGAATTGCACAGTGTTTGTCTAAATTGAACTGAAGAGTTATTTTTTTCCTTCTTTCCTGAGTTCTTTTTCCCAACTAAATGTTCCCTGGATTTTTTTGAATTTGACTCCTCAGATGTCTTTTTATGTTTGTATGCCTCTTCTAACTTGTTTTGTGCTTCTCTAATGATCTTTTTACATTTCTGCATTCTCTCATCCTCAATACCTGGCATTGGATAAGCTAGCACATGATCTGTAGGGTTTGGTCCATCTTGAATTCTACCTTTATAGGCTTCTATCAGTGTATCCAAGCACTTTGAGTTCCTCGCCCCTCCTTGTTTCTGTGTACTTTGTTGTTGACTAGGGTTTGAGTTACTGACAGTTCCCTCTTCTAAGGTTAGGGTCTTACCAGCTCTTGTCTTTTTCTCCCATCTGCCTTTTTTTCTATTTTTCTTCTCTTTCGAGGATAGATTTTTCTTGTTATCCACAGTGTGTGTTTCTACTCTGATGCCATGTTCCTTGGCTTGAGCTCTCGTTATGGCATTTAATCTCCATCTTGAGCTTTGTTGTAGTCACCTTGAATCAAGATGTATGTACAAGAAGGTGATGGGTCTGCCCCTCGCTGGAAGACTTTGATATCATGTGTTATAGAAAGTGTCTAATACAATGATGAGGATGTTAGATAGGCTCAATACTCCACCTTCAAGTGACCACGAATGATCCATGGTGCTCTAAGGTTTAAGGCCTCCATTATGAGGAGAAGCCATTGTGAGAGCCTGAACATTTTTGGAACCCTAACTCCTAAGTTAGATGAGGTCTATGTGTGACAGTTGATGGTTATAGATGATCTTTGTGAGCCTAGCCATTAGGTTAGGTAGGGCATAAACTTCCGGGCCAATGGGTTGCCGTTCAAGGAAAAAGTAAAGGCCATCTAACATCGTGTGCTTTTCCCATAGAACCTTAATGGGGGGAGTGTAGAAAGGGGCTTGCTCCTTTTGCAGGGCCCAGTTTGAGCTTTACATAGCATTGGACATTAGTAAGTAGTTCATCTAGAGTCTATCTAGATCACCATCTAAGCTCAACATTCGGATCCCACGATTGAACAACACCATCACTGTAGTTGCATTACATTTGGCAATTTGAGAATTTGAGTTCTCTATCTCTTAGTCTGCATCTATCTTTGTCTCCATGTTTCTCGCAACTCTCTCTACTGGTCTATTCCACCGTGTCATTATTTTCTTACATTCTATTAGAGCTCAAGAGGCTATGAGTGGTAAAGAAGGAAAAATACAAAGGTTTCAATGACGAAAGAGAGAAGATGTCAAGCAGTACATCATGATCTACAATCGGGAATCAAGGTGGTTCATCAACAAGAGTAGGTGGAGGAGAGATAGGAGTAGCAATGACGCTAGTCATCCCAACATTGTGGATATGACCACTAGCCTTCACGGAAGGTAAACTTGATGGTATGAACTACACCCTATGGAAGTTTAAAATCACTTCTATCCTTGATTCATATGAGCTTCTCGAGACTGATCTTGGGATTGATCATGAGCCCCAAGAAATACATGATCCAAATAATCCTAGTTAAATGATTCCTCTTGATGTTGATCTTTTATTTGCTTGGAAACGTAGAAATGAAGATGCAATTTGTGCTCTAGTTACAAGTAGTACTTATAGTGTTTTGACTCTCATACAACATACTACCAAGGCATGTGAAGCATGGAACATATTAAGAAATCAATATGAAACTCTTAATCAAAAGGAGATTTAGAACTTGGAGAATCATCTAGTAGTAGAAAGGTGTGCTGATGGGGAGACTACAAAGGTGTTCATCACTCCCATAAAGAATCTACGAGATCAAATGGTAGGAGCAGGTGTAAAAAGTTCAAGTGAGGAGCTAGCTTAACATTGTCTTTGACCCTATCAACCTAAGTTTGATGGCTTGGTAACTACTCTTAATATTCAAATCAGACCTCAACCACTAACTTTTGAAGAATTCAATGCCTTACTCATGGAGGAGGAGCTATGGCTAAAGGCAAGGAGTGGTGGAAGCAAAGGAGATGTTGCATTCACATCAAATGCCAAAGGAGGCAAAGCCGACTCTTCAAAACATGGATACAAAAAGAAGAATGACAAAAATAAGTTCAAGGGAGATTGCTTCCACTACAAGAAGAAAGGACACATAGTCAGAGACTATTGCATCAAGAGGAAGAAGAGAAAAATGTCTCTTGAAAAGGTCGATAGGCCAAGGAGTCTATTGGCACATTAGAAATTGAGCTTGAGTTATTTGTTATAGAGCTTGAGTTATTTGTTATAAAGCTTGAGTTATTTGTGAAGATAGAGGAGGTATGATCCTTGGCTAAAGATTCAGGAATGGATGACTCATGGTTGTTGGATAGTGGTGCCTCTCATCACACGACGAGTAAAAAAGACCTTTACGATTCCTTATTGCCTCTAAATGAAGCCATCCAAGTAAAGGTAGGCTACAATGCAAGATGTCCTGCAGAGGGCGAAGGTACAATTTCTTTCATTAACTCTAATGGGGATGTTAGAAAGCTTTCAAATGTGTTGTATGTTTCACAAATCAAACAAAAATCTACTTTCAATAGCTTGCATAACTCATCAAGGACATCAAGTATCTTTCAATAAGAGAGAAGCTAAAATTATGGACAGTAACAACAACATTGTTGGGATTGGCATAAGGAGGAACAACGTGTATGAGTTGTGTGCTATTACAACCACTACAAGTGTGGGCACAAGTAAGCTATGGCATGAGAGATTCAGCCACATCAGATACCATGTACTGAAAGAGATCCATCGTAAGGGTATGGTTGCACATCTACCATTGATTGCGGAAACAAAATAACCATGTGAAGCTTGCATGATGGGCAAGCAACAAAGGAAGTCATTTCCACAAGAAAGCAAGATAAGGGTAAGTTATCCTTTAGAGTAGGTGCACACTCACTTGTGTGGAAAAGTTCCTACATAGGCCTTGGGTGGATCTTCCTACTTCATGTTACTTGTCAATGACTATAGCAGGAAGATGTGGGTGTACTTCCTTCGTTATAAGGATCAATCTTTTGGTAAGTTTAAATGATGGCTTCAGCTTGTTGACACTGAAATAGGGAAGAAGATGAATAAATGCAGGATAGACGGTGGTGGTGAGTTTACATCAACAAAGTTTGAAGATTTTTGCAAGAGTAAAGGAATCAAGCATCAACTCACAGTGGCACATAGCCCTCAAAAGAATGGTGTTGCAGAACGTCAAAATTGAACCATCATGGAGATGGCAAGGTGCACGTTGAAGGGAAAGGGTTTTCTTAATCAAATTTGGGTAGAGGCTATCAACATTGCTATCAACATCTTGAATCAAAGCTACACCAAGGCACTTGATGGAAAGAATCCACAAGAGGCCTACACTAGTAAAACACCTTCTGCTTCCCATTTCAAAGTATTTGGAAGTGAATTTTATGTACATGTTCCAAATTGGGAGAGAAATAGGCTTCAACTAAAAATCATCAAATGTATCTTCCTAGGGTACAACAAATATAAGAAGGCTTATACAATTTATGAACCTGAGCCTAAGAAGATCATGACAAGTCATGATGTGGTATTTAAGGAGGAGCAACCACATCATCAGGTGAAGGGGAAATCCATTACGAATCTATCCCAAGAGCTATCCCTTCTACACAAGAGAAGAAAGCATCATCTTTAGATGATGATTCAATCTATCATCACCCAAGTGGAAAAGCCATTGCCACGTTGGGTGAGGAAGCTCTATGATTTTGCAAACCACATCTCATAGGTTGCAAATGGATTGAGGTGATCACAAAGAATAGAGGAACAGACAAGGGCAAGTGCCCATATTGTAAACACAACCTTGATGGCTGATCTCATTGATCAAGAACAAGCAAAGGAACCAAGCAATGTGGAAGAGGCACTCCATGATCCAAATTGGAGGGCTGCCATGCAAATAGAATAGAACAATATCATGAAGAATGGAACTTGGGAGCTAGTGGATCAATCCCTAAGCATAAATACTGGGAACCAACTGGGTCTAGAAGCTAAAGTAGAAGGCTGATGGTACTCTAGAAAAGTACAAAGCGAGACTTGTTGCACAGGGCTACTCAAAAGTTGAAGGCATTGACTTTTGTGAATTGTTTTTCCTCTCTACAAGGATGAATACTATCCGAGTAGTACTAGTTGTGGCTGCACATAAGCCTTGGCCAGTCTATCATATGGATGTTAAATCAACATTCCTGAATGGAGACCTCAAGGAGGATGTATATGTGTCTCATCCACCAGGGTTTGATGCTCGCTCATTATATGGGTTGAAACGCCCCTAGAGCATGGTACTATGAAATAGATAAGTATCTCTTGGACCTAGGTTTCAAAAGATGTGCTTCTAATGCTAATGTGTATGTTCTAAAGAGAGGAGGGAAGACACTTGTGCTTGTAATCTATGTAGATGCGCTATTATCTTCTAGTGAAATTGAGTACAAATATGCATGTGTTACAACATGTGAAGTAGTATGGTTGAGGAGGATGCTATGAGACATAGGAATACAAGTCCAAGAGGCTACAAAGTTGAAGTGTGACAACCAAATTTGCATGGCCATGGCCAAGAATCTTGTTCTTCATGCATGTACCAAGCACATAGAGATTCAGTATCACTATGTGTGTGAATTGATTGAGGACGGGGCCGTGGAGATAAGTCAATTTCCAATTGAAGAAAATGGAGCAAACATCTTCACCAAGGCCCTTGGGAGGTTCCAACTTCTTCGACACTTTTGAAAGCTTGGGAGTGGACCAAGGAGGTAGTTCACTACAAGGTTGACATTGAAGGGGGAGTGTTAGATATGGTCAATACTCCACCCTCAAGTGACCATAAATGATCCATGGTGCTCTAAATTGTAAGACCTCCATTTTGAGGAGAAGCCATTGTGAGAGCTTGACATTTGTGGAACCCTAAATTCTAATTTAGATGAGTTCTATGTGTGCCAATTGATGGGTATAGATGATCTTTGTGAGCCTAGCCATTAGGTTAGGTAGGGCATAAGCTTCCAGACCACTAGGTTGCCATTCAAGGCAAAAATAAAGGCCTTGTGGCATCACGTGATCTCCCCATAGACCCTTAATGTGAGGAGTATAGAGGGGGCTTTCCCCCTTCTCTGGGGTCTAGGGGGCCTATCTCCCCATCCCATAGGGTGGAGATGGTAGGAATTCTAGTCGTGAAGATACTGCCATATTGTATATTTTGTTGACTATTTTGTATCTCCTGACTATGTTTATCTATACTGAGTCCCCTTGTAAAAACTATATGAGCATGGCCTTGGTTGAGCTTTACATGAGATTGCACACTAGCGAGTCCTTCATCTAGAGTCTGTCTAGATCACCATCTAAGCTCCATGCTTGGATCGCATAGGTGCACAACACCATAGTTGAAGCTGCATTATGCTTGGAAATCTAAGAATTTGAGTTCTCTATCTCTCAATCTACGTTTATCTTTGTCTGAATGTTTCTCTCAACTCTGTCTATTAGTCTATTCTATTGTGCTATTATTTGCTTATAGAGGAAGACTCCCTATTTGTATTGCAAATAGTGTGTCGGTGGGTTCACCCTCATTCATAGTATTGCCCCCTTTCATCTAATACCATAGAAGTTAAGTCACCCTATTTGGATCCAAATTGATTCACATACATTGATTTTGGAGCAATACTTTGGGCTCTAAGTCTGTTTGAAAAGAGGGTTCGACAAGGAGGGCCCCTAGTCGCCTTGAGCCTCAAGGAGAGGATACCTAGTCACCTTGGGCTTCAAAGGGAGGGTGCTAGGAAAAAGCGAGTGTCCACCATGCTTCAATGCCATAAAAAGGCAAATGCTAACCCATGTCACATGCCCAAGGTAGATGAGGAATCACGCCAATCGAGTGAATGAGTGCTATTAACCTCTGTTTCATTCTCTAGCCTTTTCTGATAAGAACTAGGGTAGACAAGATAGGTTGATAAGGTTCTTGGGTGGCCGAATCCCATAAGTAGGATCCGTGGTATTTTTCTCGCTTCTCCTACTGAAGTACTGTGTCAAACCATCACAAAAAAAGTATAGTACAGAGTTTGATAATAGTTAACACTGCAGATTCACTAATCTTCACTCAGTGCACAAGAGATCATGTCCGCAAACAATGATGAATATCATAGTTAAATATTTTAACAAACTTCAACTCAATATGTTAATAGAATAAGAGTGAACTACACCAATAATAATTCAAAAAAAAAGTATCTCTTTCCCAATTGAGAACAATTAGGTGACTACCGGTCTCTGGCTTCACGGCCTTATGCTGGCAGCACGGTCACTATCCCTTTCACAACAAGATTCTATCGACTTTCATTAATGGGAAGAGTTATAATTGTTGTGTCTGCCTATTCGATGAGACTTTTTCATATACATACTTATTCGGTAATTACAAGAATAATATCTGGTGGCATTAACACTGGCATGCCCAGAGGACTTGAACCCAAAATTTCAATCAGAGAAGGAAAGAACTTTAATCTGCTTCATACTACTTATCGTCGGAGGGCATAAAAACTTCACCGTCGAAGGATGATTGAGCTTCAACAAATGTAGTTTGGATTTTCTTGGAAATTGTTCTGATAAGGAACTACACTTCTATCGGAGGAAGAGTGATAGTGTTAGTGGCCTTAGAGGTTGATGCTAAGAATAACATGACTTTGATCCCCAACAAGTTGCAAGACAAATTCCTCCTACAAATAAAAGTCTTGTTGACTAATGTGCCTTCTTTTTCTTCTTCACTCTACATCAGCTTTCTATTCAGCAACATTGTTCATGGCAGTGGTAGAGTCAAGCTGGTGTGTAAAAGTGTTATCTGCTCAAAACCACACTTCAAAGCTTCTTCCTTTGAAACTCGCTCCTCATTGATTGTCTTTTGCAACATGATGGCCTATTGGGCCCGAGTCTAGAGCTTCAAGTCCTATTGATCTATCTGGAGAGAGAGCTACCCAAAGAGCATCTCTGATCTCATGTAGAAGGTCGTGAGCAATGGCTTGGTCCTTTAATTGATAATGGAGCTCATTAATGGTTGCGTCCTTCACCATCACTTCTTTGTTAAACTCTTGATATTTTTGTAGGTGACATTGATTTGCGTGTTCCGGATTGGCATCTTGCTTTTTGTACACATGTCTGTCTTGATGGGCTTCTTAAAAAAAGTACTAAAGTATTGTGTTTGGCATGACATGGTCCACAATGCATCGAATAGTTGCTATGCATTGAACTGTTGTTGCAGCGCTTCATCCTCAGTCCATTGTAATTGCGATCGAAGCCACTGATTATATGTCTGGAGGTTGCTACATGTATGGGTGAATTGATCGAAGCCTGGAGCTATTAGAGTCTATAGGTGCAAGAAGTATGCACTAAACCTACTGAATTCATGCACTCTAGCGAAATCATTGATGCCCAATTGCCAATGTTGCTCGTGCGGCTCTGGCAAAGGAGCTAACTCACAAATGAATTCTTCATTATAAAAAATGGGGTGTACTTTGTTCCATGGGGACACTTGGGGTGATGGGGTGGACCAAACAGATAGAGACAGTGGTGGTGAGTAAGAGGGTGAGGAGATGGATTATGCTCTCACAAGAGAGGGTATGGGAGGGATAGGTGGAGCTGAGGTAGGGGGAGGAGACAATGGTGACATGTCATCTGTGATGACAATAGGGAGAGGTTTGAAAGGTGCAAGGGTCTCTATGAGCACATAGCAGTAAGAAAACACAAGTGCAACACACCAACAATGTAGCAGAGCACACAAAGATACACAGAATGGATAATGGAGGAATGTCTAATAGGGGGGTTTAAATCAGGCAAAGGGGCATGGTAGCATGATCGTGCGAAGGGAAGAAGATATGATGAATGCATGTCGAGGGTGACTAGTCATAATCGCCATGCAATTCATGCAGATATGGGTGGCGATCCAATGATGAATGATGGAGTAGGTGGGCAAAAAGGGTGCAGCTTGGATTTGTTCACTGGATTATTAATGGGTACTCTAGTGAGAGTCTCTAGCCAAAAAGTTATGGAACACAGTTTTGCTGAGATTCAGTATGGTCCAAACCACCAAAAGTGTAAATTTCTTGCAGCTCTTTCAGATTTCGAATTGTAAAACAAAACCAATTGTCCTTCTTCAAAGACAGGGGTCAGCAAAAAATGATCATGCATCCGAGCATGACGGAATTGAACTTCTTGCATGAGTAGGAAACTTCAAAAGCATTGTTTGTTGAGTGAGTGCTAATCATCAATTCAAGCATAAAGAGATTCAATTGGCAACATCTTTTTGTTAAAGGCAACATGTAGATTGGGCACTACCAGTCAATTGCGTCTACTCCATAAGACAACTTAAAGAGAATATAACTAGTAGATAATTTATATGTTGTGCAGTAGGCCTAGAGGACTAAGGGGAGCCATTGATCCCATCATTTAGGACAATCTGTAATCAATTTCTTAAGCATAGTAAGAAGAGTTTTATTAGTACTTTCGGCCAGACCATTGGCACGAGGATAGTATGGGGTATTGAATTTATGAATGATATGGAAAGAGTGTGTTAAAGGATAAATTAATACATAGGCAAAATGTGTGCCAGATCAGAAACAATTTCCAATGGTAAAAAAAACCGAGGAAAGATGTCATGGGTAAGGCATTTGGCGAT
Organism: Ceratopteris richardii; assembly: GCA_020310875.1. Lineage (NCBI taxonomy): Eukaryota > Viridiplantae > Streptophyta > Polypodiopsida > Polypodiales > Pteridaceae > Ceratopteris > Ceratopteris richardii. The sequence goes on along the minus strand of CM035416.1, from coordinate 128,396,966 downwards.
GATCTGAGCCATAACACAATGAATAGCCCAGGCCTCAACCCATCTAGTGGCATAGTTGGCATAAGTTAATATATAGGAATTAGCTTTCGATGTAGCTGGTGGAGTAATAAGACCCACAAAATCTAACCCCACTTTTGGAAGGTTCTAGTGGTAACACCGGCTATAGCAGAAAGTAGTGTCGATGCAACAATTGTCTAGTTTGTTGGCAAGCATCAAACTATCTGACATAAGCTTGAATATCTCTTTGTATATTTGGCCACCATAATCTGCTCTATAATATCTTTCTATAGGTGATATATGCAAAGAAATGACCATCAGATGGTGGAGATTGAGCCATTACATGTGTAGGGATATTCCAATGCTAGACACCCGAAGGGTCAGCATAATATAGTCGGCCAACAATGATGTGACAATGTCTATTGTATAGGGCTAACTTTTTCCTTGACATAGTCCACACTAAAGCTGGCGGACAATGAGTGGTGAGGAAGGTCATGAGAGTATCATAATATGAATCAAAAAGGGGCAAGGGAACTATCGACGAATTGGGAGCTGTAGTATAAATGGTAGGTGAAGAATCGTCAAAGCCTACCAGAGCTTCACTAGAATCCAAGTGGGATAAGAAAGTTTCAATAGCATGTGATGAACTAGGATGGTGAACAACATCATAATCAAACTCTTATAAAAGTAGGACCCATCGATCCAATCGGTCTCCCGAATTCTACTCTCGGACTAAATATATTAAGGCAAAATAGTCCACATGAAAGGTAAAATTTTGACCCGATAGGTGATGTCATAGTTTTGTAATGAAGTAAATCAAACCTAAATATTCATGCTTGGTGACTGAGTAATTCCATTCAGCAAGAGCTAAACATCAACTAGCATAATATATTGGACGATACCACTTATCATGTTGTTGCACCTCTTGTAAATCTACAATCCCTAGGGAGATGAAGTCATGGTTAGCAGTCAAGCAAGCTTCTTCTTCAAGATTAGAAAGACCATCCAACATGTGGACAGGCTCAACAACATAGGGATGGGCATGACTTTCACATGGATTGATGTCATCCAATGGGAAAATATATTTATGATGGTTACATTTAAAAATTAGTTCATGCGACAACCAATCTTGGAGGACTTTGGCCTATGTGAGCCAAGGTCGACCAAACAAAATATTATAATTGAGACTAGATTCAGGAAGATCCATGACTACAAAGATCATGTTAAACACCTTGTAGCGTAATAGGAATCTTTCATAGTAGAACCATCAGATGAACCGTGTAAGCTTTCTTTTGAGTATAATCTTGGTATCAAGTGTTCATTATCCTTGTTTATATTGAGCATGAAAGCTCTCTGCTCTATCTCTGCATATTCCCCATCATATGTGTGTGAAGAGGTACACATAAGTGTAAGCTATCTGTTTGGGCAGATTTTGTTCTGCATTGTGTAAGGAGCTTGACATAGGTCACATTCTCCAAATTGTGTGATCTATGACTTGTTGGAAATTTTAGAGAGTATATTTTTATTGTGAAAAAATTCATTAGTTCAGTCCTCGGGTCCATAGAGCAATTCAATTTTTTGTGGACTATGGTAGTGAACTGTTTGGTCCTAGGAAGGGCCTATCATTCTTCTACTGCAACTAGGAGTGGATATACTCCATCGATGGTATTAGAGCTCATCATTGAGCATTGAGGACATCAAGAGGAGGCCTTGAAGTTTCTTGAGAGCCAAGGACTGAAGCAAAGACCAGGAAGATTTTAAGAAGGATTTGAAGCAAGGGGGAGCTTCTATCATCATCGAAAGTTCACGACAAGTGGAGACTCTTGTGGGAAGGTAACATATCATTCTTTCTCACATCAATCACAATCCAAGGATGGATTAGGATCCACTTATAGTTTCATACACAATGGGAGACTATAATACTCAGATTGAGAAGCTTGAAAAGAGAAATTACAATCTCTAACTTCCTCATGGGAAAGGTTCTTTGGGGGTTGGTTAGTGGTACTGAGGTGAAGCCATACATAGATCCACACACACCTGCTGAGAATCAAATGAGAGCCATTAGAGAATGGGAAGAAAAGGATATGAGAGTGATCTTCATTCTTTCTCAACACATAAGCAACTCCATGATAGGTCATATCCAAGACCTAGATACATCTTAGAAGGTTTGGAGTGTTTAGAATGGTTGTACTCTACCTCTACAAAGGCTAGAAAAATTCAGCTCAAGAATGAACTCAACAACCTTAGGAAGTCATCAAATCAGAGCATTAATGACTTCATACTCAAAGTAAAAGAGATCTTGGATGCACTTGGTTCAATAGGATGTGTTGTAGATGATGATGACCTAGTTGCCCAGACACTTAATGGGCTTATAGAAGATGATAAATGGGAGGCATTCACAACCTCTGTGTATGTAAGGGATTCATTACTAGATGTTGAGAAACTTACTTCTCTTATGGTGACTAAGGAGCTCAACCATGGAGGCAATAAGTCAAAGGGTAAACAAGACCAACTCTTCTATGCAGGCAAAGGAGGAAGAGGCAAAAGCAATAGAGGTGCTTCAAGAGGAAGAGGTAGAAGCAACTACCAACAAGGCAACCAAAGCTATCAAGGGAGTCAATCAAGCCAAGATGAAGGTCAATGATCAAGAGGAAGAGGAAGAGGAAGAGGTAGAGGAGGAAGATATGGAGGTCGAGGCTACTCCAACTCAAATGAATGCTTCAATTGTGGGAAGCAAGGACACTTTGCCAAAGGTTGTTGGCAAAAGTGATGGAGATATTTAATCCCCCGAAGACAACCTATACTTGAATTTAGAACACCTCTATATCACGCATATCTCAAAACCTTCACCAATTTTGGAAGTCTTTACCAAAATATGAACATTTAACATTTTTGTGAGTTCTGGCTTTTCTTCTTCTCTTGTGATATATCCCATCAGATCTTTGCTCATAAGATGAGCCTCCATCCTCATGGACCAAGCTAGATAGTTTTCTCTATCCAATTTCTCATGTTGAAGACTATCTCCCATTCTTTCTTCAATTGTACTATCAAATCTTCAATCCTTGTGAGTAATGAATGTACCTTTACTTTGACATTTACTCCTTGTGATCCTTTTGGTTGTTGTCATGTGTCTTTCTTTAGCCTCTCCTTCAAACTTTGTCCTTTTGAATCTTCACACGTTGAGTTTTTTATGTCTGCAATAGTCAGGGTCTTTCTTTTCTTCAATTTTGATAGAACTTGCTCTGATACCACTAATGGAGATGTTTAATCTCCAAAAGACAAGCTATACTTGAATTTAGATCACCTCTATATCAAGCATAGCTCAAAACCTTCACCAATTATGGAAGTCTTTACAAAAATATGAACATTTACCATTTCTGTGAGTTATGGCTTTACTTAGAAAAGTCTTCTTCACAAAACTCACTCATTGGCTGATGAAATGATTGAAGTTTTCTATGAAACTTTGGTACAACATTTTGCTAATGTTTGCACAGCTACTGCAAGTGAACTTACAAAACTTCAGATTTACTTCAATAAGTAAACCTATGTCTAAAACAAGCTTCGTCTATAGGCGACTTTCACATATGCAACTTTAAACACTTGGTTCTCTCAATCTACAATCCGTTTGATAAAATTATTTTAGACATAGATAGAATACCTTCCAACTTAGTTTTTGAATGGTGATTTGTGTAAAACGTAACACTCTACACTGAGATTTGATCAAATTTTGACCATCAATATTGCACCTGTTTCAGAAGTCACTCATCACTTTTACACATACACATGTTCCTATTAACAATTCACTCAGTGTGATTATGATTAGACTCTCAAATCTTGATCAGAGATGCACCAACTATAGACTTAGATGTGTACAAAAGGATTTCACAATTGACTAAACACAAAAGGAGAATGAGGAGAAAGATCAAGATGTTATTCTCAAAAGAAACTTCTATTCATCTTAATTTACATCTGATGGATAATTCTAACATTCAAGCTCATCTACTCATCCTCTACTCATCTATTCTTTTTCTCTCTCATATGACATGTCTATATACAAGTATATATAGGTGTTTATGTCATGATTCATCACTAACACAAAGTATCTTTGAACTATTTACAAGGTTAATATACATGGGTTTGCAAAACATCTCTCTCTAAATCTTCTCTTCACCTTATGCTTCATCGTTCCTCCTTTTCTTCATTCTTCATTCTTCATTATTGAATTCTCTTTGTAATCATCAATTTATGATTGTCTTGCTCCAACAAAAAGCAAGGTGGGAACAATTACAAAGGGCAAGGTAATGATGCTAACTCCTCAACAAATTCAAAAAATAAGCATTTGTTAACTATGAAGCATAAAAGTGAAGGTTAACCACATGATGGGGTGTGATATATAGATAGTGGTTGTAGTAACCACATGTCAGGTAAAGAGGACTACTTCAACAATCTTCAAGCACCCAAGCAAAGAGGCTTTGTGGAGACAAGAGACAACACAAAGCATGAGATACAACAAATGGGAGATGTGAAGCTTGAAGGCAACCACAAAGCAAGAGGACTGTTAGCAGCCGCCGGATTAGAAATGTATAACTGAATCTTGTTCGCACAAGCGAAAAGTTGTTATAGACAGTTTGTAAAAGTTATATAAATCAAAGAAAGACGCGCTAGTGACGTTCCATGGTGGATCACCAGACTGTCTATTTGGGTGACTGAGTGGGGCGTTACTGTAGTGTTTGTTTGCATAATTTCAAGTATTCTGAGTTTTATGTTCGCCTCTTGTCTTGTCTGCCGTCGACACCTGTTCTGTTTGTTAACTTTATAGACGTTCGAGAGATCACCAGACTGTCTGTCTAGGTGATTTGTCTGTAGTGTTACTGTGTGTCGAGTTGATTAATTCAGAGTATTTGTCGAATTTCTGAGTATTGTGTGTGTATCTGTGTTTCGTCTTGTCTGTTGTATGTTGGTATCCATTGCGGTTGTGAGTCTCAGCTAGTTTGCGTATCGGGTTGTCACTTTTTTTGAAATGTTCTGCAAATTTGTGGCGAAGTCCGTGTAGTTGTGGTAGCTCTTCTGTTATTCGGGTTGTATTAAGTTGTCTTAGTATCGAGGTCCAGGTTCATACAACAAAGTTTAAGCTACAATAGGATTTCTTGGGTTGCGTACTGAACCTTCAGTACGGTGTATCTGAACACTTGGACTTGGATTCTCTGTGTCTTTGAACATTGGTAGGATTGTGGTACCCATTTGGTAAAGGTTGACGATTACCCTTGTTCTGGTATTTTCAGTAAGTTATGTGCAGATGCAACATAGCATCTTAGCGTATTCGGTACACGTGGTTGAGCTAAACTGTGAACTGTAATGTCTAAGTACAGCAGATTCTTGATAGAGCTCTCAACATCAGTATATTGCTGTGTGTAAGTGGTTAGTTTGGGAACTAAGTATAGGGCCTCTGTCTAACAGACCCCTTCCACTCCCAAGAACCCAAGAATCACTTAAACGCACTTCTGACAGATAGAATAATAGCGTTTAACACTGGCGCCGTCTGTGGGAAGGTGGCAACAGATCAGATTGTTGCAAACCTGTTGTGGAAACGTGACTGTAAATTTTTAATCGACAGTAATAGTACACAATTAGTACAAAAGATGATACATGTCGGTTACTCGATCCGATGAAACGTATCCAAAGAACCGCCAGCCTGGGGTACTTAATTTACTAAGGACGACTCCGGGAGGTAGAAGTACAGCTAGGTCTAACCCAGTTGTCAAGAAAGTAAAGAATGTTAGTAGTGATTCCGGTCATATTCCGGTGGAGCGTGCTATGCCTCTGGTAAATTCCAGTACGATTTCGGCACAGTCTCTCGAAGATATAGTAACTCCAGAATCTACCAGGATGCAGCCTAAAGTTAGTTTAACAACATTGGGTAAAGATTCAAATTTGTTTACGACTAGAAACACCTTAACCAAAGAAATTAGTGAAGGAGAAAAAGCACCTTGTTTTGGTGAAGATTCGACACATTCCGGTGATATTTCGGTAACAGTTGCTGAAAGATCACAGTTTTCTGGTGACGGTTTACCATTTTTTGCTGAATCTTCAGCCCAAACACCGCTATTGGGAGTAAGCTTTCCTACAGTTGACATCAAGCAGGAAGGAAGCTTGTTCGAAGTCGAGATTCGAAACATACTGAACAAGATTATCGAACCAAAAAGTGCACAGGCCGACGATACACATTCCGATAGTTCAGATATTCAGCCCCGGGATACAGAAGATAGTCACGATACAACCATCAGCACGATGAACGGGCAACAACAACAGCAGCAGCAACAACATCAACAACAACAACAACAACTATGCCCTCCCAGGCCGACTCCTATAGGAGTAACGTACACCAAATTTGGTGGATTCCCAGGAGATGACCCAGATGCTCATGTACGCACATTTGAGATAAGTTACGCAGTGCTCAACCATCCACCTGATCCGGCGTATAAGGCTATTGTTTTCCAATCAACATTGGTTAACGAAGCAACTAGATGGCTTACAGAATATGATATTAACCATTTTGGCACTTACGAAGCAGTAAGGGATGCCTTTTTGCAGAGATTCAGGCTAAAGAAGAATCCAGCTGAAATTTTTGACTACCTGCAAAACAATAGACAGAAGATAAATCAAATAGTACAGGAATACACCACTCTATTCAGGACTCATTTGAGGCAGTTACCACCAGCACATGCCAACCTACCGGATGACATTATTACTCAATGGTTTATCAATAGATTGACTCCACAACTCAAACAGATTATGATCATACGCTGTGTAGGAGTTATGACGCTAGATGTCGTGATTGCAATGGCTTTGCAGTTGGAAAACAAGGTTGGAGGATTTAAAGAAGATATGGAGTGGTTAAAAGCAAATAGAAATATAGCCGAAGACTCGACCAAATAGATGTACTACAGTACATGCAAGAATTCAGGCCATCCTAGTGCCACTTGTGCACTTAATCAGTTGTTTTGTGCTATCTGCAACACTACCGGACACACCACCAAAAACTGCGCATATAACGCCAAAGTACAGGGACCAGCAACTGTCAATGCAATTATACAGGAACCAGGGTAGCCAGCCAATCACTATGTACCCCCGCAATTGAGAAACAACCAGCAACAAGGTTATCAAAATTACAGAGGACAGAGAAATAATAACTACAATGCAAACCGCTGGCAGGCCGGACAAGCACCGGAAAATCCCAATTTGCCACCACCACGCTGTCATTTTTGTGGTGAATTTGGTCACATTAGAAGATTTTGTAAGGATGCAGCTGAGCATGATCAGAGGAAGAAAGAACGTCAAAACCTAATGGCTAATATGGTACAAATCACACCAGTAGAAACGCACGCTGCAGTAATTCAGACCCGATCCGGTAAACAACTGCAACCAACAGCAGAAATATTTGAACCAGGCATACGTGAACAACAAAGGATGTATGATAAAGCTAGTTAATGGACCACCGTAGAACCTCCAGTGTTCCCAGATCCTATTCCAGTGACCCAGACTCCGTTAATCGAGGAAGGAACACAACAACAGGATTCTAATTCAGCAGTAGGCACATCATCTTCAGCAGGCGCATCATCTTCAGAATCTGTGGAAAACACAATCCAATCACAAAAGGCCTGGGAAATTTTATCTAAAGCATCCATCACTCTTCCTCTAGGCCAATTACTTGTTTAAGCCAGCTGAGAATACAGAGAAGCCTCGACAATTCTATGTTCTAGAAGATCAACTGACCACCTACAATTTAGGGGATGAAGAAAATCCACGACCTGTTAAGATAAAGGAGAGCTTACCTGAGTTATTTCAAGCAGATTTAATCCAACTACTTCGAGAGTTTTCTGATGTATTTGCATGGGATTACAAAGATATGAAGGGTTTAGACCCGCGCATCTATCAACACAGGGTCATGCTGAAGCTGGAAGCAAAACCACTTAAGCAACCCAGCTACCGGATGAATCCAAACTATGCATCACAGGTAAAGGCAGAACTTGATAGGTACTCAAAGCGGATTTATTGTACCAGTGGAGTATGCTGAATGGATCTCACTAATTGTTATTCTCCCTAAAAAGAATAAGCAGTTACGAATATGTATAGATTACTGGAAACTGAACGCAGCTACGGTGCCTGATCCATTTCCGCTACCTTTTCTTGACACAATGCTTGATAGAGTAGCAGGACATGAAATGTATTCATTCTTAGATGGGTACAGTGGGTATAATCAAGTTAGAATGGCTGAATAGGATATACCGAAGACCGCCTTCATTACCAACTGGGGTGTTTTCGCATGTACTGTTATGTGGTTTGGATTAAGAAATGCCCCGAGTACGTTCCAAAGGTGTATGTAGGAAATATTTTCTCCTTACCTTACCTCTTTTTTGCAAGTATATCTTGATGATTTTTCGATTTTCGGTAAGATGATAGCACACCTGTTCCATTTACGGTGCTGCTTTGAAAAGTGCAGAGAATACAGACTCTGTTTGAACCCAAACAAATCCGTGTTTGCGGTTTCATGTGGAAAGCTACTTGGTCACATTGTATCTGCACAAGGTATACAGGTGGATCCAGATAAAATCACAGCTGTGTTAGAAGCACCTGTACCCACTACACCTAAGGAAGTAATGCGCTTCATGGGCTAAGTAAGATGGCATGGTCAACATTTACGGTGGCTTGCTCATTTGGCAATACCACTGAACAAATTAATAACCAAGACTCCTTGACAATTTGACTAGACCTTGGACTGTCAAACTGCTTTTGATCGTCTAAAGGGATTACTAACACATGTTCCAATCTTACAGCCTCTTGACTGGGATCGCCCATTTCATGTATTCGTTGATGCTTCAGATATAGCAATAGGGAGCGTGCTAATGCAACAAACCGATAAGTGGTTCAGACCAGTGTACTATGCAAGTCGAAGATTAGCCCCTGCTGAAAAGAATTACTCTGTAACAGAGAGAGAATGTCTAGGTCTAGTATATTCTGTCAAGAAATTAAGACATTATTTGCTGGGCCGTAAATTTACTTTTCATGCAGATCATGCTGCACTTGTCTATCTAGTTCGGCAATAGCATCTAGGTGGTCGATTAGCACGATGGGTTCCGCTTTTACAAGAGTTTGACTACGAAGTTATTCATCGGCCAGGCAGTTCACATGCCTTAGCAGATTTTCTCTCTCGCTTAGATTCCGGTGAAGCTCTGGTCGGTATAGATGACACAACACCGGCAATTTATGTCTCTAAACCCACTAATGATGAAATTACAGACCCACCTATGCCATCTAGATATTATGATCAGATCTTGACATTTCTCACTGATGGATACCTTCCCTCTCAGACTTCTCCTGCAATACGAAGAAAAGTTTGAGTTTTCAGTCGCCGATTTCGGTTGATTGCTGGGGAATTATACTATATAGATCACACTGGAGTTTTACTTCATTGTATTCCACCACATGAAGTTAACTCAGTCATTAATTTGGCTCACTCAATTCCTTCCGGTGGCCATTTTGTTGCAGACTTAACACACCGGAAAATTCTGCAAAGTGGTCTTTGGTGGCCTACTATGTACAGGGATGTATCACAGTTTGTCAAACAATGTGATAATTGTCAGAGATCGGGACAGCCCCTCCAACGTCATCTTTTCCCTCTACAACCTGTCTTACCATTAGAGCCTTTTCAGAAGTGGGGTCTAGATTTCATTGGCCCTATTACACCACCAGCAATCCTCAGTAATAATCGTTATATTTTGACATGTACTGATTATGCTACCAGATGGGCAGAAGCCTGGGCTTTACGGTCTGGCACAGCTGTTGCGGTAGCTAAGTGTCTACTGAAGGATGTCTTTCCACGTTTTGGCTTACCGCTGGAACTTTTTATAGATCAAGGCACTCATTTTGTCAACAATTTAATGAAAGTACTCACACATTCGTTTAAGGTCGCACATAATATTTGTTCACCATATTATCCTCGTGCAAATGGTTTGGCTGAGAGTACAAACAAAACTTTGTTGAATATGCTTCGAAAACTCATTTTGGAAGCACCGGAAAGATGGGATCAACTGTTACCTACAGTATTATGGGCATACCGGACTACATACAAGGTAGCAACAGGACTAACCCCTTTCAAACTAGCTTATGGATTGGAAGCAATAGCACCTATGGAGATAGTTATCCCAAGTTTACGAGTAGCAATCGCTCAGAAACTGCTACCGGAAGAATCACTGTCATGTCGATTGGATACACTCAGAGAATTAGACGAGCATCGATGGCACAGTTTTTTGACTATGCATGAAGTACAACTAAGACAAGCTCGAACACATGATCGATATATGGTTTAGCTCCTCTTCATCTTCTTCATCATCGTCCCATAATTGCACAGATTCTTCATGTCTTAGGACCGGGCCTCTGGGTGGTGGTTGTGCTGCAAGGATGGCCGGAAACAGGAATGATATGATATGGGGGAGTCTTGATCTTGGCATTCCTCCCTTGTTTACCTGTTTGATGATTGCTACGCATTCTTTGTGAATGCGGTGGAAGAAATAGGACGCGAAATTTATTGGTTCTCGGGCGGCTAAGTCTATGGTAGAGTAGAAGGGACGGGATATTCCATAGGTGCATTTCTGTAGGTTGAGAATAGCTACTAAGAATTGGAGGGCTGATCTTTCAGGTTCCGGTTGACAAAGGATCGCGTATTCGTTTGACGAATACCTAGGAAATAATTGGGTCATTGTTGCTACGGGGAGGTTCGGGCCATTTTCCCGACCTTGCGAAGGGAGTCGGAATGATTCAGTGAATGTTTGGAAGGTGATCAGTGTACGGGATGGTAGGGAGCTGATCGGCCAACTCTGCTCGGTGGCAGGTGTGTTGGCGATGGCGGAGATGATCTAGGCAAAGAATGGGTGGGATTCCACTAAATGCCAAGGCAGTTCAGGGAAATTGGATAGTCCACGAATGCGCAGGAACTCTCCTACGTCGGTAGGGAGTCCATCACGGAAGGTGGTATAGTTAGCCAAAGCTTCCATGGCGCACATAGAGACAGCAATCACAAGTACACAGAGCACAGGGTACGCGCAATAACACAAATCACACAAACACAATAGCAATTTTCAGCAAAACAAAAAAGGTTAAGTAGATGCGTTGCAGTGGAGAGCAATCAAGAATGACTAATCATCGCGCGGTATTGAGATGATAATTCTTAACTTCTGTGTGCATGCGTGAGTAGCTGGAAAGGGCAGGGCGGCTGTGGACATAATTAGGTATCAAAACGCAGATATTTACAGACTTATTTATTAAGAACGCCAAAAAAGAAAAGAAAAGAAAATAAAAGAAAAAGAACGCCAAAAGACGCGGCCAACCGCGAAACGTTTCAGTGTGGATTAGATGCTTGTTGATACGACCGCAGCTTTGATCCATTTATCACCTTTGGAAGAGGAATTCCGGTCAAAGTGGTCAATCGAAAAGTTGCTGGGCCCACTTGTTCAGCAATCCCGTAGGGACCAAACCATCGTAACTTGAATTTGCCAGCAGAGCGATTCGACTTTGCATTGTAAAAGAGTACAAGTTGTCCCACCGAAAAAATTGGAGCCGGAAGAGAATGAGAATCAGTTCTTCTAAGAGTGAAGCATAGAGATCAGCCAAAGGAAACAAAGATGACGATAAGGAAGAAGAAAAACATGACGAAGAAACATTCCACGACACCGCAACATCGATTCAGCATGAATCCTCCGTGCAGTCATCTTCCCAAGGGCAACAAGAACAAGAGAATCATACTGAAACCGACACAAGCTCTACAGAAGAAGCATCCCAGCAACAATCTGAGGGGGAATAACAAGCAGATGAGGAACAAATTGCTAAACAAGTTCTCAAAGAGCTGCTTAAGGCAGTTGAGTCCACAGCCGCATAAACTGCACAACACACCAGAGATAAGGTATCACAGTCAAATTTTGTTCTTCCCACTCCCCCACCGGAGCCGCCAATCGAAACCATTATCCCCATCCAACCCATTCACCCTAACAAACCCGCTCACTCCTCTTCCTCATCCCCAAACTACTCCCCACCCAACTCCCAACAACTCCTCACCACGTCCTCATCTCAACCTCGCCAACATCTCCCACTTCCTTTGATTCCCGTAATCTCTGAACTGGTAAACATGGTTCAATTGCTAATTTAGTTATCACAGCAATTGCCAATCCAAATGAGAGAAGTCCCCGATAATATTCAGAATGAATTACAACACAAGGTGGACGTACTAGAAGCAGACATCACGCCTCTGCAAGAAGAGATAGATTTAGTCAAAGCAAAAAACCATCAGCTGCACGCCCAAATTACCCATCTCCAAGCCCAGCTTGTAGAACAACAAACAATTGCCGATCAAAGAGATACTGCACTGGCACATCTCAACCAAAAGGACAAGTTACTAAGCAAAGTACAGGCCGAAATCAGTCAGTTGAAGATAGATCTAAAGGATAAAGAAGACGCCAGAGTAGCATTAGGTAATCTATTAGAAGAGACCAGAGTGCAACTCGATGAAGTGGTACAAAAAGGCCAAGAACAACACGATCTAGCAATGAAGACAGCGGAAGAACTACAAAGATACAAAGATCAATTAGCAGATGTAAATAATATGCTCAAATGATATTTGTCAAAAGAAGCTCAAACACAGAAGGTAATAATAGATTTACGCAGAGAAAGGGACGCATACTCCAGAACGATCCAGTTCCAGAATCAAGAGATCGAGAGAGGGGAAAATCAATTGGACAATCAAAAAGAAAGAGTAAACAACATGGAAAAGCCGGTCGCAGACATGAAGACATCCAGAGATGCGGCTTTATCCAACGAATTCTACCTACAAGAAGCTTTTCTGCAAACCCAAGCAGAGATTTTGCTCACCGAAGTCATAGCCTTAAGTTATGTAAGAATAGATGTAGAGCTAATAGAACCAGACACACTCAAACAATTGTTAGAAACACTAAAGAAAAAGATCGCCCGCACATTTAGATTAGCTAGAAATATGTACTTAGAAGGCATTATAGATGAGCAGTAGTTTTGTAAAACCTGCGGATCGAGTCCACCGTGCGTGCCAGAGTGTTAGCGGCCGCCGGATTGGAAATGTATAACTGAATCTTGTTCGCACGAGCGAAAAGTTGTTACAGACAGTTTGTAAAAGTTATATAAATCAAAGAAAGACATGCTAGTGACATTCCATGGTGGATCACCAGACTGTCTGTCTGGGTGACTGAGCAGGGCGTTACTGTAGTGTTTGTTTGCATAATTTCAAGTATTCTGAGTTTTATGTTCGCCTCTTGTCTTGTCTGTCGTCGACATCTGTTCTGTTTGTTAACTTTATAGACATTCGAGAGATCACCAGACTGTCTGTCTGGGTGATTTGTCTGTAGCATTATTGTGTGTCGAGTTGATTAATTCAGAGTATCTTGTTGAATTTCTGAGTATTCTGTGTGTATCTGTGTTTCGTCTTGTCTGTTGTCTGTTGGTATCCATTGCGGTTGTGAGTCTCAGCTAGTTCGCGTATCGGGTTGTCTCTTTTCTTGAAATGTTATGCAAATGTGTGGCGAAGTCCGTGCAGTTGTGGTAGCTCTTCTGTTATTCGGGTTGTATTAAGTTGTCTTAGTATCAAGGTCCAGGTTCATACAGCAAAGTTTAAGCTACAGTAGGATTTCTTAAGTTGCGTACTGAACCTTCAGTACGGTGTATCTGAACACTTGGACTTGGATTCTCTGTGTCTTCGAACATTGGTAGGATTGTGGTACCCATTTGGTAAAGGTTGAAGATTACCCTTGTTTTGGTATTTTCAGTAAGTTATGTGTAGATGCAACATAGCATCTTAGCATATTCGGTACACGTGGCTGAGCTAAACTGTGAACTGTAATGTCTAAGTACAGCAGATTCTTGATAGAGCTCTCAGCATCAGTATATTGCTGTGTATAAGTGGTTAGTTTGGGAACTAAGTATAGGGCCAACAGACCCCTTCCACTCCCAAGAACCCAAGAATCACTTAAACGCACTTCTGACAGATAGAATAACAGCGTTTAACAGGACTATATGAGGTATTGCATGTTCCTAATATTACAAAGAACTTAATCTCTATTGGGCAGATGGTTGAAAAGGGATACCAAGTCAAGTTCAACCACAAAGGATGCTTTATTGAAGACCCACAAAATGGCTATGAGCTAATGGCCAAAGGAAAGAAGGAAGGAAGGATGTTCACTCTTGACATTGGCAAAGGACAAAGCAAAAAGGCAATGTTCATCATCTATGGAGACAAGAAGATTGGAGATTTGGATTTGTGGCATAAAAGATGTGGTCACATCAACATTCAAAGGTTATGGGAATGGTCATGGTGAAGCTAGTGGTTGCTCACCTTTTCATACCTAGATCTGCTTCATGCCTGTAACTACTTTCTTCTTCTTGAATGTTTTCTTTTTATTACATATAGCAATTGCCATGTACTGTTTTTCTTGCCTCTATGGTTGAACTACTATGGTTGCCTTAGTCTTTGAAGAAGGAGAGAAGTCCACTCCCCCTTGAGCACATTCTTCCATGATTGATTAATTAAGACCATCCGATTCTCATGACTTTGGTGGCCCACTCTTCATATGGATGCACATGCCTATGTGAAGAAATGTGACACATGCCAACATGCACAATATCCGATAAAAAAAGATGAGATTCTTTTGAGGCCAATGATGGGAGGATGTGCATTTTCTAAGTGGGGTATAGACTTTGTAGGTCCTATTAACCTCCCAGCTAGGAACTCCCATGCTGAATACATTATTGTAGCCACACATTACCTTACAAAGTGGGTAGAAGTAAAAGCCACAATAAAGAATGATGCTCAAACTACAGCTAAGTTCTTATTTGAGAATGTGTTCACTAGGTACGGATAACAACAGAGTTAGTAAATGGTAGAGGTATGCACTTCTTGAATGAACTCATTGAAAAACTTCTCCAAGAATTCATGGTAGTTCACAAGAGGGCTGCCCCCTATCATCCACAAGCTAATGGACAAGTGGAGAGCACGAATATGATCCTATGTAACATATTGACAGAACTAGTAAATAATAAAGGCTCTGATTGGGATAAATAGCTTCATCATGTTGTTTGGGCTTACCGAGTTGCCTGCAAAACAATACTTAATGCCACCCAATTTCATATGGTTTTTGGGCAGAATGTTGTGCTACGATTAGACTTCGTGATTTTGATCTTAAAAGTAGCACAAGAGCATGAGTGGAATAGACATTAGTTGTCATCTAGGATCTTTGATCTAGAATGCTTAGGTGGGACTAGGCTACGAGCGGCAACAGGCATCTATGCTGCAAAGAAAAGACAAAAGGCCTACTTTGATGCACACACCAAGGATAAAGGATTGAAAGAAGGAGATCTAGTGCTAGTTTATACATTAAAGCAACATGGCCACAAATTGGAGAAACCAAAATATGGACCCATGATCATTAATAGAATTTTCACTAGTAGTGTGGTTCAATTGGCCACTCTAGAAGGTGACATCTTGCCAAGCTATATAAGTGGTTGTCGAGTCAAGTTATATCAAGAACCTCTTACAGAGGATATGTTCATGAGACTCAACACTACCAAGAAGAGAAAAGAATAAGAGTTAAGGGTTAGAAAAGAAGCACAAGTAGATGCTAGAGAGCGCATTAGGCAAAATATGTTAAGGCTGCTGGGCCTAGAGGTCAATCCTCAAGCCCCAAGATATCACATGGCTACGTGTGAAACATCAGGTGCAATCGCTTCTCAAATAATTGATCAACATCCCTTTGTGACCATAGAGGCAGGACAAGGAAAGAATGTAAGGACTGTAAGAGCATTGATTGACTCAGGTGCGGCAACTAGTGGAGTCAAACTCTCATATTGCCAAGATATTCAATTGAACATCAATCCCATAGAAGCCTATCTCATAGAATTGGGATGTGTGGAAACCCCTTGTTTAGGTGAGGTGGAACTTCCCATCTACCTTCAAGATGTCCCAATGATAGTCAAAATGCTAGTGTGTCATGATAAGGACCTTACAAAACCACTTGTCTTGGGTCAAGAGTCGATCTATGACCATGCAGTCAACTTAAACCTAAGAAGTCAACTTCTTCAAGTTTGGGTACATGAACAATGTATTGCATTAGAATTAGATAATTGCATGCTCACAAATCCTAGTGTCACAACTTCTTCAACTTTGGGTACATGAACAATGTATTGCATTAGAATGGAGCACTCTATTCTGAAATTAATGACACATGATAAAGGGTAGCATGCTCCACTAGGGGTCTCTCTTTGCACCTTGGACAATTCCTAATCTAGTCATGTATTTTTTTGTCCATGCTAGGCCAATACACTCCTAAATGTTTTGCATTATGCAGTGTTCGTTGTTTAGAATAGTGATTTCCTAGCAATCCTTCATGGTCTTCTTGCAGCCAACTGTTATGTTCATCATCCTTGACACAACAAGCTAGTACACCTTCTATATCTTGTTTGTATAGACTTCCTGCCAATATTTGATAGTTTTGAGATTTTACAATTTCTTCTTTGTTCATTTTCACATTCTTATTTGTAGGTCCGAAGTTTAGGACAGGTACCAACTTATTTGCCCATTTAGGAAAAACTTCTAAATTGAACATATAAGCATTGGGAAATTCATCAGACACTCCTTGCAGTGGCTTTCCTGAAGTGATGCAAGAAAGGTGATCCACCCTCAGGTGGGTTCAACCTTTCCTAACAACCACTTCAAAGTCATATTCCATTAGTAAGAGGAACCATCTTACTAAGCATCCTGTATTGCAAGGTTTATTGACCAAATATAATAAAGCTCAATGATGAGTGAAAAACTTGAACTTGTTGGCCAATAGATAGTGCCAAAACTTCTTCATGGCATATGCCATGCCTAAGCCTTCTCCTTCGGTTGTTGTATAGTTTTGGTCAGTTGCGTTTAACTGTCTACTAGCATATGCTATAGGTAAATCTCCTTCACCTATGGGTTGTGTTATCACACATCCGATTGCATAATTGGATGCATCTACATGGACATGAAATGGTTTATGCCAATCAAGAGTGGTTTGTATTGGTGATGTGCACAAATGTCTCTTCAGCTCATTGAAGGAATTTTCACATACATCACTCCACTCAAAATTTGTCAGCAAGGCATAAAGAGGTTTAGCTATAATTGCATACATGTGGATAAACCTGCGGTAATATCCACAATGGCCCATAAAGGCTTGTACCTCTTTAACATTTCTTGGCCTTGGCCACTCTGCTCTTACTTTGTCCTCATCTATTGATATTCTGTTCTTGGAAACAATATGACCTAAGATATTACCTTGACGTACCATGAACACACACTTTTCTGAGTTCAAACACACTCAATATTCTCCACACTTGTTGAAGATTTGTCTGAGCTCAACGACGTGGTATCTTCTTTCTTGGGAATGAGCAATCGTCTTATGTTGATCTTTTGGGGCAATGGCTACTTGGTTGTAACTTGAAAATCCATCAAGGAAGCTATAAACTTCCTTCCCTACAACATGCTCCAATATATGTTCGGTGATTGGAAGAGGATAGTTACCTTTGATCGTAGCAGCATTAACTTTTTTTAAGGTTAATACACACCCATAACTTTCCATTCTTCTTGGGCACCACTACAATGGGGGACACCCATTCAGTATGCTCAGTCTCATAAATAGATCCAACTTCCGTCAATCTATCAATTTCTTCTTTTATTTTGGCTGCATAAGTGTCATTATATGTGTAGGGCTTCTGTTTGGTGGGTTTGGCATTCGCAGTCATGGGGATCATATGAGAACATATTGGTGGATCTACCCCCTTTAAGTCTCTATAGGTCCATGCAAACACATCCCTATATTCCCTTAATAAAGCTACTAGCTCTACTTCCTCTTCTGCACTTAGGTCTTCTCCTATGTATGTACATTGCTCTTCATTCTCTTCAATGGTTACAACAATTTTTTTGGTCTTTTCTTTATTATCATACTTCTCCAGTGATGGCCTCTCTCTTAGGCATTCGTACCAAAATTTTTCGGTCTTCAACTTCATATTTCTTGAAATTCTCTAGCACTTCAAACAATGATTCCTCCTCTTCTTATTTCTATGCTTTTCTTTTCTTTTTCTTTTGACTACCTTTAGTTCCATCCTTTGAAGTTACAATTTTAATGCTTGTGAGAGGTTCTTCTTCTTTTTGGATAAATACTCCTACATTCTTGAGATAGTGCTCCTCTGCGTCAAAGTAAGTATCCATCACAATGGACTCTAGATCGTTGCATCCTCTTCTTCTTCTTCTATGACATCACTAGGGTCACACTCTTGTAGCAAGGGATCACACATGAACACAAAGATGTCATACCCCTCCTCGTCACAATGAGGTGTCCAGTGTTCTTCATTGACAGCAATGTCCATGGTGGCTAAGATTTTTGCCCAAACATGAGGCTCAAATTGTTAGGAACATAAACTTTCATTGGTGGTGAGCTTTCTCTTTCAACAATTGGTTGAGCCTTTGGAGGTAAAGAAACATGGGGCTTGTTTACCAACTACTCTTATCTTTCTTTTAAGCCCTTGAAATGCAAACCTGGTTTGATAGAGTTTGTCTGACCAAACAATTGATTGACCTCAAAAATAGCTTGAGCTGATTCTACCATTTTAATACATATTTTTTTCCGTTCAATCTCTAAATCTACTCTAGGGTAACTCTTGTCTAGGTTTGCCACTATTGGCCCTTCTTGAAGTCGAGCCTAGTAGGCCTTTAACATCGTGTCCAAGTTATCTGGGGTTGTATCTACAAGAACAAAACCTGGTTGTGGTTTATTTAAAAGTGGGGTGGGTTGAAGTGGAGTGGATGGAGCTTTGACATGTGGAGGATTTTGAGAGGTAATATCTTCTATTTTTGTTTTTGCATCTTTTAGGCTTTCTTATATTTAAGATAACTTTTTAGTCCATTTACGATTTGCCTTCTCTCTGGTGTCCTTCTAGGTTCTTGTTTTCCTCTTATTAGGCTCTCCTAATTCACTTGACTCTGATTCTTAAGCTAGTTTATCTTGTTTTAAGGCTTGTGCCCTAGTAACTATTTGTATAGGAGCCACATTACTGCTACTTGAACTTGAATCCACCACTAAGCCTACTATGTTAATGGATGTAACCTTGGGTGCTCTAGAGGGATTCCTTGGACAAACTCTTGGGAGATGTTCTTTTCCACACTCAGGACAAAACCCTTGTATTGTGATGTTTTTTCCTTGTCCAGGAATAGATGGGTGGGGACATTCATGAATGAAATGGTCCCCCTAGCATCTAAAACATGGTCCTTTAGGGGCTTGTGGTCTCATTTGTCTCAATTCGGGCCTGGGGCTAGGATTTTTATACATGATATTTGAGTATTCTAGCTCCCAATTTGGCTCCATAGGTGGTGCCTCGTATTGATACGAATAGGTTTCACTATGCTCTCGTGGCTCTGTGTAACAAGCTTGTGGACTATCTTCATGGGAATAGTCAAAACTCTAAGCATGAGAATCATTTTCTAGGACCAATGGGATTAGTGGCACCAATGCTCTATGAGGTTTTTCCTCTGCCACAACATACTTAACTGGAATCACATTGGCAAGAGTTGGTGGTGGGTTTCCTAAGACTGTTTGTGGCATATATGGTGCCTTATATTGTTGTTGTGGCCTATAATATGGATGCTGGTATTGATTCTGATACCTACCCTGCTGGTAAGGTTTCTGATAATTTTGTGTGACAACCTACATTTTGTATAGACAATCTTGAGCTGTATGGTTTGTGTATTTTCTCGCAATGGTGTAATATGGAGCATTAGGGTTTCCTTGGGGTGAAGCCATCATCGAGCAAACATTAGCCATGTGGTCTCCTCCATAGTTGTAACATCGCTTCAATAAGGTGACCCTTGGTGTTTATCTATTTTGAACTCCTGCTTCTTGACAACCTGCTCAGCTATCTCATCTATCTTAGTGGAGGTTCTGGAGGTATGACTAGTAGAACAGTCAGAATTTTTATAGAGTTTGGACAATTCTATCTCCTCATCCAAATTATCTTCTATATCAACGCACATTTGCACACACTCTTCTATTGATCTAGGCACTTTATGTGTCAATGCACATCTGCACACACTCTTCTATTGATCTAGGTGCTTTCAAGTACACATATGATCTTAACTGGGTGCTTACTAAGCCATTCAAAAACAAGGCCACTTGTTTGGCTAGTGTGGATGACTGTGGAACAAGGCATCTTTCTAAGTATTGTCTAAACCATCTTCCTACAAGTCGCACTGTTTCTTGGAGTGTCTGCTTGAAGTTATGGATCAAGGATGATGTGTTATGCTTGATACCACTCTTGGAAAATTCTACAATGAATTCCTCTAGCAATTGACCTATGTTTCAATAATTGTGATTGTTCAGGGGTTGAAACCAAGCTAAGGCAGTACACTTGAGGGTCAAACCAAATGCTTCAAACTAAGTGAACAAGTCTTCGAACTCTTCAGTTGTCAACACTTCTTTGAACTCGGCCACATGATCATAAGGATCTTCTGATCCGTCAAAATAGTTCTTCATTGCCTTAACCACTTGAGAGGGCCTAAGGTTTCTTGGGTATTCCCGTAGTCTAGGAATGGAAAATGATTTTCATCTCTTGGATTCCTTTGTGCTCAATGTCTCTCTCTTTTAGGTCTTTCACCTTCAAATCCTCATCTGTCTTTGCCCACAGTTTTTGCAAAACTTACCTCAAGTCTCTCTCTAGCTCTTTCCCTTTAGTTTTCATGAGCCTAGGATGATCGGGCTCCTTGGAGACCATGGGAAACGTTAGATCTTGGTGGGGGGAAAATCAATTTGCCTTGAAAAAGTGTATGCATGCCTATCATGCTCTGTTACCAAGAACATTCTTTCCGATCTATTATCTAGGTAGACAACTTTGCCTGGTATCTTGGGATCTTTGAACTCATAGATGGTGAGTACACCTAATTTGATAGGTTGATCTGGGTTGAATCTCAAAAAGGCTTCCTCCGTTTCTAGAGTCTTGCGTTCTCATCCTAGGTCTCCTTGCTCTAGGTCTCCTATATCATTCTTAAGAATGACATTTCCAAACTCATCTGTCTTGTCTAGTAAGTTGGTGACCACATACATGGTTCCTTCCTTATCAATGTGTGAACCCTCTTTGAACTTAACCATTGGGTGTTCAAGTCCAAAGGGTTGATCTAGATTTTTGAGTTGGAGCACTAATCGCCTTAGAACATCCTCATAGATGCAAGCACATAATCGATCGGTCTTGATATATTCCAATTATGTTTATAGGGACCTTTTGGTGTTTGCAAATAGCCAATGTTTGAGCTACCTGTGGGTTTCTCCATGTTGAATGGCATTTCGGAATCACTTGTGTCTGAACTTAGCACGTAGGGATAAAAACTAAGTTGTTGTACCCATGATCCAGCTGTATGGTTGACACTATCCTCAGAAGACCTAATGCTTTGTCTATCCTTTCCTAGGTGTCTACCAGATCTCTGGTTCATAAGTTTTGTCTTCTAGGCCAATTTTCCCTTTGTATTGCTCAAAATCCTTTGGAGCTCGTTTGGTCTCCTAATCCCACTTGAGGGTCAACTTCAAAATACCATATCTAAAATGCAAGAAATGGATTTCGTATGAAGAATTTATGCCAGTTGAGGGTTTTGGGGGTTAAAATAGGAAACCACGTTCTCTATGGGATTACTTCATAGTAGATGATACATGATACTTGGGAAGTATAGGTGATACTTGGGAGCAAACTATACATGATACTTGAGACAAATGATACACAATACCTCCATCCGGATGATACACGATACTTGGTTCACGATACGATACTTGGGACTTGATGATATAATACTTGGAACTTCCTGATATGATACTTGATCCATGGCAATACACGATATTGGTGTAGTATCACGATACACGATATGGCTCTCCATGATACACAATACTTAGTGGCAATGATACACAATACTAGATTTAGACGATACACAATACCTAGGGGAATGATACAATACATGGCTTGAGCACGATACATGATATGCGATACCACTCAGGGGCGACAATAGAGGATACCTTTGGTCAGACGATACACTTAACAATTTCCCGTGATACAATACTACTAGGCTCACAATACACGATACTAGATGGTCGTGATACATGATACCCGAATTTAGCGATACTTGGACTTCACAATACCAACCTTCAAGATAATCGATACTTGGGAAGAATCGTGATACACGACCTCGCGATATGCGATACCAAATATTCTACAATGTGATACTTGTGTATTCACCATACACGATACTCAACGAGTATCATGATACACGGGAGTTTTGGCATCGTCAAACGAACATGATACTTGGAGTTTTTGAAGTCCAAATTCAAAATTTTTTGTAGATATGTATACCTTATGTCCTCCTTGCCACTCCTATGTGCTGTAGATGCAAAGTCACTCTCAAAACTCAAGATATTGCACTCGTGATACCAGATGCAGGTCCTCTTGTGCGACATGACTCTAAATCATATTTCTGGTGTTTTGAGAGTTTTTCAAGAGTGTTTCTTTAGTGTTTCAGTTCTGAACTCCCTCTAAGCTTCTTCATCGCAGCCACAAATGAAAAACGAGGTAAATGTAATGTCCAAAATGGAAAAATTTGAGAAGGTGAAGATGGGAGAAGATGGTGATGATGATGAAGATGAAGGAGAAATAAAGAGCAGAGACTGAACAAAAAATGATTATTTTTTACCTTCCAACATTGCTACTCTATGTCTTACCATCACATGCTCATCCTCAAAGCTCTCTCTCTCTGGCAACGACGCCAAATTTGGTGTCACTCTAGCAGAATGGTAAGTACCAATGTGAGGAGATCCACCTCATAAATATCAATCTACATAGATGTGAGGACTGATATGAAGACCATGAGCAAGCGGTGTCACAAGTGCGTGAGTGAAAGCACACAAGCATGCACACACACGCGCACACAAGATAAGAGCAAAGAGAGGAACAATGGAAAGCTTCTATTACAAAAGAAGTCTCTTACAAAAGCTCAAAACTCTAACTAGCTAACCCCAAAAATGAGCTCTGTAGCTCTTTTTATAGTTTTTTGAGTTGTTTTGGGCCTATTCCGACGTAGTGTCCGGCCTAGTTAAAAATTAGGTTCTATGGCATATTTGAGGGCTCAAAGAGACTCTCAAAATTATGAAAATTACTAGGATGATACTTCTAATACTCTTCAAGCTCAAGGACACCTTGGCTTGAACAAAATGGAGCTACAAAAATGTGAAATGGTATTTACAATGGGTTTTAGTGATGAAAATCACTATTTTTATAGGGATTTCTTGTGAAAATTTGACATGTCCTTTTTGGAGCACCCTACATGCTCCTTCTTCTTGTGTGTCCACTTCATTGATCCACTCCTATGCTATGTGCTTGACCTTGAGTTCCAACAAGTATGTTAAATGAAATGAATGTGCCTTTAACATTTTGTGCACATGCTGTATCTACT
Source organism: Ceratopteris richardii (assembly GCA_020310875.1). Taxonomy (NCBI): domain Eukaryota; kingdom Viridiplantae; phylum Streptophyta; class Polypodiopsida; order Polypodiales; family Pteridaceae; genus Ceratopteris; species Ceratopteris richardii. Next base: position 128,373,400 of record CM035416.1, on the reverse strand, counting down.
GCTCTGTACTTGATGAATAGGTGTCCCACATCAGGGGTACATGACATGACACCTGAGGAGGCACGGAGTGGAAGGAAACCAGACCTTTCACACATTAGAATATTTGGGTGTGTATGCTACACACATGTGCCACAAGATTTGAGAGGTAAGATGGATGCAAGGGCTCAAAGATGTATGTTTATTGGTTATGCTATGGAGCAAAAAGGTTATAGGTGCTACAATCCTAATACAAATGAGTTAAAAGTATCTAGAGATGTAGTGTTTGATGAACTCAAACCATCGTATGCTTCCAAAGTTCCATTGCAGGATGAAGATATTGAAGAGGCAGAGAAAAGATATGAAGCTAGATTTCAAGATAGCTTGGAAATTAATGGTCCAAGCATACAAAAAAGTTCACACATGGATTCAACCCATCAATGAGTGAATAAAGGAAAGGCAAGATTGGTAGAGCTTGATGAAGATGGACATGAAGTTGAAGACTTTGAAGAACCTACATTAGAAGGGGGAGCTACATCAAAAGTAAAAATCAAGGCACCAAGGCAAAGAAGGTTATTCCACCAAAAGGAGAAGAAGGGAGGTCAACAAGGGTAAAACATCCAATATTAGGCTTGTTTATGATAGTTGTATTGCTAGGCATTATGATTTCATGACTAAGGTTATCAAAGATCATGAGCCTTCTACCTATGAAGAGGCCAAATACACAAAGGAGTGCCAAGAAGCTATGGAAGAAGAGTATAAAGCCCTTGAAGACAACCGCACATGGAGTCTTGTTCCTAAGACAAGAAGGGATGAAGGTAATTGGCAACATATGGGTCTATAAGGTGAAGAGAAATGCTGATGGTTCAATTGCTAGGTACAAAGCAAAGCTTGTGGCAAAATGATTTGCTCAATCCTATGGGATTGACTATGAAGAAACATTCATCCCGGTTGCAAGGATGACCATGTCATTGGGGTTTCCACATCTAGGAGGTAATATATCAATTTGATGTAAAGAATACTTTTCTTAATGGTCATTTGTAGGAGAGTCTACATGACTCAACCATTACGGTTTGAGAACCTTAAATATTTAGATTTTGTTTATGAACTTAGAAAAGCGTTGTATGGTTTAAAGCAAGCTCCTAGGGCATGGAATCAAAGGCTTGTGGAGTATTTGTGTAGGAGTGGATACAACCCAAGTGATGGAGATCCTTTGTTATACCTCAAGAAGGAAAGAGAACTAGTTGTCTATGTTATGCATATATGTGAATGACTTGATTATAACTGGAAGTGATGATGCAGGTATCACATGGATCAAGGCCAAGCTTGGAAATGAATTCAAGATTTTAGATCTTGGAGTTCTTAAATACTTTCTTAGGATTGAAGTTATTTATGTGGAAAATGGTATTTACCTTGTTCAAAGGAAATAGTTGTTGATATATTTAGGTAGTGATGTATATGAACACTCTAGGACCGCACTTTTTTCCCTCATTAGGAGGTTTTTTCCCTTGGCTTGTATATACGCCTATTGCCCTAATGGGCTACTTATCTTTGTACATTCTCTTTTAGTACATTCAGTATTGTGTGTTGTGCTCTAAGCTTCTTCTTCTTCTTTGTGATGTTCGCGTTCTTTCGCAGACGTCTAACTCCAACAATTGGTATGAGAGCATGTCGTCGCGTCATCTAGTGCGTCATCTACACCTCTCCATTTGCAGTCTCAAATTCGTACAAAATTTGGTGAGCATACTTAGGGTGTTTCAAAGATCAAAACATCTTCGCTTTGTGGTTCCAAAATTGCGATCTGAGCTTGTTTTGGCCTTCGAACGCCCTATCACCGTGCTTGTGCAGGCTATTTTGTCTTGTTGTGCCAAAGCTATATACTTGTTTCTGTTCGCCAACATAAGCGTCTCGAAGTCTACTACATGTTTAGCAGAACTTGTCTGGGCAATTCCGTTCAATGTTTTGAGATACAATCAATTTTCTGCATCAAGGTATGTTAGTCACCGACCATGGTTGAAAGCAGTGATGTATTTTGTATGTTGGCTATTGAGGATAAGTTGGATGGTATCAACTACCCATTGTGGGCTTATATGATGTGACATGTATTGGTTGCAAAAGGACTGTGGAACATTGTGCAAGGTGTTGAAAAACGTTCTATCACACCTGCAACTGTTACAACTGTAGGTATTGAAGCTGATGCAGAAGGTGTTGAAGATTATGATACTCTACATATTCCTGTTCGTGCTACAATTTTTGCTGCACCTACTATAGAGCAAATTTGTTGGGATGGCAAAGATGCCCAAGCACATGCATTGATAGCTTTGTCTATCAAATGTGCCATTATTCCTCACATTCGCTCTTGCAGAACAGCTAAGGATGCTTGGGATACACTTACCACATTGTACCAAGCTAGGAATGAGGCTCGTGTTGCTTACCTCCAAAACCACTTGGAGAGTGAGCACATGAATGAAGGTGATTCTATAGACATTTTTCTAACAAAGATCAAAGACTTGAAGGAACATTGATTTCTCCTGATGAGATTATACTAGATAGCTCACTTGTGCAGACCGTTCTGAATGGTCTTCCTGATTCATATTAGAGTTTTGCTTCTACTCTTTGGTTGATGATGAAAGGCAATCCAAATGCCTTGTCATTTGAGGACTTAATCTCTATTCTATTGCAGGAAGATCAGTCCACGCAGAATAGGTCCATTATGCGTGTTGCAGATCAAGCTTTCTTGGCTAGTCATAAGGGCAAAGGAAAATGGAGCTCTTCAACTAGTAAGAAGAAATCTACTTATTCTGCACAATCAAAGAGGGAAGACAAAGATGAAAAGAAATCAAAAAAGCAAAAATTGTTTTGCAAGTACTGTAAAGGAAATGATCATATCATAAAGAACTATCCAAAACTAGTTAAAGAAGAAAGAGGCAAAGAAGAAAGAGGCCGGAATGGTTGTTGCAGAAGCCTCTACACCAAAAACAGAGTTTGCTAACCTTGTGTAGGAAGAAGAATGGGTGTTTACTATTGTTCGCAGTTTTGACCCATCTTCTCATGAGTAGTGCATGTCTGCAATAGACTCAGATGTTTACCAATACTTTGACAGTGGGGCGACCAAACATGTTACCTCGCAGCATAGTTTCTTCTCTTCACTCTAGCCTACTCCTACAGGGAATACTGTTACATGCGCCAACAACTCTTCTTATCCTATTATGGGAGTTGGTAAGATCATTTTGACTACTACTGGTAGTTCTTTCACTTTGTCAGATGCTTTGTTTATGCCAGGTATCAAGAAAAATATGTTATCAGTTTCTACATTAGCCAAGATTGGCTTGGTTGTGAAATTTATTGATGACAGATGTACAGTTCATGATCTGTCAAATGGCGACGTGATTATTGCTTCTAGCATTTTAATTCGTGGGATGTATAAGCTCATAGACTATGAAAGATCTGTAAATGATTTGGCATGTGAAGTACATGATTCTCAGGCTATGTCAGATGCAAATCTTTGGCATGCACACTTTGGTCATCTGAATTTTGCTAGTTTGCTACGCCTGCAGAAATCTGAAATGGTGTCTTCTTTGCCCAAACTTGAGACACCCCGAAAACATATTTGTGAAGGCTGTATTTTGGGAAAAATGCAGCATTCCTCCTTTCCAAAAGATGGTTCAGTTTGGGCTACTGAGAAATTGCAGCTTGTACATAATGATGTTTGTGGTCCTATGCAGACACCTTCTTTTGGAAATTATCTTTACTTCGTGACTTTCATCGATGATTTTTCCAGGCATGCATGGGTATATCCATTGAAGGCAAAGTTCGAAGCGTTCATGTGCTTCAAACAATTTTTGGTTCTGGCTGAAAATCTGTTAGCATGTAACATGGACACCCTCCGTTCTGATCGAGGGGGGGGATATATGTCTTATGATTTTAGTGCATTTCTGGCTGAATGTGGGATAAAACACCAGTGTACAGTGTCGTATACACCTCAACAAATTGGAGTTGCTGAACGAAAGAATAGGTCACTCATGGAGATGGCGAGGTGTATGGTCAAAAGTCAAGCTTTACCACATAGTCTCTAGCTTGAGGCTTGTCATGTGTGCAACATATGTACTTAATAGGTGTCCCACTAAAGCACTGTAGTCTATCACTCCATATGAAGCTTGGCATGATTGCAAGCCATCTATTGCTCATCTGCATGTTTTTGGTTGTTTGGCATATGCATTAGTGCCTGAACAACATTGCAGAAAACTTGATGATAAAGCAAGAAAATGTATTTTTGTTGGGTACAATTCTGAAAGTAAAGGCTATCGTCTATATCATCCACAGATTAAATGCATTCTGGTTAGCCGTGATGTTGTTTTTGTGGAAGAAGCTATTCAGCCATTGGTTTCATGTACTAAGGAGTCATCTGTTAGCTCCAAAGACATGTATGATACTTTGCTGCCTCTTTTTACAGGTGGACAGTCTAGTGCTGATCCTAATGAGGCCACTTCTCAACCTTTGCAAGTTTCATGTGATGATGCAGATCATCCCATTTCTGATGCAGATTTACATGATGCACTTGTTGATGAGAGAGTTGACATTGAGGAGGCAAAAACTATGCCAAAATGGCTAGTGCAGACTTTGTGCGATAGCAAATTAGATGCACCTCTATCATATCATAGTCGAGCAGGCTCTCATAGTGCCTCTTTTGCGTCAAATTGCTATGCTATGGCTGCATCTAGTCTCTGCGATGAGAATGAGCCTGTTTCATTTGATGAAACACAAAATTCAGAAAATTGGATGGCTGTTATGCAATCTGAATATCATGCTATAATGAAGGTACTTGGTCTTTATGTGACTTGCCTCGTGGCAAGAAGGCCATTGGCACTAAGTGGGTTTACAAGCTGAAGCGTCAGCCTGATGGAACAGTTGAGAGGTATAAGGCTAGGCTTGTTGCAAAGGTGTTGAAGCTCAAGGTCAAGGACAAAGCATGGAAGCACATCAAAGAAGTGGACATAGAAGAAGAGAGAGCAAGTAGGGAGCTCCAAGAAGTGTATGTCAAATTTTCAGAAGAATCCCCTACAAAAATAGTGATTTTCATCACTAGAAACCATTGTAAATACCATTATCTATTTTTAGTAACTCCATTTTGTTCAAGCCGAGGAGTCCTCCAGCTTGAGGAGTATTAGAAGTACCATCGTACCAATTTTCATAATTTTTAGACTTCGTTTGAGCCCTCAAATAAGCCCTGGAACCTAATTTTTAACTAGGCCGGACACTAGGTCTGGACAAGGCCAAAACTAGTCAAAAAACTATAAAAAGAGCTAGAGAGCTCATTTTTGGGGGTTAGCTTGTTAGAGAATAGAACTTTTGTAAGAGAACTCTTTTGCAATCTAAGCTTTCCATTGTTCCTCTCTTTGATCTTACTTTGTGCGCGTGTGTGTGTATGTGTGTGCATGTTTGTGTGCTTTCACTCACGCACTTGTGCCTTCACTTGCTCGTGGTCTTCATACCGGTCCTCACGTCTCCGCGGATTGACAAGTAAAGGAGGTGGTGCTTACGCTTGAGCTACACCAAATTTTGGCGCCGTTGCCGGGGAGAGAGCTTCGAGGACGAGCGTTGTGATGGTAAGATCGTAGATTTGCGACGTTGGAAGGTAAAAAAACTATCATTTCAGTTCATTTTCTGTTTTTTCCTCTTCATCTTCATCATCATCATCATCTCCACCTTCTTCCATCTTCTTCTTCATAGAAATTTCTTGTTTTTTAGTGCATTTTCACCATTTTCATTCCATTTTTCATGCATTATTGTGTGTGAAGGAGTTAGGAGGTGCAAGGGAGAGCAAGCGCTGTATTTTTTTCATGATTTTCTGCTCATACGGAGCTCGCCATAGCCGGCGCTCAGAAATTTGAATTTCCCGCCAAAAAACGCGATTCTGTGATGAAAATCGCGATTCTGTGAAAATTCAAAATTTTTTGAAAAATCACGATTTTCAGTTTCCCGCCTAAAAGTTGGTTGAAAAGAATCGCGATTCTGTGTTTTTAAAAAAAAAAAAAAAAAAAAAAAAAAAAACACGATTCTCTGCTCAAAATCGCGATTCTCACCAATCACGATTTTCAGCAAAAAAACACGATTTTGTGAAAAACACGACTTTCTGCTCAAAATCGCGATTCTCACCAATCACGATTTTCAAAGAAAAAAAAAACACGATTTTGTGAAAAACACGATTCTCTGCTCAAAATCGCGATTTTCAAAAAACACGATTCTCTGCTCAAAATCGCGATTCTCACCAATCACGATTTTCAGCAAAAATACGATTTTGAGAAAAAACACGATTCTCTATGACAAAATCGCGATTTTCATGCCAAAAACACGATTTTGTGAAAAAGGCGATTCTGTGAAAACACGAATTTTTTGCTCAAAATCGCGATTTTCTAAAAACACGATTTTGTGCTCAACATCGCGATTTTCATATCAAAAACACGATTCTGAAAAAACACGATTTTGTGAAAAAACACGATTTTGTGAAAAAACACGATTTTGTAAATCACGATTCTCTGAGTCAAAATCGCGATTTTCAAAAATACGATTTTGTGCTCAACATCGCGATTTTCATATAAAAAAAAACACGATTCTCTAAAACACGATTCTGTGCTCAAAATCGCGATTTTCATGTCAAAAAAACGCGATTTTCAGAAACACGATTTTGTGATCAACATCGCGATTTTCAGAAACACGATTTTGTGATCAACATCGCGATTTTCAGAAACACGATTTTGTGATCAACATCGCGATTCTCTGAAACACGATTTTGTGATCAACATCGCGATTTTCAGAAACACGATTTTGTGATCAACATCGCGATTCTCTGAAACACGATTTTGTGATCAACATCGCGATTTTCAGAAACACAATTTTGTGATCAACATCGCGATTTTCAAATCACGATTTTCTGCTCAAAATCGCGATTTTCAAAAAACACGATTTTGTGCTCAACATCGCGATTTTTTTGACTTCACAGCATCGCAATTTTCAGAAAGTTCACAAAATCGCGATTTTCTCCAAAGGTCCTGTTTGCCTGTTTTGACCCCCAGGAGCCTGATTTGACATAACTTTCTCATCCAAAGTCCATTTTTTGAGCTCTATAGCTTGTTGGAAAGCTCGTTTCAAATCCTACACGATCTCAACTGTTTTTTTCAAGAATAATGCGTTGATTTTGAGATAGGATAATTTTGAAGTTGACCCTCAGGTGGGACTAGGGAACCAAGGGGGCTCTAAAGAATTTTGAACCATACCAAAGGGAAAATTTGGACTCTTGACTAAAGCTTATGAACCTGAGATCTGGTAGACACTTAGGCAAGGATAAACAAAGCATTAGATCTTCTGAGGCTAGTGTCAACCATACATCCAAGTCTTGGACACAACAACTAAGTGGTGATCTTTTACTAAGTTCAGACACAAGTGATTCAGAAATGTCTTTTAGCATGGGAAAACCTGCAGGTGGCTCAGGGACTGCCCATCTACAAACACCGGAAGGTCCCTATAAGACACAGTTGGAATATATTCGGACCAACCAATTAGGTGCTCGCATCTATGAGGATGGTCTGAGGCGATCAGTGGTCCAACTCAAAAATCCAGATCAATCCTTTGGACTTGAACACCCGGTGGTCAAGTTCGAAGAGGGTTCATACATTGATAAGGAAGGAACCATGTATGTGGTTACCAACCAACCAGATAGGACCGATGAGTTTGGAAATATCATTCATGAGAATGAGATAGGAGACCTAGAACAAGGAAATATAGGACAAGGACCCCAGACTCCTAGAGGCAAGTCAGTTTTGACCCGAGTGATCACTCCAGACTGGATCCCTCAAGACAACAAAAGCATAGAACTATTTTTTAACAGAGAAACAGAGGAAGCCTTTTGGAGATTCAAGCCAGAACAACCTAGCCAATTGGGCATAGTCATCATCTACGAGTTCAAGGATCCAGAGATACCAGGAAAGGTTGTCTACCTGGATAACACATCAGAGAAAATTTTCTTGGTAACGGAACATGATAGACATGCATATACTTGGAAGAATGAATTGATTTTCCCCCCACCAAGATCCAATGTTTCCCACGGCCTCCAAGGAGTAGGGTCATCCCAAGCTCAGGAAGCCCAGAGAGAAAGAACTAGAGAGAGATCGGAGGTAAGTTTTGCACACACAGTGGGCAGGAATAGGTCAAGATTTGAAAATGAAAGACCTGAAAGAGAGAGATATCAAGCACATAGGCAACAAAGAAATGAACATGAATTTCCATTGCCTAGATCCCGAGAGCACCCAAGAACCCTCAGACCCACTCAAGTGATCAAGGCAATGAAGAATTATTTTGACGGGTCAGGAGATCCTTATGATCATGTGGCTGAGTTCAAACAAGTGTTAAGAGCTGAACAGGTTGAGGATTTGTTCACCCAGTACGAGGCATTTGGTCTGACTCTTAAGGGCACTGCCTTAGCTTGGTTTCAACCATTGAGTAGTCGCAACTATCGCAATATAGGTCAACTGCTAGACGAATTCATTGTAGAATTTTCCAAGAGTGGTATCAGGCATAACACTTCATCTTTGATCCACAGCTTCAAGCAGACACCCCAAGAAACAGTGCGACTAGCAGGTAGAAGGTTTAGACAGTACCTAGAAAGATGCCCTGCTCCAGAGCTACCCACACGAGCCAAACAAGTGGCTTTGTTTTTAGATGGCTTACTGAGCACAAAGTTAAGATCCTATGTATACTTGAAAGATCCTAGATCCATAGAAGAGTGTGTGCGGACGTGCATAGACATAGAAGATAACTTGGGTGAGGAGTTAGGATTGTCCAAACTCTACAAAGATTCGGATAGTTCTACTAGTCATACTTCAAAGATCTCCACAGAAATAGAAGAGATAGCTGAGCAAGTTGCCAAGAAGCTGGGAGTCCAAAATAAACAAACACAGAGAGTCACTCCAGTGAATCGGTGTTATACTTGTGGGGGCGACCACATGGCTAATGTATGCCCAATGCAAAACCAAAAGATTAGAGAAAGGAATGCTCCATATTGCACTATTGAGAGAAAATACACAAACCACACGGCTCAAGATTGTCCCTACAATAGGCAAGCTGTTAGACAGAATTATCAGCAACCTTACCCACAAGGTAGGTATCAGAACCAATACCAACAGCCATATTATAGACCACAACAGCAATATCAGGCACCATATAGGCCACAACCTGTCTTGGGAAACCAACCACCAGCTCCAGCCAACGTGATTCCAGTCAAATATGCTGTGGGAGAGGAAAATCCAAATAGAGCTTTGGTGCCACTAACCCCATTGATACCAGATAATGACTCTCATGCTCATAGTTCAGACTACTCCCATGAAGGTAGTCCACATGCTTATTACACAGAGTCACCTGAACATAGTGAGATTTACTCGTATCAATATGAGGCACCGCCTATGGAGCAAAATTGGGAGCCAGAATACTCCAATGTCATGTACACAAATCCTAACCCTAGGCCCCAGTTGAGACAAATGAGACCACAAGCCCCTAGAGGATCTTGTTTCAGATGTCATGGTGACCATTTCATTCGTGACTGTCCCCACCCACCATCTCCGAGCCAAGGACAGGCTATCACAATACAGGCTTTTTGTCCTGATTGTGGCAAAGACCATCTCCCCAGAGATTGTCCAAGAAACCCCTCTAGTGCACCCAAGATTACACCCATTAATGTGGTAGGCTTAGTGGCAGATCCAAGTTCAAGTAGTAGCAATGTGGCTCCTATACAAGCTGTTACTAGAGCACAAGCCTTAAAACAGGATAAACCAGTAGAACAATCAGAGTCGAGTGAATCGGGAGAGCCTAGTAAGAGGAAAACAAGAACATGGAAGGATACCAGAGAGAAGGCCAATCGCAAGTGGAATAAAAAGTTATCGGAACTAGAAGAAAGCTTAAAAGAAGCGAAAACAAAAATAGAAGACATTGCATCTCAAAGCCCTTCGCATGCCAAAACTCCATCCACTCCACCTCATCCCACCCCACCACCCATTGTAAATAGACTGCAACCAGGGTCTGTTCTTGCAGATCCAACCCCAGAAGGCTTGGACATGATGTTCAAGGCCTACCAGGCTCGACTTCAAGAAGGGCCTACAGCGGCAAACCTAGACAAGAGTTACCCTAGAGCAGATTTAGAGATTGAACGGATGAAAATGTGCATGAAAATGGTAGAACAAGCTCAAGCCATACTTGAGACTAGTCAAAAGTTCAATCAGACGAACTCTATCAAATCAGATTTGCATTTCCAGGGCTTACTAGAAAGATTAGAGCAGTTGGTAAACAAACCACAAGTTTCTTTACCTCCTCAGGCTCAACCAGTTATTGAAAGAGGAAGCTCACCACCAATGGGAGCTTATGTTCCTAATTCCACGGATCCAGGAATACCTCCTTCAATTCAACAGTACTCTCAAGAATTCTTGCGGGAAATACAAGAAGAGAAATGGGCCAAGGAGAAGGGTAATTCCCCTCCTATTCCTGAGATTGATGATCTTCATGATCAATTTCCCCAAGACATCCCATCTATTTACGAAGATGAAGCAGAACAACAAGAGGACGAAAGGTTAGATTTTGAATCTAATACCTTAGAAGAACTGCCTCAATTTCCAGGCCCATGGGAATCTGAATCACTCCAGATTAGAGCTCCCACAATACTAGTAAGAAATGAAGACTCAGTGGTTCCAAGGAACACGGATGTCGTGAAGAACACTAAGGTTCAGTGTCATCTCACTGTAGAAGAGTTGCTCAAAGCAAAACCTGAGTTATGGAATCATGTGAAGGATCAGGTCCCAGAACTTGAGTCCAATATGCCAAAAGCAGGCTCTAAGCAAAGGGTACCAGAGATACCTCTAGACAAAATAGGGGACATGTGTGAGGGTGAAGAAGGTAATACTTATCTTCCAATCACCTACCAAGGTTACACAACCAAAGCAATCATAGATTCAGGTGCTGGTGTTGCTATTGCGACCACCTCCTTGTGGAAGCAATGGGGCAAGCCCACATTAAGACCAACTAGAATGAAGCTTCAAATGGCTGATGGTCATTTTGAAAGACCTCTAGGATTGCTAGAAGGGATCACTCTAACCACTTGTGGTGTAGAGTTTGAGCACACATTTGCTATATGTGACTTTGAGAAAAATAATGTCTATGAGATGATCCTAGGAAGACCCTTCCTACGACAATTGCAAATAGTACAGGATTGGGGAACTAACTCCTTGTACTTACAGCACTTAGGGGTTACCACCAAGGTCAATTTGAAGGATTACACCTTCAGAGATGTACCACCCCTACAGTGGAATTCTATCCACAAAGTGAAAGAAGATTCCATCTCTGTGCATTCTGAAAGTTCACCTGATCCATCATGGCTGCATGAAGATACTCATTTGTGGATGTGCAAAGTCGCAAAGGAAGAGGAAAAACGTTTAAAGACAAGGGAAGAAGGAACTTCACTAGGAGATAGACCAGTTAGAGACCCAGCCTACACACCGATGATCTTTCCAGATGAGGAGTTTGAGCCTCATGGCTGGCCAGAAATCTTAGCCACCATGGACATTGCTGTCAATGAGGAACAGTGGACACCTCATTGTGATGAGGAGGGTTATGATATCTCAGTGTTCATGTGTCAACCCTTGCTAGAAGAATGTGACCCTAGTGATGTCATAGAAGAAGAAGAGAATGACGATGATCTGGAGTCTATTGTGATGGATAGTTGCTTTAACTCAGAGCAGCACTATCTAGAAGATATAGGAGTGTTCACCCAAAAAGAAGAAGAACCTCTCACAAGTATTAAAACAGTAAACTCAAAGGATGGAAGTGAGAGTAGTCAAAAGAAAAAGAAAAGAAAAGCAGTGAAACAAGAAAAGGAGGAATCATTGTTTGAAGTACCAGAAAACTTCAAGAAATATGAAGTTGACGACCGCAAAATTTTGGTACGAATGCCTAAGAGAGAGGCCATCATAGGAGAATCATATGATAATAAAGAAAAGACCAAGAAGATTGTAGTGACCATTGAAGAGAACGAAGAGAGATGCACATATATAGGAGATGACCTAAGTGCAAGAGAAGAAATGGAGCTCATAGCTCTATTAAGGGAATATAGGGATGTGTTTGCATGGCACTATAGAGACTTGAAAGGGGTAGATCCAAGAATTTGCTCTCATACTATCCCCATGACTGCTGATGCTAAGCCCACCAAACAGAAGCCCTACACATATAATGATACCTATGCAGCCAAAATCAAAGAAGAAATTGATAGGTTGATTGAGGCTGGATTCATCTATGAGATTGAGCATACCGAATGGGTGTCCCCCATTGTTGTGGTACCCAAGAAGAACGGGAAGTTGCGAGTGTGTATTAACCTTAAAAAAGTTAATGCCGCTACGATTAGAGATAGTTATCCACTTCCAATCACAGAACACCTATTGGAGCGTGTTGCAGGCAAGGAAGTTTATAGCTTCCTTGATGGATTTTCAGGTTACAATCAAGTAGCCATTGCCCCAGAAGATCAACACAAAACAGCTTTTGCTACAGAGTGGGGAATCTTTGCATTTCGTGTGATGCCATTTGGGCTCACCAATGCACCTGCAACATTCCAAAGGCTCATGTGTCATGTCTTCAAAGAGTTCTTACGAAAGAGCTTAGAAGTGTATGTGGATGATTTATGTGCTCATTCCCAAGAAAGAAGATTTCACATCCCTGAGCTCAGACAGATCTTCAACAAGTGTAGAGAATATCGAGTGTGTCTGAACCCAGAAAAGTGTGTGTTCATGGTGCGTCAAGGTAAAATCCTCGGTCATATTGTTTCTAAGAATGGAATCTCAACGGATGAAGATAAGGTACGAGCCATAGCGGAGCTGCCAAGGCCAAGGAATGTTAAAGAGGTACAAGCCTTTATGGGCCATTGTGGATATTACCGTAGGTTTATCCACATGTACGCGATCATATCTAGACCCCTTTATGCCTTGTTGTCTAATTTTGAGTGAACGACAAATGCGAGAATTCTTTCAATGAACTGAAGAAACGTTTGTGCACAGCACCAATATTGACCACTCCTGATTGGAATAAGCCATCCCATGTCCATGTGGATGCATCCAATCATGCCATAGGATGTGTGCTAGCACAACCCACAGGTGAAGGGAATTTAGATTTGCCCATAGCATATGCTAGTAGACAACTAAACCCAGCCGAAAGAAATTATACCACAACCGAGCGAGAAGGGTTAGGCATGGTATATGCCGTAAAGAAGTTTAGACACTATTTATTGGCCAACAAGTTCAAGTTTTTCACTGATCATCAAGCTTTGTTATATTTGGTCAATAAACCTTGCAATACTGGACGCTTAGTAAGATGGTTCCTCTTACTAATGGAGTATGACTTTGAAGTTGTTGTCAGGAAAGGTAGAACCCACCTTCGGGCAGATCACCTTTCTCGCATTACTTCAGGAGAGTCACCACAAGGAGTGTCTGATGAACTACCTGATGCTTATCTGTTCAATTTGGAAGTTGTTCCTAAATGGGCAAACAAGTTGGTACCAGTCCTAACCTTCGGCCCTGCAAATAAGAATGTGAAAACATCACAAGAAGAAATTGTAAAATCACAAAAATATCACATATTGGCAGGAAGCATGTACAAACAAGATACTGAGGGTGTATTAGCTTGTTGTGTCGAGGATGATGAACATAGTAGTTGGTTGCAGCAAGCTCATGAGGGATTGCTAGGAAATCACTATTCTAAACAACGAACATTGCAGAATTTGAAACGTTTAGGAGTGTATTGGCCTAGCATGGACAAAGAAATACATGAGTGGATCAAGAATTGTCGAATGTGCAGAGAGAGACCACCAGTGGAGCATGCGACCCTTTATCAAGTATCATTAATTCCAGATTGGAGTGCTCCATTGGTAGAGTTTATGAGATCGGGAAGATTACCCAAAGAGGCCAGTCTAGCAAGAAGACGAAATATGGAGCAAGAGGCTCAAGGCTATGCCTTAGTAGGAGAGAACCTATACCGAAGAGGTAAAGATGGTTACTTAAGACTGTGCGTTCATGAATCAGACTATTTAAGGGTCTTAGAGACTGCACACAGTGGTGTTGCAGGTGGACATTTTGGTCCTGACCGAGTGATTAAGACCATTCTATTCTCAGGACTTTGGTGGCCCACTCTTCATATGGATGCACATACCTATGTGAAGAAATATGACACATGCCAACGTGCACAATATCCAGTTAGAAAAGACGAGATGCCTTTGAGGCCAATGATGGGAGGGCGTGCATTTTCCAAGTGGGGCATAGACTTCATAGGTCCTATTAATCCCCCTGCTAGAAACTCCCATGCAGAGTATATTATTGTAGCCACAGATTACCTTACCAAGTGGGTAGAAGTGAAAACCACAACAAAGAATGATGCTCAAACGACGGCTAAGTTCTTATTCGAGAATGTGTTCACGAGATATGGGCTACCAATAGAGTTAGTGAGCGATAGAGGCACACACTTCTTGAATGAAGTCATTGAAAATCTTCTCCAAGAATTCTTGGTGATACATAAGAAATCCGCCCCCTATCATCCACAAGCCAACGGACAAGCCGAGAGTACCAATAAGATCCTCTGTAACGTATTGACAAAACTGGTGAATAATAAACGCTCTGATTGGGACAAACAACTTCATCATGCTGTTTGGGCTTATCGAGTTGCCTACAAAACGGTACTCAACGCCACCCCATTTCAGATGGTCTTCGGACAGAACGCTGTGCTACCATTAGATTTCTTAATCCCTGCCTTAAAAGTAGCACAAGAGTATGAGTGGAATGGGCATGAATTGTCCTCTAGGATCTTTGATCTCGAACGCTTGGGTGAAACGAGGCTACGAGCGGCAGCAGGCATCTACGCTGCAAAGAAGAGGCAAAAGGCATACTTTGATGCACACATCAAGGATAAGGGATTGAAAGAGGGAGATCTAGTGTTGGTATACACACTAAAACAACATGCCCGTAAGTTGGAAAAAAGAGGATATGGACCCATGATCATTAATAGAATTTCCACTAGTGGTGCAATTCAGTTGGCCACTCTAGAAGGAGATATCTTGCCAAACTATATTAGTGGCTGCAGAGTCAAGCTATATCAAGAACCTCTTACTGAGGATATGCTAATGAGACTCAACACTGCTAAGAAGCGAAAAGAAGAAGAGTTAAGAGTGAGAGAAGAAGCACAGGTAGAGGCCAGAGAGCGTATTAGGCGAAATAAGTTAAGGCGATTAGGCCTAGATGTCAACTCAAAAGCCCCAAAATATCACATGGATATGTGTCAAAAGTCAGGCATTGCGACTTCTCAGGTCATTGACCGAAGACCCTTTGTGACCATAGAGATAGGACAAGGGAAGGGTGCAAGGACGGTGAAAGCATTGATTGACTCAGGTGCAGCAAGTAGTGCAGTTAGACTTTCCTACTGCCAAGACTTGGGGTTGAACATCAATCCCATAGAAGCTTATCTCATAGGTTTGGGAGGTGTGGAAACCCCTTGTTTGGGCGAGGTGGAACTTCCCATCTACCTTCAAGATGTTCCAATGAAAGTCAAAGCGCTAGTATGTCAAGATGAGAACCTTACAGAACCACTTGTCTTGGGTCAAGATTGGATCTATGACCATGCAGTTAACTTAAACCTAAGAAGTCAAATTCTTCAAGTTTGGGTACATGAACAATGCATTACATTAGAATTAGAGAACTGCATGCTCCTAGATCATGGCACCACACACTCTCTTAGTTCTTCCAAGACTAATCATATGAAAGAAGATGTTGTATGTGTCAAAAGCTCTATGATGCAGAAGGAGTCAATTGTGGAAGACCAGGTTCGAAGGCGGGTGGATCTTTCTTCTTCTCCAAAGACTCAAGTAGCCACAGTAGTGAGCCCACCACACAAGCAAACACAACCGTTCACGACAACTGCTACATCAAATAGAAAGACACCATTCGATAAAAAAGTGGTTCCGGGCATGAAGCAGATCTGGGTACGCAAAGGAGAGCAACCACCAGCCTTACCCCCACAAATCCCATCCATGCACACTAACCAGGCCCGAAGACGAAGGAAGCAGCTCAGACAAGCTCCATCACAAGATATCCAACAAGTTTGGGTGCCTAAGAAGTTAGCTGCAGCTCAATAAGGGCAATTACAGATGTGGGTACCTAAGAAGATCCTACACCCACAACAACCTTTGTTCTCCCACATGCAAAAGGTTTCAACAAAGAAGCCAAAAAGAGAAAAGGGTAAGAACCACGTACAGAGACCAAAGGAAGATCAAATCAGCTCTTCAACATTAGTAGGAAGACAAGCAAAAAGGATATGGGTTTGGAAGCCAAAAGTGCAAGTAGCCTCCACCGAACCAAAGCATCAACCACACTGGATACCACAGTTCAGAAAGCATCCAAAGAGAAAGACGCCTGAAGTGACCTCTACAGTGCCAAATGATGTTCTAAAATGGACTCCAATAAGGAGGATTACATCAGTTCGAGACTCAATGGATACCTCCACCAAGGTCAGCATCAACCTCCACAAATAACATCGAAAGCCTCGAACGAGCAACAACCATGTGCTCCTTGCACAACCCTGTCTTTTGCACCATTTAGGTCATGCATTTCCAAAGTATGCATTAATATAGGGCCACATTACACGACCGTGCATAGACACACTTGAGAATCCCATGCACAAGAGCACAGTGACATATGTCGAACATTTCTATTGATACTAACTTTTGTGTTCTTGTTTTGTGATATCCTTTTTTCCAAAAAAAAAAAAAAAAAAAAAAAAAAAAAAAGAAAGAGAAGTGGGAGAGAGCTTGTTCCCAGGTTTGGCTTATGAAACATGAATGAGTCATGCATAGTTGAAGGTGGAACTGTTGATTACTAGGCAATTATCAATTTGGATCGCAGTGTGTCTCGGCCAGCAGTGAGATTATTGTTGCCTTATCTGGTAGATGACAAGCATTTGGCATGAACATGGCATCTACAACTATGATTTTCTCTTACCATGGTAGGAATGAAGAGCTTGAAGGTCCGCAACTTGAGTGATGCTTAACCACTTCATGTACCAGAGCATCCAAGGAGATATCTGCAAAAGGTAGTTCTGGAGGAGAAGACTCCTGCATATGGTGAGCTAAAGAGAATATGTGAAACTCAGCTTGGTGTAGTTACCCGATGTTGCTTGCCAAGGAATATAAAGCAATTCAATTCTCAGTATTTCCTGAACCAGTATGGAACAGTAGCACTGGTGAATGGTCTATGTCAATCAGCATGGTAATCTCTTAGAAACCGGCACGTATCCAATATTCCTCTGAGTGTCAATATAGGGAAGTGAACGTGCATGAGCCCGAGCTCAGAAATGCACATTGTTAGTGACAAATGTTGCTTTGAAAAGAGGAGAGGGGATCCACCACTCAAAAGATCTCATCAGTGGACAATCAACATGGACATTCATCAACAAGGTTCCATCCCAAAGGCCGAGTGTACAACACGAAGAGGCAAACATCCATCAACCTTCGCCATGGTAAGTATCTTTACTCTGGAAACACCATAACCATGATAGTTTAGGAAACCTCTTCGTCAGCAAACCCTTGAGCACTTAGCTCAAGACCCGCAATTTTTGCACCATACTTCTTCCAATGCATTTTCCAAGTAAGCATGCGTAGGGCTACATTACAAGGCCGTGCACAAGGCACATACTTTTTTCAACCCAGGCACGAACACACTTACCCATCATTCATTATGGGTTATGAGTACTTGGCATGACTACTATGAAGATCAACTTTGGAAGATCTAGAAAACATCAACGGAGACTCACAACGACACAGTCATGCTGGAATACAAGGCAGAAGCACATACCAAGAGACTACAACCTGCAAAGACTCACAGTGATAGATGAAGAACGTCGGACGACTTGTGTTCATACAGAAGGGACACTCCCTCTCAAGGCACTACTTGGAACAACCACTACAACAAGGGTCTGTCAGGGACGACAGACTCGAGAGGGGGGGGAGTGTTGAAGCTCAAGGTCAAGGACAAAGCATGGAAGCACATCAAAGAAGTGGACATAGAAGAAGAGAGAGCAAGTAGGGAGCTCCAAGAAGTGTATGTCAAATTTTCAGAAGAATCCCCTACAAAAATAGTGATTTTCATCACTAGAAACCATTGTAAATACCATTATCTATTTTTAGTAACTCCATTTTGTTCAAGCCGAGGAGTCCTCCAGCTTGAGGAGTATTAGAAGTACCATCGTACCAATTTTCATAATTTTTAGACTTCGTTTGAGCCCTCAAATAAGCCCTGGAACCTAATTTTTAACTTGGCCGGACACTAGGTCTGGACAGGGCCAAAACTAGTCAAAAAACTATAAAAAGAGCTAGAGAGCTCATTTTTGGGGGTTAGCTTGTTAGAGAATAGAACTTTTGTAAGAGAACTCTTTTGCAATCTAAGCTTTCCATTGTTCCTCTCTTTGATCTTACTTTGTGCGCGTGTGTGTGTATGTGTGTGCATGTTTGTGTGCTTTCACTCACGCACTTGTGCCTTCACTTGCTCGTGGTCTTCATACCGGTCCTCACGTCTCCGCGGATTGACAAGTAAAGGAGGTGGTGCTTACGCTGTGGTCAAGAATTGAAGTTGTGCCCTACAAACCACTTGAATAAGCCCGACAAATATTTGAGGGATTCCTAGTTCATGATTTGTTTCAGATTCATGGTATCATACAGTTACAGTACATTCCGCATAAGGCACAGATGCTTGTGGCCTTAGAAGTCGGGAGCTCGAATCAAATTTAAGGGTCAATGGTTTTAGCTACACATAATTTATGCAGATTATATGAAGGTTTTCGATACTTCATATACATATATCCATATAGTAAGGCAAACAAAGGGGAGAAGCCACTTCGTGCTGCTATAGCAAAAAGAATATATTCTGATCTAAACATTAAGGAAATAGAGATTTTCATGTCGGATGGTGCTAAATGTGACATTTTTCCGCTGCAGCTTCTATTTGGATCTGAATTTCTGTAGCTATTCAAGATCCTTCATATTCTGCATATGTTGACACGAGTGTAATGGTCGGCAAAACAGGTGGCTTTCTTACAAATTTCCAACAATATGAAAAAAAAATTTGTTACGTGGCAGGGAGAGGAGAATCGGTGTTCTTGGAAACTCAACACAGGCAGCGAAGTGGACACATAGGGGGAGGCATCTGCGTGGGTGACGGGCAATTCAGAAAAGAATCTAGGGAGGATCGATGGATGGAGGGGGGAGTCTTCCCTCTCGTTCGTTTACCATTGGAAGGCGGGCTCTCGCTCTCAAGTACAGATAGAAAAGATGACGGTGATGGGGGGCTAGCTCATCACAGATGATGGAGGAGAGCGGAATGCAAAAAAGGACAGTTCTTCTTCTTCTTCTTCGATTTTGAAGTTGGACAGATATGATGGAGGATTATGGAAGATGGTTCCGTCCACCCAAATCACGGAGCATGGAATCAAAGGGAGGAGTGGCTGGAAGCTCATGAGAAAAGATCTGCACTCTGCAAATGGATTGAGCAGTCATCAGGTCTTAAAACTATGCTAGATGTTCGACGTGGTTTCAGATATCATCATCTAAAGGATGGCACAGAATATCTGGCAAAGTATCTGAACCTGTCACAAGTCAGAACACAGTTGAATGTTGATGGAAGTGCACCACCATGGTCAGCATGCAGATCTAACGTCCGTACAATCATGGCAGAGAACTTTTGCATCTACAGGACATTATGAAGACATCTAAGTGGATGATTGAGGAAATTCTTGAAAAAGGATTGGCTGTTCTACTATATCAAGGAATGTATGATGCGAAAGATGGTCCTGCAGGATCAGAACGATGGATGCGTAATTTGAAGTACAGTAAAAACAAAGAGTTTTGGGAATCAGAAAGAAATGTCTGGGAAGTGAATGGTGTCCTTGCTGGATATACTCGAAGTTTCAGCAATCTCGCCCATGTTGTTGTTGCTGGAGCTGGGCACGAGGTATCAATCTTGTTCTTAATTACACATACAAGTGCATTGCTGAGCACGCTTCAGTGTGGAAAAGGATGTTCTTTCTATGTTTTAATAATCAACATGATGATCTTCGCCGCAACAGTATGTTTGATAAAAATGCATAAGAATTTGTGACATAATATTAATTGTCCCTATTGTGGACGAGCAGTTCCTTAATGTGCTGACCATGCATATCCTAATGTATTGAACCCTTTGAACAGTGCATCATACTAAAAGCTACCTACCACCCTTGACCTCCAGGCTTAAAAAAAATGAAGGAGGTGAAACCCACACCATCAACACAAGACCAAAATATGCAACTGTTCTTTTCCAGCATTGCAGAGACAAACAAACTTTTGTTTACTTTTTGAGTACATACACGTCACATATTAACAGTTTGTTATGTATGATATTGTTATGAGGCTCACATTGAAAGACCGTTTTTTTAAATGATAATGGTGTGAATCGAGGTTCCAACAGATCAACCAGTAATATCGCAGTTAATGTTTGAAAGCTGGATGGGTGCAAATATAAGACCTATCTATGAGATCGAACGGCAAGAAGCTAAATTATAGATGAGCATTGGCTCTACAAGAAATGGCTGCTATTTCTATTTAAGATCATGGAAATACATTAAAGAACAGCCTGCGTTATTGTTCTATGCCATGGTGTTGTGTGCAGTGTTGTATGCAGGTGATGAAATCAAGTGCATCTGCTGGCATTGTATGATGAAATCCTGAAACCGCATTTATGAGTGCCAGTACTAACAGGGATTTTTCGATGCAATAATCACCGCACTTTGTGAATTACACAAACATTTGCTTGTAGTAGGCTTGTGAATAGTAAACGGAAAATGTTTGGGTAGTTGAAATGTGTTTAAGCAGCTGGCTTACGAATAAACTTGCATTAATTTTCTTCTACTGTTTTGGTTGGATCGTATGAATAGTTTCATTTTTGTACTTACTCTAGCACAAAAAAGTCAATCTACGGATTCTCTACTTGTATAGCACTATGGTTTAAACTCTGATTTGTTGTATGTTTGGGAATGAATTTGCTAATTGGACGTCCTTTGTGACTAAGGCATTTTATCTATGTAAATGGATTGTTCGTCTCTGCCTTATAGCATTTGATTTCCGTAATAGAAAAGGGTTGTTTGAACCATGATCGAGGATGTTTTACAATGAAATAAACTAATATCGCTTTGTAGGGCAAGTCATAATGCAAGAGATCATGAGGGATGTAGATGACTATAGGTTGTCGTGCCTACAAGAGCATCACTTATATCATGTACAGAACGGAGAAAAACCATTGGAAGTTTATACAGGAAGAATCAATATTATTTAATGCTTGTTAGAGATCTGACATTAACAAGGATGAGCAATAGGTTGCATGCCCTTAAAGGTTCAAGATGAGACGACAAGACTACCTAAAGATTTCATTCAATGGCACTTAGTTCCACCCTCCTTTCTAAGAAACCGACGACTTCCTGGTGAACCCGACGTGAAAGGAGGGGGTGAGTGAGTTATAGAGCCACAAAGATTAGCATAATCAAAATGGAAGAGATCCTAGCTCAATTCCTACGATTTCAAGAAGAGGATAGGCGTCAAAAAGCCATCCAATCACTTCATGAACGTCTAGTCAATCGATGTGGCTTTTTCAATGGCAAAAATATATCTAAGTTCTGCAAAGAATATGAACTCGAGGCCAAATATCTAGGTGTCGGATTAAGTCCGATGACGGAAAAAGAACTATGTGAAAACTTTATCTATGTGTCGGATTACGACATGCGAGACCAAATAATGCGAATAAATCAAACGACATGGTCCCAATACAAAGCGACACTCCTCAAGCAGTTTATGCTAGAGGATCTTGATAAAGTAACTCGTAGATCTTTTCTGAGGTGGGTTCATATGCCCAAAGACCGACCAATTCTTGAGATCAAAGAAGAGTTTGAGCAACAATATGATGATCTTTCCGAGCACGATAAGAGGTGCATGAGTCATGAAAGAGTTTCGTTGTTTCTTCGAACAATCGATGTTAATGCCCGAGAGGAGTTAATTCCACTTCTTCAAGATATAGACTCCGACTCAGGACTCACAGAGGATTGGATGCTCGTCCATGAAGCTGTGATGAAATACGTAAAGAAACAACAAACAATAGAGAAATTTTTAAATGATTGGAGAACAGATCTTTACACAGATGAAAATTATAACCATGTTCCAAGCATTTTACCAATCGTGGATAATGTTCAAGTCCATGAGGTTGTAGAGACACCATTTGGGCATGAAGTAGATATGCATGGGCTTAATATTCATAGTGATGATGAGAAATATGAAGAAACTTCTAAAAGTGCGATTGATGTAACCTCAAAGGTTACAAGGTGCCAAGAGCCCCTAGACTTCTTTACAATGATTATATCTTTAGGTGCCATAAGTGGACAAAGCCCGAAGATGGGAGGATCAAAGGAGCAAGTGGAAGCTAATCAAAATCAAACCAAACTAAACCAACATCAAACCAAACAAACAGCAAACATAAAACAAAACAAAAACCAACAAAACCCAACAAGTAAACAAGATGAAGCTTCCTCTACTCCGATAAACTCCTCACATCGAATAAAAGATAATCAAACAAATCAAGAAACATATCAAGATACAAACAAAGAGATAGAGATATCTAGAAGGCTCATAGGTGACCAAATGGAGATAAAAGATGAGATACAAATAGAGAACCTAATAAATATGTCTGAAGATCGAGCTCGAGATGCATCCTTACATGGTGACATCGGGCAAGATGTGGAGTATGATTGGATGTCACTTGATGGTGATGATCCTTTTCTAACACAGGATTCGGATAGAACTTCTGATCTAATGACTGAATTACATGAAGAAACTCCCATGGAACATGATGTTGAATTTAAGGAACTGTCAATAGAAGATCCGATGGGTAAGAAAATGGATATGCAGGAATCTGCATTATACATGCATACAGAGATGCAAGAAAACGAACTTACTTATATGAAGGAGGACATGCAAATAATGAGTCCTCCAGAGGTTGAAATGTGTGATGACGAAGATGAGTATGATGCTAATCTAGAGGATGTACAAATGATAAGTCCTCTAGATAGTGATGTGTATGGCGATGGTGATAAGCATGATCCTAATCCTACCGATAGTCTAGATCAAGATCAAGATACTGATATTCTTTTGAGCAATGACACATTGGACAAAGATCCTACACATAAAAAAGAGGATAAGTTGGATGGAGTTCAAAATAATGATATGTATGTAAATGAAGCTACACTCCATGAAGAGAGAAATATGAATGAACATGAGGAGGATGGGAAAATACCATTAATCATTCCTCTGAACACTGATATTTATGTCAAAAATAATCATGTTGAGTTGAGTCCACACGTTGAAGAAATTGAGCATAAAGTGGCAGATGAAATGTTTATTGTGACATATGATAAATCAGATGCGTGTATAGCATTGAAGGATATTCAATGTAAAACTATTGAGTCAAACGATTGCAACGATGAAGCTCAAGTTGATTTGGATGCGTATGTTGAGATTCTCATACATGATGAGATTCTTGAGCAAGAATCAGTGATTGAAGAATCAATGCTTGAAGAAGGTGGACTAAGCACATCCTCTGAAGAGAATGAGCAAGAAATGATTGAGAGATATGAAGAATTCTATGATGGGATCTTGAATAAAGAAGTTGAGTTCCCGTCAATCTACATGCACTGTCCTATAAGGTGTAAAAATTATGATGAGTTTGATCTTGATAAGAAAGTCTCTAGTGATATTGAAGATGAAGACTTTCTTGGATTCAGTGATATTGAGTCTCTTCATGAAAATGGGCAAGTGAATCTGGAAAAAGACAATGATGAAGAGTTCCTGGAAAGATTGGAGAAAGAAGCAGACTTCATAATTTCCGAAACTCAGTCAGAAAGGAATGATTTTGCCATGGAGAATAAAGATGACTGTGTCTTGATGTCTGAGTATGATGAACACTTCCATTTGAAGTGGGATTCAAATGATTCTATTCAAAAACCTCATCTTAACGGTGATGGAGACATGATAGAAGATATTGAAAGGGATAAAACTCCTATAAATGATATCAAGCATGAAATAAAAGAAAATACATGCTTACAAGAAAATTTCAATTATGAATCAAACATATGCAAATTTCAAACTTCATATACATGTATTCATGACTCTGCACATGATGAATTTGAAAGAATCATAAATAAAGATACTCATGCTCAGATAATTGAAATATGGATATCCAAATTCTCTGAGAGTTACAAAGACCTAACAAGCTGCCAAGAGGTAGACAAGCAAAAAAGGTGGCTTGTATACATATTTACTGTATTTATGAATGCAACGCTAATTGGTGCAATTCAAAGATGGCTTGTTTTTAAACATACCTTCTTTGGAGAATTTATTTGTGAAAATGTATTGGAAAGGAATTTCTTGTATTCACAAGAAATTCAAAAGTGACTTTTGTAAATATAAGTATGTAAATACTTAATAATTATGTTTTGATTTTTTGAGATGGAGAAAAGTAAATATAAAAATAAATAAATAAATAAATAAACAAATAATTGCATAAATAAATAGAGCAAGAAAATGCATCTAGCTCTCAAGAAAATGAAAATTTTTCAAAATAATCTTTTTGAATATGATGCTACTAATGTGTTTTCTGAGTTTATATAAACAGGTGTTGATATGGAGCTAATTGGAGATTTAGGAGTTTGATGGATTGTGCAGGAGGCAACCACTTTCAAATTACATCTTTATGGTTTACTGCAAATGGTTTCCCGAAGTTCTTTTATGGATTGCATGTACATATTGTGTCATATGATTTGATGTTTCTCATGATTTATTTAGTTTCTATGAGTGCAGGAATGATCAAGCGAAGCCAACGGAGATGATGGCTCAAGAACAAATTCGTGAAAATCTTTTTCATTAGCTATCGTGCTTGAACCCTGATCTTTTCTTTGCACCATTTTTGAGATGCATTGCATACCAAATATGCATGTAAAAATATATAGGAAACACGTCTTTGAAATTCCGTAGAAGCACGTCCATCTGCACAATTAGATAGGTAAATATCATTGAAAAATAATAAAGCAAGTTTTGAGTGATAAGAGAGAACAGATCTGAGTAAGGAAGAGTGATTGCATCTTTAGGAGAGTGGAGTTGAGAGTGATGTGAGCTTCCTTGCTTAGATACCATGAAACTTTGATTTTCGCACCATTTTTGTTTTTTCTTCATGCACCTAACGCATGCATAAATGAAATGTAAAGAGCACGAATGATATTTTGGTTAAAACCCATAGTTGCACGAGTGATTGCACTTGTATTGAATTGTATATCCATGATGAAAAAGTGAGTTCAATTTGAGTGTACATCCTCAACACCGAATTCCTAATATCTCCCTATTTGCACCATGCTGTTTTTTTTATGCACTTAGAGTATGCATATGTAGGGCTCATTACATGGCCGTGCATAGGCACATTTGTTTTAACCCATGCACTTGATTTCACTCACATTTGGATTCTTGAAGACTTGCAGATACCGAGATCGATGGTGGTACATCCGGAGGATGTACAGGTTCAGAGGGGGTGGATGTGGTCAAGAATTGAAGTTGTGCCCTACAAACCACTTGAATAAGCCCGACAAATATTTGAGGGATTCCTAGTTCATGATTTGTTTCAGATTCATGGTATCATACAGTTACAGTACATTCCGCATAAGGCACAGATGCTTGTGGCCTTAGAAGTCGGGAGCTCGAATCAAATTTAAGGGTCAATGGTTTTAGCTACACATAATTTATGCAGATTATATGAAGGTTTTCGATACTTCATATACATATATCCATATAGTAAGGCAAACAAAGGGGAGAAGCCACTTCGTGCTGCTATAGCAAAAAGAATATATTCTGATCTAAACATTAAGGAAATAGAGATTTTCATGTCGGATGGTGCTAAATGTGACATTTTTCCGCTGCAGCTTCTATTTGGATCTGAATTTCTGTAGCTATTCAAGATCCTTCATATTCTGCATATGTTGACACGAGTGTAATGGTCGGCAAAACAGGTGGCTTTCTTATAAATTTCCAACAATATGAAAAAAAAATTTGTTACGTGGCAGGGAGAGGAGAATCGGTGTTCTTGGAAACTCAACACAGGCAGCGAAGTGGACACATAGGGGGAGGCATCTGCGTGGGTGACGGGCAATTCAGAAAAGAATCTAGGGAGGATCGATGGATGGAGGGGGGATTCTTCCCTCTCGTTCGTTTACCATTGGAAGGCGGGCTCTCGCTCTCAAGTACAGATAGAAAAGATGACGGTGATGGGGGGCTAGCTCATCACAGATGATGGAGGAGAGCGGAATGCAAAAAAGGACAGTTCTTCTTCTTCTTCTTCGATTTTGAAGTTGGACAGATATGATGGAGGATTATGGAAGATGGTTCCGTCCACCCAAATCACGGAGCATGGAATCAAAGGGAGGAGTGGCTGGAAGCTCATGAGAAAAGATCTGCACTCTGCAAATGGATTGAGCAGTCATCAGGTCTTAAAACTATGCTAGATGTTCGACGTGGTTTCAGATATCATCATCTAAAGGATGGCACAGAATATCTGGCAAAGTATCTGAACCTGTCACAAGTCAGAACACAGTTGAATGTTGATGGAAGTGCACCACCATGGTCAGCATGCAGATCTAACGTCCGTACAATCATGGCAGAGAACTTTTGCATCTACAGGACATTATGAAGACATCTAAGTGGATGATTGAGGAAATTCTTGAAAAAGGATTGGCTGTTCTACTATATCAAGGAATGTATGATGCGAAAGATGGTCCTGCAGGATCAGAACGATGGATGCGTAATTTGAAGTACAGTAAAAACAAAGAGTTTTGGGAATCAGAAAGAAATGTCTGGGAAGTGAATGGTGTCCTTGCTGGATATACTCGAAGTTTCAGCAATCTCGCCCATGTTGTTGTTGCTGGAGCTGGGCACGAGGTATCAATCTTGTTCTTAATTACACATACAAGTGCATTGCTGAGCACGCTTCAGTGTGGAAAAGGATGTTCTTTCTATGTTTTAATAATCAACATGATGATCTTCGCCGCAACAGTATGTTTGATAAAAATGCATAAGAATTTGTGACATAATATTAATTGTCCCTATTGTGGACGAGCAGTTCCTTAATGTGCTGACCATGCATATCCTAATGTATTGAACCCTTTGAACAGTGCATCATACTAAAAGCTACCTACCACCCTTGACCTCCAGGCTTAAAAAAAATGAAGGAGGTGAAACCCACACCATCAACACAAGACCAAAATATGCAACTGTTCTTTTCCAGCATTGCAGAGACAAACAAACTTTTGTTTACTTTTTGAGTACATACACGTCACATATTAACAGTTTGTTATGTATGATATTGTTATGAGGCTCACATTGAAAGACCGTTTTTTTAAATGATAATGGTGTGAATCGAGGTTCCAACAGATCAACCAGTAATATCGCAGTTAATGTTTGAAAGCTGGATGGGTGCAAATATAAGACCTATCTATGAGATCGAACGGCAAGAAGCTAAATTATAGATGAGCATTGGCTCTACAAGAAATGGCTGCTATTTCTATTTAAGATCATGGAAATACATTAAAGAACAGCCTGCGTTATTGTTCTATGCCATGGTGTTGTGTGCAGTGTTGTATGCAGGTGATGAAATCAAGTGCATCTGCTGGCATTGTATGATGAAATCCTGAAACCGCATTTATGAGTGCCAGTACTAACAGGGATTTTTCGATGCAATAATCACCGCACTTTGTGAATTACACAAACATTTGCTTGTAGTAGGCTTGTGAATAGTAAACGGAAAATGTTTGGGTAGTTGAAATGTGTTTAAGCAGCTGGCTTACGAATAAACTTGCATTAATTTTCTTCTACTGTTTTGGTTGGATCGTATGAATAGTTTCATTTTTGTACTTACTCTAGCACAAAAAAGTCAATCTACGGATTCTCTACTTGTATAGCACTATGGTTTAAACTCTGATTTGTTGTATGTTTGGGAATGAATTTGCTAATTGGACGTCCTTTGTGACTAAGGCATTTTATCTATGTAAATGGATTGTTCGTCTCTGCCTTATAGCATTTGATTTCCGTAATAGAAAAGGGTTGTTTGAACCATGATCGAGGATGTTTTACAATGAAATAAACTAATATCGCTTTGTAGGGCAAGTCATAATGCAAGAGATCATGAGGGATGTAGATGACTATAGGTTGTCGTGCCTACAAGAGCATCACTTATATCATGTACAGAACGGAGAAAAACCATTGGAAGTTTATACAGGAAGAATCAATATTATTTAATGCTTGTTAGAGATCTGACATTAACAAGGATGAGCAATAGGTTGCATGCCCTTAAAGGTTCAAGATGAGACGACAAGACTACCTAAAGATTTCATTCAATGGCACTTAGTTCCACCCTCCTTTCTAAGAAACCGACGACTACGCTTGAGCTACAAAAGGGTTATGCGTAGGAAAGAGGCATTGATTTTCATGAGACCTTTGCACCTACATGCCATATGACTACTGTTTAGAGCATTTGTGCACTTGCAACCCATGATGGTTGCAATGTACATCAGTTGGACATTAAAACTGCATTTCTGAATGGTGACTTGCATGAAGAAGCATATGTTTTTCAACCCCATGGCTCTATGCAAAAAGGGCATGAAAACTAGGTGTGGAGGTTAAAGAAGGCATTATATGGTTTAAAGCAAGCACCACGTGCTTGGTATGAGAAGATACATGCCTATCTGATTGCACATGGTTTTGAGAATAGTCCAACTGAAAGCACCTTATATGTTAAGCGTGTTAATGATGTGCTTCTGATCATTGTTGTCTATATTGATGACATGCTGCTAATTGGTCCTATTGAGAAACATATTTCTGATTTTAAGGCTGATTTGCATGCCTCATTTGAGATGTTTGATTTGGGGCATTTGCATCACTATTTGAGCATTTGATTTATGAAAGTTGATGGTGGAATGGCTTTGTGTCGAACAAAATATATTTACACATTATTGCAACGTTTTGGCCTTGAAGACTGTAAGCCTATTGCCACTCCTATGGAGACAGGTTTACGATTAAGTCTTCATGGATGTTGGAGATGCATTTGATGATATCCTCTATCAGCAGGTTGTTGGATGCCTGATTTACTTATGCATTACTTGGCCAGATATTCAGTCTGTTTTCTCACAGATGAGCAGGTTTATTCATTGCCCAGGTGTCAAGCATTGGTAGGTGATTAAGCGCATCTTTCACTACTTGAGTGGTACTCAGCTACTTGGGTTGTTTTATCACAAGGGGGGATCACTACTGCCAGATTTGCATGCTTTTTGGACTCAGACTAGGCTGGTTGCTATGACACTCGTGTGTCCACTAGTGGCTTTTGCTTCATGCTTGGTAGCTCATGTATATCTTGGTTGAGCAAGAAGCAGCCTCCTATGGCCACTTCCAGTTGTGAGACTGAGTATAGGGCAACTTTCACAGCGTCTATTGAGTGTGTGTGGCTGAGACACCTTATGGATGATTTGGGTGTTGGTTAGTCTTCTGCCACCACCATCTTCACTGATAGTCAGAGCGTATTGGTAGTTGCAAGTAACCATGTGTTCCATGCTCGCACTAAGCACATTGAGGTACATTAGCATTATGTCAAGGAGAGGTTCTCTACTCGAGAGATCAGCTTGGCATATGTGCCCACATAGGAGAACATTGCAGACCTTTTCACGAAGGCTCTGCCTAGGGAGAAGTTTGAAGCTTTCCACAAAGATTTGGGCTTACTTCCTTTTGTGGAGTGATTTCCACATAGCTTGGCACTTCCTTATACATGAGTGCCAACTACTTGTTCACCGCATCACTCCCAAGGGGGATTTGTTGATATATTTAGGTAGTGATGTGTGTGAAGACTCTCGGACCACCGAGCACTTTTTTCCCTCTTTAGGAGGTTTTTTTCCCGCGGCTTGTATATATGCCTATTGCTCTAATGGTACTTATCTTTGTACATTCTTTAGTAATGCAGTCAGTATTGTGTGTTGTGCTCCAAACTTCTTCTTCTTCCTTGTGTTGTTCGCGTGCTTCCGCAGACGTCTAACTCCAACAATACTTGCTAGATGTACTTTATAAGCATGGTATGAGTGGATGTAAGCCACTCACACAACTTGTGGATCCAAACACTAAGTTATGTGCAGGTGAAGGCCAACTTCTTAAAGTTATTTTAGCATATAGAAGCATAATTGGAAGCCTTAATTATGCTATCATCACAAGATTTGACTTGTCTTATGTCGTAGGAGTTCTTTCTCAATTTCTAAATTCACCAATTGATGTTTATATGATTGCAACCAAGAGAGTGCTTAGGTACATCAAACACACTATCAACTAAGGGTTATACTACCCTTATGGAGATGGACTACAACCTCAAGGCTTTAGTGATGCTGATTGGGTAGGTTCAAAGGAGGATAGAAGGAGCACATCTGGCTATGTCGTCATGCTAGGTCAAAGAGTCATTTCATGAATGTTCAAGAAGGAACCTACAATTGCATTATCATCTACTGAGTCTGAGTATAGAGCTTTAGCACTTGCTACATGTGAGATCATGTGGTTCAAGAAGCTCTTCAAAGACTTGGATGTGGAGGTCAAAGAGTTCCCTCTATTTGGAGATAACATGTCAAGCATTCATCTAGCAAGCAAGCCTATGTTCCATGCAAGAAGTAAGCATATAGAGATACATTATCACTTCATCATAGAGAAGGTACTAGCAAAGGAAGTGGACATAAAGTACATCAACACAAAGGAGCAACTTGCAGATATCATGGTCAAATTCATGGATGCAAGCAAGTTGGAGAAGTTCAAGATCGACCTCAACATAAAGGAGATTAATGGAGACTAACAGTTGAGCTTGAGGGGGAGTGTCAGAAATGTACAAGCTCAAATGTGTGTGAACCAAGGCTTAATGAAAATGCCACATCATTTCACTTTTTGGTAAAATTTACAACAACTTTTCCATGACTTTTTTAGCTGAAGATTCTATCTACCTTGATCGAGAAAAGTGGGAGATTTTGGAGGCATGATTTTGTCCATTTCATGTCAAGATAGCTTGTCTTAAAGCTCTTGTTGTAAGCTTTCCTTTGAGTATGATCTTAGTATCAAGTGTTCATTATCCTTGTGTATTTTGAGCTTGAAAGCTCTCTAGTCTATCTCTGCATATTCTCCATCATATGTGTGTGAAGAGGTACGCATAAGTGTAAGCTATCTGTTTGGGTAGATTTTGGTCTGTCTTTTACAAGGAGGTTGACATAGGTCACATTCTCAAAATTGCATGATCTATGACTTTTTAGAAAGCTTAGAGAGTCTATTTTTAATGTGCAAAATTTCATAAGTTGAGTCCTTAGTTCTAGAGAGAAATTCAATTTTTGGTGGACTGTGGTAATGAACTATTTGGTCCTAGGAAGGGGCTATCATTCTTCTACTGCAACTAGGAGTGGATATACTCCATCATTGTAGAGGCCTCTACACCAAAAATAGAGTTTGCTAATCTTGTGTAGAATGAAGAATGGGCCTTTATTATTGTTTGCAGTTATGACCTGTCTTCGCATGAACAATGTATGGTTGTAGTGGACTTAGATGTTTGGTACTTTGATAGTGGAACAACCAAACATATTACCTCGCAGCATAGTTTCTTGACTTCACTTGATCCTGTCCCTACAAGGAATACTGTCATATGTGCCAACAAATCCTCTTATCCTATTATGGGAGTTGGTAAGATCATTTTGACTAGTGATAATGGTAGTTCTTTTACAATGTGAGATGTTCTATTTATGCCAAGGATCAAGCAAAATCTATTATCAGTTTCAGTATCAACCAAGGTTGGCTTGGTCATGAGATTTATTGATGATAGATGTACAATTCATGATCTCTCAAGTGGTGACATTATTATTACTTCTAACATTTTATGTCGTGAGCTGTATAAGCTCATAGATTAAGCAGAATATGTGAGTGATTCAACATGTGCGATTCAAGATTTTTCAGGCTATGTCAGATGCAAAGCTTTGTCATGCATGCTTTGTTCATATGAATTTTGCTAGTTTGCTACACTTGTAGAAATCTGAAATGGTGTCCGCCTTGCCCAAACTTGAGGAACTTGGTAAAAATGTATGTGAACATTGTATTTTGTGCAAAACACTGAGTCACAACAAAGGAGAACAAAGACATGTTCTCTATTCTTTTTTACCTAAAGACCATGATATCAAGCAATAAAGTGGGCATTTTACAATATCTAGAAAGCATCACTTGTTCTTGCTTGTAAATATTGTCACTAGAAGCTTGATCTCATATCCCAAGTAGTCAAGATAGATATAATAAAATACTTAATGCCATGAAAACTAGTTGTTCAGCATGATCAAGAATCCCACATCATGATCTTTGACAAGAGATTAGAGTTGAAGGTGCAAGTAAGAGTTCGGGAAGCTCCTTCATTACATCTATAACCTCAACAAGCATAGATTATAGCTGATTAAAAGCTACTCGAAAATCAGAGTACATGTGTTGCAAAAATCGGAACATTTTAGCAAGGCAATTAAGATCATCCCCTTTGTATAGTTAAAATCCTCATTGAATGCTGGGCCATATTCACAGAATATGAAATACCTTTCACAAAAGCATTCCCAAGAGAAGATTATAATCAATAAAAATATACTAAGAAACATTCACACATGATCAGAGAAATGCTCAAGATAAATCAAGCTGAACACAAAGTGGAAGCACAACTCGACATTATATTTCTATTAAAATGATGTTTTACATTTCATGTGTTTTAATACAAGAGTAATATGAATCTACAATAGAAGTTGATCATAGCTTTCCTCAGGCTCAAGCATAATGGGATCCTCTGGAACATTAGAACACATATCCTGCCTCTCTTGCTCCAAGATTGGCTCTTCAAGGTCAGCCATGTCCCCCGGTTCATTTGCAAGTGGGGGAACAGGCTCCCTTGAAGCAGGTTGGAATCTCTCCATGTCTGCAATGTGCTTCCTTCCAACCTCTTGGTCTTGATCTGGGCATTCATTCAGCCCATTGATTCTCATTCTAATGAAGCTCACTTGAGCATCATCCTTCTCCACAGCTATGCAGTGCCTGAACATCTTTAAGGAGCAAGCCAGAGTCGTTCCTGAAACAGCAGAAAACCACTTAGAGGCCTCAATCAACATGATGACTAATGAAAATTGTTAAAATTGAAATTACTTGTGCCCAAAAAAAGGTCTAGGACCCAGTCATCATCATTGGAGAATAGTTGAAGCAATCTCATTATGAGCTTTTGTGGCTTCTGATAGGGGTTAACCAATGTCATGTCCCCAGCTACATGACGAAGTTTCTTGGTAACGACTGGGAACATGAGCACATTTGAGATCCCATTCTCATTGCAATGCTCCCTGACTCTCCTTTTGCTTGCTTCATCATAATAGCCAACTGTAATGCATTCAGTGGAGCTCACAAACCTATGCAAAGGAGTGTGATTGACGTTTGTCTTCACCCTGCCAACAAGAACTATGAGTCACAGAGAGCATCATTAAAGCCATGGAGATAGAAAGAAGATTACTTACCACGTGAGGCACTCCACAGCATGACATCTTGCCTTCAGAGTAGTTGAAACAGAGAAAGACTAGTCTCTGCTATGGAAAATTACTATCCTCCAAAGAGGAGACAGTCAACTCTACAAAATCAGTGACCATCTTCTGAATCTGAGGGTGTTTGAAGGGTTCATCATCATTAACTGATCCCAACATCCTAAATCCATAGGGTATGTCTGCTATGAGAAGGGAGAAATGCTTTCTAGGCACCACAGAACAAATTGTTATTTACATCACTCAGAATACATTGTAATATACAGGCCTAAGGGGGTCTAGGGGATTGGAGAAACATTTCAGATCAGGTTCATCATCAAAATCCATCTCCTTGGCTTTCAGTCTAGATTTCTCATACCTTGCTCTTTGAATGTGAGCCAGGAATGCAGGGGGGCAATCATCTAGTAGCTCTGCAGACTTACTTTTCTTTGGTTTCTGCAGAAAAAAAGTGGAAAGACAATTAAATGAGCTCTTCAATACAGCAAACAAAACATAAGGAATCGATGCATGGCATCGATTTCCTGTGTGGGTAGATGCCAGGCATCGACTTTCTATTGAAAGTCGATGCCTAGCATCGACTTATGCCATGAGGTCGATGCCAGGCATCGACTTATGCTAGGAGATCGATGCCATGCATCGACTTTTGGCAGCAGGTCGATGCTAGGCATCAAATTTAGCAGTAAGTCGATGCCAGACATCAAATTCCTAGTAAAAGCCTAGCATCAAATTGGTTAGGTGAATCAAGGCATCTAACCTAATGGCAAACCAAGCATAACCTCAGAAAGAGAACCTACCCAATCACGAAACAGGATAAAATATTCTGATAAAGCTTTGTAGGATGATATGGTTGGATAGTCTGCTTGCAACCCAGCCTCTTCATCATCACCTCCTGAATCTTCATGTATACTTTATGACTACAGTCACAGAAATAAAAAAGAGACTAGGTTAGACCAGAAACATGGGAGGAGGGAAAAAGGATCTGAGAATAACATACATACTTATTGAGCTCAGTCACCATCTCCTCCAGGCTTAACTCCTTGGAGATTACCCTTGACAAAGTTGATATAATCAATGTATCATCCTTGATTCCTTGAAGGGCCCTCCATGGTGTTAGCTTCATGTCCTCAAAAGCCTCTTCAATTGAGAGGTCAACTTTCCTTCCCTTTCCCTTCAGATCAACCTGTGGGTCTGGCCTCGACTTCCGTTGCTTCTGGCCCTTGACCTCCTTGTTCTCCCACATTGTGAAAATTTTATCCTGCAGATCCCAGATCTCACCTGATTTGAATGCCAGTTGAAACCATGGATCATATTTCCTCAAAGCATCAGACTTTCTATTCTCATCCAGTGCAATTCCAACCTCAATAAGGCATTGCTTTCATAGATTGGGATGTATTCTTCCAGCTTCCTTCACGAGACAATCTTCATATTCATGGTGGAAGAACCAAATTCTCTCTATGGAGGACATTTTTTGCCTGTAGTCATTGTCATTGTTGTGATCCCAAGCAAGAAGCTTGGCTTCCTCAGTTGTAAGACCAGCATATATCTTGCACTCTGCATACCTAAAGAAGAATGTGGTAGGGTGCTCCTTCACTAGCTGTCTACGGGCCTCTATAGAGTGTGAACCTCCAATCACATAATAAGTATAATCCTCAAACAAACCCTCATTGAACTCCTCCACAGAGCTGCACTCATTCGGATCCACCATGACAAGGAATGGCACAACAGTAGCATGAGGATTTATTTTCATTTTCTTCTTAAGATTCTGCACGTGCAAATTGTGTGGCTCCCTGATCTCAAGGGGCCTCCTCCCTGTGACTGGATCTATTGGTGGCCTATGGATGATATTGATTGGCAGGTGGAACAACTACCCCTTCTTCACAAATTTTCTTCTAGCTATGTCCTCCCTCATCTTGTTCTGCTCAGTACCAAGAACACCCGAGGCAAGCTCTCCACCAGGTGCAACTATTATATCCTTAGAGCTAGAGCTTGAGTCAAAAGACTCCTCTTCTGCAATTCTCTTCTTTTTCTTCTGGAACTTTTTCTGCACGCTCTGCTTACCCCTTGCCTTTACAGGGTTTGTCATCTTCTGTTCTGTTGGCATGATGTTGCCCTCGATCCATGGCATCAAGTCCTTGATAAGATTCACTGAGTCCCTGCATATCTCAGCAAGCCCATCTGGAACATAGCACTCTGGGCACAAGAAATCCATCTTGCATATAACATTTCTTAAACCTTTCGATGTCTCTACCAAGAAAAGGAGGTTGTCAGAATCCTCATCTTCATAATCCAGTTTGTACACAAGGCCATACTGAAAACCCTGTGTTGTCGTGATCTTTCCTCTCCCATATGCCCCTGCGAACACAAGAAGGACTGCATTCTTTTCTTCAACATACTGAAGGCACCACTCCAGATTTGTCATGTCTCGCAGTGGATGATCTGTCCTTAAGACCTCTGCGTCCCTCGACCTATCCTTCATAGTTGTATCATCCTCAGGAATTTTGATGCTACTTTGTCCACCAGAGGATATTCCAACCGGGTTGCTGGCCTTCTCAGAGGATAAGGATGCAATAATTTTCTTTGGTTTTGCTTGGTGACCAATGCCTTTGTCACGTTGCTGATCACCAGAGCTCATGGTCACTCTCAGCTTCTTGAAGGGCCTCTCACTCTTGGACTCCGCATCCCTGAAGGCGCTTGGAAATATCAGCTCATACGTTATTGTGTTTTTCAAAGGTCCAAGTCGATGCCAGGCATCGACTTTTAAGTGCAAGTCGATGACAGGCATCGACTTGCACACAAAGTCGATGCTTGGCATCGCCTTGCACTTAAAAGTCGATGCCTGGCATCGACTTGCACCTAAAAGTCGATGCTTGGCATCGACTTGAACCTAAAAGTCGATGCCTGGCATCGACTTTGCACCCTAAAGTCGATGCCTGGCATCGACTTTCAGGCCAAATTCGATGCCAAGCAAGTCGATGCAAGGCATCGACTTTTAGGTGCAAGTCGATGCCAGGCATCGACTTGAGGGTGAAAGTCGATGCCAGGCATCGACTTTTCAGTGCAAGTCGATGCCAGGCATCGACTTGAGGGTACAACTCGATGCTTGTACCCTCAAGTCGATGCGTGGCATCGACTTGCACCGAAAAGTCGATGCCTGGCATCGACTTGCACCCTCAAGTCAATGCCTGGCATCGACTTGCACCTAAAAGTCGATGCCTTGCATCGACTTGCACCTAAAAGTCGATGCCTGGCATCGACTTGAGGGTGCAAGTCGGTGCCAGGCATCGAGCTGTACCCTCATTGGATCTATATTTTAGGAGCTAAGAAAAATAAAAACCTAGAAAGCAGACTATTTACACAAACATACAAAAGGAATCTTTTTTTTTTTGGTATGATTTTGTCTACCTCTTGGTACTCTTGCCAACATTCTTCTTCTCCATCAGAGTTGCCTTGCTGGTATGCTGAGCTCTGTGCTCCATGGCTGTCTGTGCTCTGTTGCTCTCTCTTGCTCGTGGATTTTGAAAATGAGAATGATCTCCTCCTCTGCTATTTATAGGCAATTGGGTAACTTGAACCAGAGACTAACTGGATCTAACTGAATGAGTCCAGTTGCTAACTATATCTGTCAACTTATCTAACCAGGAAATACCACTCACACAAATAGGCTGTTTCACCTCCACTTTAATGAAATATTCATAGAACCTTGCAACTATTTATATACATTTGCATGGCGTATGGTATGTACATGAGGATGTCTAATCTCATGTATAAATTGTTTCTTAGAATCTCTTGCTTGGGAAAAAATCAAGTCTAAGTTGTGTTGAATATGCGAGATTAATGACATCTTTATAGTGTTTAACTTATCCTTCTCACTTCAATTCATATTCACATTTATCTTGTAACACATTGTTGAAATGGAAAATCAATGTATGAATAAACGTTCAAGTAAAGAGCTCTCGGGTAATTTCGACAAAATATGGTGGTAATTTCAACAAAATAGCTTGGTAATTTCAAACGTCACTCATTGTCTTTGCATCCAACGTTCAGAAAAATCGTAGATTCAAAATTCATTTGAAAATCTTTTGTAACAAGCATATACTTAATTCTTACATATAATTCTTACATATACTTTTCCATATACTTCTTACATATACATTTCCGTGTACCTCTTTTACACATAATTCTTTTTCATCTACCTCTTTGAGATCTAGCCAAGACCACAATAAAACCTAATCCTTGAAATCTTAACCAAAGGTAAAATTTCTTCTTGTATAGTCTTCAATGGCACTACTCCAAACAATTTTAATATCTAATCCAGTTGGAACTCAACTTGGATATATTTTGATTCACTCACAATGCTAAGACTCAATGACTCATATCTAGTTAGAAATCAACTGTGTATCTCATCTTTTAAAAGTGAATCAAATCTTTGGTTCCCTTATTAGTGTATATTTGAGTAATTAAGTGATTTGATGTAATTTGATGTTTAATGTTATTTAATGTACTTTAATGAACTTTTGATTTCATATCTTCTTGATGTGACATTTGATGTGACATCTTCACTTGATCTCGGATTTCTACTTATTTAAAAAGGTCATTCATCTTCAGTCTTCTGTGAACTCAGTGAAGATGAGCTCAATCTTTTCAGTGGATGCTTGGGCATCAGCTTCCTCTGCTCATATTGATATAGTTTTGGATTCATTGTTCTCAGTTGACTCTTTCCACAGAAGTGATGATCCCTATGGTTTAGAACGTGCTGATGATTCTATGTTTTCTGTTGAGTCATTTAAGTTATCCAATTCACAGTGCAATGCTGCTCAACCAAATGCACCTCTTGATCTCCCATCTGATCCAACCATTGATCTCCCTTCTGACTCAAGTCCATGTGGAGCAATTGAAAAGCAAAGCAAGCTCAATCTACGATTCAAAAGACGGCCTCGTGAAGTAAGTCAAAAAAGATTTAAATTTCTTACTTCAGATAGACAGATTGCATTGGATATTGTGAAGCATTATTGTGGTTTGACATGTTTGTACAATTTAGGAATGAAGAAACTAAAGCACCTAAGAGAAAAATTCCTCCATTTAGATAGTGAAAGGCAGGATATATACCTTGTTTCTCGCATGCAAATGATTGAGGATAACATGTCAGTAACACGTGTTGCTTTTGAATATTTCTTTAGTCAAGGGATGCAATGTTGTAGGGCTGCATTTAAAATTGCAATGGGTGTGGGAAATTTTAGAATACATAGGGTTCAACAAGGGCTTTTGAATGGGGATCTCATTTTGGATACGTTCCATGTTGGGATCAAAGGATGTGTTGGACGTCATGCAATGAATTGGATGATGAAATATTTTAGCTTGCATTGTGAGGTTATGCCTACAACTGGAAGGTTGCACTTGTCAGATAACTTTACTCGTCGAGAGGTATTTCAAATATATAGAGAAGACATGGAAAATAGAAATGAGAAGTATGTATTGTATCGTCAGTTTACTCGATTATGGAAGGAAGAGTTTAACAATGTGTCTATTCCTCGTAAAGTTAGAATGGGTGAATGTTCAGTTTGCACCACTTTGAAAAACATGGCAAAAGGGGCTACAACACCACAGGAAAAGAATAATTTTAAAAACCTTCTTAACAACCATCGTGAGAGTCAAGCTTTAGAGAGAAAGAAAGCAATTCATCATCGAAGTAAAGCACTCAGAAATCCGGAGCGTTATATGTGTTTGTTGATCAATGGTATGGATAAAAAAAAACTTGTTTGCCACATTTTTATTGCATCCCTAAGGACATTGGAGATGAAGTCCTTGTGCAAATGCATTTAGTTGGTGCTTTGGTATACAATGGAACTGTAATGTCCAAGGTTTTCTTCACATATCCGAATGTGCATAATGATCCAAACCTTACAGTTACTGTCATTCATCGTGTTTTGCAATCATGGAAGGATCTTTTGCCACCAACTCTATATTTGCAACTTGATAATACTGCAAGAGAGAATAAAAATTCTACAGTCTTTGGATATTTAAGCATGCTTGTTGAAAAATAGGTATTTCAAAAGGTTAAGGCAAATTTCCTTCTGGTTGGCCACACTCATGATCACATTGATCAAATGTTCAGTACTTTCTCTAAGAAGTTGGCACGTAACAATTATTTTACTCTTCCAATTTTATCTGAGCTGATTTCAGAAGCATATACTCCAAAACCAGAAGTTCAACACCTCACACAGATTTATGACTTTAAGCACTTTTGCTCAATGGGCCTTGATGACAATGCTAAGGTTTTGGCTCCATTGCACAATATTAGTTTCAACCATGTATTCTTGATGAGGAGGGTTGATGAAATAACCCTTTTATTTGCAAAGCAGTATTCATCTTCTCTTGGGTGGGAGCCTAAAGAGGGATGCAGATTCTTATTGCAGGTGCCTAATTTGTCTATAGCGTATGGTGCAGAACAATCACCATATGAAGATAAAAACAATACAGAAAGATGTGGAAATGTGGTTGATCAAAGTAAAAGCTGGATGCATGCACTCATTGAAAAGAAGAGACATATTGAGCGTGCAAAAAAATATGCTGGAGATCAAGATGTATCTTGGTGGGAGGACTTTTTCAATCATCAAGAAGAGATTATACAGTATACAATTGCAGGTCACTGGCCAGTTGATGTTCCATTCACATGGGATTTTTGTACACAAAGATCCGTGAATGTGGCCCAAGCATGTAATGCAGATGCACTTCAAAGTTTTATACATCCACCAGAAAGAAATATTTATGTAGGCCCAAGGATGACAAAACAGGCAGAAGCAAGATGGCAAGGAAATTTAATAGAGATAAATGTTGGAACACTTATTACAGTACTTGCTGATGGTGATGAGGCTACCAGACCATTTTGGATTGCAAAGGTTTTAGAGATAACCAAAGATATTGATCAGAGAAGAATAGAGGCTTTGATGGTGCATTGGTATTACACTAAAAGTAGTAATGCATTCACAGGTAAATATAACTTAGAAATGGTGTGTGATACTAAACAAACAGGTTCAAAAAAGAAAAAGAATATTCGAAGCACATCCACTCTTAAAATGGATGATGTAGATATTCTTGTTTATGATTTTTCCTTGACAAAAATAGGTCACTTGAGGAAAGCAACCATCAACATGATAAAACAAAAGCTTCCAGATGTATGTGGTACAGGAAATCATAGGCAAACAAGAAGAGTTGTGCATGATCCTGCAGAATTTGGTATGTACGTGGATGAAGATAGAGCTCTTGTGGATATAGAAGAAGAAGAAGAGAGCTCTCAACAGTATGAGACTGAATCAAGTGCATCAAATGATGAGGGTGTAGACATAGATCGACATAGTTGTGAGTTGCATTGAAGCTCTCTAACATTTTTAGTGCTTATGTAAATGCCTCGAAGTAGTTTGGTTAATGAAACCATGTTTTGTAGCAATTTTGAATAACAATCAGATATCCACCCATTAAAAATATGTCTAAAATGTTATTTTTGTATAAGAATTATTCAGTTCTACATTCTTTATATAGATTTTAGACATGTCAATGTCTTATCATATAGATTTTGGACATGTCAATGTCTTATCATATAGATTTTGGACATGTCAATGCCTTATATAGTGAAATTTTGACTACATTTTGAGCTCTTTTTTTATGAGAAAATGACAAAAAATGTCAAAAAATCACATGTTTTCACTTCATTTTTATAATATATGTATACTAGTATAAAGGTATCTCAAACATAAGCTGCCATTTGCTTGATTTTTGACGAGAGTGTTCTCTTTTTACGACATAGTTCTCGTTTGTTACGACTCGCTGTTCAAAGTGCAGTGCTCCTCCTTCCCAAAAGATGGTTTAGTTCAAGCTACTCAGAAATTGCAGCTTGTTCATAGTGATGTCTATGGTCCTATGCAGACACCTTCTTTTGGGAACTATGTTTACTTCATTACTTTCATCAATGATTTTTCTAGGCATGCATAGGTATATTCATTGAAAGCAAAGTCTAAATTGTTTATGTGCTTCAAACAATTGTAGTATATCAGTCCATATGAGGCTTGGCATGGTCGTAAGCCATCTATTGCTCACCTACATGTTTTTGGTTGTCGGGCATATGCATTAGTGCCTGAACAACAATGCGGGAAATTGGATGATAAAACAGTTAAATGTATTTTTGTTGGGTACAGTTCTGAAAGCAAAGGCTATCATCTGTATCATCCATAGAATAAACACATTTTGTTTAGCCTTGATGTTGTTTTTTTGGAAGATGTTATTCAGCCATTACTTTCATGTACAAAAGAGACATTGGTTAGCTCCAGAGACATGTATGACACTTTTCTACCTCTTTTTATAGGTGGACAATCTAGTGGTGGTCCTAATGATGCAACTTATCAGCCTTTACAAGTTTCATGTGATGATGCACATGATTCTATTTATGATGCACATTTACATGATGCGCTTGTTGGTGAGAGAGCTCATATTGAGGAGGAAAAAACTATGCCAAAATGGCTAGTGTATACTTTGCATGATAGCAAATTAGATGTCTATCATATCATACTCATTCAGGCTCTCATTGCACTTCTTTTCCATCACATTGTTATGGTATGGCTACCTCTAGTATTTGTGATGAGAATGAGCATGTTTCATTTGATGAAGCACAAAAGTCAGAAAATTGGATGGTTGCTATGCAATTAGAATATGATGCTATCACGAAAAATGGTACATGGTCGTTATGTGAATTGCCTCCTAGCAAGAAGGCCATCAGCACTAAGTGGGTATACAAGCTGAAGCATACGCCTGATGGAACAGTTGATAGGTATAAGGCTAGGCTTGTTGCGAAGCATTATGCTCATGAAAGAGGCATTGATTTTGATGACACCTTTGCTCCTACATAGAGTGTATTATGGAGATCTTGCTCACACGCACATAGAGGTTATGAATGCAAAAAACACACAGCAAAATATAGACGCTAAGAGATGAGACAGAACATAGTATTGGGTGCAATCTTCCCCCATGTACTCTGTTTCGATAGTCCACAGAGTGGAGGTATTTATAGGAATTTTTTATTACATCGAAAATCATGAGAGCAGCTTCGAAAAGCATGTGTGAAAGTAAAAGTTGGTGACTTTTGTAGAAAGCCTTTGCTTTTAATATAAAAAATTGTGGTCTACAATGATCCTTATTCTAACCAGTACTTTTCTAACTATTTCTAACAATAGAGCCTTCTATGTGGGTTTATTTACAAACTAAATTATAAATCCGATTTATTGATGTCCGCCCTAAAGTCAGATTATTGATGCCTTGCATGCTTTCATGCCCTCACGAACCTTCAACTGCTATATCAAAAACACCAAAACATGTATCCATTGACATCCTTCAATAAAGTGATTTTTGTTCTTAACTAAATATCGATGGTATTGAGTACCTGTGTGTGTAGTAGCGACATCATGATCAATTATTTTCTCAGGAACCAAGATTTCAGATTGTTCTTCAATCAAAGGAGGGTCATCAAGAAGTGGAGTGAGTGGTAAAGTTCCTTTAAATGGTTTAAGTAAACTAATATGAAACGATTTATGTATATTCCAATGAGATGGTATATCTAATCTTAATGAATTATCATTAATATTTTGTATAATGCAAAACGGTCCATAATAGCATGGTGCAAGTTTAATTTTAGGATGCTGCAAAATATTTTTGAGATGTCTTTTAATGATATGCAACCACATAAGATCATTTTCCTTAAATTCCTTAGCTAATCATTTTGTATTGATATTAGGTGTGTATCTCTCTTGACTTTTCCTAATGTGCTCATGAACATCGTGGTGTAGAAATGTGAACTTGAGCAATAGAATCAGCCATCAGAATGTCAATTTGGGTGAGTGACATGTGAGTGGGAGGGTTTTTACCATAAACAATTTCAAAAGGTGCACAACCAGTAGTGGTGTGTGTGGTGTTATTGTAAGCAAATTGAAGCAATGGAAACTTTTCATCCCAATTAGTGGGACTATCTAATGAATAACAACGCAATAAATCAAGAATAGTACTATTTGTAGCCTCACTTTGTCCATTACTTTGAGGATGAAATGCAAAGCTAAAATCTATTCTAGAACCAAAATGTTGAAATAAGCCAACCTAAAAATGATTACCAAATCTAACATCACGATCAAGTAACATTACTTTAGGAAATCCATGATGTGGAAAAATGCATCTAATAAATAATTTTGCAGAATAAGGTGTAGACAAAGTTTTTCTACATGGAATGAAATATGCATATTTACTAAAACTATCAACTATTGTCCAAATCATAACATTATGTG
The DNA here is from genome assembly GCA_020310875.1 of Ceratopteris richardii. Classification (NCBI taxonomy): domain Eukaryota; kingdom Viridiplantae; phylum Streptophyta; class Polypodiopsida; order Polypodiales; family Pteridaceae; genus Ceratopteris; species Ceratopteris richardii. Next base: position 128,329,331 of record CM035416.1, on the reverse strand, counting down.
ATGAAGTGATGGGAAGACATGTGATAAAATCAATAGAAATCTGTTCCCAAGGTTCGTTCAAAATGGGAAGTGGCATTAATAATCCAAATGGTTTGCCATGATGACGTTTTACACGCTGACATACAATGCATTGAGGAACATAATGTGCAATATCTTTTTCCATGTGTGGCCAAAAGAAGAAATCTTTGCAGGTAGAAATGGTGCTTTGTATGCCTCTATGACTCATGTAAGAATGCATTTCTTTGATGACAAAATCTTTAAAAGCTTGGATTATGCATAATCTATGTTGAAAATAAAGAAAACCATTATGAAATGTATAATGTTCATCAGATAAAGATGCATCATTGTTGAACTCATGCCATGCACGTGAAAAATACAAATTAGATGCATAAATGGAAACCATTTCTTGAAAAGAATGTATTTGGATGGCAGAAATATTATGCAAAACAATAGAAGGTGAAGGAAATCGGCTAAGAGCATCAGCTACAACATTAGCTTTACTAGGCTAATATTGGATCATGGGTTGGAAATTTTGAATGAATGATGCCCATTTAAGATGGCGATCAGAGATTAAGGGCTGATTTGATAAATGCTTAATAGCTTGTTGATCGGTTTTGATTAAGACCTCATAGCCCATAAGATAGTGTTTCCAAATTCGCAAAGCATGCACAACCGCTAACAATTCTTTATCATATTTACTATAATTCTTTTCTGAGGGCTAAAGCTTCCTACTCTCAAATGCAATGGGATGATCATGTTGCATTAAAACAGCACCTATCCCTAAACCACTAGCATTAGTAACAACATGAAAGGGTTGTGAAAAATCAAGTAATTGTAAAACAGGTGCATGTGAAAGTACATGTTTGAGTTTTTCAAAGGATTGTTGTTGGGTAAGTCCCCATGCAAATTTTATTTTTTTTTTAATAACAAAGTAAGGGGCAATGCTAAATAAGAAATATTTGGAACAAACTTCCTATAGAAACTAGCCAACCCAAGAAAAGAACGAACATCATTGACTGATAGTGGTGTAGGCCATTCTACTATAACTTTAATCTTTTTTGGATCCACATGCACACCTTCACTTGAAATAATATGTCCTAGATATTCTAGCTTACGTTGAAAGAAGTAAGTCTTTTCATGATTAGTGTAAAGTGTTTTCTCTGATAGTAAATGAAAAATTGTTTTTAGACGCATCTCATGCTCACTATCATTCTTATTGTAAACAAGTATATCGTCGAACAATACAAGAAAAAAAGCTTGATAATCAAGAAAAATGGTGTTCATCATTCCTGAAAATGTAGCAGGGGCATTAGCAAGTCCAAAGGGCATTACCATAAATTCATAATGGCATGTTTGGGTTCTAAATGGAGTCTTAAAAATATCACTTTGCGTCATACGAATCTAATGGTATCCCGATTTTAGATCAATTTTACTAAAGACACGAGCTCCTCATAATTTATCTAAAAGATCATCTATTCAAGGAATAGGGTATTTATTCTTTATTGTGATCTTGTTAAGGGCTCTATAATCAATGTGCATTCGATAAGTTTTATTTTTTCTTCTCTACTAAGAGAACTAGTGCTCCAAATGGGGAAGAACTAGGCCTTATAAGTCCTTTCTATAGTAGGTCTTTTACTTGGTTTTCTATTTACATTTGGTGTAGTGGGCCATGTCTATAAGGTACTTTATGAGGAGGAGAACTACCAGGAACTAAGTCTATGCTATGATCAAAGGACCCTCGAGATGGTGGTAGTTTAGAGGGATACTCAGACATAAAACAATCCTTATAAGTAGTCATGAAAGGTTTATGTGCATTAGGAAGTCTATGAGTATAATCATTGATGACATTGACAAAACAATGCATGAATTGAGTCCTTTCCTAAATGCACATTTTACTTGAGTATGACTAATCAATGGAAATATTTGGAAATCATGACTTGCAGACAAAGTAATGATTTGACCTTTAAATTCAAAGTTAAAGGTATGTGTATGGTAGTCAATGCATGGGTTATAATGATGATGATGAAAAGACATACCTAGTATAACATCATAATATTGCAAAGGTGCAATTAAAAATGTTCGTGAATCAACATATGGGCCTATGCTAATCGTTACATCTTGCACTTCTAGCGTTACATTATAACAATTACCTTGAAATGCAACTTTTGCTTTATACAAAGAAGGAAACATTTGTAATTTAAGTTCTTGTACTAATAAATGTGAAATGAAGTCATGTCAACTACCATCGTCATGTAAAACTTTAACGAGTTTTTTGTTTATAGTACCCTGCATGCAAAGTAGATAATGAAGAGAGATATCGTTACCCAAGGTACTTAAGTCCTTCTCCAATGATTCCTCTATCTAAAGAGGAGGAATTTCTTCATTATGGGTCTCCATCTTATGTAATTGAGCTGCAGCTGGTTTCATGCTAAGAGGTTGCAATCGGCACTTCATTTTTGTATGACCAGGTTTGCCACAATTCCAGTAGGTGATTCATGGTCGCTTCTGTTGGATATCCATCGTTGAAGTTTGTAGGGTAGGTGGTTTGGTAGGTTGGAGAGATGAAGCAATAGGTGCAGTTGAGTAATTAGATTACGGTGGACGAGGAAAACTAGGGTAAGATGGGGCATTAAAATTACGTTTCATGAGAAGATTTGGTTTAACAAAAAGTGGTCATTGACGTGGTTGTTGTAGACGGAGTGACTTGTTTATGGACTTGAATTCTTTTTCTGCATCATAGGTGAAAGATATAGCCTCATTGAGGGTTGTAGGATGTAGGGTGTGAAGCTTAGCTTGGGTTCCCACCTCCAAACCATCTTCGTATTTCCATTGCAAGCTATCCGTTGGTACATCTTCAAGCATTCAAACCAATAGTAAATTTTTCAATAATCACTCCGTGTAGTTAGTAACCGTATCAACCTCCTTCCATGTAAAGGTCGTCCATGCACATCAAACATGTAAATGGTATTGAGGAGGAAGAAAAGAATCCTTCACTTAAAGTTGGAAAGCCTTCCATGTTGTTGGATGCTCGGTACTGAGCCACAGGACATTCCACCAGAGTTGAGCTTTTCCTACTAAATAGTTAGTGGCAAATTTGACTTTTTCACTTTCAACATATGTTTCATCAATATAAAAATCATCAAAATGTGAAAGCCATGAGAGGATTAAAGGGTCATCCTACGACCATCAAACTGTAAAAACTGATAATTCTTAACGACAATCTTGGAATGAATGCCATCCGATTGGGTAGAGACAATAGCTTTGACCACCCTCGTAAAGTTGTCTTCATCAGTTTGCATCTTTTTGAGTATTTCATCGCATTGTCGGATCTCATTCTGAGCACCTCGTAGTTCCTGCCGCAGGAGCTCAATTTGTTGCTCGAGTGTTACCTCCGGTAAAGGTGACTCACCAAATTCTATGTTCCATGATTGCACTAAGCACATTGAGGTGCATTATCATTATGTCAGCAAGAGGTTCTCTGCTAGAGAGATGAGTTTGGCATATGTGCCCACACAAGAGAACATTGCAGACCTTTTCACAAAGGCTCTACTTAGGGAGAAGTTTGAAGCTTTCTGAAAAGCTTTGGGTTGGCTTCCTTTTGTGGATTGATTCCACATAGCTTGGTGCTTCCTTGTATGAGTGCCAGCTCCTCACTCACTACATCACTCCAAAGGTGGATTTGTTGATATATTTACATAGTGATGTGTGTGAACACACTAGGACCACCAGGGCACCTTTTTCCCTCTTTAGGAGGTTTTCTTCCTTGTCTTGTACATGTGCCTATATCCCTAAGGGTTACTTATCTTTGTACATTATCTTGGTAATACATTCACTATTGTGTGTTGTGCTCCAAGCTTCTTCTTCTTCCTTGTGTTATCCTCATGCTTCTGCAGACCTAAAACTCCAACAAATGTGATAGGTACATCAAGTGTCTAAGATCATATGGAGAGGGAGAAATACTTCTCCAATGAGTTCTATGATTTCTTGGAGACTACACAAATCATATGCAGATATACATCGCAAAAAATGGTGTGGTAGAGAGGAAGAATAGGTATATTGGAGAATGTGCTATGGCTATGATGAAGGAGATGGATATGCCCAATTGGTATTGGCCTGATGCAGCAACCAGAACTTTATACATCATGAACACAACTCCCACATCAGGTATACATGCTATCACACCTTATGAAGCTTGGTAGAATAGGAAGCTAGACGTCTCAAAGTTGAGAGTCTTTGGTTACACATGCTATGTACTAATTCCAAATGAATTAAGGACCAAGCTTGATGATATATCAAAAAGGTGTGTATTCATAGGGTATGCAAGTGAGCAAAAGGGTTATAGGTGGTATAACCCAACAATAATGGAACTAAAAGTATTAAAAAATGTCAGATTTCATGAACTTCTACCTTGGTATGCTACAAATGTATCTATGTAGGGTAATGAACATGAAGAAAAGATGAGTTCATGAGTTGAACTAGAGAGCATGGTTCTTAGTGTACCAAAAGAGTCAAGTCATCAACCACCATGGGATAAAGGTAGTCCTACATCAAGTCAATTGAGTGTTACAAGGAGCAAAGGCAAAGCCAAAATCATAGAAAAAGAAGAAGAAGAAGAAGAAGAAGACCTATGGATTGAGCTCAATACAAACCATCATAGGAAGAAAGGCGAGAGCTCAAAGACCAACAAATATATCCAAATCTATGGAATGGTGAGATAAGAAGGTTTGATATGGTAAGGTATCTAGTTGAGACTTATCTATGATTCATTTTTGGCTATAAATTATGCTTATATGAGCAAGGTCATTAAAGAACCCACATGCTTTGAAGAAGCAAAGACATGTAGGGAATGGCAAGAAGCTATGTAGGAGGATATTGTCTTTGGAAGACAATCACAATTGGAATCTTGTACAAAGGAAGATGGATATGAAGGAGCAAGTGGGTCTATAAGGTTACGTAACATTAAGATGGTAGCATTTCCAAGTACTAAGCTAGGCTTTTGGCCAAAGGATTTCCTTAGACATATGGAATAGACTATGAGGATACTTTTAGCCCTATGAATAAGATGACTATCATGAGAGGTATCATTGCCATTGTAGCAAGAAATAATTGGAAGATGTAATACTCAACTTGATGTGAAGAATGCATTTCTCAATGGAGATCTAGAGAAAGTTGTGTGCATGGACCAACCATTAGGGTTTGAAGACAAAGTCAAGGACGGTCATGTTTTTAGGTTGAATAAAGTATAAATGGTCTCAAGCAATGCCCACGTTCTCGGAATCAAAGGCTTGTGGATTATTTGATCAGTTTTAGATATAATCAAGGAAAGGCAAATACATCATTGCTATATAAGAAGTGATGTGAATTATCTATCTATTTGTGTATGTGTATATGATTTGATTATTACAGGAGATAATGAAGAAGGTATCAAAGACATCAAAGGGGAGTTTCAAAAGGAATTCAAGATTTTAGACCTTGGAGATCTAAGGTATTTTCTAGGAATTCAAGTCATATATAAGGAGAATGGCATTTGGCTCATGGAGAGAAATTACATTTTTTATGTCTTGGAGAAGTATGGACTTATTGGATGCAAACCATTGAGCAAGCCTTGGAGGTTAAAATAAAATTGACTTGAATTGAAGGTAATGAAGTATAGGATCCACTTTTATATAGGTCTATAGTGGGGTCATTGAACTATGCCACCATTACAAAGCCAGACCTAGCATATAAAGTTGGTGTGCTTTCTCAATTCATACACACACCTAGGATTCCACATTTACTTACGACAAAGAGGGTGCTTACATATCTCTATGGTACACTCTATGAAGGACTATTTTATCATTTTGAAGATGAATTGAAGGTGAAAGCATATAAAAATGCTGACTGGGATGGATCCAAAGAAGATAGGGTAACTACAAGTGGATATGTAGTGATGCTTGGCAAAAGGAACATCTCTTGGATGGTAAAGAAACAACCCATAGTTTCTGTATCCTCAACTAAAGTTGAATATAGGGCGTTAACTCAAGTGACTTGTGAGGTTGTGTGGCGCAAGAAGCTAATTATTGACTTAATTTTGCAAGTTAATGAATTTCCATTCATGTGTGATAATATGAGTACTGTGTACCAATCTTTCAATAGCATGTTCCATGCTAGGAGCAAACATATAGAGGTACACTATCATTACATAGGAGATAAGGTGATGGCTAAAGAATTTCAAGTACAACATATATGTACCAAGGACTAATGTGCTGATATGTTCACCAAAGCTCTGGATTCACTGAAGATAACAAGATTCAAGAAGGGCATCAGATTGTTGGAGCTAGGTTGAAGAATTGGAGCTTTAAGCTTGAAGGAAAGTGTTGAAATTCAAGCTTCAAACTTAGTCATAAATTGACCATCAGATGGATGCCACTTGAAGGTACATGGAGAAAGCCTTCAAGCACAAGAAATCAAGATTGATTTTGAATTTTGAAATCCCCTCACAATAATCACATTTTGAATCACACTTAGGAGTTATTAAAAGCCTATAATTTAGGAAAAGTGATTCCTAACCATGGAATCTTTCCAACTCTATATGAACACACAAAGAACTTTGAATGTATGATCCTTAGTGTGTGAGCTCTATAAAAATTTTGAATAGGCTAGTAGATCCCTTGTTTAGCACGCCCCTTGCTTTCTTGAGTGATTTTACTCATCTTTGATGAGCCATATCTAGCTCACATAATTTTGTCTATATGAGCTAGTTAGATCTAAGTGCTAAGAAATATTTCCTTATGATTTCTCACTCATTTCTTATAATCTTTGGCTTTTTAACTAGCTAAATAAGTATTCTAAAGTTATCTCAAAGCTCCTATTGATTCTCAACATATGCTACGAGAAGTAGGTCTAGAAGTGTGCAAGTGTCTATCTGTGGATGCCTAGTGAAGGCTATTACTTGTCTATATTGGAGGCATTGTTTCTCCTAGTAGGAGTGATCATTTTTGGTGATTGCATTATAAAGATCATTAAGTTTAGTTTATGTGTCCAAAAGCTCTCAGGTTCAATCATGACGACCTTTGAGATTCAGTTGTTTCAGTAAATAGAGGTGTTCTAAGTGTGTCCATGTGGCCACCATGGCTTTAAGGCTGCATATGGAAGTTTCTAATCAACCCATCAAAGAAGGGGTAGAGCTCAAATGTCAACAATTCTGTTGGTGCAGGGCAATCAAGAATTGATGTTTTGATGAAGAGTTGAAGCCAAAAACTGAAGAAAAGATCAAGATATGAAGTATGAAGGAAGTGCATATCCAAAAGATGAAGGTGTACACATATGTACATTAATTCAGAGATAGTTTATTTATACTTTTGTATAGTCACGAGTTTGTAAATATTTACCTATATATATATATAAGGAAAAATGTCGGGGCGAATATGAGAGAGTGTAGAATACAAGAATCTAGAAGAATTAGAAGTAATTAGACTCTTGAGAAGCATGAAGATTAGCTCTCTCATCCAGATGTAAAAGTTCTGTAGTAATGAAGAAAAAATTGCACCCGATGTTTCTATGTATTCTCCTTTTGTGCTTGATCATTTCAAAACTCCTTTTGTAGATGTCTAATTTCATAGTTAATGAGTCTATGGTTAAAGTTTGAGAGCCTAATTGTAAATAGGCTGTGAAAATTATGAGTAGGAACATTCATATGTGAAGAAGTGTTCACTGTTTTTCTCAAACAGGTGCAAACTTTGATGTTAATGTTTTGGTCATTTCTCCTTCCACAGTGTAAAGTTTTGAGCAAGCAAGTACTCAATCTTTAAGTTGGAAGGTAAGCTATCTATGGCTAAAAGAATTTACATAATTGGGTTCTAGATCGAGAGAACCAAGTGTTAGAAGTTACAGGTGTCTGAATCCACTTCTCAGAAGAACAGTTTTAGACATAGGTGACTTGTTAAGTTCATTTCTCAAGATCTACTACGTCTTTTGGAATGATTTAACTTGGAGGTGGTGCACAAACTGTAGGCAACACCTTGTGCAAAGTTTTATAAAAAACTTTACACATTTGATAAGTCAATGAGAGAGTTATGTGCAGCAGACTTTCTGTAGAGTCTTCTTCTTCACAGGTTATCCAAACTTTTTATTGAGCCTCCAAAATAGTGAAGGTTTTGAGTTAATCTTGATATAGAGGTGCTCTAAATTCAAGAGTATCTTGTTCTTTTGGAGATTAACACTCTCCATCAGTGGTATCAAAGCAGGAAGTATCAAAATTGAAGGAAGGAGGACCCCGACTACTAAAGACATAAAGAATTCAACAATTAAAGATTCAGAAGGTGAAAGCTTAAGAGCAAAGCTTGAGAAGGAGGCCATACGACATCAAGGAAGACAAAAGGAGTATCATTTGAAGTAAAGGTACATCTGTTACTTATAAAGTTTGAAGAATTCAATACACAGGTGAAAGAAGGATGGGAGACTCACTTCAAATAGAGAAGTTGGATAGAGAGAACTATCCAGCATGGTCAATGAGGATGGAAGCTCATCTTATGAGCAAAGATTTGATAGGATACATCATAGGTGAAGAAGAAAAGCCTCAGTTCAGAGATCCTAGTGTTCCAACTAGGGAGGAATTATCAGATTTGAAGACTTGGATGAAGAAAGATGCTCAAGCCAGGAGCATTATCTATATGGCAGTTAATGATTACTTGCTACCTCACATTAGAAGTCTTGAAAGTGCAAGTGATATATGGAATGCTTTGGAGGAGCATTTCCAAAACACCACAAAGTCAAGGAAGGCATCCTTGTGGGTAGAATTTATTACATTCAAGAAGAAGGCCTCTCAATCCATCTCAGATTATGTAACAAGGATGAAGGACATTGCAGATGCATTAGGAGCAGTTGATGAAGACATTGAGGAGGATAAATTGGTAAGAGAAATCCTTATAGGTTTGAGAGGTGATGACAAATGGAAGCCATTCATTTTGTCTACTGAATTATCACTTGATCATTTCACTCCTAATTTAAATCAGTTGCTAGGACATATGCTAACCTTTGAGCAGGATGTCAAAGGTGAAAGTGATAAGAGTGCATGTCAATCAATGTATTCAAAGGATAAGAAGAATAATATCAAAGGAAAGCAACAAGCAAATGAAGATGAAGGTACAACTAGCCAAGCCAACTTCCTAAGCGGAAGAGGAGGTGGCAAAGGTAGAGGAAGAGGCGGGAGTAATAAACATGGAGTTAAAGCTTGCTGGATTTGTGGTAAGACAAATCACTTAGCTAATGATTTTTGGCATAATACTCAGAGTAATGATGGAGATAATCAGAATTTTAATTCAAGAGGAAGAGGTGGCAGGAATCAAAGAGGTAATTTTAGAGGTAGAGGTAGTAGAGGTTACTTTGGAAGAAATGCAGGTAGAGGATTCCAAAGTCAACAATACAACAATGATGGAGAATGTTATTCTCCAAAAGAACAACCTATTCTTGTGATTAGAGCACCTCTATACCAAGAATAAGTCAAAACCTTTCACTCATTTAGAGGATCAATTACTAACTATCAAAAGATTAACAAATCTGTGAAGAAGATGAAACACAGAAAAGTCTGCTGCACTATTTCTCCACATTGACCTATCAAACATGTAAAGTTTTTTATGAAACTTTGTACAAAATACCTCCTAGAGATTGCGCACCTCCTCCAAGTTGAATTACTTCAAAAACTTTAGTATAACTTGAGAAATCAACTTCACAAGTTACCTATGTCAGAAACTGTCATTCAGAACAGTCGATTTTACACCTGCAACTTTTAAGACTTAGTTCTCCTTGAATAGAACCCGTTTTCCAAAATGCTTCTAGACATGAGTAGCTTATCTTCCAACTTAAAGATTAAGGCCCTCACTTATGCAAAACTTTAAACTGTGCTAGGAGAAATGATCAAAACATTAACTTCGAAATCTGCACCTGTTTTAGGAACCAGTGAACATACTTCACATATGAATGTTCCTACACTTAATTCACTCAGCCTGATTACAATTGGAAGCTAAAACTTTGTACAGAGGTCAAGCAACTCTCAACTTAGACTTGTACAAAAGCATTTCACAATTGATCTACTGTAGAAGGAGAACACGCAGAAACATCGGGCGCAAATATTTTCAATTACTCAGAAGAAAATACAGTTGAGTGATGAGAGCTAACTCAACTAACTTTTTCTCTATCTCATGACATCTATCTCCCTCATTCTTGACTTCTAACTATTGTCACATATGCTCTCATACTTGCCCCGACTTTTCTCAAAGTATTTATAGATAAATTTGTACATGATTCTTACTAAACAAAAGATCTAAGTCAGCTATGACTAAACTAATGTACATATGTGTACACTTCTCTTATCCTCTGAATGTAATCTTCTTCCACACTTTAGGAATTGATTCTTCCTTCATCTTTTAATCTTCCAAGCCTTCAATTGGTGATTGGTCTGCACCAACAGCTCCCCCTCAATCATCAATTGAGGTTTTCTCTGTCTTCTTGATACTTGCCATATCTTTGAACCTTTGTAACTTAGGTCCATCCAAACTCTTTGTCATCATATCTGCCACTTGTTCTTTTGTTGGAGTGTACATCACTTCAATCTCTTTATCTAGTACCTTTTCCCTCAAGAAATGATACTGAATCTCTATATGCTTAGTCCTGGCATGAAAAACAGGGTTAGCTGCCAAATACAAAGAACTCATATTGTCTCCAAAAATTATTGGAATACTATGATCAATCTCAAAACTTTTCATCAAGGTCTTCAACCATATCACTTCCTTTGCAGCTTCTACCATTCCCTTATACTCAGCTTCTGTGGATGATAAAGCAACTGTATGTTGCTTCTTTGAACACCAAGAAACTAGTTTATCTCCAACATAACAAAGATATCCATGGGTAGACCTTCTATCATCTGAGTCACCTGCCCAATCTGCATCACTAAACACTTTGATTCTTGTGTCAGAAGTGAAACCATAATACAAACCTTCACTTAGGGTTCCTTTGATATATCTGAGTACCCTTTGGGCTGCAATCCAATGAGTCTTCTTTGGACAATGCATAAATTGTGACAACACACCTACTGCATATGATAGATCTGGCCTTGTCAAGGTAGCATAGATTAAACTACCTACCAAACTCTGATATTTCTTCATATCATTGAATTCTTCACCTCCATACCTGCTTAATTTATGATTTACCTCCAATGGTGTAGTTGAGGTCTTGCAATCTTCCATGTTAAACTTGACTAGAAGATTCTTCAAGTATCTCTCTTGTGAAACATATACTCCATGTTGAGTATACACAATCTGCATTCCTAGAAAATAAGATAAGTTTCCCAAATCACTTATCTTAAACTCCTTCTCTATTTGTCTTTTGAGTTCATTGATTCCTTGAGCATCTGTTCCTGTAACAATAATATCATCAACATAAATGCACATGTAAATGTATCCATTTTCACTTGCCTTCACTAGTAAGCTACTATCTGCCTTTGATGCTTGAAATCCACATTCATTCAAGAACTTGACCAATCTGTAATTCCAAGCTCTTGGGGCTTGCTTCAACCCATATAAAGCTCTCTTGAGCTTACACACATAATCTGATCCAATTGATTCCATGAAGCCTTCTGGTTGCTCCATATATACTTCATCAGCAATGTATCCATTTAGAAATGCATTTTTCACATCCAATTGTGATAATTTCCATCCCTTGCAAGCAGCAATAGCAATCAATGTCCTAATTGTAGACATCTTAGCAACAGGACTAAAGGTTTCATCATAATCTACCCCATAAGTTTGGGCATAACCTTTGACCACAAGTCTAGCCTTATATCTAGACACCTTACCATCTGCAAACCTCTTTGTTTTATATACCCACTTACATCCAATGACCTTCTGATTCTTTGGTCTTGGTACTAGTTCCCAAGTTTCATTTTCAAGTAGAGCATCATACTCTTCTTGCATTGCCTTCTCCCAATTCTGTTTACCTTTGGCTTCTTCATAAGTGGTTGGATCTTCTTCTGTTTTCACAATGTAGGCATAATCTTTTGTGGTTAGGAAAGATGTATCATAACTATACCTTATAGGTTCTTTCCTTTCTCTTGTAGATCTTCTGATTTCTGCACTTCTTGAAGTTTCAGCCTCATTTGATTCTGGATCAAATCTTGGCCCTTCTTCTACATGATCCTGCACTCTACTTCTAGAGTCAACTTCATCAACAATTTCTTCACATACTTTTACCTTTGCCTTTCCTTTTCTTTGTATTTCTTCAACACTTGTATACTCATTTGGTGATCCTGTATACCACATATTTTGCTCATCAAATGTCACATCTTTAGTAACAAGAAATTGCTTTGTGGATGGACTCCACAACCTGTAACCCATCTGTCTATCATCATATCCAATAAACACATACTTCTCTGCTTTTGGTTCTAGCTTATGTCTTAATTGTGAAGGAACATAAGCATATGCAATACATCCAAATACTTTACAATGATCAAGACTAGGCTTCTTACCCCACCATGCTTCATAAGGGGTTCCTCCATCCAAAGCTTTGCAAGGCAACCTATTCACAAGGTATGTTGCAGTGTTAATGGCTTCTGCCCATAAGTAATTTGGACAATTCTTTTCCTTCATCATGGCTCTTGCAAACTCTACAAGAGTCCTATTCCTCCTTTCTGCTACTCCATTCTGTTGAGGGGAGTACCTGCAAGTTACTTCTCTTTTGATACCTGCATTCCATAAATAATCATCAAACTCTTTTGAGAAATACTCTCCCCCTCCATCTGATCTTAACCTCTTGAGCTTTTGTCCTGTGATCCTTTCTGCATAAGCATGAAAATGTTTGAATGTCTTGAAAACTTCTGATTTATTCTTGATTACATACAAAGTAATCCACCTGGTTGCATCATCAACAAACAACACATAATATCTGGATCCATTTATGCTATAGTCCCTTGAGGGACCCCATACATCTGTATGAACCAATTCAAGCATATTTGAATGCTTGTACCCTGATTTGTTATAAGAACTCTTATGTGCTTTACCTAATTGACAAGCTTCACACTTGTACACCATATGTTGCCCTTCAATATTTGGCAATCCAAGCACCACCTGATTCTTTGACATCTCCTTTATAGCTCTCTCATTGAAATGACCTAGCCTTTTATGCCATAGGTCTAATTCAGATACCTTTTGACTTCCATAGGTAAATAATGCATGTCCCACATTACCTTGGACCTTGAGAGTGAACAATCTTCCTTCCTTTTTACCTGCAATTATGTTTCTATATCCCTGATTTGGATCTTGTACAAAAACACCATCATTTGTGAATCTTACCTCATATCCTTTCTCCACAATTTGCCCTACACTTATCAAATTTTTAGGAATAGTAGGAACATAAAGTACCTTGCTCAGAAGTGTACTTCCACTCTTTGTCTTCACTGATCCAATGCTCTCCACTTTATGTTTGGTATTGTCACCTGTCTGAACTGTATGTCCATTCACCCTTGCTTCCATATCAGTCATCAAAGATAGATTCCCACTCATATGGTTGCTGCACCCTGAGTCAATATAAAACACTCTTTGATCTTCTCCCATTGATTCATGAGTTGCATTCAAGATAAGAGTCATGTCATCCTTCTGATCTGATGCATAATTGTAATAATTATTGTTGTAGGACTGAGATTGGAAGTTTCTTCCACCTCCTCTACCATATGATGTCCTACCACCTCTTCCTCTGAAATTGCCTCTTTGGTTTCTGCCTCCTCTACCTCTTTGATTATAATTCTGATTATTGCTTCCACCACTTTGATTGTTATACCAACAATCATTTGCCAAATGATTTGTTCTGCCACAAATCCAACAAGCTTTAGCATTATCTTTGTTCTTACCTCCTCTTCCTTTACCTCTGAAATTCATCTTTCCTTTTGTGAAGTTAGCTTGATTTGAATTCCCTTCATCATCATTTGATTGCTTTCCCTTACCATTCTTTTTCTTGTCCTTAGAGTACATAGCTTGACTTATACTTCTATCATTGTCTCCTTTAAGATCCTGCTCAAAGGTTAGCATGTGTCCTAGCAATTGATTAAGATCAAGAGTAAAGTGATCAAGTGACAATTCTATGGACAATATAAAAGGTTTCCACTTCTCATCTCCTCTCACACCTGTAAGTATTTGTCTTACCAACTTTTCCTCTTCAATGTCTTCATCCACTGCTCCCAAGCTATCTGCAATATCTTTCATCCTTGCCACATAATCTGAAATTGATTGTGAGCTCTTCTTCTTGAAGGTTGTGAGCTCAGCCCATAGTGAGGACTTCCTTGACTTAGTAGTATTTTGGAAATGCTCTTCCAAGGCATTCCAAACATCTGTAGCACTTTCCAAACCTCTAATGTGAGGTAAAAGGTAATCATTTACAGCCATGTAGATGATACTCCTTGCTTGAGCATCCTTTCTCATCCAAGTCTTCAACATTGCAAGCTCTTCCCTAGTAGGAATACTAGGATCTGCAAACTCTGGTTTTTCTTCATCTCCTGTAATAAATGATATAAGATCTTTGCTCATGAGGTGTGCTTCCATCCTCATGGACCATGCTGGATAGTTCTCCCTATCTAGCTTATCAATCTGCAAGCTTTCTCCCATCTTGTGTCCACCTGTGTATTGAAATCTTCAAGCTTTACAAACAATGTATGTACCTTTACTTCGAGTTGGACTCCTTTTGCCTTTCTTGATGTCAAATAGTCTTCTCCTCAAGCTTTGACTCCAAGCTTTCACTTCTTAGTCCTTCAAGTGTTGAATTTCTTGAATCTGCAGCAGTCGGGATCCTTCTTTCCTCAATTTGATGTCTCCTGCTCTGATACCACTGATGGAGAATGTTATTCTCCAAAAGAACAACCTATTCTTGTGATTAGAGCACCTCTATACCAAGAATAAGTCAAAACCTTTCACTCATTTAGAGGATCAATTACTAACTATCAAAAGATTAACAAATCTGTGAAGAAGATGAAACACAGAAAAGTCTGCTGCACTATTTCTCCACATTGACCTATCAAACATGTAAAGTTTTTGATGAAACTTTGTACGAAATATCTCCTAGAGATTGCGCACCTCCTCCAAGTTGAATTACTTCAAAAACTTTAGTATAACTTGAGAAATCAACTTCACAAGTTACCTATGTCAGAAACTGTCATTCAGAACAGTCGATTTTACGCCTGCAACTTTTAAGACTTAGTTCTCCTTGAATAGAACCCGTTTTCCAAAATGCTTCTAGACATGAGTAGCTTATCTTCCAACTTAAAGATTAAGCCCTCACTCATGCAAAACTTTAAACTGTGCTAGGAGAAATGATCAAAACATTAACTTCGAAATCTGCGCCTGTTTTAGGAACCAGTGAACATACTTCACATATGAATGTTCCTACACTTAATTCACTCAGCCTGATTACAATTGGAAGCTAAAACTTTGTACAGAGGTCAAGCAACTCTCAACTTAGACTTGTACAAAAGCATTTCACAATTGATCTACTGTAGAAGGAGAACACGCAGAAACATCGGGCGCAAATATTTTCAATTACTCAGAAGAAAATACAGTTGAGTGATGAGAGCTAACTCAACTAACTTTTTCTCTATCTCATGACATCTATCTCCCTCATTCTTGACTTCTAACTATTGTCACATATGCTCTCATACTTGCCCCGACTTTTCTCAAAGTATTTATAGATAAATTTGTACATGATTCTTACTAAACAAAAGATCTAAGTCAGCTATGACTAAACTAATGTACATATGTGTACACTTCTCTTATCCTCTGAATGTAATCTTCTTCCACACTTTAGGAATTGATTCTTCCTTCATCTTTTAATCTTCCAAGCCTTCAATTGGTGATTGGTCTGCACCAACAAACAATACCTATTACAATTATGCTTCATATTAGGAGGATTCAACATTGATAATGAATGCAACTTGTGAAAGGCAAAGTGAAGACCAAAGAGTCTTCTACATTGACTCAAGGTGTAGCAATCACCTGAGTGGCAACATAGCTTTGATGACTGATTTCGAGAATAAGGTAACTAATCATGTAGTTCAAACAGGTGAAAATACAAAGCATAATGTGAAGTCAATTGGATCAGTGAAGGCCAAGGATGGTAGTACTCTCTTGAGTAAGGTTTTGTATGTTCCTACAATTCCTAAGAATCTGATAAGTGTAGGACAAATTGTTGAAAAAGGTTATGAAGTTAGGTTCACTAATGAAGGAGTGTTTGTGGAAGACCCTAGCAATGGGTATAAACAAATTGTTTCAGGAAAGAAAGAAGGAAGATTGTTCACATTGAAGATCCAAGGTAATGTTGTTCATGCCTTGTATACCTATGGAGGACATAAGATCTATGAGTTAGATCTTTGGCACAAAAGGCTTGGACACTTTAATGAAAGAGGTATCAAAGATATGGTTAATAATGGTTCAGTGCTTGGATTGCCTAATGTTGCAGGTCAACATAGGACATACAGTTGTGAGGCATGTCAATTAGGTAAGGCTCATAAGCAATCTTATTCCAAGCATGGTTTTATGTATTCAGAAAAGCTTGAGTTGATACACACAGATGTGTGGGGACCATCAAAGGATTTAAGTATCAATGGCACAAGCTATTATGTGATTTATGTTGATGATGCCACCAGATGGATCACTATATATGTGATCAAAGATAAATCAGAGGTATTCAATACATTCAAACATTATCATGTGTATGCAGAGAGAATTACAGGTCATAAGTTGAAGAGACTAAGATCAAATGGAGGGGGAGAGTATTTCTCTAATGAATTCAGTGATTACTTGTGGAATGCAGGTATAAAGAGAGAGGTTTTTTGCACGTACTCTCCTCAACAAAATGGTGTAGCAGAAAGGAGGAATAGAACTCTTGTTGATTTTGCAAGATCCATGATGAAGGAGAAAAATTGCCCAAATTATTTGTGGGTTGTGGCTGTAAATACAGCTACTTATTTGGTTAATAGATTACCATGTAAAGCTTTGCAGGATATGACACCATATGAGGCATGGTGGGGTAAGAGACCTATTCTAGATCATTGCAAAGTATTTGGATGTTTGGCATATGCATATGTGCCATCTCAATTGAGGCATAAATTGGAGCCTAAAGCTGAAAAATATGTGTTTCTTGGATATGATGATAAGCGGATGGGATATAGGTTGTGGAGTCCATCCACAAAACAATTCCTTGTGTTTAAGGATGTTACATTTGATGAGCAAGGTACTTGGTATGCAGGTACAATAAATATTTATGCAGGTGATAAAGAAATTGTGGATCAAAAGAAAGGTAAATCAAAGGTTCAGATATTTGATGAAGAGAAGAACAATGAAGTACAGGTTGAAATAGAAGAAGTGCCAAGGTTTGATCCAGAATGTGATGAACCAGAAACCTCAAGAAGTGGAGAACTCAGAAGGTCAACAAGACACAAATGGAAACCTACAAGGTATAGCTATGACACTTCGTTTTTGGCTACCAAAGATTATGCTTATATGGTAAAGGCAGATGAAGATCCTTCTACATATGAAGAGGCAAAAGGTAAGGAAAATTGGGAGAAAGCTATCCAGGAAGAGTATGATGCATTGATGGAGAATGAGACTTGGATTCGGTTCCTAAATCAAATAGTCAGAAGATCATTGGGTGCAAATGGGTCTACAAGACAAAGAGATTTGCAGATGGAAGTGTGTCTAGGTATAAAGCTAGACTTGTTGTGAAAGGGTTTGCTCAGACATATGGTGTAGACTATGATGAGACCTATAGTCGTGTGGCAAAGATGACAACCATCAGGACACTCATAGCTATTGCTGCATGTAAAGGTTGGAAATTATGTCAATTAGATGTGAAGAATTCTTTTTTAAATGGTTATATTTCAGATGATGTTTTCATGGAGCAACCACAAGGATTCAGAGATGAAAAGTATCCAGAGTACATATGTAAGCTCAAGAGAGCTTTGTATGGTTTGAAGCAGGCCCCAAGGGCATGGAATTATAGACTTGTGAAGTTCTTGAAAGAACTTGGATTCCAAGTATCAAAGGCAAATAGTAGCTTGCTTGTTAAAGCAAGTGATGATGGGTTCATTTACATGTGCATATATGTTGATGGTATAATTCTTACAGGTATAGATGAGAAAGGCATTCAAAGCTTAAAGAAGCAAATGGAGAAAGAGTTCAAGATTAGTGACTTGGGAGACTTGTCATATTTCTTGGGCATGGAGATCTCATACACTCAACATGGAGTGTATATAACTCAAGAAAGGTATTTGAAGAACTTGTTGATCAAGTTTAAAATGAATGATTGCAGGGTAGCACCTACTCCAATGGAGGTGAATCACAAATTGAGCAGATCTGGTGGAGAAGAGTTCAAGGATATGAAGCTATATCAAAGTTTGGTTGGTAGTCTGATTTATGCTACTTTAACTAGGCCTGATTTGTCATATGCAGTGGGAGTATTATCTCAATTCATGGATTGCCCTAGGAAAGAACATTGGTTTGCAGGACAAAGAGTGTTGAGGTACATTAAGGGTACACTCAAAGAAGGTTTGTATTATGGTTTTACATCAGATACAAACATCAAGATATATAGTGATGCAGATTGGGCAGGTAATCCAGATGATAGGAGATCAACATATGGATACTTGTGTTATGTGGGAGATAAGTTAATTTTATGGTGTTCAAAGAAGCAACACACAATTGCTTTGTCATCTACAAAAGCAGAGTATAAAGGTATGGTGGAAGTTGCAAAGGAAGTGATATGGCTTAAGACTCTGATGAAGAGTTTTGATATCATTTAGAGTACACCCACTATTCATGGAGATAACATGAGTTCATTGTATCTAGCTGCTAATCCTGTTTTTCATGCCAGGACCAAACACATTGAAATTCAATATCACTATCTAAGAGAGAAAGTGATGGATAAAGAGATTGAAGTCATACATACTTCAACAAAAGATCAGATAGCTGATATGCTAACCAAGAGCTTGGATGGACCAAAGCTACAGAGATTCAAAGACATGGCAGGCATAAAGAAGATAGACAAAACCTCAATTGATGATTGAGGGGGAGCTGTTGGTGCAGGGCAATCAACAATTGATGTTTTGATAAAGAGTTGAAGCCAAGGACTGAAGAAAAGATCAAGATATGAAGTATGAAGGAAGTGCATATCCAGAAGATGAAGATGTGTACACATATGTACATTAATTCAGAGATAGTTTACTTATACTTTTGTATAGTCAGGAGCTTGTAAATATTTACCTATATTTATAAGAAAAAATGTCGGGGCAAATATGAGAGAGTGTAGAATACAAGAATCTAGAAGAATTAGAAGTAATTAGACTCTTCAGAAGCATGAAGATTAGCTCTCTCATCCAGCTGTAAAAGTTCTCTAATAATGAAGAAAAAATTGTGCCCGATGTTTCTGTGTATTCTCCTTCTGAGCTTGATCATTTCAAGAATCCTTTTGTAGATATCTAATTTCATAGTTAATGAGTCTATGGTTAAAGTTTGAGAGCCTAATTGTAAACAAGCTGTGAGAATTATGAGTAGGAACATTCATATGTGAAGAAGTGTTCACTGTTTTCTGAAACAGGCACTCAATCTTTAAGTTGAAGGTAAGCTATCTATGGCTAAAAGCATTTGCATAAATGTGTTCTAGATTGAGAGAACCAAGTGTTAGAAGTTACATGTGTCTGAATCGACTTCTCAGAAGAACAATTTTAGACATAGGTGACTTGTTAAGTTCATTTCTCAAGATCCACTGAGTCTTTTGGAATGATTTAACTTGGAGGAGGTGTGCAAACTATATGCGACAGTTGTGCAAAGTTTTATAAAAAACTTTACACATTTGATAAGTCAATGAGAGAGTTATGTGCAGCAGACTTTTTGTAGAGTCTTCTTCTTCAAAGTTTATCCAAAATTTTTATTGAGCCTCCAAAATAGTGAAGGTTTTGAGTTACTCTTGATATTGAGGTGCTCTAAATTCAAGAGTAGCTTGTTCTCTTGGAGATTAACACTCTCCATCAAATTCATATCCAAATCAATGAAATAGTGAGATAAGAAGATCTGATAGGGTAATGTTTCTAGTTGAAAAACCTACCTATGATTCAATCATGGCTAGGTAATATGCACATATGCCCAAGGTTGTTGAGGACCCCACATGCTTTGAAGAAGAAAATACATGCAGGGGATGGAAAGAGGCTATACACGAGGAAATAAAAGCCTTGGAGGTTCAAGAAGGCACTATATGGTCTTCTTTATAAGATGTTTCTTAAATATTGGAGTCATATATAATAATAATGGTAGCTGGATAATGTTGACAAACTACATCTTGGATGTATTGAAGAAGTATGGACTCAAATGGTGCAAACCATTGAGCAACCCAATGGCACTAAACATGCAATCGACCTCAATGGAAGCTAATGAAGCTCAAGATGCACTTTTGTATAGGTGAATAGTGGGTAGAGAACTTCAATTAGAAAATTTTCATATTGTATTTTTGTGTGTGCAAAAGCTCTCCAAATCAATCCTTAAGATTTCAAAGAATCGTGATTTTGAGTGAACAGAGGTATCTATGAGTATACCTATGAGGCCATCTATGCTTCAAGGGTACATAGGGAACCTCCACAATCTCCCATCATATTCATCTCTCTCTCTCTCCTCTCTCTATCTCACTCTCTCTATGTCTCATGTGTTGGAAAGAAAAATAAGAAAATGACCATACAATCACGATCACACACACATACATACACACACACACATACATACATACATACATACATACATACGTACATACATACACACACACACACACACACACACATATATATATATATATATATATATATATATATATATATATATATATATATATATATATATATATATATATATATATATATATATATATATATATATATATATATATATATGTATGTATGTGTGTGTGTGTACATACATACATATGTATACACATACACACACACACACACATATATATATATATATATATATATATATATATATATATATATATATATATATATATATATATAGAGAGAGAGAGAGAGAGAGAGAGAGAGAGAGATACATAAAATCATACATACAATCATACATACATACATACATACATACATACATACATACATACATACAAACCCACATACATATGTGCATACATACATAAGTATGTAAATACATACATACATACTTACATACAAGCTTACATACGTACATACATACAAACATAAATACATACATACATACATATGAACATACATATATACGAATATACATACATACATAAATACATAAATGTTGATATATTTAGGTAGTGATGTGTGTGAACACACTAGGACCATCGGGGCACTTTTTTCCCTCTTTAGGAGGTTTTTTCCCCCGACTTGTATATATGCCTATAGCCCTAAGAGATTACTTATCTTTGTACATTTGACTAGTAATACATTCAGTATTGTTTATTGTGCTCCAAGCTTCTTCTTCTTCCTTGTGCTATTCGCGTGCTTTTGCAGACATCTAACTCCAACAATTGGTATTAGAGCAGGTTGCCACTTCATCTAGGGTGTCATCTATACCTTTGTGATTGCAATCTCAGAAGCGCATAAAATTTGGTGAGCACACTCAAGATGTTTGAGAGATCAAAACTGCTTCACTTTGTGGTGTCGAAATCACGATCTGAGCTTGTCTGGGCCTTCGAATGCACTATCACAATCCTTGTGTAGGCTATTTCGTCTTTTTGTGCCAAAGACATATACTAGTTTTGGTTTGCCAGTATAAGCATCTTGAAGTTTGCTATAGGTTTAGCAAAACTCATCAACGTACTTCTTTTCAACATTTTTAGATATAGTCATTTCTTTGCATCAAGGTATGTTAGTCAGTGGCCATGGATGAAAGCAATGATGTATTTTGTATGTTGGCTATTGAGGATCAGTTGGATGATACAAATTACTCATTATGGGCTTATATGATGCGACATGTATTGGTTGAAAAAGGACCGTGAAACATTGTGCAGGGTGTTGAAAGTCGTCCTATTACACTTGTAAATACAGGTACCAGAGCTGATGGGATGGTGTCGAAGATGGTGATATTCTACAAATTCTTGTTCGTGCTGCGGTTTTTGCTGCACCTAC
Source organism: Ceratopteris richardii (assembly GCA_020310875.1). Lineage (NCBI taxonomy): Eukaryota > Viridiplantae > Streptophyta > Polypodiopsida > Polypodiales > Pteridaceae > Ceratopteris > Ceratopteris richardii. The sequence continues at coordinate 128,307,172 of CM035416.1, read as the reverse complement.
TATAGAGCAAATTCGTTGGGATGGCTGAGATGCTTAGGCACATGCACTGATGTCTATCACACTTGCCATTATTCCCCACATTCAGTCTTGCACAATAGCCAAGGATATTTTGGATACACTTACCACATTGTATGAGGCTAGGAATGAGGCTCGTGTTGCTTAGTTCCGAAAACAGTTGGAGAGTGAGCATATGAAGAAGGTGATTCTATGGATAGTTTTCTAACAAAAATCAAAGACGTGAAGGAACAGTTGATTTTTGCTGATGAGGTTATACCAGATAGCTCACTTGTGTAGACCCTTCCGAATAGTCTCCATTTGATGATGAAAGGCAATCCAAATGCCTTCATTTGATGATGAAAGGCAATCCAAATGCCTTGTCATTTGAGGAGTTAGCTTATACTCTTCATTTGATGATGAAAGGCAATCCAAATGCCTTGTCATTTGAGGAGTTAGTTTCTGTTCTCTTGTAGGAGGATTATTCTAGGTAGAAGAGGTCTATTATGCATGTTTTAGATCAAGCTTTCCTCGCTATTCAGAAGGGCAAAGGTAAATGGAGCTCATCTACTAGTAAGCAAAAATCTGCAAATGCTACACATTCAAAGAAGGAATACAAAGATGAGAAGAAATTAGAAAAGCAAAAATTGTTTTGCAAATACTACAAAGCAAATGATCATGTCATTAAGAGCTGTCCAAAACTAGCTGCTAAAGAGGCAAAGAAAAAGGAGGCTAAAATGGTTGTTGCAGAGGCCTCTACACCAAAAACAGTGTCTGCTAATCTTATGTAGAATGAAGAATGGGCATTTACTATTGTTTGCAATTTTGATCCATTTTCTCATGAGCAGTGTATGTCTGCAGTAGACTCAGATGTTTGGTATTTTGATAGTGGGGCAACCAAACATATTACCTCGCAGTGCAGTTTCTTCACTTCACTCAAGCCTGCCCCTAAAAGGTGAAATGTCCATTCAGTTTATGCATGTTGATGGTGAAATGGCTTTGTGTCAAACGAAATACATTGACACATTATTGTAGCGTAAAGACTATAAAACTATTGCCACTCCTATGGAGACCGGTTTACGGTTGAGTTTTCATGATGCCAGAGATGCATTTGATGTTGTTCTCTATCAGCAGGTTGTTGGATGCTTGATTTACTTATGCATTACTCGGCCAAATATTCGGTTTGATGTCTCACAGATGAGCAGGTTTATGCATTGCCCAGGTGACAAGTATTGGCAAGCAGTTAGGCGCATCTTTCGCTACTTGAGTGGTACCCATCTACTTGGGTTGTTTTATCCCAAGGGGAGATCACTACCGCTAGATTTGCATGATTTTTCTTTCTCTGACTAGGCTGGTTGCTATGACACTCGTGTGTCCACTAGTGGTTTTTGCTTCATGCTTGCTAGTTCATGCATATCTTGGCTGAGCAAGAAGTAGCCTACTAGGGCCACTTCTAGTTTTGAGGCTGAGTATAGGGCAACTTTCACACAACTATTAAGCGTGTGTGGCTCAGACACCTTATGTCTAATTTTGGTGTTGGTCAGTCTTTTGCCACCACCATCTTCACTGACAGTCATAGCACATTGGCAATTGCGAGGAACCCCGTGTTCCATGCTCGCACTAAGCACATTGAGGTGCATTATCATTATGTGAGGGAGAGGTTCTTCACTAGAGAGATCAGCTTGGCATATATGCCCACACAGGAGAACATTGCAGACCTTTTCATGAAGGCTCTGCATAGGGGAAAGTTTGAAGCTTTTCGCAAAGCTTTGGGCTTACTTCCTTTTGTGGATTGATTCCACATAGCTTCACACTTTCTTATACATGAGTGATAGTTCCTTGTTTAGTGCATCACTCCCAGGGGAGATTTGTTGATATATTTAGGTAGTGATGTCTGTGAACACAGTAGGACCACTCGGGCAGTTTTTTCCCTCTTTAGGAGTTTTCTTACCCCGAGCTTGTATATATGCCTATAGCCCTAACTGGTTACTTATCTTTGTACATTCTAGTGGTAATACATTTAGTATTTTGTGTTGTGCTCCAAGCTTCTTCTTCTTCCTTGTGTTGTTCACGTGCTTTCGCAGACGTCTAACTCCAACAATACATACATACATGCTTATATACATACATTATATATATATATATATATATATATATATATATATATATATATATATATATATATATATATATATATATATATATATATATATATATATATATATGTGTGTGTGTGTGTGTGTGTATATGTATACACACACACACACACACACATATATATATATATATATATATATATATATATATATATATATATATATATATATATATATATATATATATATATATATATATATATATATATATATATATATGTGTGTGTGTGTGTGTGTGTGTGTGTGTGTACGTTTGTATGCATGTATGAATGTATATATGTATGTATGCATGTTTGTATGATCTATATGTACATATACATACACACACACACACATATATATATATATATATACATACATACATACATATATATATATATATATATATATATATATATATATATATATATATATATATATATATATATATATATATATATATATATATATATATATATATATATATATATATATATAGTCAAGCTTGACAATAAGATTTGGTAATGGAAGAATATGCTACTTAATGTGTTGGGGCATATAAATGTGATCAATACATTCATAATCTATTCCATAATTTTGCTTCTTTGTCTACTCAAAGGCCTATAGACAAGGAAAGAGAGAGACTGGAAAGAATTTGAGTAAATGTTCTCTAGATAGGTGACCCAAATAGAAAGAGGTGTCCAAAACCATTTACGAAATTTAAACTAGTTAGAAGGACTCTAGGGATTTGGGTATTCATGATGTTGAAGTATGGCCAACAAGCCTAGAACTAAATGGATGATTAACATAAGAGCAATGAGAGAGCCACTTGGACCAAATTGAGCCCTAGAAATTATGATCTCCTTACTCTTGACAATCTTACTAGATGGAGGGGATTATAATTAATCATTTTCTTGTTCGCCCCTTTCTCAACTACTCCTAAAGGTTCTAATGTTGTATGCTACTTATGGAAGGGATGGAACAATATGAAACCCTAGTGCACCATTAGTAATGATTGGAACTATGTCGTCGACATTAGAAAGCATAACTCTTTTGTTTGTCATTCGTTGGAATCCATAGAGTTAAATTTGAGAACCTCCAAAGAGCTAAAAAATTATGAAACAATGGATTTCATATGTGGAAGCATATTTGGAAACAAAATCGAAGAGATTGGATCAAAGTTGAAGATCATTAACCAACCCATAGAGTTGACTACGATGGTTGGGGCCTTTTAAGAAGTAGAATTAATTCCTAGGATGAAACTGGGATTCCCTTTTTCCTGGCCAATATCCCCCTTGCTTGAAAGATTCGAGATGGAAAAATGGAAAAAACAATGGAGGTGTCTCCAAGAATCAAGAGAAATCTAGAGTCTCATTATGCATTTAAGAAGAAGTTGTGTGCGAGTTGGTCATCACTCAGATGCAATTTCAAGTTCAAGGGCTTGTGGTACCCTCTTAACGAGAAGAAGAAATAGGTCCTTATATGGAATATTCTTCACTAGGGCGTATGGACTAATGTCAAAGTTTATAAAATTTATGGTGCATCCTTGTGGTACAAAAGATGTAGTAGTGGCATAGAGGAATTGGGTAACTTGTTTTTGTCATGACCTAAGACTATGCTAGTGTGGTAGAGCCTCTTCTAGATTCTCGTGTTGTCATATCATATGAAGTAAAGCAAACTAGATGGAGAGGATTAGAAGTAATCATTCTCTTGTTCTCTTCATTCTTGATGACTCCTAAAGGTTCTAATGTTCTGTGCTACTTATGATCGGGATGGAACAATATGAAACCCTAGTGCACCATTAATAATGATTTGGAGTAGGTCGTTGACATTAGAAAGCATAACTCGTTTGTTTGTCAATCCTTGGAATCGATAGAGTTGAATCTGAGATTATGAAACAAAGGGTTTCATATGTGGAAGCAGCTTTGGAAACAAAATCGAAGAGATTGGATCAAATTTGAAGATCATTAACCAACCCGTCCAGTTGACTAGGATGGTTGGTTCCTTTTAAGACGTAGAATTAATGCCTATGATGAAACTAGGACTCCCCTTTTTCGTGGCCAAGATCCCGCTTGATTCAAAGATTTGAGATGGCAAAATGGCAAAAAAAAATGGACCTATCTCCAAGAATCAAGAGAAAGCTAGAGTCTCATTATGCGTTTAAAAAGAAGTTGTGTGTGAGTTGGTCCTCACTCAGATGCAATTTCAAGTTCAAGGGCTTGTGGCACCCTCTTAACAAGAATAAGAAAACGCTCCTTCTATGGAATATTCTTCACTAAGGGGTACGAACCAATGTCAAAGTTTGTAAAATTTATGGTGCAACCTTGTGGTACAAGAGATGCAGTTGTGGCATAGAGGAATTGGGTAATTTATTTTTGTCTTGACCTAAGAGTATGCTAGTGTGGTAGAGCCTCTTCTAGATTCTCGTGTTGCCATATCATATGAAGTAAAGCAAACTACATGGAGAGGATTAGAAGTAATTATTCTCTTATTCTTTCCATTCTTTAATGACTCGTGGAGGTTCTAATGTTGTGTGCTACTCATGGAAGAGGTGGAACAATATGAAACCCTAGTGAACCATTAGTAATGATTGGAAGTAGGTCGTTGACATTAGAAAGCATAACTCTTTTGTTTGTCAATCCTTGGGATCCATAGAGTTGGATGTGAGACCCTCCATAGAGCTAAAAGATTATGAAAGAAAGGGTTTCATATGTGGAAGCACTTTTGGAAAGAAAATAAAAGTGATTGGATCAAATTTGAAGATCAGTAACAAACCCATAGAATTGACTTCGATGGTTGGTGTCTTTTAAGACAGAGAATTGATGCTTAGGATGAAACTAGGACTCGCCTTTTTCCTCGCCAAGATTCCCCTTGCTTGAAAATTTTGAGATAGAAAAATAGCAAAGAAAATGGAGGTGCCTCCAAGAACTAAGAGAAATCTAGACTCTCACTATGCATTTGAGAAAGAGTTGTGTGTGAGTTGGTCATCGCTCATATACAATTTCAAGTTCAAGGGCTTGTGGCACGCTCTTAATGAGAATAAGAAAGCCGTCTTTATGTGGAAAATTCTTCACTAGGGGGTGCAGACCAATGTCAACGTTTGTAAATTTTATGGTGCACCCTTGTGGTAGAAGAGATGCAGTAGCGGCATAGAGGAATTGGGTAACCTTCTGTTGTCGTGTCCTAAGAGGATGCTAGTGTAGGAGAGCCTCTTCTAGATTCTCATGTTGCCATATCATATGAAGTAAAAGCAAACTTTCCTTTGGTCAAGCTATCGGTTGCTCCTCAGACTTGTGAAACATTGTTCAAAGAAAATTACTCTAGAAAATTTGGAAGGAAAGCTGTGTGACCAACTTTAAAAAACTTCTTAAAGAGTGGTTCCTCAAAAAATCCTTAGGATATCTAGGTAAAAGAATTCATGATTGTAGAAAGCTAACCCCCTTCAGACATTATTCACATTATTCGGTGTTCATTATTAAAAACAACAATTTGAAACGTAAGTGGATCCCCCAAGAAAAGGTTTTAACTTCATTTGTTATTCTCGTTAATGATTTTTTTTTTCTTCCTTGGTTGTTTTGGGAAAAAAAAGGCGACCATAAACTATTTAGAAATTGCTAAGCAAAAACAAAAACAAAAGCAAAAGTTAACGGAACTTGGTTATTTCCGAAAACAAAGGCGAGGACAAACTATTTAGATAAAGCAACAAGAAAAGCAAAAGCTAACGTTGGTTATTTTCGGAGAAGAAAGGCGACGACAAACTATTTGGATACTGCTAAGCAAAAACAAAAGCAAAAGCTCTAACGCAACTGACGACGAAGCGAAGCTAAAAGCGCACCGTAGTATGTTTAAATATGAGGGAGACTCGACATCCACACGAAGCCATCGCCCATCCTCACAGTGCATTCGTAAAGCAATGGCAGACATCGAAGAAATGAACATGGATGGCACAACACGACAAGGTGTGCGACGGACGTTACGAACACTGCTTGCCATACTGTCTATGACAGTATGGGTAGGAGCTATAGTAATGTCGGCACTTCATTGGAAGGTACCTTCCTCTATCGGGAAAGTTTTTGCCGGCATAAGTATAATGCTGCTCCTCGTTTTTATCGCGAATTTCTGTGAAGAATTCTACCCTGCGCGACATCTAGAACCAGAATCTGGACAAGCTGTCATCTTTATTCGTGTCGATCGAACAAACATAGATGACGCGCGACATCTAAAACCAGAATCTGGACAAGCTACCATCTCTATTCGCGTCGATCGAACAAACATAGATGAAGAAGAGATCAACCGCCGATGCGGCGCTCCCTAAGGTTCCCTTCGCGGATGCTTGCAGCAGAGCTCGATATGCTGATGTGGGTACTGATTGTGGCATTTGTTTGGAGGAATTCGAGCTCAATGACGAGGTGCACGTACTCACGCCTTGCGATCATGCGTTCCATGTACACTGCATAAGGAGGTGGATCGCATTGACGATGTCTTGCCCAGTATGTCGCGGGCGCGTTCTGATTCAGAGGATCGATAATCCACTTACGCAATCAGATGCAGCTCCTTCTCAGCAGACCTCTTGCGTGCATTCGTGACGTAGACGACAGATGCCGCAGCTGTTCTTTTCACGGACAAGAAGCACCGTATATAATCATCTGCGAGAAGCAACTAAAAGAGGAACCGCGTCATACAAAATATATTTCATATTCGAGCATATGGTCAGATTATCCGAAGAAGACATGGATGAGGAAGGCGTTGAATCTGCCAGAAGTCATTGTAACGAGGCCTTGTATAGTAAAGCTACGTCTGTCTTTCTGTTTCGTATCATCTGTATGGTGCAGAACTGGCGATGGCACTTAGTATTCGTTAAAGGGAAAGTACAGCTGCATAGATGGAAAAGCTATTATGGAAAAAATCAGGTTGAATATGTTCAATGAAGGGGAGTAATTTAAATTGTTGTATCCATACCTCAAGATTTTCAATCAAGAACCCAACCTTTCCATTCAAGAATTTCTATCAAAAGCTCAAGCGTTCACTTTTATTACAGTACAAAAAAAAAAAGCTCTTTCATTTCCTTTTGTGGTAACCTTCATCCATATTTCGTCATGATTATTTTGCATTGGGCTCCTCTTTTTGTTCGCTAGATTATGAGCATTTAACGCCTTGGTTTTTGGGCCTCAATGCATCATATTTTTATTGTGAAATATTTTTATTGTTTCATATGGAATGTAAAGTTATTGGAGAGATATTTTCCACTGTAACCTATACACTAAATTGAAATGTTTGCATTTATAGAAAATCCAATACGATCATCATAAAAAAATATGATGCATGGAAAGCCGTGAGTTCAATGTATGTATTGATATATTTTGGCAGTTTTTGGCTCAAATATGATAACATGGCCTTTTTCATAATTCGATAGAAAAGGATTTTTCGTTATCGTAATAGAATGTTTCTCTTGAAGAGAAGTTTATTCCGTATTTTGAAATAGGCATAAGACGTATTGAATAGACCTGCTTCCCCTTCTGTATCAAGAACCCTTATTCAAGAACCCTTACATTGAGTATAATGAAAACTGTGGAAATTGTGGAAGGACAAATCATGCTACCTTTCAAAAAACTCATGGGTATTTTACCAAATTGTTATTTCAACTTCTAACATGCAAATATCATCCACCTTAGTGTAAATTTGTCTTCTGAATTATGAAGAACTCAATCTAAGTAGCGAGTCTTTGGTGTAACTTTTAGTCGTTATGTTGATAAAACATATAACAACAATATGTATGAGATATCAATGTGCCTCAAATTCCGGTCATCGGAAGTTCAACAACCATCATGTATGTGCTCTTAACTAAGGTAACCATAATTCATCGGATTCATTACACATGTGCCCTTAATTCTCCGTTCGGTGAACCAAAAAGTGCAACTCGATCATTCGAAAAAGCATACATGTGCCCTCCCTACTTGAAGAAGGAAAGCTTAAAATGCACTGTAGTATGTTTAAATACAATGGAGAGTAGACATACACAGAAAACCGTCCTCCATCCAAACACCGAAATTCTTAATAGGCTTTCGATTACTGTAATCATTGTAATCACTGTAATTATATCACTGTAATCATTGACAATTATATTCAAATTTTTAGGGAAAAGGTTAGCCTGCTTCCCCTTCAAAATCAAGAACCCTTAGATTGACTACAATGAAAACTGTGGAGATTGTGGAAGCTGATGTGCTTTCCTTATCGTACTACAATGCCAAATGATGATACCTTTCAAAACACTCATGGGTAATTTATGAAATTGTTATTCCAACTTCTAACATGCAAATATCATCCACCTTAGTGTAAATTTGTTTTTTGAATTATGAAGAACTCAATCTAAGTAGGGGTCTAAATTTAAGCAGTTATGTTGATAAAACATATAACACCAACATGTATGGATATCAATGTGCCCCAAATTTTGGCCATCGAAAGTTCAATGATCGTCGTGCATGTGCCCCTAACTAGGGTGACCATAGTTCATCGGATCATTATAGTTGTGCCCGTAATGCTGCCCCTAATTCTGTGTTCAGTGAACCAAAAAGTTCAATCCAATCACTTGAAACGACATACATGTGCCCTCCATATCTGAAGAAGGAAAGCTAAAAGCGCGTTGTAGTATGTTTTAATACGATGGAGACTAGACATACACAGAAAATCGTCCTCCATCCAAACACCAAAATTCTTAATTTTTTATTTGAATTTGTAAGCAATGGAAAACATCGACGAAGCCCACAAGGGAGAGGGTGCACAATAGAGAAGGTTTGCGACAGACGTTATAAATAATGCTCTCCATATATTGTTGATGACAAATAATGCTCTCCATATATTGTTGATGACAGTAACCTTAGGAATAACAATAATGTCGGCACGTCATTGGAAGGTGCCTTTCTATATCATCTTAGTATGGGTGGCGTATAGTAGAGGATAGAAATATAGCGCTTTTAAGGCGTGCAATAGTATTTCTTTATACATGAAATGAATGTTGTAAGACTTGAAGATATAACTCATGCATATTTCCTTTGCTCTTGGGCCGAGCAACACATCTAAAAATGTCTACAATCGGGAAGAGCCACTATCTTAAGTTAACCAATCTTTATGATTGAATACTATCAATTTCAAACCACAATAAAAGCAATAATATGTTTAGAGAGTACAAGGTCTAGAGAAGAATACCAACAACACAAAGAAGAAGAAGAAGAAGAAGAAGAAGAAGAAGAAGAAGAAGAAGAAGAAGAAGAAGAAGAAGAAGAAGAAGAAGAAGAAGAAGCTTGGAGCACAACACAATACCGAATGTAGTATCAAGTGAATGTAAAATGATAAGTGATCCGTTAGGATTGTAGGTGCATATACAATCAGGGGGGGCTCTAAACAGGGAAAATGCCTCCACAATCCTAAGTAGGAGTGATGCAGTGAACAAGGAGCTCGCACTCATGTATAAGGAAGGACCAAACTATGTAGAAAGAGATCAATCCACAAAAGGAATTAAGCCCAAAGCTTTGTGAAAAGCTTCAAACCTTTTCCTAGGGAGATCCTTTGTTAAAAGGTGTGCAATATTATCTTGAGTGTGAAGAGAAGCATCTGCCTCGTAGAGAACCTCTCTCTAACATAATGATAGTGCACCTAAATGTGCTTTGTGCGAGCATGGAACACATGTTCCTTGCAACTGCCAATGCACCTTGACTATGAGTGAAGATTCTAGTGGCAGAATATTGACCAACACTCAAATAAGCCAACAAGCATCTAAGCCACACACACTCAATGGTCATTGTGAAAGTTTTCCTATACTCAACCTCACAACTAGAGATGGACATAGTAAGCTACTTTTTGCTCAACTAAGATATGCATGAGCTACCAAGCATGAAGAAAAAGGCCATTGATGCACACATGAGTGTCATGGCAATTAGCCAAGTATAAGAAAAAAAAAAGCATGTAAATTTGGTGATAATGACCCCCCCCCTTGGGACAACACAATCCAAGAATACAAGTACTACTCAAGTAGCAAATTGTGCACTTAATTACACACCAATACTTGAGACCTATGCAATTCATAAGCCTTCTCATCGGAGAGAAAACAAATTGAATATTAGGCATGTTAGGCATAAGTAAATCATGCATCTAACAATCTATTGATAGAGTACAACATCAAGTGCAACTCCAACATCATTAAAACTCAACCTATTCCCATGTGAGTGGCAATAGGTTTGCAATCTTCAAGGCCAAAACATTGTGGCAACTGGTAAACATATTTTGTTTCATAAAAATCTATTCCCCCATCAACTTATATAAAGTGAAATGTCCAAATAATGATGCAAATGCTACAAATATGATATCTCAAAAGAGGTATTTAAATCATCCTTAAAGTCAGCAATATGCTTCTCATTAGGACCAATGGGCAGCATTTCATCAACATATACAACAATGATGCGATGTATATCATGTTCACACTTAACATATGAGCCCCTCTCAATTGGATTTTTCTCAAAACCATGTGCAATTAGGTACTCATGTGTCTTACCATATCAAGCACGTGGTGCCTCCTTCAAACCACTTAATGCCTTTTTCAACCTACACACTTTGTTTTCATGCCCTTTCTCAACAAAACCATGGGGTTGAAATCTATACACTTCCTCATGTAAGTCATGATTTACAAATTCTTTTTTAATGTCCAAATGATGCACATTCCCCCCATGATGAGCTGCAAGTGCATAAATGCGATGAACATAGGTCATTCAACATGTGGGAGCAAAGGTCAAATCAAAATCAATGCCTCTCTTTTTAGCACAACCTTTTGAAAAAAGCCAAGCCTTATACTTGTCAACTATTCCATTAGGCTTGCATTTCAACTTGTATACCCATTTAGTTCCAATGGCCTTTTTCATGGGGGCACATTACATGAAGATGAAGTACCATTCTTCATAATAGTATCATATTCTAATTGCATAGAAGCCATCCAATTTTTTGAGTTTTGTACTTCATTAAAAGAAATAGGCTCATTATCATCACAAAGACTAGAGGCAGCCATTGCACAACAATGTGATGAAAATGAATCACTATGAAAGCCTAAAGGAGTATGATATGACAATGATGCATCTACTTTGTTAGCTCTAAAAGTCTACACAATCCATTTCACCACAATTTAGGCCTCTTATAAGTGAGTCCTCTCATTAAGAAGTGCATCATGTGAATTTTGAATCATAAATGGATTGATTTGCATCATAATCTGAAACTTGTAAAGGCCGGTAAATTTCCTCATTTGGACCAACATTAGATGTTCCACTTGGGAAAAGAGGTAGCAAACTATCATACACATCCTTTAAGCTAACTATTTCTCTTTGGTACATCAAAGTAATGGATGAATATAGATATAGCCTTTGCTTGCTAAAATATATCCAACGAAAATACATTGCTTGCTTTACCATCCAATTTTTTGCATCATTTTTCATGCACTAACGCATATGCAAAACAACCAAAGACACACATTTGACCAATAGATGTTATGCAAACATGCCAAGCCTCATTTGGCGTGATTAATTATTGTGCTTTGGTAGTACACCTGCTAAGTACATATGCTACATATGTAACCACCTCAAGCGAGAAGCTATGTGGTAAAGCATGACTTTTGACCATTCACCTTGCCATCTCCATGAGAGGCTTATTATTTCTTTCACAAGCTCCATTTTTTTGAGGTGTATATGGACTATGTAGTGATTTTATTTTCCTATGATCAACCAAAATGCATTTTATCATCCAAAAACTAAATGCATCAACAAGAATGCATTTAGTATGTGGACGATAGAGAAGATAGTCTTTGCTTGCTTAACTATATCTGAAAAAAATACATTTTGTTGCTTTATCATCCAATTTCTTGCATTGTTGTTCATCCACTAATGCATATGATAGACAACCAAGGACACACAATTGACCAATAGATGGTATGCAACCATGCCAAGCTTCGGTCAAAATTTTGTTGGAGCTTTCTGCTTGCTCATTTTCTCTAGGATACTAAGCACATGACTTCTTGTGGTAAATCTTATACCCATCAAAAATGTGTTGCAACAAGTGATTCACAAAATAAGTCCCCCTATCACTAGTGCCCTCTAGGTGGCATCCAAATCGTGAAGAAAATCTGTTTATATAATATGAACTTGGCCACCATTCATGCAGTTTCATCAGAAGTATCCTTAACTTCTACCCATTTTGTCCAATAGCATATAAGCATCAAAATATACCTTTATTACTAGGTTCATCTGTTGGACTAATGGGTCGAATGAAATCAAGGCCCCACCACTCAAAAGGTTACCACCTAGTTGCGATCACTAAGGGTTGGAAATTCAGCTTTGTTGGATGAGGAACACAACTTTGAGAGTGTTCCAAGTCTTCCCCCTTGAGATTTCCTTCACTGTGCACGACTTCAAGAAAAAGGTTTACTTCTTACAAATAAACACATTTGTGAAGAATATCACCTCGGTAATATTTATATAATTGATCATTTATGAGAGAAAGTGTTTTTTCTTTAAACAATAGCTTCCTTTCCTCAAATGGCGACATGCGTATAGGAAAATATTGCGGAGTGTTGAATCATTGTATTTCTGCATAACAATCAATTTGAGCCGCCACAATGAAAAGGTTGTTATCTAGGGGCTCATTATTAATACGTGTTTGGCCTATCACTCTTGGACATCCTTGAAACTTGCCTAGTTTGATGTGGATTTCAAAATCATATTCTTCAAAGAGAAGTAGCCACCGCAAACCCTTCCAACTTCTCTAGGCTTATTTATTAAATATTTTGGTGGTTGATGGTTTGAGATGAAAAACAAATGTACACCTAGAAGATAGTTTTGAAACTTTTAATGTGTAAATACAATAGCCAAACCTTCTCTTTTCCTTGTACTATAGTTTTGTTCAGCGTTTGTAACAAACCTACTTGCATATGCAATGGGCTATTGCACCTTATGTGCTAATGTTATGCCAAAATTGCTCTAACTACATGAATAGTTGCATCTTTATGCACATGAAACTCAAGAGACCAATCATGAATAGTTAGCAGAGGTGTACTACATAACCTTGGCTTTATCTCTTCCAAATCCTTCTTTGCTTTAGGACTCCATGAGAAGGGTAACTTCTTGCTTTTAAGCCTTCAAAAGGGTTTACTTATTTTTCAATACGGTTGAATAAATTTCTGATGGTATCTTGCATGGCCCACAAAGCTTTGCAGTTCCTTGAGAGTCTACAAAATAGGCATGGCTAAGATGCAAGCTAACTTAGCTAGATCAATAGTTATTTCTTTAACAAAAAGTATCTGGCCAAGGAGAGTACCTTTAGTTTATATATTTAGGTAGTGATGTGTGTGAACACACTAGGACCGCCGGGTACTTCTTTCCCTCTTTAGGAGGTTTTTTCCCCCCGGCTTGTATATACGCCTATTGCCCTAATGGGCTACTTATCTTCGTACATGCTCTAGTAATACATTCAATATTGTGTGTTGTGCTCCAAGCTTCTTCTCCTTCCTTGTTCGGTTCGCATGCTTTAGTAGACGTCTATCTCCAACAATTGGTATCAGAGCAGGTTGCCGCTTCATCTAGGGTGCTGTGGACACTCCTCTAGTTGCAATCTCAGAATCGCATGAATTTTGGTGAGCATACCCAATGTGCTTTCGAGATGAGAACAACTTTGCTGTGTGGTGCCGAAATTGCAATCTGAGCTCTTTTCGGCCACCGAGCGCACTATCGTAGTGCTTGTGCAGGCTATTTTGTCTTCTTGTGCCAAAGGTATATACCAGTTTGTGTTCGCCAGTATAAGCATCTCAAAGTCTGCTACAAGTCTAGTGGAATTCCTCTGGGAAATTCTGTTCAACTTCTTGAGATACAATCAATTTTCTGCATGAGGGTATTTTAGTCACTGGCCATGGTTGAAAGCAGTGATGTATTCCGTATGTTGGCTATTGAGAATAAGTTGGATGGTACCAACTACCCGTTATTGGCTTATATGATGCGACATGTATTGGTTGCAAAAGGACGTTGGAACATTGTGCACGGTGTTGAAAAACGTCCTATCAGACTTGCAACTGTTACAGCTGTAGGTACAAAAGCTGAGGCAGAAGGTGTCGAAGATGATGGTATTCTGCATATTCCTATTCGTGCTATGGTTTCTGCTGCACCTACAGCAGCGCAAATTTGTTGGGATGGCAGAGATGCCATGGCACATGCATTGATAGCTTTGTGTGTCAAATGAGCCATTATTCCTCATATTCGCTCTTGCAGAACAGCTAAGGATGCTTGGGATACACTTACCACCTTGTACCAAGCTAGGAATGAGGCTCATGTTGCTTACCTCCAAAAATAGTTGGAGAGTGAGCACATGAATGAATGTGATTCTATGGACAATTTTCTAACAAAAATCAAAGACTTGAAGGAACAATTGATTTCTGCTGATGAGGTTATACCAGATAGCTCACTTGTGCAAACTGTTTTGAATGGTCTTCCTGATTCATATCAGAGTTTTGCTTCTACTCTTCGGTTAATGATGAAAGGCAATCCAAATTCCTTGTCATTTGAGGAGTTAGTCTTTGTTATATTGCAGGAAGATCAGCCCAGGCAGAAGAGGTCCATTATGCAGGTTGCAGATCAAGGTTTCCTCGCTAGTCAAAATGACAAAGGAAAATGGAGCTCTTCAATTAGTAAGCAAAAATCTGTAAATGCTGCACATTCAAAGAAGGAAGATAAAGATGAGAAGAAATAAAAAAAGCAGAATTTGTTTTGCAAGTACTGTAAGTGGAATGATCATATCATAAAAACTGTCCAAAACTAGCTGCTAAAGAGGCAAAGAAGAAAGAGGCTGGAATGGTTGTTGTAGAGGCCTCTACACCAAAAATAGAGTCTCCTAATCTTGTGCAGGAAGAAGAATGGGCGTTTACTACTATCTGCAGTTTTCACCAATCTTCTCATGAGCAGTGCATGTATCTACAAGACTCAGATGTTTGGTATTTTGATAATGGGGCAACCAAACATATTACTTCGCAACACAGTTTCTTCTCTTCACTCGAGCCTGTCCTTATAGGGAATATTGTTACATGTGACAACAAATCCTCTTATCCTATTATGGGAGTTGGTAAGATCATTTTGACTACTACTGATGGTAGTTCTTTCACTTTGTCAGATGCTTTATTTATGAGAGGGATCAAGAAGAACATGTTATCAGTTTTTGCATTAGCCAAGATTAGCTTTGTTGTGAAATTTGTTGAGGACAGGTGTACATTTCATGATCTGTCAAATGAAGATGTGATTATTGTTTTTGGCATTTTATGTCATGGGCTGTATAAGCTCGTAGACTATGAAAGATCTCTGAATGATTTGGCATGTGTAGTACATGATTCTAAGGCTATGTCAGATGGAAAGCTTTGGCATGCATGCTTTGATCATCTAAATTTTCTTAGTTTGCTACGCCTGCAAAAATTTGAAATGGTGTCCTCTTTGGCCAAACTTGAGGCACCTGGAAAACATGTTTGTGAAGGCTGTGTTTTGTGCAAAATGCAGCGTTCCTCATTTCCAAAAGATGGTTCAGTTCGAGCTACTCTAAAATTGCAGCATGTACATAGTGATGTCTATGGTCTTATGCAGACACCTTCTTTTGGAAATTATCTTTACTTCATGACTTTCATTGATGATTTTTCTAGACATGCATGGGTATATCCATTGAAGGCAAAGTCGGAAGTGTTCATGTGCTTCAAACAATTTTTGGTTTTGACTGAAAATCTATCAGCATGTAAAATGGGCACCCTCCGTTCAGATTGAGGGGGGGAATATATGTCTTCTGATTTTAATGCATTTTTGGCTCAACGTGGGATAAAACACCAGTGTACAGTGCCATATACACCTCAACAGAATGGATTTTTTGAACAAAAGAACAGGTCACTTATGGAGATGGCGAGGTGTATGGTCAAGAGTAAGGCTTTACCACATTATTTCTAGCTTGAGGCTACCATGTGTGCAACATATGTACTTCACAGGTGTTCCACTAAAGCGCTACAGTCTATCACTCCATATGAGGCTTGGCATGATCGCAAGCCATCTATTGCTCATCTGCGTGTTTTGTGTTGTTTGGCATATGCATGAGTGCATGAACAACATCACAGAAAATTGGATGATAAAGCAGTAAAATGTATTTTTTTTGGGTACAGTTCTGAAAGTAAAGGCTATCGTCTGTATCATCCACAGACTAAACACATTGTGGTTAGCCATGATGTTGTTTTTGTGGAAGATTCTATTGAGCCATTGCTTTCATGTACTAAGAAGACATCTGTTAGCTTCTAAGACATGTATGATACTTTGCTTCCTCTTTTTACAGGTGGACAGTCTAGTGATGGTCCCAATGAGGAAAATTCTCAGCCTTTGCAAGTTTCATGTGATGATGCAGATCATTCCATTTAAGATGCAGATTTACATGATGCACTAGTTGATGAGAGAGCTGATTGTGAGCATAAAATTCAGAAAATTGGATGGATGCTATGCAATCTGAATATGATGCTATAATGAAGAATGGTACTTGGTCTTTATGTGACTTGCCTCCTGGCAAGAAGGCCATTGGGACTAAGTGGGTATACAAGCTGAAGCATAAGCCTCATGGTACAATTGAGAGGTATAAGGCTAGACTTGTTGCAAAGGGTTATGCACAAGAAAGAGGCATTGATTTTGATGAGACCTTTGCACCTACTTGCCGAATGACTACTGTTCATAGCATCTATGCACTTGCAGCTCATCATGGTTGGAATGTACATCAATTGGACATTAAAACAACATTTCTGAATGGTGACTTGCATGAAGAAGTGTATGTTTTTCAACCGCATGGCTTTGTGCAAAGAAGGCATGAAAACCAGGTGTGTAGGTTAAAGAAGACATTATATGGTTTAAAGCAAGCACCACGTGCTTGGTATGAGAAGATACATGCCTATTTGATTGCACATGGTTTTGAGAACAGTCCAACTGAAAGACCTCATATGTTAAGCGTGCTAGTGATGTGCTTCTGAACATTGTTGTCTATGTTGACGACATGCTGCTCACTGGACCTATTGAGAAGCATATTGCTAATTTTAAGGCTGATTTGCATGCCTCATTTGACATGTCTGATTTGGGGCATTTGCATAACTATTTGGGTATTCAATTTATACAAGTTGATGGTGGAATGGCTTTGTGTCAAACGAAATATATTGACACATTATTGGAGCATTTTGGCCTTGAAGACTATAAGCCTATTGCCACTCCTATGGAGACAGGTTTACGATTGATTCTTCATGATGCTGGAGATGCATTTGATGTTGTTCTCTATGAGGAGGTTGTTGGATGTTTGATTTAGTTATGCATTACTCGGCCAGATATTCAGCTTGCTATCTCACAGATGAGCAGGTTTATGCATTGCCGAGGAGTCAAGCATTGGCAGGCGATTAAGTGCATCTTTCGCTACTTGAGTGGTACTCGGCTACTTGGGCTATTTTATCCCAAGGGGGGATCACTACCACTAGATTTGCATGCTTTTTTTGACTCTAATTAGGCTAGTTGCTATGACACTCATGTGTCCACTAATGGCTTTTGCTTCATGCTTGGTAGCTCATGTATATCTTGGTTGAGCGAGAAGCAGCCTACTGTGGCCACTTCCAGTTGTGAGGCTGAGTATAGGGCAACTTTCGTAGCAACTATTGAGTGTGTATGGCTCAGATGCCTTATGGTTGGATTTGGGTGTTGGTCAGTCTTCTGCCACCACCATCTTCATTGATAGTCAATGCACCCTAGCAGTTGTGAGGATCCCTGTGTTTCATGCTCGCACTAAGCACATTGAGGTGCATTATCACTATGTCAGGGAGAGGTTCTCTACTGGGGAGATCAGCTTGGCATATGTGCCCACGCAGGAGAACATTGTAGACCTTTTCATGAAGGCCCTCTCTAGGAGGTTTTTTCCCCCCGCTTGTATATACACCTATTGCCCTAATGGCCTACTTATGTTTGTACATTCTCTAGTAATACATTCAGTATTGTTTCTTGTGCTCCAAGCTTCTTCTCCTTCCTTGTGTTGTTCGCGTGCTTTTGCAAACGTCTATCTCCAACACCTTTGGTGAAAAGAAAATGACATTTGGCAAGATTCAACTTCAAACCTATCTTGATGCATTGTTCGAACATTTCCTTCAAATTTTCCAAATGTTGATGAAAATCTTGGGCCATGGCTCTCTTATCTGTATATGAGAATATTGAAAAATAATCCATGAAAATGTGGAGAAATCTTGTTAGGCATTTACCCAATATTATATACATTGCCTAATTTAATGATACATGTGCATTTTTTAGGCCAAAAGCCATGCCCGTATAGACATAATTGTTGGGGGAAATAAATCAACCCCTATGCATCACATGTGGAAGATAATAGTGTGATCAAGGATCACAATAAGAGCTTTAATCAAATTAACGTGTTGGGTTCTTCAGTTACCACATTTTCCACACATTCGCATAGCATCTTTACTTATCCACATATTCTCACAACTGGCATCACACCACAACATCATACATTGAGTATATCAATCATATTCATAAACACAATCACTATGTCATCACCAAAGAACGACATCCAATGTTTCATTACAACATAAGCTGTGACTGGTTTTTGTAACCTGCATAAGATCATAGAAGGATCTTCTTACACATGCGTTCCATCATGCTACTACCATAACTCGGGAGCTTGATATAATCTTCATATGAATAGAGGCCCAGTTTCATGAGTCAAGAACTGAAAGCTTTGCATATATATAATATACAATAGCACCTTATTACATCACTACATATTACAACTTCTTGTGTACAAGATGTCTCTACAAATATATGTCTCTTGTTACCTTTACCTACATGTAAACATGTAGTGTTGATTCTGAACATACAACAGTATACTCACATTTGTATATCCTTGGAAACTCAAAAGAGTTGTCATTCATGGAACAATAAAAAGGAATCATCTTCGTGATATATGTTAGCTCATCGGCATGATTTGCATATGAACTTGTATCATAAATATAAGAAAGAAACTCTTTAACAACTGTCGCCGTGACTTTTATATCCCTACATATAATTCTATCATATCAAATATTAACTCTTAGCATACTCTGCATATGAATTCATTTCTAAACATGTATCAACGTAACTTCCTTTTCTTAAGGAAGCTTATGTAATAGGTGTATATATGTGGAGGCTCGTACCTCAAAATTCATACCGTACCTCAAAATTCATACTGCACAGTTTGTCAAAGAAATGACAATTCATAATAATAATATGATTCTAATCATGCGATCACATCAATGTGCATTCTTTACATTATCACATACGTGATGAGCTGCATCACATCATACAAATAATTATCATAGAAATATCTTCATTCACATACATAAGGACTTAGCATACTATGTTTATAAACCATTATATCAAAAAACTCCAAGTGAATAAACATTTGCAATAACCTACACTCAAATTCAGCACTCCATCATACGTGTGGTTGATATTCGATATTCGTCTTCTCAAGATATTGGTTGATACTATCTTGCACATACCTCATCACAACATCCTCACCTTGTGATGTACATATATAGAGAGAGAGAGTCAAAAAAATAAGCTTCCTTCTATTCAAATATCAGAGAAGAGATGACGGGCAGATTTGACATGGCATGCCACACCATGCAGAAGAGTCTGTATATAGACTGTTATTTCTAGTGGTGTGATTTCCTAAATTAATGGAAAAGATGCATTTATCTAGGCTGTGCATAATTGATTCCTTACGGTGGATTTTCCTAAATCTATGGAGTTCTTCGCGATGCGCCAACTTAAGAGATATCATACAGCTTACGTGAAGGTGCTAACAAGAACTTGTTCATATGCATATGCTAAGTCTAAAATTGCGAGAGCACTCACATGAATGATTCGGGCTAGAGATATGAGAAACTTTTCCTTCCATGTGATGCTATTTAGTTCCATTGAGCTGAGTGTTAATGGGTAGATCCTATGAGGAGAAATGAAGAAATGGTGAGAGAGGGAGAAATAGTGAACGGGATCCTCCAAGGCTTCCAAGAAGCTCCAACAAACTTCTTCGGCTTCTTCCCATTCGTTCATAGATGCAAGAGATACCGCCCTGTAAACTTTCACATGTCCGTCTCAAAAGAGATAAAATCCCTTTATTCAAGTTTGCTCTTTTTCAACACCCCCCTCAAACTTCAATGTGAGAGTCCAAGCGATTCGCCAAATGAAATCTTCCTCAAGGCATGCTTGAATTTCTTTTGGTGCTTGAGGATGCTTCCATCTTCCCTTCATCTTCAACTTTTGATGTTGAGGCTCATTCCATCTTGAAATCAGAAGATTAGTTGGACTTGCATTGGTACCATATGTCCATCCAAGCCAAGCTTCCTTATTCATCATGGTGATATGTAACCATATCTTCTCAAAATTGAATGCTTTGATGAACAACCAAGTTGTCCATAGAAACCGTTGTTGAGAAAGTTTCCTACTATTACCTTCTCCTTGTGTATCTTGATTCTTCTAAGCCCTGCTTCCATAGCATTCTTTTCTTTTTTACCTTTTATAGTTTTTGCTTCTTCTCCAAATAGATCTCTACTTTGAAACAACCGTTGCATAGAGTGGTATTCTTCTTCTTTAAGTAATAACTCCTGACGTTGATTCCCATTTAGATTCTCTTTAATATTCACCTCTTCTCTTACCAAGATTTTCTTGAACTCTTTTCTCTTTGTCCTTTGGAGACCTCCTTCTTTTTTCGGATGTCCTCTTTGCTCCAAGAATAGCTTCTGCTTTGTTTTCCTTTACTGTACCTTCCTTTGTGATTGTCCCAACATTCTTACATGCTGGAAATTGTTTCTTCGTTCCTTTCGCTTCTTCTTTCATGGCTGTCCTAAAATTCTCATGACATGATCTTCCATTTTGAGTCTGCTTCAACTCTTTTGAAAATATCTTTGGAACAGCTACACTTTCAACTTCAGGCCTCTTTTCCTTTTCTTTTTTAATGTAGAAAATTGTTCCTGCTTCTTCAGGATGTTCTTTGCCAAACTCCCTTCCTCTTTGTCTATTTTGTGGATGACAATTTTGAACATTGTTGTGGGTCTCTCCCTATGATAGCCTTTATTTTCATAAGTCCCTCACATAGAAATCGAGGTGGTCAAAGAAGATACTGCCGACGGGCATTTCGGAGTGCACACGGAGCTTACTAACAAGATATTCCTCCCAGCCACATACCATTCCATTTAGCCCTCTCTTCCCTCATCAAGAGTAATCCCAAATGGCTACACACATGGTTGCCACATGGCACTCATGTGTGAGCCCATCTATAATAAGATAAGAGGTGATTCACACTTAGGAGTTCTCCACATAACATTTCCTTCCCCTTAATTCCATTTTTGTCCACAAAAATGGTATTGGAAGGTCCTATTTGAAGAGAGACTCAATGGAACATCCCCATGTATAGTAATACATGGTCATATCTCCGTGTGGTTTCCCCGTATCCTTCCCCTTAAGAAGAATCTTGGGAAGGTAATCTAAAGTTGAAACCATCTCTGAAGGGTGCTAACCCGCTCCCATGTAGCACTATCTTTTGAACTATCTTTCCACTTTACTAGACACTCTTTGTATAAATGACGTCTAGTCCGTTTTACTCGAGCACGTAATATGCTCTCAGGCTCATGTGGAATAGATTGAACAAAAATAGGCTCTACTACCTCACTGTATGGAATGAGGCTATCAGATTCACCCAACCTTTTCTTAAGCTGGCTAACATGAAAAACTTGATGGATTTGACTATTTTCTGGAAGTTCAAGCTGGTAAGCCATCTTTCCTATTCTCTTAAGTATTTGGAAAGGTCCACAATACCTAGGAGATAGTTTTGGACAAGGTCAGGTCTTCATGGTTTCAAACCTAGACAGAACTCTAAGATAGACCTACTCTTTTACCTCAAAGTTGATGTCTCTCCTTTGAGGATCAGCATAGGCTCTAGCTCTATCCTGAGCTCTCCTAATACTGTCTTTAGCAAGCCTAAGCATATCCTTCATCTCTTCCAAGAAATCCCTTGTAGCTTGAACTTTCTTATTCTGCAAGCCTACTACATAAGGAGCTCTTGGCTGAAACCCATACATAAGCATAAATGGACTATGCCGAGTGGAAGAGTGCTTGACACTATTATATGCAAACTCTACTATAGGTAAGTACTCTTCCCAATTAGTTTGCCTTTCATTCACATATGCCCGAAGCATATCCTCTAGGATTTGGTCAACCCTCTCTGTTTGCCCACCCGATCACTGTAGTACGTGTCAGAATAAACCTAGCCATTCTGGTTAACCTATCCACAATTACCCAGACCAAGTAATGCCCCCTGTGTGTCTTACGTAATTGGACTATAAAGTCCATGGAGATACTCTCCCACTTCCCATTAGGAATGTCCAATGGATGGAGGAGTCCTCCAATCCTCAACCTCTCAGCTTTATTGACTTGGCATTTGGTGCACTTAAACACATACTCTAGGATGTCCTTATGAAGTCCAAGCCAGTAAAACTGCCTCTTAACAAGATCATAAGTCTTGTTAACTGTTGGGTGTCCCGCACAAGGGGTGTCATGAAACTCATATAGAATATGCCGTCTCATCTCTAGATCTCTAGGGACACACACCTTACCTTTATATAATAGATGTCCATCATGGACACTATAATTCTTCCACTTGAATCCTTCTTGAGTAAACGTTGATACTCCATCCTTATTGGAAACCTGTATATCATGATCCCCATTCTCTATGGCTTCCCAAATCTCGAAATATGTATGACCAAGCCTACATTTCCCTCTAATGGACTCAAGTAGCTCACTAGTGATCTGAGTAAAACTTAGTCCATTGAACATAGGCATGCGGCTAAGTGAATCAACCACTATATTAAACTTTCCCTTCCTATACCTAAGATCATAATCAAACTCCTGAACCGTCTTTGCCAATCGAGCCTTGTGACCTTTAAGGTCTGTTTGATTAGAGACCCACTTAATGCTCTCCTTGATAAAACAAGCTATCGTAACTTTGGCACCATATAAAAAATGACACCACTTGTTCAAAGCATGGACAATTGCATACAAATCCTTCTCATAGATGGGGTAATTCTTCTGAGCCGGTTCTAGTTTCTTACTCTCAAAAGCTACTGGTAGACCATCCTGAACTAAAACCACTCCTATAGCAAAATCACTCGCGTCAGTCTCAACCACAAAGGGTTTGTTGGGATCTGCTATATGTAAACGTGGAGCTGTAGCAATTGCTACTTTAAATTTCTCCATAATTTGCTTCTGTTCGTCTCCCCAATGTAAGGCTTTCCCTTTCCCTTTAAGCTATTCCATCATCGGGATAGAAATTCTGGCATAATTCTTAATGAATCTTCCATAGAAACCTGATAAACCTAGGAAGATCTGTAGCTCTTCCAGGTTCCTTGGATGTGCTAGATTCATGCACAAATAAGCTCATCAAGACCTCTCGATATCAAAATCATGCAAATAGACAGTCAATCTTAGGGTCTTAGCACGTTTCGGATGCAATGGTAGCATTAGTTTCTTGAAATTATGAGCCAATAGTAAGATAGGGAAGTTCACAACCGATGCAAGCGAAATAAGCTAGTCAAAGGCCGGTCAAACGCATGTAATCGCTTGCATCGGTCGTATTGGGTATGAAGCGATTAGGGACATCCAAGGATTATGGCTAGGACAAAGAAGAGGAATTTAAAAAAAGAGTTTAGAGCTTGGAAGAAATTTAAAAAGCAAAAACACTAATGTAAAAAAGCTCTCACAAAGCACTCAAGAAACACGACCGATGCAAGCGATTAGGGTCATCTCGAAATCCTCGGATGTCCCTAATCCCTTGTATCGGTCGTGTTAACTTGCACAAAAAAGAGTTGAAAAGCTTGGAACAAATTTAAAAAGAAAAAAAAACTAATTATAAAAGCTTTCACAAAGCACTCAAGAAACATGATCGATGCAAGCGATTAGGGTCATCCAAAAATCCCCGAACGTCCTTAATCGCTCATATCGGTTGTGTTGTAAAATAATTGATCATGATGACCCTAAACCCTCACAAAAAATGTGGTCTATGGAGAGTTTTGAAAGCATGTAAAAACTCGAAGACAATGGCAAGTCGGTGGTAGCAAGGAGTTCACAAAAAAATGAAAAAAATTGAATAGAGGAGCTTAAATAGGTCTCTGGAATGAGTTGACCATTGGTGACACGTGGTAGTGTGTGATTGGTCCATGTCATCTAGCCATTGCGAATCCCAACATACAATGCCACATGGCATCATTTGAGTGGGCCACCTCATCTAGCCGTTGTGATTCCCAACATCTTTTGCCATGTGGCACTCGCTTATTGGTCCACGTCATGTGATTGTTACCTGGTCCTCCTCGACTATAAATACGAGTCCCCTTCACCATTTCACATTTTCAACCTTCATAGAATTTCTCTCCTCATCACCCATGCATACTTGTGCTTCATACCCGATACGACTGATACAAGTGATTACACGCATTTGACCCACCTTTGACTAACTTATTTCGCTTGCATCGGTCATGAAATTCCCTATCTTACTATTGGCTCACAATTTCAAGAAACTAATGCTACCATTGCATCCGGAACGTGCCAAAACCCTAAGATTGACTGTCTATCTGCATGATTCTGATATCGAGAGGTCTTGATGAGCCTATTTGTGCATGAATCTAGGACATGACCAATGCAAGCGATTAGGCTCATCTGGAAATGTTGGATGGGCCTAATCGCTTGCATCGATCGTGTCTGGAAATCAATACAAAAAGGCTTATCAAGACCTTTGGGTATCGAAATCATGCACATAGACAGTCAATCTTAGGGTTTTGGCACATTATGGACGCAATGGTAACATTATTTTCTCCAAAGTCTTCACCAATAATAAGATACAAAAGTTCACATGCAATCTAAGCTTCAAGATGACCTCCTTTGGAGACAACCAATTCAAGCAATTAGGACCATCCAAGCTTCCTTGATGGGCCTAATCGCTTGAACTGGTCATGTCCAATCAAGTATCATATTTATAGCTATATGAATGAATGCTCCATATAGAACAACTTAATGTGTGTATAAATATTATTTTCAACATTAATTATATGTGTCTATAAACTTAAGGATGAGAAATCGAACATGACCGATGCAAGCGATTAGGCCCATCCGATATTCTGTGATGACCCTAATCGTTTGGATCGTTCGTGTCTCATGCTTTGTTTCTACTTGTGTTTCTAGTTATTTCTATAACTTTAAAAGTTTCCTTGGACTTTTTCTGACCTAGGTTTTCAATTTTTTCCACAGTTATCTATATTGGATGAAGACAACTACATTGGCAGGGGGAAGGGAACAAGGAAAACCATAGAGGAGAAAGGAAAGACAAAGATGGATATTCACTCAGTGATCCACTATCTTCCAACATTGAATCCAAAATTATTTTGTGTTATTCATAAGCAATATAGTGAAGAGGCAGATTTTGCACTATTCTCCTTGAGGAATCTTTCAAGATACATGGGTTTTACTTCAATACCCTTTAATGCATACAGAGTTTTGCTACTTAAAAGAACAGCTGCATTTAGAATTTTTAGATATGCCCCAAGATTCAATGCTTCAAGGGCAGGCTACTTCCTTTGTTATTCAAGCTATGCAATGGCTGCAGGGGTGTCAGATGTTAAAAGTATTGTTGGCTACAGGAGAAAAGAGTACCTCAAATATAGAGTAGATTTGCTAGAGCCAAGTTCATTCAAAAGACTCAAGAAGGATTAAATATATTTCTTTTCAAAGTTGTTGAAACTAAGAATACGTCCCCTCCAATGGTTTCTTGTGTCATCTCTTTTAGCATGCTTGACTTTATGGGCACCTCTACAGCTAGGAAGCATAGTTACTCATTCGTTTAACTTCACAGAAAGAGGTTTCCATAAAGAATCCTCTCTTCTATTGTAAACCTCACATGAGGTCGATTGGAAGGACGACGAGAAGAAGAAGCCATTAGAATCAAGAAGAAGAAGAATGCTCAAAGCGAGAAATCGACATTCACAAACTTTGCCAACATTTATAGATAAAAAGGCTTTGTACATGTGGAAACTTTTGATTTGATGTAAACCCTGTCGCCGAATGACCATGGAATTTCGCGAACCCAAAAATATTTCGTATCTTCAAAAATCATTTCCTTCTTGGAACTTTAAACATATGCATTGTGTGGTGTGCAAAAATATCTTTTTTTGCATCAAACCAAGAAATTGTACACTGCATACAAGAATCTTCATCACTTTCGCGGAGCTTTTAGATCATATTCTCTTAAAAAAAGAATTTCTTCATATGATTAAAGGAGACAACAATGTTATATTCTTGTACACGTGGAAAGACTCTATTTGTCAATTTCCTTAATCTCTCATTAGCAAACAGCCCCTTTTCGGCTGTTTTTCACCCTAATGAGCATAGCATCTTTACTTATCAACATATTCTTACAACTTGCACCACACCACAACATCATACATTGAGTACATCAATCATATTCATAAACACAATCATTATTTCATCACCATAGAACGACATCCAATGTTTCATTATAGCATAAGTTGTGACTGCTTTTCGTAACCATAAGATCATAGAAGAATCTTCTTACACATGCGTTTCCTCATGCTACCGCCATAACTCAGAAACTTGATATAATCTTTACCTACATGTCAACATGTAGTGTTGATTCTCAACATACAATAGTATACTCACATTTGTATATCCCTAGAAACTCAAAATAGTTGTCATTCATGTAACAATAAAAAACTAGATAACTTAGCCAATTAGACCTTCTTATCTCACCATTCCATAGATTTGGATATATTTTGTTGACCTTTGAGATCTTCCCCTTCTTTGCATGATGGTCTCCATTAAGCTCAATCCATAAGTCTTCATCTTCTTTTCTCTCTATCATTTTAGCCTTGCCCACATTCCTTGCATCACTAGCTTGGCTTTATGTAGGACTTCCTCCATTCCATGAAGAGAGCTTATTCAAGTCATTTGTTCCACTAAGGATTATACGTTCTAGCTCTTTACATGATGTCTCTCACCAAATTTGACATTCCTTGATACCTTAAGCTCCTTTGTTGTGGGGTTATAGTATCCTTACCCCTTTTGTTCACCTGCATACCCTATAAATATATATCATTTTGGCATATAACCAAGTTTTCTCCTTAATTCACTTGGAATCCACACATCGCATGTACATCCATATACTCTCGAGTTTGACACATCTTGTTTCCTATTGTACCAAGCTCCATAGGGTATTGTAGCATGTATACATGATGTGGGAGCATTGTTCATGATGTATATTGTAGTTGTTGTTACATCAACCGAATAGAAATTAGGCATACCCATCTCCTTCATCATAGCCCTAACACATTCTATAATATATTTGTTCTTCCTTTTTGCCACACCATTTTGTTATGGTGTGTACCTACATGTGAGTTTTCCCCTAGTTCAATTTGACTCCAAGAAATTAGAGAAACCATGGGAGAAGTATTATCCCCCTCATGTGACATTAAGCACTCGATATACCTATCACATTCCTTGTCTACAATAGCCTAGAATTTCTTGAAGTAATAAAAGATATATGAATTATGCTTCCTCCAAAAAAGTCATGTCATCCTTTTGCAATCATCAATGAAGGTTGGAATGTATGTGTTACCTTCAATTGAGTCCTTCGTTGGTCCCTAAACATCCATATGGAGTGGGTTAGATGGTTGATAGCTCAGATAATTGCTCTTCTTAAAAGGTAAGCTAGTCATTTTACGTAATTGACAAGTGTCACACAAGTATTTAAGATTATGAGTTTAAAGATTTGGTAACCCTATTACAAAACTCTTCCTTTACATATCCTTCAATCTTTGAGTATCGATGTGTCCATACCTTTTGTGCCATAGGTCCAATGTTGCTACCCTTCTGCTGCCATATGTGAAGTAGGTAGTGTGGTTGAAATTTGGCTTCACATCTAATCTGAATACCCTACCCTCCATCCAAATTTGGCTATCAATCTATATCCTTCTTTTGGGGTATCCATAAAGCATCCCTTTTGGTTGAAATTGAGCTCTATTTGTTTGTCAACCAATTGACCCATAGAAACAAGATTTTTTGTGATTGTGGGCACATGAAGAACATCCTTCAAGCACTTAGGTTTGTGAGAGCCATTGAACATAACATTACCTATGTGTGTGATAGCATGAGGGGTATCATCACTTGTCTCCACATGCCCTTTGGTTGATGGCATCTACATGTTTGCAAAGAAATTCTTTTTGCAACTCATGTGATTGCTTCATCCACTATCAATGTACCATGTGCTTCACCATTGTGTCTTGTAGTCATATACTAAAATACAAAACTTCAAAGAAAGAAATAAAAATCAAAACAAAATCACACATCTCTCTCTCTCTGTGTACATATATATATATATATATATATATATATATATATATATATATATATATATATATATATATATATATATATATATATATATATATATATATACACACTCACACACGTATACATATATATATATATATATATATATATATATATATATATATATATATATATATATATATATATATATATATATATATATATATATATATATATATATATATGTGTGTGTGTGTGTGTGTGTGTGTGTGTGTGAGTGTGTGTGTCGGCTATCCTTTAAACTTGGACTACCTTGTAATGCTCCATGCTTGCTTTGATATGGATTTCAAAACCATATTCATTGAAGAGTAGTAACCACCACCAAACCCTTTCATCTACTCTAGGATTATGGATTAAATATTTTGTTGGTTGATGGGGTGAGATGACAATAAAATGTACACCTAGATGATAGTGCTGAAACTTTTGAAGTGCAAAGACAATAGCCAAACCTTCTCTTTCCATTTTCCTGTAATTTTCTTCTACCTTTTTAAGTAGCCTATTGGGATGAGCAATGGGGTGGTCCACCTTATGCATTGATGATTGTGTTAAACCTACTACAAATATAGACAACTTGCATTTGTATGCACATGGAACTTGAGAGATCAATAAGGAATATTTGGGAGTGGTGCACTGCATAACCTTAGCTTTAGCTCACACAATGCCTTCTCCGCTTCAAGACTCCATGAGAAGGGTACCCTCTTGCTTGTATGCATTTAAAAAGGTTTAGTTTTTTCTAACCACAATCCAATAAATATCCTATGGTATCATGCATGGCCCAAAGCACTTTGCACTTCCTTGGGAGCCTACAAAAAGGGCATTGATAAGATGATAGCTACCTTAGCTAGATCAAGAGTTAGTCTTTTTCCAAAATCTATCTCTCCAAGGAGAGTACCTTTGGGGACCAAAAATTGACATTTGGTAGGTTCATTTTCAAACCTGTCTTCATGCACTCGTAAAACATTTCCTTAAATTTTCCAAATCTATGATGCCAATCCTTAGAAGCAAAGGACAACCAACTCAAGAAGAAGAAGAGAGGTTAACTCTGGTGTTCAAAGGATGCTCTAGCCAGGTCCTACATTCTTAAATCAATCTCTGATTTTTTACTTCCACACTGTAGGAGCTTCAAGACTTTGCAAGATACATGGAATGCTCTTGAAGCATTCTTCTCATCAAGCACTAAAGCTAGGAAGAACCAACTTTGGATGGAGTTCACCACACTCAAGAAAATGTCCAAGAAAAGTGTGACTATTTTTGTCACAAAAATGGACTTAGATGATCAACTTGGGAGCATTGGAGAAGTCATAAATGAAGAGAAGATTGTGAGGCAAATGATCAATGGAATCAAACCAGATGATAAATGGGAAGCTTTCACCACAACAACGGACCTATACATGGACATGCACTTACCTGACTTCATCACTCTCATGGGACAAGTGTTCATACATGAAGCAAAGCTTATGAAGAATGGAGATAACTCAAAAGGTGACCAACCCTCTGCCCTATACACAGATAAGAATCAACCCTCTGCCCTATACACAGATAAGAATCAACCCTCTGCCCTATACACAGATAAGAATAAGAGTAAGGATAGCAAAGGCAAAGGTAAAATATCTAATGATGAAGGTAGTACCTCTCAAGCAAACTTTGGAGGTAGAGGTAGAGCTTCAAGAGGAAGAGGTAGAGGAGGCAGACAAAACAGGGGAACCTATAAGCCTTTTTCTACAATTCAACCTACAACTGTTAGGTTTTTTTTGTGATAATTGGTGCATAGAAAACCTTACTCAGAATAATTTTTTTTCCATTGGATGCTTTGACATTGTTAATCATTTCCATGTTCTCCTTGGTATCATACCCTATTCTTACCTCATGCTTGTGCTTAGGTTGCTCCAAGTTTGATAGGAGAGAAAGATTGACTATAACATGGTTTGAACAACCACAATCTATATAGAGCATATGCTCAGCCTCTCTACCTTCTATATGGATCAAATTCATTAGAACTAATGAATCTTCATGTTATTGATCCTCAGAGTAGTTATTGTAATCTCTTCTGTTATTGTTTCTATAGTTGTTGTAGTTTTTTCCACATCTACCTCTTGTATTGTCGAGTCCACTTCTACCTCCTCCTTTCTATGGTCTTCCATTGAAGCAAAAGTCTTTTGTAATATGGTTATATTTGTTATACATGTCAAAAGGCTGAACTTCTTGTCCTTTAGACTTGTCTTGCTTTGGTCCTATCTTCTTTCCCTTGCATTTTCTTTTGCCTTATGTTAGAAGAAGCATTTTTTGAAGAGAAATATTTGTAAAATGATAAAAAATTGTAGAAATATTTATGCAAATAATGTAAAAATGAGGAAGAGTCTTCCTCATGTAAATTAGAATCATATGTAATTTTTATAGAATTTTTGGAAACTCCTAGATAGCATATTTTTAGGTTAAAAAGGAAAAGGACCAAAATTCAAGTGTGAAAAAGGACACTTGAAAATGTATAAAAGATGATTTCCTCCATTTTGAGAGGGTTGGTTAATTGTATTTGATGCTATCCAAGTAATGAGAAGAGTTTCCTGCAGAAAATCGTGATTCTTCCTTTTGTGTGAATTTCTTTGATTTGTTGAGTCTATGCTATGTGTATCCATGGAATTTGCAAGCTTCTATTGTGTATTTCTGATGAATGTGTATGAAGAGAGTTGTTTCATGATGTGTTGAGTGAGAAACTGCTGACGAATAGTGCTGGAGATGAAAATCGTCAGTTTCCACAGAATCACGATTGTATCCTCTGAAGGTTACAGGTATCATTTTTGAGATTTGACTTCATGATTGTGTTCTGGTGAGAAAATAACACACTTTAGACACCAAGATCATTGGAAATGATGTAGTTTTGCTCAAGATAATCAAAACCCTAGAAATTCCTCTTCATCTTCATCATTTCTCAGAAATCCAGCGAGTTTTCTCTTATTTCTTGGATTCTATCATCTAAAAGGGGTTGTGGTCTCTTGTATACTTCCAGGATTGACAAATATAAGATGTATTGTTGATTCTTTATGCTAAAATGATTGGAGAGGACAACTCCAAAGGTTAACAACAAACATTTTTTGGCGCCGTTGCCGGGGGGAGTAAAGCAAAAGCTTCATTGAAGTTGGACCTTACTGGATCTTCTATTGTTGATGGTATTGGACACATTAAAAAGGTAATACTCTTTAATCAAGAAATGGGAACATGAAAAGGTAGGTTTCTTTGTTTGTCTTTTGGGAAAAGAAAGCAATAGATAATTTTTTGAGAATAAGAAGTGATGAAATTCTTGCAAATTCATAGTTGCTCATATCAATTTTTGAGAGTAAAGTGCAGGTGTGTGAAAAATTGAATCAAGAAAGCTGAAGATAAGGTAAAATGTGTCTATCTTTGCATTTGTAGAGTGCTTTTTGACCAACTATCAAGCAAAATTGTTGATCTTGGGATAGATAACATGATTGCATTGAGAAAAGTCAAGTAAAGTACCTAGATGCAAGTAGATAAGATCCATTTGTTAAACAAGGTAAAGCAATAATCTTGAGAAAAAGTTTATTTGCATCTTGAAAAGAAAAATGTTTGAGTTTATCTTTGCATGAATTGATATTTGCACTTCTCAACACATTTTTCTTTGGGAAGTTTTGCTCATGAACTGATTAGATAGCAAAGCATAAAGGAGTATAACCAATCAGGAAACACAGGATCAATGGATCACTAAACAAGAAACCTTAAGTGGTGTTTACCTTAGTTTAGGGCAAAATACTAAAAAATTTCATAAAATCCATTAAAACATTCAAAAAAATTTCTTTTTTCCTTAGGAAGTTGGACTGAAGTGTTGTTGTTAAGAGTAAAGGGGACCAAGTGGAAAGAAAAGTCAAAAACTGAAAAAAACTGGAGGTTCAAAAAACACGATTCTCTTCACACGATCGCTAATTTTTGTTTATGATGTAAAATTGCAAGTGACAAGTGATTTGGAGTTGGTGAAGAGTCTGGAAGAGGATTAAGAGGAAAGAAGAATCAAAATTGCAAAAAACAAGAAGTCCAGGAAAATACGATTCTCTGCACAGGATCGCGATTCTCTGTAAGAGGAAAAAAATTGAATTTTTGTGCATATTTGGGTTTTGAGGTGGGTAATTGTAAGAGGCTTCACTAAGTTGAGTAAGTGAAGAAAATAAAAATTTAAAAAATCAGTGAGGATTGAACATCAAGTGGATGAAGTGGAAATTAAGTACAGAATCGCGATTTTCACCAGTGGGATAAAGGGAGTGACTAGTGATGAAAAGTTAGGAATTGTGGATTAAAACCATAAAATTGTTGAAGAATAAAAATTGTACAAGTAAAAAGTGAAAATTCTGAGGAAATTGCACAGAATCGCGATTGTGTGAAATCTATAAAACCCAAGAATCTCAGAAGAAAACTCATTTGAGTGAGGAAGAGAGAAAGTGAGAGTGGAATTGAATCGCGATTGTCTGCAACCACAAGTTTTTGGAGATTTCTGTATCAAGCAAGCAAGGTAAGCAATTTGCAATACATTTTTTGCATTCCTTCAAATTTTTAAAGCACAAAAACACACAAAATAGCCAAAAACACGGAATCACGATGTTTTGATTTCTTGAGTTTTCAGTGGAAAAAATAATAATTTTGTTAAATTCTTTTATTGCATGTTAAAAGTTTAATAAAGCGATTCTATTGAAGAAATAAAAACTTAAAAAACAAGAACTTCAAAAATTTCAAAATCTGCACAGAATCGCGATTCTGTAGTCAAATACAAAATCGCGATTCTCTGAAACAAAACACAAAATCACGATTCTCTGAAACAAAACACAAAATCGCGATTCCCAGAGCACGATTTTCATAAGAAAATCGTGTTTTCTAACAATTGTGAGCAATCACGATTGACTGCGAACAAAATCGTGAAAAACACGATTCTCATCATAGGATCATGAAAAACATGATTCCCATCACACAATCGTGAAAAACACGATTCTCATCACAGAATCGTGAAAAACACGATTCTCATCACAGAATTGTGCGAAACACGATTATTTCCACAGAATCGTGAAAAACACGATTCCCACCATAGAATCGTGGAAAACACGATTCTCACCACAAAATCGTGAAAAGCACGATTCTCATCACAGAATCGTGAAAAACACGATTCTTTCCACAGAATCATGAAAAACATGATTCTTTCCACAGAATCGTGAAAAACACGATTCCCACCATAGAATCGTGAAAAACACGATTCCCACCACAGAATCATGAAAAACACGATTCTCATCACAGAATTGTGAAAAACACGATTCTCATCATAGAATCGTGAAAAACACGATTTTTTCCACAGAATCGTGAAAAACACGATTCTTTCCACAGAATCGTGAAAAACACGATTCCCACCACAAAATCGTGAAAAACACGATTCTCATCACAGAATCGTGAAAAACACGATTCTCATCATAGAATCGTGAAAAACACGATTCTCATCACAAAATCATGAAAAACACGATTCTCATCACAGAATCGTGAAAAACACGATTCTTTCCACAGAATCGCGAAAAACATGATTCCCACCATAGAATTGTGGAAAACACGATTCTCATCTGTTGGAAGCAGCCAGAGGCACAGACGCCACGGAAGCATGTAACCACGGAGCAGGGAGCCAGTCGGATCAATTTTTCAAACAAATATGTTTCTTATTATTTCTTCAAACATTCAACAGTGATTTTTATCACTAATTGTAACATATGTAACATAGAAAACCCCATTTTGTAATCCATAGCTCCATTTTGTGCAAGCCGAGGAGTCCTCAAGCTTGAGGAGCTTAGGTAGAATGCGCGTACCAATTTTCGTTATTTTTAGATACCGTTTACCCTTCCAAATAGCATCTAGGACCTATTTTTTAACTAGGCCGGTCACTAGATGTGAAACCGGTCAAAACTAGTCTAGAAACTATAAAAAGAGCTAGAGAGCTCATTTTTGAGGTTAGCTTGTTGGAGTAGAGAAGAGCTTAGAGTTCTTTTGAGCTTGTAATAGTGTTCTTGAGTAATAGAATTGATTTCTCACCTTCCATTGTGTCTTGCTTGTCTCTTCGTAGTGTGTGTGTATGTGTGTGTGCATCTTTGTGCTTCTCACCTTCACTCTCACTTCATCTCATGTTCACGATCTTCATATCACTCCTATCTCTTCTGCGGATTGACAATTAAGGAGGTGAAGCTTCTTAACGTGGTACTTACCATTGTGCTAGAGCAACACCAAATTTGGCGCCGTTGCCGGGGATCGAGTCTAGGACGAATGTGTGATGGTAAGAGTATAGCAAGAAGTAGCGTTGGAAGGTAAAAATTCCAGTTCGTTGTTTTTACTTAGTTTTTAGTGTTTTTCACCTCCCCCACACTCCATCTTCATCACCGCATCATCATCTTCATCTCCAAAAAAATCAGAAAATTCACCATATCCACCCATTCTCCTCATTTCCCCTCATTTGTGCATGTGAGAGAGTGAGAGAGAACTTTTGTGCTTGTGTGTACTTTTGTTTTCTTGAGTTTTCTTGCAGGTACAGAGCTCCAGTGCATCAGGAAGGCTGCAAAAAGGTAAGAAAATCATCTTCTGTCAGAAATTTCCGAGTGTGTCAGACCATCGCGATGGTCTGCAACCTTCGGCATTTTTGGTAAGCGACCACACCAGCGTGTAGGCGACACCAGCGCCTCTACGAATCCACAGCTGCATTGCAAAAATTCATAGTTTGGTGGACCATCGTGACGGTCTCTGACCATCGCGATTGTGTCACACCATCGCGATTGGCTCACGCCATCGCGACGGTCCCAGACCATCGCGATCATCTCAGACCATCGCGATTGTGTCACACCATCGCGATTGGCTCACGCCATCGCGACGGCTTGGCCGGACCATCGCGACGGTCTCTAACCATCGCGATTGTGTCACGCCATCGCGATTGGCTCATGCCATCGCGCCGACGGTGCCACGTGGCAAGCTAGACCATCGCGACGGTTCATTTTTTGGACCATCGCGACACTTCAAAAATTCGGACCATCACGATTGGCTCACGCCATCATGCCCAGACCATCGCGATTGGCTCACGCCATCGCGCTCAGACCATCGCGATTGGCTCAAGCCATCGCGTTCAGACCATCGCGACGGTTCACTTTGGACCATCGCGATTGTCCACGTTGACCGTTGACTGACGCCATCGCGACGGTGCACTTTCACGCCATCGCGATTGTGCAAATTCAGACCATCGCAACGGTGCAATTTCAGACCATCGCGATTGTGCAATTTCACGCCATCACGACGGTGCACCCTCACGCCATCGCGACGGTCCCAGACCATCGCGATCATCTCAGACCATCGCGATTGTGCACCCCCATTGCAAATTTTAGGGTTTCATTTTTTGGCCGATTTTGGGGCTATTTTTGGGAAATTTTTGGGTGATTAGACTCATAGGAGACCCCTTAGCTCATATTTGGAGAAAAACCTGTTTGTCAGTTTTTACCCCCCAGGGCCTGAACGGTCATAACTTTTTCATCCGAAGTCCGTTTTTTGAGCTTAATAGCTCATTAGAAAGCTCTTGACGAGTACTATGTGAGCTCAACTGTTTTTTTTCTTAAAGGATACTTCTATTTTTAGATAAACTAATTTGAGGTTGACCTAGTTTGGGACTTGAAAGCCAAGGGGCAAGCATTAAAAAATTGGGCAAAAGGGAAGGGACTTAAAAGGTGTATATACTCAAGTGCTTGATCATCCAACTGTGAATTGGTCTAATATTGGATTTTTCCAGGTCTAGCAAGGGCAATCAAGGGCAACCAAGGCAAGGCAGTGAAGGGCATAAAGCTTGGGAAGCGCGGCTTCTTGGGCATCAGAGCAACCAGAAAAGCTGACTCGAGGTTGGAAGATTACTCAACCCCCTTAGTCAATTCTTAGCTTAGGCTAAACGGTAGTGTTGTGGATTAACGACGATAGGAATGCCTCAAGTTCAAGATATTTAATTCTTTCAAGTTCAAGACTAAAGTAAAGGTGTGTGACACGAAAACCTAAAGGAAAGAACGTAAGTCTGACGGAACGAGAAATCAAAATTATAACGGAAAGTCGAATTCCTGACGCATACACTAAGACAAGAATCTAAAGAAATCTAAAAAGAATCAAGACAGTAATAACAAAGAATCATTGACGATCTGAGCGAGTACTGAGTGTGCAAGGAAGAAAATTAATGAACCTTAGATCGGGCAAACATATAGGTAAGTCAGACCGACGAAGCCTTAGATCATCAGAGGCAAGTGTAAGAACTACTGCTCGATCGTGGGCTCAACAATTGAACACTAGTTATCCCTACGAGAGCTCAGATACTAGCGAATCAGAAATGGCATTTAGCACAGAAAGACCAGAAGGAGGGTCAAATGTAGCATACTTAGAAAGACCAGAAGGACCCTATAGAACGCAACTAGAGTTTCTCCGAACCAACCGATTAGGTGCTCGCATCTATGAGGATGGTTTGCCAAGGCAAGTGGTGCAAATGCACAACCCTGACCAACCCATTGGATTGGAACATCCAGTGGTGAAATTCGAGAGAGACGCGTACATAGACAAGGAAGGAACGATGTACATCTTAAGTACGCAGCCAAACAATACCAACGAGTTTGGCGTGATTCAACCAGAGACGGAAGCAAAATCTCAAGGAAAAGAACCATTAGAAGAGCCTAGAACACCTAGAGGGAAATCTGTACTGACACGAGTACTAATCCTGGATTGGATCCCTCAGGACAACAGAAGCATAGAGTTGTTTGTAAATAAAGAAACGGATGAAGCCTTTTGGAGATACAAGACCGAAATACTTAGTGAGGTAGGTATCATCACTATATACGAGTTCAAGGACCCGGATACACCTGGAAAGGTTGTATACCTGGATGAGACTTCAGAAAGAGTCTTTGTGGTACCTGACCGCGCTAAAAACACATACACATGGAGAGGTGAATTGGTATTCCCTCCATCTAGAACGAACATGAATACAAGTCAACAAGGGGCAGGAACATCAACAGCCCATGGAAATCAAAGAGAAAAGAATAAAGAAAGACTCGAAGTGAGCTTCACTCATCCCATAGGGAGAGATAGAACAACCACGGACACTAATAGAGCAGATAGACAAAGAGATCATGGAGTACTAGGTGGTAGAGATGATTTTCTCTACCTAGACCACGCGAACACGCAAGAATATTGAGACCCACACAGTTAGTAAAATCAATGAAGAATTACTTTGATGGGACAGGAGATCCCTATGACCACGTCGTAGAATTCAAGCAAGTACTAAGAGCAGAACAAGTCGAAGACATGTTCACGCAATACAACGCATTTGGACTAACGTTAAAGAATACAGCTTTAACCTGGTTCCAACCATTGCAACAGAGGCAATTTAGAGACATCCATCACTTTTTAGAGTCATTCATCACTGAATTCTCTAAAAGTGGGATTAGACATGACACGTCTTCGTTGATTCATAGCTTTAAACAGACCCCTCAGGAAACAGTTAGACTGGCAGGACGTAGGTTTAGACAATCTGTTGAACGATGTCCAATGCAAGAGCTACCCTCACAAGCTAAGCAAGTGTCATTGTTTTTAGATGGCTTGTTGAGCTCTAAACTACGCTCCTACGTGTACCTAAAAGAACCCAGAACGCTAGAGCAATGTGTAAGAATTTGTATAGACATTGAGGACAACTTAGGAGACGAGTTGGAACTCTCAAAGGTCTATAAGGACTCAGACTGTTCATCTCTAGCATCCACAAAATTCTCTAACTCAATAGAAGACCTAGCAGAAAAAGTGGCCCAGAAACTAGGAGTTTCTAGTAAACCTAGGGTGCTAACTAATAAGCGTTGTTACACCTGTGGTGGTGATCATATGGCAAATGTATGTCCCAATGCACCACAACCACAAGCCAACCCTAGCGGCCAATACTGTACAATTGAGAGAAGATACACGAATCATACGGCTCAGGACTACCCATACAACAAACAAACCGTGAGACAAAACTACCCACAAGCATACCCGCAGCCAGGTAGGCATCAAGGCCAATACAATGCTCAGCCTTATTACTATAGGCCTCCTCAGAACTACCCATACCAGGCTCAACAGAGACCTCAACCTGTCTTAGCTCAGCAGCCACCCCCACCAGCGAATGTCATCTCAGTCAAATACGCTGCTGCAGAAGAGAATCTAAGTAGGGCCTTAGTGCCTTCTTCACCTTTGATCACAGAAGGTGACCCGAATTCGAACAGTTTTGACTCCACTCATGTAGATAGTCCACCCGCATATTACACAGAGTCACCAAAACATGTGGAAACATATCATTACGATAGTCCACCAGTGGAACCTAGTTGGGAGCCAGACTATGCTAATGTGATGTACACAAACCCAAATCCACGGCCCCAATTGAGACAACAAAGACCACAGGGCCCTAGAGGTCCATGCTTTAGGTGCCAAGGAGATCATTTCATAAAGGATTGTCCACATCCCCCGATAGCAGGACAATCACAGTACTATAACATACAAGGCTTTTGCGCCGATTGTGGCAAAGAGCACATAATCAAAGATTGTCCTAAGAACCCTACTAATGCTTCGAATGTGACACCGATCAACGTGATAGGTATTGTAAATAACGCAGATGGATCCAACCCTACATACGTGCCGATCCAAGCTATACCAAGAGCCCAGGCGCTCTTACAGAACCAAAAGCTTAATCAAGAGAAAGTAGCCGAAACTAGTGAAGTTGTAGAATCTAGCAGTAAAAAGACAAAATCTTGGAAAGATTCTAGAGAAAGAATTAAGAGAAAGTGGAGTAAAAAGATAAGTGAGTTGGAGGGAAGTTTAAAGGAATCTAGAGCCAAAATCCTAGAATTGACTTCACAGGAATTGAATCAAGAGAATCCAGCTCAGAAATCAGGATCAGTTTTAGCGGAACCCATACCAGAAAATCTAGACATGATGTTTCGTGCATATCAGGCTAGATTAAAAGAGGGACCTCAGGTAGCTGAAATGAGCATGTAGCAAATCAATTCCTCGAGCTTGCTACTACTCCCTCACAAATAGGATTACAAAATAAGGTACCAGAAATACCCGTAGAAAAGATTGGAGATGTAAGCGAAGGAGAGGAAGGTAACACTTATCTTCCGATAACCCATCAGGGCTACACCACGAAAGCCATCTTAGATTCAGGAGCCGGAGTAGCCATAGCTACCACCGCTTTATGGAAACGTTGGGGTAAGCCAGCATTAAGACCCACCAGGATGAAGCTACAAATGGCTGATGGACACATAGAAAAACCATTAGGCTTACTAGAAGGCATATCACTCACCACTTGTGGTGTAGAATTTGAGCATACCTTTGCCATTTGTGACTTTGCAAAAAATCATGCTTATGAGATGATATTGGGACGACCATTCATGCGTCAGTTGCAAATTGTACAAGATTGGGGAGCTAATTCTTTGTACTTGCAACATTTAGGAGTGACTACCAAAGTCAATCTTAAAGACTATTCACACAGAGATGTACCCCCAATACAATGGAGTACCATCCATAAGACACCAGTAGAAACGGAATCCGTGCACTCATTAGAATCAGATCCTTCTTGGTTGCATGAGGATACTCATTTATGGATGTGTAAAGTAGCCAAACAAGAGGAAGAAAGGTTAGAAGCTAGGACCTTAGGTGCAGAACAAAATCCACGAACTCTTCAAGACCCAGCTTACGCACCTGTAGTATTCCCAGATGAAGAGTTTGAACCCCATGGTTGGGCAGAAATCCTAGCAACCATGGATGTAGCCATTAATGAAGAACAATGGACACCCCACTGTGACGAGGATGGCTATGACATATCAGTTTTCACGATAGAGCCAATCATGTGCGATGCAATTTTAGAAGAATGTGAACCTAACACTGATGCAGTTGAGGATGCAAGCGATTTTGATTTAGAATCAATCATCATGGACCCACCATTTGCATCAGAGGAAGAATATTTTTTCGAGGTAGAGACTCACACTCAGAGACACGAGGAAATTACGAATGAGGTGAGGTTAGCCACGGAAGTGACTACTAAGAGTGAAGGCAAGAAAAGAAAGAAGAAAGAAACCATGTCAGAAAAAGAAGAATCTTTATTTGAAGTACCCGAGAACTTCAAGAAATATGAAATCGAAGATAGAAGAATCATGGTACGAATGCCTAATAGAAAGGCGAATGACGGACAAGTATATGATAACCGAGAGAAAACCAAGAAAGTAATAGTTGCCATAGAAGGAGAAGAAGAAAAATGTACATACATAGGGCATGATTTGACGAAGGAAGAAGAAGAAGAGCTAGTTGCCCTATTGCGTGAATATAGAGATATTTTTGCTTGGAGTTACAAAGATTTGAAAGGAGTAGATCCAGATATATGTTCTCATAGAATCCCTATGACTCCAGATGCAAAACCTACGAAACAGAAACCGTACACGTACAATGATAACTACGCTGCGAAGATTAAAGAGGAGATAGATCGCTTGA
Source organism: Ceratopteris richardii (assembly GCA_020310875.1). Classification (NCBI taxonomy): domain Eukaryota; kingdom Viridiplantae; phylum Streptophyta; class Polypodiopsida; order Polypodiales; family Pteridaceae; genus Ceratopteris; species Ceratopteris richardii. Next base: position 128,265,942 of record CM035416.1, on the reverse strand, counting down.
TAGAAGCAGGATTCATTTACGAAATTGAACATACCGAATGGGTATCCCCCATTGTGGTTGTGCCCAAGAAGAATGGAAAATTGCGTGTGTGTATTAACCTTAAAAAAGTTAATGCCACCACGATTAGAGATAGTTATCCTCTTCCTATCACAGAACATCTATTGGAAAGAGTTGCGGGCAAGGAAGTTTACAGCTTTCTTGATGGATTTTCAGGCTATAATCAAGTAGCGATTGCTCCAGAGGACCAACACAAGACGGCTTTTGCCACTGAATGGGGCATATTTGCATTTCGTGTAATGCCATTTGGCTTAACAAATGCACCCGCCACTTTCCAGCGACTCATGTGTCATGTTTTTAAGGAATTCTTACGCAAAAGCTTGGAAGTATATGTCGATGACCTATGTGCACATTCAAATGTAAGACAAACGCATATCCCAGAGTTAAGGCAAATATTTGACAAATGTCGAGAATATCAGGTTTGTTTGAACCCAGAAAAGTGCGTTTTCATGGTCAGACAAGGCAAAATTCTAGGACACATTGTGTCAAAAAATGGAATCTCTACGGATGAAGAAAAGGTGAAGGTAATTGCAGAATTACCTAGACCAACTAATGTGAAAGAGGTACAAGCATTTATGGGCCATTGCGGTTATTATAGGAGATTCATACACATGTATGCAATCATAGCCAAGCCTTTGTACTCTCTTTTAACCAATTTCGAATGGACAAATGAATGTGAAAATTCATTCAATGAACTTAAACGACGCTTGTGCTCAGCACCTATATTGACAACCCCATATTGGAGTAAGCCATTCCATGTACATGTGGATGCATCCAGTTACGCCATAGGATGTGTGTTAGCACAACCCACGAATGAAGGTAACATAGATCTCCCCATAGCTTATGCGAGCAGACAATTGAACGCAGCAGAAAGAAATTACACCACGACGGAACGAGAAGGATTAGGGATGATCTACGCAGTAAAGAAGTTTAGGCACTACTTGTTGGCCAATAAGTTCAAGTTCTTTACAGATCATCAAGCCCTATTGTACTTAGTCAACAAACCATGTAACACAGGACGATTGATACGTTGGTTTCTATTACTCATGGAATATGATTTTTAAGTCGTAGTCAGGAAAGGAAAGACACATCTTAGAGCTGACCACCTTTCAAGATTAACCTCAGGAGAAACTCCTCAAGGAGTAGCGGATGATCTACCAGATGCATATTTGTTTAATCTTGAGATAGCACCAGAATGGGCTAAACCTATAGTCCCTATTCTCACTTATGGACCCAAGAATCCTAGGATAAAGATCAAAGAGGGAGAGATTACCAAGTCTCAGAGATACCAAATAATGGTAGGAAGCATATATAAACAGGATAATCAAAAGATTCTTGCTTGTTGTGTAGATGAATCAGAACATGCGAATTGGTTGCAATTAGCACATGTAGGTGCACTAAAGCAACATCATTCAAAACATCGAACGTTACAGACTCTGCATAGATTAGGAGTATATTGGCCTACGATGGAAGCAGATGTCTACAAGTTGTGTAAGGAATGCCATGCTTGTTGTGAAAGACCACCAATAGAGCATGCTACACTATATCATGTGTCTCTCACACCAGACTGGAGTGAATAGTTAGTGACATACTTGAGGATGAACACATTCCCTCAAGGGATGACTTTAGCACGACAACGTAGTTTAGAGCAGGAAGCTCACGACTATTCACTTATTGGCGATAACCTATACAAAAGAGGACGAGATGGATATCTAAGACAATGTGTTCATGAGAGAGATTATCTGAGCATACTAGAGACTGCACACCAAGGTGTTGCAGGAGGTCATTTTGGACCTGATAGGATAATCAAAGCCATCCTCTTTGCAGGATTATGGTGGCCCACTCTTCACATGGATGCTCATACCTATGTAAAGAGATGTGATGTGTGCCAAAGAACGCAGTTTCCTACTCGCAGAGATGAAATGCCATTGAAACCCATGATGGGCGGACGTGCATTTTCAAAGTGGGGTATAGACTTTGTAGGACCCATTAACCCCCCTGCAAAAGGTACACATGCTGAATACATTATTGTTGCCACAGATTATCTGACGAAATGGGTAGAGGCAAAAGCCACGAAAAAGAATGATGCACACACAACTGCAAAATTCTTATTTGAGAATGTCTTTACAAGATATGGATTGCCTGTAGAGTTAGTGAGCGATCGAGGCACTCACTTTCTAAACCAAGTCATTGAATATTTGTTACAGGATTTTATGGTGATTCACAAGAAATCCGCACCATATCATCCTTAGGCCAATGGTCAGGCTGAAAGCACTAATAAGATCCTTTGTAACGTACTGACGAAACTCGTGAACAACAAACGTTCAGATTGGGACAAACAGTTACACCACGCTGTTTGGGCATATCGAGTGGCCTACAAGACCGTACTCAATGCAACTCCCTTTCAAATGGTTTTTGGTCAGAATGCAGTGCTTCCTTTGGACTTCTTGATACCGACCCTTAAGGTTGCACAAGAACAGCAGTGGACCGGTCATGAATTATCAGCAAGAATAATGGACTTGGAACGATTAGGAGAAACCAGGTTAAAGGCAGCAGCAGGAATATATGCAGCGAAGAAGCGACAGAAAGCATATTTTGATGCACATGTGAAAGATAAAGGCCTTAAAGAAGGAGATTTAGTTCTAGTATATACGCTAAAGCAACACGCACGTAAGTTAGAAAAGTGAGGTTATGGACCTATGATCATTAACAGACTCTCAACAAGTGGAGCAGTACAGTTAGCCACCTTAGAAGGAGATATAATGCCTAATTATATTAGTGGTTGTAGAGTCAGGCTATATCAGGAACCTCTTACTGAGGATATGCTTAGACGACTCACGTTTGCAAAGAAGCGTAAGGAGGAAGAAAATAGAATACGAGCGGAAGCTCAGGCAGAAGCAATAGAACGCATTAAACGCATGAAGTTAAGAAGACAAGGACTAGGGAGAGAACATTATAACCATCTGGAAACTACACCCAGATATCCCATGGCCATGTGTCAAGTAAAGTCAACCACTCATCCTAGTATAGTGGACAGGAGACCATTCATTACAGTCAGGTTAGAGCACGGCAACCCTTGCCAAGAGCTCAGGGCTTTAATTGACTCAGGTGCTGCGACCAGTGCGATTAGATGGTCCCACTATAAGGATTCAGGAATAGAAATGCGGCCAATTGAGGCATACCTCATAGGCCTAGGAGGCATGGAAACCCCTTGCATGGGTGAGGTGGACCTTCCTATCCTCATTAAGGATGTGACCATGACAGCGAAGCTACTAGTGTGCCATGATGATGACCTGATAGAACCCCTAATCCTTGGCCAAGATTGGCTATACGATCACTCAGTGGACCTAAAACTTAGACAAGGCTCCCTACAGATTGGAACCTTAGAACAGAAGCGAGTGATACCGCTTGACTTCCCTAACGGCATTCCGATTGAGGTTTGTAACCCTAGACCCTATGAAACGCATGCGACGGAAGACCGGAAGATCTTGGGTCAGACCAGTCACGTCACGTCTACACCAACCCACTCGGGTTTGGCTATGGACAATTGTCAATCAGAAGGACGACAGGAGATCTTCCCTGGGGCTTCCTGCAAACTAGAAGGGGAAGCTACCCAACCGCTCGGGCAGTTGAACACAATCAGCGGTCAGGTGGGTTGCATCAGCGGCCAAATGAGCACAACACCCTGCGGTGCTCATCCTTCCAAACTTGCTGCGGACTGGCCTAGATTAAAGAAAAAGCACGAATCACTTCCTAATGGGCAGGTCACGCAAGTGTTGGATCTCCCTTCTTTTCCAAAGCAGAGCGTCCATTGGACCTCTCAAACCCGACCTCGAAGGAGTCAATCACAATGGAGGAACCCAGACCGACGACACCACCAGACAAGGCAAAGAAAGCAGCAGTATCAACATCACAGAGCAAGTGGCACAAAACAAATATGGGTGCCAAAAGGACAGCAACCACAGGCTATTGGCAACACTGCAGACGAGAGCAGGACAAAGTTTCAACAGAAGCAGAGTCAGCATCCAAATTTCCCTCGATCTTCTTCCCCAAGTACAAATACTCGGCAGATTTGGATCGCCAAGAAGTATCTTATCAATCGACCCACACCCATGCAGATTTGGGTACCCAAACAATGTATTATAGCCCAACCCTCGAGCCATGTAATGTATACCCCTCAGAAATCTTTTCTTTCTTCAATACCACCAAACCCGATACCACTTTTTGTACCTCAGCAGAAACACACCACCCACTCCAAGACTCTTAGGAAATGGATACCGAAACGTATCCAAACGTCTTCTTGTACCCCATTATCTAACAATTTTCCCACCCCATTTAAACTCCACCCTTGTAATAAATCACCCTCAACCAAACCTTGTATAAATTCATACACCCAAACCCCACATCATGCATAATAACGGCTCATCAAGAAATGTATGCATAATCTGCCCATGTAGGTGTCTAGAGACCTGCATTAGTTTTGCAAATAATCATTGCATAAATCACTTCATGACGCTTGGCTACACGGGTTACACATCGGTTATGGAAAGGGATTGCGGTCTCACCTTAATGGGATCATAATTAATTTCCATACTAATGTGTTAATCTTTTGTAGCAGATCTTTTCCATTAGCTCATCAGTCATCATGCAAACTGAAGCAGGACCATCGGAAGCAGGCCCTAGTGTAGCTGCGGTGCCCCTCAATGTTTTACGAGCAGAATCCCACCCGACCGCTCCACCGCCAGAGTTCCAAGGATTTTCGGGACCCATGCCAATCGATAACCCACCTATGGGATACACAGAGAAGATACACCGTAACTCTCATTGGTTCCAAGGCTTAGCAGGACCATTAGCTGATGCTGACTTCATTTTTGAAGCAAATATGACATTTGATGACCGCACATGGGGCAAGTATCAATTCTTCTCAAGAGAATTCGAAGGCCTACAGAACACCCAGGACTTAACTCATGTTTGGGCTCGAGCCGGCTTCACGGAGTATTTCAGTGATCCTCTGCCCAAACCTGACTTTTATAGGTGTTATTACTTAATCACCACTTTGCTGGCCTCAGAGAATAAGGACATCCCAGGAACCTTCATTTTGCCTTCTTTAGTGGATGATCCACCTTACAAAAGGTTTTATCTTTCGAAGGATTTAATCAGAGCGGCCATCAAGATTCATGGAACACACACTCCAATGGAGAAAGAAAGGCTAGTCCAAGAACAGATGAAACGTGGTGACGTAACCAAATGGGAGGATATTTCTGCTATAACACCTGAGCTTTCTAAGCCACTACGGATATGCATGCAGCACTTTGCTTTCCCAGCTCAGGATCCTTTTACCATGCCCCACAAGAGAATCTGGTTTGGATTATACTTAGCGTGTACTGGACCGCAAACGGTTGATCTAGCCAACTGGATCATTGATCAGCTCTATTTGGCACAACATCGATGGGAGCGAAAGAAGGTAATCAATGGGTGCTGCGCCCTCACCAGGATCATATATATGTGCTTGGCATATGATTTACCCATAGAGCGTGCCATGACCACTGAGGAACTCAAAGCATTCAAAGGCACCACTAGGAAGGCTAGAAAGTCTAGCAAAGGCAGAGCCGAAAAGCGGATGAGAGGTACTATCCCGTGCCTACAAGTCCCAGAATCACCCTCTCCACAACCATCTCCAGAGCAGTCACCAACAGCAGCCACTCCCACAGTACAACCTATTCGCATAAGGTTATCTAGACCAGTGGTAACGGAGGGCACCACCAGTAATGTTGCACCCCAAGCAGCCACAACCACAGAACCCATCACCATAGCAGCTGAACTTCCCACCACTATCGGTGCGGAAGCTTTCTCTTTTCCAATACCGCATTTAGAACCAGGACAAGCAGAGCCATTGGACCAAACCTTTGATTTTGAGATGCCCGATGCATTCTCCAATCAGTTCCAGTATTCAGAAGGACACTTGTTTTCTCAAGAATTTGAAAGGTCTAGCTACCCTACTACACCCAGGGATCAGCCACAAGGACAGATCGTGTCCAGCTCTGATGAAGAAAGGACAGCAACCGATGACGACGAAGGAGATGACGAAGCTAGCCAGGGAACACATGAATCCCAAGAGCATGAACAGACAGATGGCCAAGGCCAACAAACAGACACACATGGCGATACAAGTACCCATGAAGATGAAACTTACGAAGCAGCAGCTTACACACTGGCTATTAAGAAGCTATATAGAACTATGGAAAAAGTTTGGGCACGCAAAAAGCTGACAGAGGAAGAGAGTCAAACAATAATAGAACAAGAACTTGTCACAGGCGGATTCGAAGACGCATACATTAAAGGATTCAAAGAATTAGTCAAATCAGTAGGCTCCAACGAAGCACTCAGGTACTTGCAAAGAAAGCCACTACCATAGTTTGACCCCCGCAGAGTACGACTACTTTCAAAGCCCGACGAATACATTCGTGTACCAACCGCGGAGCACAATCTTCAGAACAAGCCAGGGAGGCATGCCTCGTCCCCGAAAGTTCGGTGGCAGTTGAAACCATCTTTGTAGATTCCCCACCCCGTGCTCCAGCTGTACAAACCTCAGTAGTCACTGAAGTACCGACCTCACCACCCGTCCATCCAGCCTCCCCTCTTCACCCTCCTTCCCCCAGACCCACATCTTCATTCGCCGGTGGTGTTGCAGAAACCGTCTTTACGACCACTCACCCCACAATTCCCACGCCCATTAGCCCTAGTCTACCCCCTCCCACACCCACCTTTCTACCCAACCCATTCCTTCATCAATCTTTTCCATCTTTCCCCACACCTCCAAGACCCCTTTTCCCATTCCCCCCGCCATTAACCTTCTCCCCCGTCTCACCTCCCCGACCCACGGTAACCCCTCTTTCCCCTTTCCACCAAGCTGCTCCAGCCAGCCCCCCTGTAAATTACCCCTCAACCTTTGTAAATCCCGTATTTACACTAGCACGAGCACCCACGATCACACCCATATTCACGGTCACCGCACTAGACACGTCCACTGACATGGACATCTCACCACCCACTGCATCATCACTACCTTCACTCACGGCACAAACACTTTTAGGCACATCACAACTTTCAACAATCACTACATCATCCACCTTCCCATCCCCATTCCCCGTTCCCGTTGCATCTACACCAACTGCATCTTCATTTAGCACCCCGTTAATACTATCACCCACTGTAGATAATGCATTCCGACAGATGTTCATGTGTATGACGCAAGTAAGAGATGAGTTCACATCTCTTGGTGATAATTATCAGCAGCTGCAGAGGACAACCAATGACTTACAGTCGCAGCTTAACTTATTGTCTATTGAGAATGCCTCTCTGAACACCCGCTACCAAGAATTACACGAGGCATATCACAAATTGGAACTAGAAAGCGAAGAGAAGACCAAGGAAGCCACTGCTGACCTGGATAATTTATTAAGAGCCCAGACAGTCCGCAATGCAACGCTAACACGAAACATGGGCTTACTACGAAGACACCTAGCAGCTGCCAAGGAAGAAAACCAGCGCTTACAGGATCAGAACCGAGAAAACTTAGAAGCAGCGCTCGACCACCCAGACCAACCACTCAGTCCTAGCAGGTTCAAAGCCATTCCTTCAGACTCGATGAGAATGCTGCTAGACGATCATGTGAGATTGCTAGATGAATATGACCGCATGAACGAGGAGTTACAGAAACTCAAAGAAGATCACAAATTACTCCAGTTACGAGAACCGGCACACCACGACATACCAGCACCTGCGGACCCCTCTCCTGACCTCCTAGAGGAACTCAACTCATTACGGGCCCAGGTATCGACCCTTGAATCAAGGATTGCAGTATATGAAGCGCCACCAAGGCCAGATTCCCCACCTGAGCTTCCAGCTGAAGAAGAAACGGTCACCATCCCGGTGGAGGAAACATTTGAAGAAGCGTACGAGCCACAACCCATCCCAGGCGGACGTGTCACGGCTGAAGGCCAGATGAAGTACGAACTTCCCACCCCCGCGTGGATGAAGACTATTGAGGAAATTGGAACAACGCACTCAGCGAGAGTAGAGGCACAGCTACATGCTATGGCCATGATCGAAGAAAGAATTTTGCAATCTCCCTACTTTGCTCAATTGGCCCCACGCAGGTACATATCCGGGCATGAGCTTCAATACAAACCTTACTTCATGCTAATGGCCAAATACCACCTGGCCATAGAGAAGCGAACTGGCAAGAAGCCATCACATGCAACTCAATTCGAGCCTGAAGACTTGCCACTGGATGCGCAACAAGGCACTATTTATCAACCAGATTGGCGTACACGTCTTTTACAAGAGTACCCTGAAATGATGAGCACATGGGTTAAGGCACCTTTACATTTAAAATACAACCCATGTTGGGGACCCGTGCCACGTCGCCGCTCCTGGACTGCATTCGCTATCAAAGTACAAAACAATAAGCAGTGCCAGGACTGGTTGAACTACCCATATTTCAGGCCACCTACAGGACCATCGACAATTGGCTACATGATGGCAACGATTCGTCACTGGCTCCCTCGCTTGAGATATATGGATGATATAGCAGCGCATATGACTGTCAAGATATTTGACATGATGCAAATGATATTTAAAGTCTTCCGGCGAGTCAAAGCACCACATGTTAATACCCCGGGCTTTGAGCATGGCAACTTGGATCTTGCATATGACATGAGTACGACGCCATCGCTTCGGGTGTGTTATGCCTGGCATTGCAGAGTCAAGTACCTACCGGCGTGCTACAAGCAAACATTCGAAGAAATGTTCACCACCGGTTTCTGGGAATACCACTCCGAAGTGTTCATCAGCAGGCCGACCCACTTATTGCAATTATTTGCCTGTGAACAGTTGGTGTATTCCACGCATTACAGACTCCCACCATCAGATGAACCACAACCAGTCGACTGGGAGAAACTCGAGGCCGACCTGGACCGAGGCATTCGTATCTCCGAGCACACCCTTGCTCAAGACCTCCTACAGAACTATATCCGGCAGACCTCACAGCAAGGTTCTGTCAGGGACGACAGAACCGAGAGGGAGGGGGGTGTTGGAAGCAGCCAGAGGCACAGACGCCACGGAAGCATGTAACCACGGAGCAGGGAGCCAGTCGGACCAATTTTTCAAACAAATATGTTTCTTATTATTTCTTCAAACATTCAACAGTGATTTTTATCACTAATTGTAACATATGTAACATAGAAAACCCCATTTTGTAATCCATAGCTCCATTTTGTGCAAGCCGAGGAGTCCTCGAGCTTGAGGAGCTTAGGTAGAATGCACGTACCAATTTTTGTTATTTTTAGATACCGTTTACCCTTCCAAATAGCATCTAGGACCTATTTTTTAACTAGGCCGGTCACTAGATGTGAAACCGGTCAAAACTAGTCTAGAAACTATAAAAAGAGCTAGAGAGCTCATTTTTGAGGTTAGCTTGTTGGAGTAGAGAAGAGCTTAGAGTTCTTTTGAGCTTGTAATAGTGTTCTTGAGTAATAGAATTGATTTCTCACCTTCCATTGTGTCTTGCTTGTCTCTTCGTAGTGTGTGTGTATGTGTGTGTGCATCTTTGTGCTTCTCACCTTCACTCTCACTTCATCTCATGTTCACGATCTTCATATCACTCCTATCTCTTCCGCGGATTGACAATTAAGGAGGTGAAGCTTCTTAACGTGGTACTTACCATTGTGCTAGAGCAACATCATCACAGAATCGTGAAAAACACGATTCTCATTACAGAAATCGTGAAAAATACGATTCCCATCACAGAATCGTGAAAAACACGATTCTTTCCATAGAATCGTGAAAAACACGATTCTCTCCACAGAATCGTGAATTAATTGAATGATCCATAGGCTGGTAATAAATTGTACACACATTCTAAGCAAGAGCTAGGAAGGAAGGAGGTAGAGCCAATGGTAGGAGAATTGCAAGAAAAAGATTTAGGGCAAGAAATTAATATGGAGAATTTAAATGAAACCAATGAATCCTCTGAAACTGGTGATTATAGAAACATTCTCAAATACATGTATACAAATAGGTTTGGAACCTATGTATATCAGGATGGAATGCATAAGTTTCTCATTAGATTGAGAAACTTAGAGGTTCCCCTGAATATAACACCAGTAGCACAATTCAAGGATGGTAGATATGAGGATAGGCAGGGATGTGTATACATCTTCTCACAAGACCCAGAAAATTCTAATGACCTAGGGCAATGTGCAGATAAGAGACCTTGGGAACAAAACCTAGGGCAATCAGACTTGCCAAGACAACATGGAACTCACAACAATAGTGAACAACAAGGTAGGAGATTACATACTTCCCCAAACTCTTTTGAGAGAGAAGCAGAAGAACTTAATGATTTTCCATTGAGAAGAAGACATCAGTGGCAAAATCAGGGAAGAATGCTTAGGCCATATCAAGTAGCCAAATGCATGAAGAATCAATATGAAGGATATTTTGATCCTCATGCTCATGCTGCAGAATTTAGACAATTAATTAGAGCAGAAGAAGTTGAGGATTACAAAGTCCAATTTGAAGCATTTGGTCTAACCCTAACAGGACCTGCACTATCTTGGTTCATTCCCTTGAGAAAGGAAATGTATCTGGATATTGAATCTTTCCTAGAAGCCTTCATAGGGGAATTCTCAAAAACTGGAATAAAACATAGCACAACTACCTTGATACATAGCTTTAAACAACAAAAGGATGAAAATGTCAGAGACGCAGCTAGGAGATTCAAGCAATACATTGACAGATGTCCCAGAGAAGAAGTACCTTGCATGGCAAGAGAAGTATCCCTATTCATAGAAGGATTGAGAAGTGCTCAATTAAGAACCCTGGTGTATTATAGGAGATGCCCTGATCTAGGAGCATGTGTAAAAGAGGCAATAGATTCGGAGGATAATAGAGGACAAGACCTGTTAGCATTTGATCAACCTAGAACAAATGAAGATAAAATCCCACCAGCAGAAGAGTTGGCACAAGCCATTGCTAAAGCCCTAGAAGTTAGCACCGAAACAAATTTGATAAACACCAAGATAACAACAAATAAAAACTGTTATAATTGTGGAGAAAATCATTTGGTACAACAATGTCCATACCAAAAACCACAACATTTGCAAGATAGGAAAACACTCAAATATTGTACACTAGAAAGAAAATGGACAAATCATACTAGAGAAGAATGCTTTTACAATAAACAACCCATTAAGGAGAGAGAATATGTGAACCAAAGAGAATCTGGATTTATTGAGCAACCAAGACCTGTACTTGGGCAACAACCTCCATTACCAACAAATGTGGTACCAGTCAAATACACACCAATAGAAGAGGGAAACTCAAGAATAAGATCACCATACAAAGAAGATTATCATTGGAATGAAGGATATCAGGAAGAGTGGGAAGGATATGAGCTGAGAGAACCAGAACTGCAAGCCCTAGACTTGGAAAATGGGATAATTGAAATGGATACAGCTACATTCATGTATATAACCAATAATTACATGTCTAATCAGAGACCTTAGTTCAAAGGAAGTCAAAAAATAACTTGTTATAGATGTGGAGGGGAACATTTCATTAGAGGTTGTCCACAACCGCCGACACTAAGAGTAGAAGGAGCCTATTCCAAGGATTGTGGCAGGGAACATTTAATAAAGGATTGTCCAAGAAATCCTCAAAAACAACAAAACACTTCTAATAACATACCATTACAAGTAGTCAACATCATGGAGCAAGAAGAATTGAGTGACCCTGAACAAGTAAATGTAAATGCTATAACACGGGCACAAGCCAAACAACAGGAAACAACCAAGGAACAAAAGAAGAATTCATCTCCAAAGGAGAAGAAAAACACACAAAAAGGGAGATGGGAGAGAAAAATGAGAGTGGGTAAAAGTCAAGAAGAAGAAAATATGGAACTGCCAAAACATAGCCCACCCCAAAAGACACAAACCTAGCAAGAGATAAGCAATTCACAAAGTTTGGAAACTATGATAAAAGCATACAAGGGAAGAATTCAAGAGGGACCAAATCCCACAGACCATATAATGGCTTCTCATATACCGGATATAGAGCATGAAAGAATGCAAAAATGCAAACAAATCATACAAGAAGCACAACTTAAACTGGGGGAACTAGATAATTCTAAAACAACAGCTGGAGAAACAAAGGTAACAAGAACAAAGGAAATTATTGATCAAGAAGATAACTCACAAATAACATTCCAGGTAAATATAGACAAACAATGTACAATCTTATACCACACCTCAATGGAGGAATTGGTAAAATAGAATCCTCACTTACAATACAAAATGGCAAAACCGGAAGCAATACCATAGAATTTTGACCCACAGCCACAAGAACTGGAAGAGTTGTTGTACATTCCTATTGATAAAATAGGAGGATATTGTGAAGGAGAAGAAGGGAACTCAACTCTGAAAATACAATTTGGTACAAATCATGCCCAAGCTATATTGGATAGTGGATCAGGTGTGGCTATCATGACTAAACAAAGTTGGGAAAGATGGGGAAAAAATGAATTAATACCCACTAAAATGAGATTGCAACTTGCAGATGGACACATAAAAAAACCCCTAGGAATATGGGAAAAGGTGATTGTGGATATATGTGGAATAGAAATAGAGCATACTTTTGCCATAGTTGAATTTCCACAATCCACTTCATATGAAATCATCCTAGGAAGACCATTTATGAGAAAAATGCAAATTGTGCAAGATTGGGGTAATGATTGCCTATATCTTCAGAGCAAAGGAAGAATAACCAGAGTGAATCTAAGAAATGGTCATTATTGTGACATATCCCCTCAAGAATGGTTCAAAATACATCAGAATCAGGATTTGAGTGAAGAATCAGAGATTGAAGATCAAAATGGAACAGAATCATCAATATGGAAGTGCAATGTGTTAAGAAACCTTACAAATAGAAAAAGAAGATTAAGAAAAGAAGATTGTGTAGAAGGGAGAAAATTACAAGATGAGAGCTATGTACCACAAAAATTCAAAGATGAAGAATTTGAGCCTTATGGTTGGAACCAGATTTTGGCTACCATGGATCTAGCCAATGACGAGTATGTGGGAGTGAAATTCCAAAATGAAGAAGGATATGATGTTTTTCACATAGGAATACAAATGATAAAGGTATAAAAAACAGAAGAGGACCAGGAAAAAGAAATCATATTGAAAAATGGAAAAACACAATATTTGGAAGAGGTAAAAGCTGCAGATGCAATAAAAGATAAAATCTCAAGCAAATATAGAAAGAGCAAACACAAGGAAATAGAAGAAGATCAAGAGGATGAAAAAAATGAGAAAATGACAAACAAGGATCAACAATTTGATGTACTTGCAAATTTCAAGACTTATGAAGTAGAAGACATATTACTTCTAAAAATGATACCAAAGAGAGAAAAGAAAAAAGGGGAGGCATATGACAATGAGGAACAAACAAAGAAGGTAATGATCACCCAGGAAGAAGGGGAAGAAAGACATATTGTAATAGCTGACATGACAAATCAAGAGGAGGAAGGATTAAGAAATTTGGCCAGAAACTATAGGGATGTGTTTGCTTACAGCTACAAGGACTTGAAAGGTATTGATCCTAAAATCTGTGAGCATAAGATTCCTATTACACCTGATGCAAAGCCTAGCAAACAAAGACATTACACATTCAATGATAAATACTCTGCTAAAATAAAGGAAGAAATTGATAAGCTGCTGGCTGCCAATTTCATCTATGAGATTGAGTATACAGAGTGGATATCCCCTATAGTTGTAGTACCAAAAAAGAATGGGAAACTTAGGGTATGCATTAATTTGAAAAAAGTGAATGCTGCAACTATAAGGGATACCTGCCAGATACATATCTGTTCAAAGTACAAAGTATTCCTGAATGGGCCATGACTTTAGTACCTTTGCTAACCATGGGACCTTGCAGAACATTTGGAAACAACACACATTTAGTATTACAAAGCAGGAACTTTATGCTGCTAGCTGGGCACTTGTATCACCTCAACCATACAGGCATATTGGAATATTGTACTCTAGAGGAGGAGCAACATGAATATCTGAGAAGAGCTCATTGTTGGAACCCTTGTACTCATGCTTCCATAATAGTCACCCTAATTAATCTCAATAGGATGGGAGTACATTGGCCTAATAAGCTTCAAGATGTAACAAAATATGTTGCTAACTGCTGGGAATGCCAATCCTTGCAAAATTCAGAACTTATAACTCTATATTGGTTTCAGAAAAACTGAGAACGGAGTGAGAACATCATTGAGGAATTGAAAAGAAACAAGAAAGGAAAACAAGAAAGAGAAAGTGTAGACTCAAAAAATCTACAAATGATTTCTAAAGAGTATCAATTAATAGGAGATCAATTGTATAAAAGAGGGATGGATGGATATTTAAGAATTTGTGTTCCTGAAGATAAATATGTTGAAAAGTTAGAAATGGCACATTCTGGAGTGGCAGGAGGTCATTTCTCAAGTGAAAGGACTGCTAAACTCATATTATATTCGGGTTTTTGGTGGCCAACTCTATTTCCTGATGCAAGAACATATGTAAAAAGATGTGACATTTGTCAGAGAGTGAGTCAACCAAATAGAAGAGATAATATGCCATTAATACCATTAATTTCAGCAAGAGCCTTTAGTAAATGGGGGTTGGATTTCATTGGACCCATACATCCTCCAGCAAAACAATCCCATGCTGAATACATAATAGTGGCCACATATTACTTGACCAAATGGACAGAGGCTAGAGCTACAAAAAAGAATGATGCTCATACTACTGTAAGATTTCTCTATGAAAATATCATCACCAGATTTGGACTACCAATTGAATTGGTAAGTGATAGGGGGACTCATTTTTTGAACCAAATCATAGAAAACATAACTGAATATTTCATGATTAGCCATAGAAAGTCAGCCCCATATCACCCACAAGCTAATGGGTTAGCAAAAAGTACTAATAAAGTACTTTGCACTGCATTGTCAAAATTGGTAAACACAAGCAGGAATGATTGTGATTTACAACTTAATCATGTCCTATGGGCCTATAGAGTGGCATACAAAACTGCATTAGGAACCACACCATTCAATCTGGTATATGGACAAAATGCAGTTCTGCCCATGGAATTCCTTATTCCAACACTAAAGGTGGGAATCCAATACAAATGGATGGGGCATGAATTATCTGAGAGAGTGATGGAATTGGAAAAACTAGGAGCTTCTAGACTCCAAGCAATTATGAGCATATATGCAGACAAGAAAAGACAAAAAGCTTATCATGATGTTCATATTAAAGAAAAAGATCTACAAGAAGGAGATCTAGTTCTGGCATATACAGTAAAGGAACATCAGAAGAAATTTCAAAAAAAAGGACATGGGCCTTATATTATCAATCAGATTAGTAATAGTGGAGTTATTCAATTAGCTAACATAGATGGAGAAATCATGCCAAATTTCATAAGTGGATCTAGAGTAAAAAGGTATGATATTCCATTAACAGTTTCTGAATGGAGAAGAATATATCAGGCTCAAAATAGGAAAACAGCAGAGGAAAACATTAGAAAGGAGGCTCAACAGGAAGCAAGGGAAAGGATAAGAAAAACCAAAGATCTTAGAGAAGTTCTTTTGTGTGAAACACCTCTAAGAGAAAGGGAACATTTGCCTATTATCACAATGAATTTTCAGGATGAGAAAATTAAGGTCTTGATAGACTCAGGTGCACAAGTAAATTTGATTAGTTCAGCTTTGTTGAAACAGTTTAACCTAAAAAGGACTAAAAGCAAAACCTTTATCAAAACTTTGGAAGAGTCTTGAAATGATCAAGCACAGAAGGAGAACTCAGAGAAATATCGGGCGCAACTTTTCTTCTATTCCAGAAACTTTTACATCAATTGATGAGAGATATCTTTCTCACTTCTAAAGTGTCTAATGACTTCTCATTCTTCTAATTTCTTGCTCTCTCTTATTTGCCCTGACTTTTTACTTGTATATATAGGCATATATGTACAAGATCATAACCATACAAAAGGTATAAGTGAGCTAACTATAAGTTTAATGTACATATGTATACAAGTCTTCACTTTCTAAGTGTGCACTATCTTCAAGCTTCATAGAATAATCTTTTCTTCAACCTTTGACTTCAATCCTTCATCCAAAACATCAATTGGTGATTGACTTTCACCAACAACTCCCCCTCATCATCAATTGAGGTTTTCTCCATCTTCTTTATACCTGCCATGTTTTTAAACCTTTGTAGCTTTGGTCCATCCAAGCTTTTTGTTAGCATATCTGCAATCTGATCTTTTGTTGAAGTATGTATGACTTCAATCTCCTTGTCAATCACCTTCTCTCTTAGAAAGTGATACTGAATCTCAATGTGTTTATTCCTGGCATGAAAAATAGGGTTAGCAGCTAGATACAATGAACTCATGCTATCTCCGTGAATAGTGGGTGTACTCTGAATGATGTCAAAACTCTTCATAAGAGTCTTTAGCCATATAACTTCATTTGCAGCTTCAACCATACCTTTGTACTCTGCCTCTGTAGATGATAAAGCAAATGTGTGTTGCTTCTTAGAGCACCAAGAAATTAGCTTATCTCCCACATAACACAAGTATCCATATGTTGATCTCCTATCATGAGGATTACCTGCCCAATCTGTATCACTATATATCTTGATGTTTGTATCTGATGTAAAACCATAATACAAACCTTCTTTGAGTGTACCCTTGATGTACCTCAACACCCTTTGTCCTGCAATCCAATGTTCTTTCCTAGGACAATGCATGAACTGAGACAATACTCCAACTGCATATGACAAATTAGGCCTAGTTAATGTAGCATTGATTAAACTACCAACCAGACTTTGATATAGCTTCATATCCTTGAATTCTTCTCCTCCATATCTGCTCAATTTGTGATTCACCTCCATTGGAGTAGGAGCTACCCTGCAATCATCCATTTTAAACTTGATCAACAAGTTCTTTAAATACCTTTCTTGAGTAACACATACTCCATGTTTAGTATATGAGATCTCCATGCCCAAGAAATATGACAAGTCTCCCAAGTCACTAATCTTGAACTCTTTCTCCATTTGCTTCTTTAGGTTTCGTATGCCCTTCTCATCTGTTCTTGTAAGAACTATGTCATCAACATATATGCACATGTAAATGAACCCATCATCACTTGCTTTGACAAGAAAGCTACTATCTGCTTTGGATACTTGGAAACCAAGTTCTTTCAAAAACTTCACAAGTCTATAATTCCATGCCCTTGGGGCCTGCTTCAAACCAGACAAAGCTCTCTTGAGCTTGCAATACATATTCTAAATACCTTTCATCTCTGAATCCTTGTGGTTGCTCCATGAAAACATCATCTAAAATATAAACATTTAAAAAAATCATTTTTCACATCAAATTGACATAGTCTCCAACCTTTATATGCAGTAATGGCTATGAGTGTCCTGATGGTTGTCATCTTTGCCACTGTACTATAGGTCTCATCATAGTCTATACCATATGTTTGAGCAAACCCTTTCACAACAAGTCTAGCTTTATACCTAGACACACTTCCATTTGCATACCTCTTGGTTTTGTAGACCCATTTGCATCCAATGATCTTCTGACTATTTGGTTTAGGAAGCAAATCCCAAGTCTCATTTTCTATTAATGCATCATACTCTTCCTGCATAGTTTTCTCCCAATTTTCCTTACCTTTTGCCTCTTCATGTGTAGAAGGGTCTTCATCTGCTTTCATCATGTAAGCATAGTCTTTAATAGCCAAAAAAGAAGTATCATAGCTATACCTTGTAGGTTGCCATTTGTGTCTTGATGACCTTCTGAGTTCTCCACTTCTTGAGGTTTCTGGTTTATCACATTCTAGGTCAAATCTTGGCACTTCTTCAACTTCAACTTGTACTTCATTGTTATCTTCTTCATCAAATATCTAAACCTTTGATTTACCTTTCTTTTGATGCACAATTTCTTCATCACCTGCATGACTATTGATTGTACCTGCATACCAAGTACCTTGCTCATCAAATCCTTTGACACAAGGAATTGTTTTGTGGATGGACTCCACAACCTATATCCCATCTGCTTATCATCATATCCAATGAACACATACTTTTCAGCTTTAGGTTCCAATTTATGCCTCTATTGAGATGGCACATATGCATAAGCCAAACATCCAAATACTTTGCAATGATCTAAGGTAGGTCTCTTACCCCACCATGCCTCATATGGTGTCATACCCTCCAAGGCTTTACATGGTAGCCTATTTACCAAGTATGTAGCTGTATTTACAACCTCAGCTGACAAATAATTTGGACAATTTTTGTCCTTCATCATGGATCTTGCAAACTTAATAAGAGTTCTATTCCTCCTTTTTGCTACACCATTTTGTTGAGGAGAGTACGTGCAAGTAACTTCCCTTTTTATACCTGCATTTCACAAGTAATCACTAAACTCATTAGAGAAATACTATCCTACTCCATCTGACCTTAGTCTCTTCAACTTTTGACCTATAATTCTTTCTACATACACATGATAATGCTTGAATGTATTAAATACCTCTGACTTATCTTTAATCACATAGATAGTGATCCACCTAGTAGCATCATCAACATAAATAACATAATATCTTGAACCATTAATACTGAAATCCTTTGATGGTCCCCACACATCTGTGTGTACCAACTCAAGCTTCTCTAAATACATGAAACCATGCTTAGAATATGATTGCTTATGAGTTTTACCTAATTGACATGCCTCACATCTATATGTCATATGTTGACTTGCAACATTAGGCAATCCAAGCATTGAACCATTGTTAACCATATCCTTAATACCTCTTTCATTGAAATGTCCAAGCCTCTTATGCCAAAGATCTAACTCAGAGATCTTATGTCCTCCATAAGTGAACAAGGCATGACCAACATTACCTTGAATCTTCAATGTGAAGAGTCTTCCTTCTTTCTTCCCTGAAACAATTTGTTTATACCCATTGCTAGGATCTTCCACAAAAACTCCATCATTAGTGAACCTTAATTCATAACCTTTTTCAACAATTTGCCCTACACTTATCAAATTCTTTGGAATTGTAGGAACATACAAGACCTTACTCAAAAGAGTACTTCCATCCTTAGCCTTCACTGATCCAATTGACTTCACATAATGCTTTGTATTATCACCTGTTTGAACTACATGATTAGTTAGCTTATTCTCCAAATCAATCATCAAAGTTATGTTGCCACTCAGGTGATTGCTACACCCTGAGTCAATGTAGAAGAATCTTTGGTCTTCACTTTGTCTTTCACAAGTTGCATTCATAATCAAGGTTGAATCCTCCTTCTGATCTGAAGCATAATTGTAGTAGGTATTGTTGTAGGATTGACTTTGGAATCCTCTACCTGCATTTCTTCCAAAATAACCTCTACTACCTCTACCTCTGAAATTACCTCTTTGGTTTCTTGCCACCTCTTCCTCTTGAATTAAAGTTTTGATTATATCCTCCATTATTCTTATTATTATGCCAACAATCATGAACTAAGTGATTTGTCTTACCACAAATCTAGCAAGCTTTGAATCCATCTTTATTGCTTCTACCTCTTCCTCTTCCTTTGCCACCTCCTCTTCCTCTTAGGAAGTTAGCTTGGCTAGTTGTACCTTCATCCACATTTGATTGCTGCTTACCTTTGCTATTCTTCTTCTTATCCTTTGAATACATTGCTTGACCTGCACTCTTATCACCATCACCTTTGACATCTTGCTCAAAGGTTAGCATGTGTTGTAGCAACTGATTTAAATTGGGAGTGAAATGATCTAGTGACAATTCAGTAGACAAAATGAATTGCTTCCATTTCTCATCTCCTCTCAAACCTATGAGGATTTGCCATAACAATTTTTCCTCCTCAATATCTTCATCAACTGCTCCTAATGCATTTGCGATGTCCTTCATTCTTGTTACATAATCTGAAATGGATTGAGAGGCCTTCTTCTTGAATGTGGTAAACTCTGCCCACAAAGATGCCTTCCTTGACTTTGTAGTGTTTTGGAAATGCTCCTCCAAAGCATTCCATATATCACTTGCACTTTCAAGACCTCTAATATGAGGTAGCAAGTAGTCATTGACTCCCATGTAGATAATGCTCCTTGCTTGAGCATCTCTCTTCATCCAAGTCTTCAAATATGATAGTTCATCCCTAGTTGAAACACTATGATCTCTGAATTGTGGTTTTTCTTCTTCATCTGTAATGTAGCCTATCAATTCTTTTCTCATGAGATGATCTTCCATCCTCATTGACCATGCTGGATAGTTTTCTCTATCCAATTTCTCTATCTGAAGAGAATCTCCCATCCTTTCTTCACCTATGTATTGAATTCTTCAAACTCTATGAGTAGTAAGTGCACCTTTACTTTGAATGAAGTTCCTTTTGATCTTCTTGATGAATTTTGGCCTCCTTCACAAGCTTTCCCTTCAAGCTTTCACCTTTTGAGCCTTTAAGTGTTGGTTTCTTTATAACTGCAGGAGTCGCGGTCCTCCTTTCTTCAATTTTAATGATTCCTCCTCTCTGATACCAGTGATGGAGAGTGTTAATCTCCAAAAGAACAAGCTATCCTTGATGTTAGAGCAGCTCTATATCAAGAGTAACTCAAAACCTTTACCAATTTGAAGGATCAATACTCAATTATCAAAATCTTGAACAAATTGTGAAGAGAGTAACTACTCAGAAAAATTGTTGCACATAACTCACTCATTGAGTGACCAAATCTGTAAAGTTTTAGATAAAACTTTGCACAAGGTGTCGTCTACAGATTATGCACCTTTTGCAAGTTAAATCATTCCAAAAGATTAAGTATATCTTGAGAAATGAATCAAACAGTTCACCTATGTCTCTCTTTAGTATAGTTGACTTTGACACCTGCAACTTCTAACACATGGTCTCCCAAACTAGAACCCCTTTAAGCAAATGATTTTAGCCATAGATGGCTTACCTTCCAACTTAGATTTTGACTCCTGTTTTGTGCAAAACTTTACATTGTGCACTAAGAACTAATCAATTCTTTGACCATCGAGATTGCACCTATTTTAGATGACATTCAACACTCTACACATACAAATGTTCCTACTCATAATTCTCTCAGCCTATTTACAATTAGGCTCTCAAATATTATCCAGAGATAGATTAACTATGGACTTAGACATCTACAAAAGGATTCTTGAAATGATCAAGCACAGAAGGAGAACTTGGAGAAATATCGGGTGCAACGTTTTGTCTATTCCCGAAACTTTTACATCAATTGATGAGAGATATCTTCCTCACTTCTAAAGTGTCTAATGACTTCTCATTCTTCTAATTTCTTGCTCCCTCTTATTTTCCTCGGCTTTCTACTTGTATATATAGGCATATATGTACAAGCTTATAACCATACAAAAGGTATAAGTGAGCTAATTATTAGTTAAATGTACATATGTATACAGGTCTTCACTTTCTGAGTGTGCACTATCTTCAAGCTTCATAGACTAATCTTTTCTTCAACCGTTGACTTCAATCCTTCATCCAAAACATCAATTGGTGATTGACTTGCACCAACACACAAGGATGAAGTGTTTAATTGCTTTAAGAAGTATATTGCTCCTCTTGAAAACCAAACAGGTAGGACTTTGAAAAGACTCAGATCAGATGGTGGAGGAGAATACTTCTCTTTTGAATTTGATGCCTTCTTGCATGAAAGAGGCATTAAAAGGGAAGTCACTACAAGGTATACACCGGAACTCAATGGTGTAGCAGATAGGAGAAACAGAGCTATTGTCGAAGCTGCAAGGTCCATGCTCAACGAAAAGGGATTGCCAAACTACCTATGGGCAGAGGCTGTGTCTACAGCCACAAATCTCATAAATAGAATTCCATCTAAGTCACTAGATGGAACCACTCCATATGAAGTGTGGAATGGAAGAAGACCTAGTCTAGAACATTGTAAAATTTTTGGATGCTTGGCCTATGCTCACATTCCTTCTCAAGTAAGAAGGAAATCGGATCCCAAGGAAGAGAAGTGCGTATTCATTGGTTATGACCAAAACCAAAAAGGATATAGATTGTACAATCCAACCAGTAAAGGATTTCCTGTGAGTAGAGATGTAATTTTTGATGAGAACAAATCATGGTTTGATGATGATAGGAAAGTGAAACTGCCTTATGACTTGGATGAAGATTTTCCATCACTTCAACCAAAGGAGCCAAAGCAAATGGAAGAAAGTGATTCGGAGATTGACCTAGAAGACTTGGAAAGAATAAAGCTATGGAAGAACAAAGGTAAAGCAAAGATGTAGGATGCTACATATGGACCCAAGAGCTCACATCAACCACTTAGAAGGTCTTCAAGGGAGAAGAAAAAACCAGAAAGGTTTGGTTATGATACTTCTTTGGTCACCAAGCACTCAATCTACATTGCAAAAGATTCAACCAATGAAGAACCTACCACATTCAAAGAAGCACGAAGTAAGAAAGATTGGAGAAATGCAATGGATGAAGAAATGGAAGCCCTGAAGGAAAATGAGACTTGGGAGCTTGTACCTAACAAGCCATCTATGAAGGTAATTGGATCTCGATGGATATACAAAATCAAGAGGAATCTAGATGGAAGTATAAATAGACACAAAGCAAGGTTAGTTGCTAAAGGGTTTGCTCAAACCCATGGTATTGATTATGAGGAGACTATCTCTCCTGTTGCAAAAATGCCTACAATTAGGTTTCTCATTAGTCTTGTTGCATCTAGAAATTAGAAGCTCTATCAACTTGATGTAAAGAATGCTTTCTTGAATGGATGGATTTCTGAGGAAGTGTGTATGGACAACCTCCTGGATATGAGGATGTACATCACCCCAACTATGTATGCAAATTAAAGAAAGCCTTGTATGGATTGAAGCAAGCTCCAAGATCTTGGAATAGATTGGTGACTTATTTGCAGGACCAAGGATTCAAAGCTAGCAAGGTGGATACCTCTTTTTTCATAAAGAGGAATGGATATGAAGTGATCTATTTATGTGTGTATGTTGATGATATTATTAGCACAGACAATGATCTTGAAGGAATCAAACAGGTAAAGTGTCAAATGAAGGAGGAGTTTAATATAAGTGACCTCGGACCACTCACTTATTCTCTTGGATCGGAGTTAATCTACATAGGTTCAGGTATATACATCACACAAATGAAGTATGTGCATGACATGCTCATGAAGTTCAAGATGGAAAACACCAAGTGTGCAGGTACACCTATGGAGCAAAATTATAAGCTTAGTGCTTATGAAGGAGAGCCAATTGAAGACATCACAAGCTATCAAAGCTTGGTTGGAAGTTTGAACTATGCAACACTCACAAGGGTGGATATATGCTATAGTGTTAGCATATTGAGTCAGTTGGACTATGAATGAAGACTTGTTTTATTCATTTACTTCAGATATTGAGCTAAAGGTCTACTCAGATGCAGATTGGGCCGGATCTAGAGATGATAGAAGAAGTACATCAGGATATGTATCATTTGCAGGTTTGAAAATAATTTCTTGGTCATACAAGAAGCAACCAACCGTGGCATTATCTTCTACTGATGCCGAATATAGAGGTTTGGCTAATGTAACTCAAGAAATCGTGTGGTTAACGTCTTTGTATACAGATCTTGAACTTCATTCTTCAAAACCTCACATTTTTGGTGACAACACAAGCTCACTACATCTTGCCGCTAATCCGGTATACCATGCTAGAACCAAGCATATTGAAGTCCACTACCATTATGTAAGGGAGAAGCTAATGAGCAAGGATATTCAACTATCCTATGTCTCCACAGATATGCAATGTGCAGACATGTTGACTAAAGATCTTGATGGTACAAAGTTAAGTAGATTCAAGTTGACGATTGGCTTGTAGGAAATCAAGGACACTTGAAGACTTATTTGGAGGCCAAGCATGTTAGGCTTGAGGGGGAGCTATTGGTGCATTTCACCCAAGCCTACATGCTTTATATGCTTGATATTATGATCATTTGTAAGTCACATGTGTAGTCATGTGAACACCTCTTGTAAAAGAGTACATTTTATCTCTTGTAATTGTGAAAAAGAAAAAGGAAAAGAATGGCTTACCTCATCCATGATGTAGAAAGAAAACTCGTGGCTCTAACTACCTAAAACCACGAATTAATGAGATGAGGGAATAATTTCTAACTTTGGGGATCACTTTTAGGTGGATCCATTCGAATTCGAATTCAAAACTCCCTCCAAGAATAGCTATAAAAAGAGAAAGAAGGAAGAGGTGAATAGCAAGCATTGTATGTGACCACTTCCTGTCATTTTGTAGAGATTGAAGAGCTTACTCATAGTTCTATCATTCTTCTCCCATTGTGAAAATATTCATTGCCAATGTGGTTGTAATCATAGGTGAATTTATACATTCATCATTCTCTACTTCTCTGTTTTATTCTCTACTATACTCACTCAGAGCAGAACCTTCAGAAGGTCATAACGGAAGATTTACACATCCATTTTGCGTTGCATAGACCGAAAGGTCTAGTTTCTCCATACAAATTTGCAAGGTCAGTGGATTTGTAGGCTGGGCGAAATCGCTATTTTACTACTCACTAGTATATCTCTATAGAGCCCCGAGAATGGCAAGCATGTTCCAGACTTTGCAAAATATTGTTCTCAGTCCTCAGTTACTCATTTGAAGTGTTTTAACTTGGATTGGGAAGCTTGGTAAGTCTATTTGCTATGCCCAATAGGAATGTATCTAATTCCTACCAGGTTGAGAGCACTGTTTAGTTTTTCAAGCAGGTGTATGTCCAAAAATAGCAAGTTTTGGGAGCTAGTCATTTCGCAACTAGTGTGTCTTGACTTAAACTTTTGAGATACATGTTCCAAAGTACTTCACTGATATTTTGGTGGATTTAGCAAGCTTAAAGGGTCTACTAATCAACTCTGAAGTCGCAGTTGGCTGTGTGAAGCCGGTTGTAGTAGCACCAACTGATCGTTGGATTGCATCCATCATCTCTCTTCTTAAAAATAACACCCAACCCACCCCTTCTTATGTTTGGATGGCTGAGAGTCTCTTGTTGGGCCCATTAAATTAATCAAAGATATACCTGTTTGAGCTCAGGAAGTTACGTTCCTCATTACCTTTTTTATTATTGAATCACTTAGAAAATGTGAGTGTTATAATTTTCTTGTGGTTCATGCTTAACTGACACATGCCAAAGTCTAGTAGGATTGGGGATCATAGGCTATAACTTTCTACAAGGGACATGAGAAGTAATTTGTCACATAAGATGACAAGTAGATTCACCCAAAGGATCAATTGCTGACAATTGTGGAACCCCCTCATGGAAGGTCTTGAAGAAGATGAAGAAACCAATTCTTAGAAGCCAATAGGGATCTTTGGTCTCTCAAAATTATCAATATTTTGAAAGTGTTAACACAATATCAGAAGTTGGATCATGTTATAGCTTCGGTTCAACCAAAGATAGTCCAAAGACAATATTTTGAAGGATACATTAATATCTCTAATCAAAGATATTCTCAAGCAAGATAGTATGGATGTGGAAGAAGATCAAGTGAAGGAAGTCATAGTGAGTCCCACTAACCCACCTAAATTAGTTAAGGATTGTGTAGAGCTACCAACAAAATTCCTATATGAGTTGATTACTTTGCTGAAAGAATTTCAAGATGTCTTTGCTTGGGAGTATTCAGACATGAAAGGTCTTGATCCTCCCTTATACTATCATAAGATTCAACTAAAACTAGATGCATGGCTAGTTATTCAAGGATGGTACTGGATGAAAGTGAGCTTTGGAAGATAGGTAAAGGAAGAATTGGATCCTCTCCTATGGGTCCGATTCATTGTACAAATTGAATATGGAGTGGGTCTCCTAGACTGTGATTGTCCCAAATAAAGACAAACAACTTTGAGCCTATGTGGATTACCATAAATTGGATGCAGCTAGTATTCTAGACCCTTTCCCATTGCCTATTTTTGGAGACAATGCTCGATGAAGTTGTAGGAACAGAAATGTATTATTTTTTTGGATGGATTTAGTGGATGGTATTGCAAGTTCTACTACCGCAATCATCAAAAACAATTCATAGATTTTTGGATCAAATGGCGAAGCCTTTATTTATGTTGTCTAGTCCATATTTCCCTATTGCTCAACTACTTGGCTCGTGTCAAACCTAGAGATTTCCAATCCGATGTGGAGTTCATTCTAGCTTGCTTCAATTAAATATGATTCTAACTAAGGCAATCATGTTGCAGGCTACGGAGTAGAATCATCCATTCCATGTGTTTTTCAATGCATTAGATGTGGCCATCGGTGGTGTTTTGTTGTAGGCAGTAGGCCGTGCTTGCTATTATCTAGTTTATTTTGGCAACTAAAGATTGGTTAATGTGGAAAAATCTTACCCAATGAACGAATGGGAATGTCTTGGATTGATTTACTCCATCAAAAAGTTCTATCACTATTTATTAGGCTAGAAATTTTATTTTCATGCACATCATTATGGTGTATTGTACTTGGTGAAGCAACAAATCTTAGCAATTCAGTTTGCATAGTGGGTATTTCTCTTATAGGAATTCGAGTATGATGTTGTGCATCAACCAAGTAATTCCCATGTGGTAGTAGACTTTGTATCGCATATAAATAATGATGCACCCCCAAATGGGGTCATTGATTCTTTTCTAGATGCTGAATTTTTCCACGTTATTGATGCTACTAAGCCCGATTTGGGTACTCCTACTTGGTATGATGAAATAATGTCTTTCTTGGCCACAAGTGTACCTCATATTCATTTATGGTCTATAACTTAGAATAAGATAGCATTGTGGGGTGGATGACTTTCGATCATTTTGGATCAATTGTATTACAAGGACCTTCCTCGAGTTTGGCAACAATGTGTTTCCCCTCATGAAGAAATAATTTTGGAAGCCCATTCTAGACCCATCGGTGGCCATTGCATTACTGACCTAACTATGTGAAAGATTTTACAAAGTGGACTTTGGTGGCCATGCTACATAAAGTTGTTCATGGTCATGTGCGGCTCTACGATCCTTGTTAGAGAACTAGTGAACTTGGCGATATGCATCAATTTCCTCTTCAATCAATTTTAAAATTAAAGACTTTTGCAAAAATCCGGTGTGGATTTTATTCGCCGAATATGGCCATTGATGGCTTCGTCAAGCAAAACAATTATTTTGACATGCACTAATTATTGTACTCAATAGCAAAACTTTGGGATATAAAACCTGACACTACAAGAAGTGTTGCTATATAATCGACCCAATTGCTCACTAGATTTGGAATCCCATTGGAATTAGTTACAGATTGAGGCACTCATTTCCTCAATGCACGTATCAAAAAATATAATAGATTATTATTTTATGAAGAATAAATTTATCTCTCTATGTTATCCTCATTCTAATGGTTTGGTGGAAATACTAATAAGATTTTATTGATGATGCTATAGAAGATGTTGTTAGGATATCTTGCTAGATGGAAGCAAGGCTTGCTAATGGTTTTATGGGCCTACCTAACTTCCCATGAAGTTTCCATTGGGTTTATTCCTTTTAAATTGGCTTAAAGATTGGAAGTAATTGCACCTATGGAATTTTCAAAAACCATTTTATAGATTGCATGCAATCTTGACTACTACTGGAAGATTCTTTTGCTTATCAAATTGATGCCTTGTGGAAATTAGAAGAGAGCAGATATCAAAGTTTCCTTCTAATGCAATAAGTACAAAAATGGCACATATAGTGGCATGATAGTCATCTTAAGACTTGATTTTTTAGATTGATGATATGGTGTTGTTCTCTTATTCCAAAATTAAAATGAAGGCACAAAAATCAATCTTTTGTGGACTGAACGTTCCAATTCATTTTAAAGTGGGACTAGCCACATTTAGATTAGCTACTCTAGGAGGAGAGGTGCTACAGACTACAATAAAAAAGCCCAAACTTTGGCCCTACTGAAATTAATGCCACTTTTCAAGAATGAGGTTGTATCGTACTCTAAATATTGTAAACAAAAATAGAAGATATTGGTAAAATGTATTGGTGAAAAAATCTTGTATATGGATAGTGTATGGCTATTAATTAGATGCACTCTAAGCTTTAAGGGATGCAATCATGCATGATGTGTTAAAAATGCATGATGGGTGGTGGCTCGAGAGATAGCTCATGGATCTCTCTAATGATGAGCCACATCCCATAGCATGAGATTGTTCAAGTGTTGTGTAGTAAGCAATTGGAAGACTAGAGTTATTATATCTAAACCTCAACAACCGTTGCGAGTCAATTTATTCACCTTTGAGAGTGTGAGCTGTATGCCATTGTGTTTTTCTCTATGCATACGTTCGATAATTTAGTTCAGCAACGATGACAAACATTGTTAGGATATACACCATGTTAGGATTCTGAACTGATTACTACGAACACACATTGAGTTGTTGGTCGGTAGGGGATTGCTGGAGTATGTAGTGATAGATTGGCAATGCATCTAGTTCATCCAATGGATCTCTCCTTTATCTTGCAAAGGAATGAGTAGATCAAGCAAGAGGGAGAGGACATTCCAAACTTTCTCATTATCAATGCAAAAAGTCAAATCATGTTCGATGCACCATACATTGCATATCACTTTCACCTAATCAATAAAAGTGTAACAACTTTGACAACCTTACCTCTAATGTCAGAAATGGAAAATTTATTTGAGAAACCATGTTTGAGAGGATTTCAATAGATATGAATGTCGGACACATCACCATGCAAGATGGGCCTACGATTGGAAACATTCGCCCTCAATTTGTAGAGAACGCATTATGGAGTGTGAGAGGCCTTATATTCATTTTTAGTGCAAGTGGAAAAAGGGCAAATCAATTGAATTGGGAAGAATTCCTCTTCAAGAAGTTGTGAAATGAAGTAAAGAGGTTCTGAGTGTCAAAGAAGTCATAGACACTTGATAAGAAAATAGGTATTCTTCTAAACCTCGTTATTTGCAGAGGATCCTTGATTGTTGTAGGATAGGTGGAGGAAGCATAAGAAAAATGCTTTCTTCAAGACATATTTTGATAGCATAAGAGGCCAGGTAGCATTGCAGTGGAGATGCAAAGGAGAGGGAAAAGAAGAGAAGAAAAGTAGAAATTGTGCATGAGGCAATTCAATGGAATAAGGAGTAAGCATTGTGAAAAGAGAGAGAGAGAGAGCTTTTTTTTAATATAAAGGAAGTTCGGCATTAGCCTACTCTCCCGGACTTGAATTAAATAAAGAAAAGTACAAGAGAAGGGGACTAGTGCCCATGGGACCCCCAAATCCCACAAAGGAGGGGAAGCTTTTACAAAGCTTAGATGGCATTACACAGAAGGTTAATCGCCCTCTCATCATCCTCATGTGGGGCCCACTTGGGTTTAAGCTTGTTATTGATCAAAAGGAGTACTTGATGATGCCTGAAGGGGGGGGATTTCTTATAGTTAACAATCCTTTTGCTAAGGAGGAACAACGATTTCTCAATTGACCACTCTTTGGGGGAGTCACCGAAGTTGATAGCACATCTTTCCTGCCACATTTTCCATACGACCTCCCCTTTGATGGCATTCCAGAGAGTTGCGGAGCAGTCGATCGCTTCTCCCAACAGGGCTTATTGCCAACTGAGATGTTTCTGAAGTCTAATTTTCTTTTCAATTGTTTGCCAGAGTCTGTCGGAGTTGGGGCAGGTAAAGAAGACGTGTGAGACATCTTTGATAGACCGGTGGCAGCGTTTGCACCAGGGAGGAATCCCACAAAATTTGCTAGCCTTAAGGTTGGTCCTGATTCCATGATGAAGAATTTGCCATAAGAGGACATACTTTTTGATTTCTATGAGGGGGTGGCAGATAGCCATGAACTTCATGTCCCACCGAAGCTGCGTCCATGATAGGCACCACTTCTTGTTGAGGTTGACCTGATAGTCAATTGTTTCTTTGATGTTCGGGATTTTTGATAGGCTATTCCCATTGTGCCATTTGAGACCAAGCGATCTCGACATGTCGTGTCCCATGAGAAGGCGAAATTTGTGTCGGTCCCAGCCGAGACATTTGCTTTGAAAAGTGTTCCATTCTTCGTATGAAATGTTGATGCAAGGGTCAATATCCTCAAAGTTGATCCAGTGGTTGGTTTCTTGTTTCCAGAGATGTTTCCATTTTTTGAAGCCTTTGTTCCATAACTTCTTGGCATTTTGAATGTTCTAAGATTCCACACTCTGGATGCCATGGATCAAAAACCAGATAGAGTCGTTTTGTCTGATACCGGCTGCCCACTTCAGTCTTCACTTATTCTTGTGTAGCTTTTGACTTTATTCCAACTCTTCCATAGGGAGCACACGAGATTTGGGCCTTTCGGGAAGACAAGGATCGGAGAAAACAACAAGGTCAAGATGTCAAGATTCTTCCAATTTGGGTAACCTATGAGAGCCAACTCATTCTTGTTTCTGAAGATCAACTTGGCCCACGAGGCCTCCCCGTTGCACCAAGCCTTTATCATCCATTTGGCCGCCAGTTTGTTAGCCATGCACCCAATGTCCAGGATAGCAAGTCCCCCACTATCTCTATGGCTAGTGCAGATGGACCATTTGATTTTAGGCACCCCCCTCCTATTGTGGTTGCCCGTCCAAAGGAAGATTCTACAAATACTATCCAGTTTGGACAGATCTTGCTCTTTCGGTCTCCAACAACAAAGGAAATATAAGGTAGATCATAAAAGGAACGTGTTGATAGCCATAGCACGACCAACAAGATTGATTTGCATACCTCTCCAATAGTTAAGCTTGTTTTCGAGTTTGGCCAGTACCTAGTTCCACCGTTGTTCCAAAGAGACGCCCAATCCCAAGGGAATCCCAAGAAGCCAAAAAATTTGGCCCTGCGGAATGATTTGATAGCCATGATCAATGAGAAGGTTGGGTTGTGACCCAACAATAGCTCTAAAGGCGGTCTTAGAGTGGTTGATTGTGGATCCAGAGGCTTCACAAAAAGTAGCCAGACACCTCCAGAATGTCTCCAGGCTGGTACTATCATTGTGAACAAATGTGTTCATATCATCGGCAAAAAGTCTCATGGTGATTTGACTGTGGTCAAGAGGCAAGCGAAGGCCTTTGATATTACCGGCTTCCACGTGATGCTCCACCAGCCTGCTAAGCCCTTCCGTGGCAATGGCAAAGAGAAGGGGAGCCAATGGGCACCCTTGTCTGATAGATCTTCTAAGTTTGATCACCTTTGAAAGTTTGCCATTAATGTTAATTTGGGTCGATGCGTTTCCGAGAAGGGTCACGATCATGTTGGTGAATTTCTGACTACATCCCAGATCTCGGAGCAACTGTAGAATATAGTCCCATTCCAGCTTGTCGTAGGCTTTATCAAAGTCGATCTTGAGGAAGACCACATCTTGTTTAGACTCATTTGCAAATTCAAGACCTTCCCAGATATCTATAGTGGTTTCCGAAATTGACCTGCCTTTGATGAAACCTTTTTGTTCCTCACTTAACCACGCTCTCAAGTGGCAAGAGATTCTGTTGGCAATGACTTTGGCAATGATCTTGTATCCTGTTTGGAGCATCGTAATAGGATGCCAGTTCTCTATTCTGTTCTTTTCCCCTTTTCTGTGTATTAACTTGATAATGCCATTGTGGAGACAAGAAGGAAGCACGCCAAACTTGAGTGCCTCTTGCCAAACCAGACGAAGAGGGGTGGCAACCTCCAACTTGAAAGATTTAAAGAACTCATTAGTGAGCCCATCGGGTCCCGAGCTTTTACTAGAAGGGAGGGCATCAATGAACTCAATTATTTCTGCTTCAGAGATAGGGGCATGTAGCTAGGAGCGAAGGTTGAGTGGTATGCTGTGGGGGGAAACCCTAGATATGGCTTTCATACAATCCCTTCTATGGTGGGAGAGGGGGTTCAAGGTCCCCAGGAGTCTCGTGAAGTGCCCTTCAATGATCCCAAAATTATCTTCTTCCGTATTGCATACATTGCCATTTAAGTCTAGCAATAAGGGGATCGATTCTCTGTTATGTTTCCTTTTAAGGATATGGCACATCTCTTTGGTGGGTTTGTTGGCTTTGCCAGCCCACCACTCCTTGAAGAATATTTGCAAATTTTTCCTTTGTATTTCTTCCTCGTATCTCAACAGCGCTCTGATTTTTCGAAGACCTTTCTGGGCTTGAGATTTTCCTTTGTTCACTTCTACTCAAGTTGTAAAGGAAGAAGGACAGCGGTGAGAGGAATAGGCAGCTCACATTGCGATAAAGAAGCAAAATAGCTCAACGATAGAATGAAAACCAATAATGTAGTAGATGTTGAATGGTTGCTCACTTTATGTTCTCTGCAAGTGGAAAAAGATAAAGTGAATTCTCTACAATGGGAGGCAAAAAAGCACACCTTGTCTTGAGAGAATGCTCAGCCTAAACATAAGATTCAATAATTCAAAGACATTCTAGCTAGAAGAGTTGCGATTTCCACTAAATAGGTATAAGTGGTAGAATGAGCTATTTGGGTTATGTTAGGATCAAAAGGACAAGTTGCAAGGGGATTCAAGTAAGTAATTGTGATTTATATAATAATAAAAATAAGCTGCAAACAAAAAACAAAGTTTAAATAGATAAATTTTATCTCTAACAGATACCTTATAGACCACTATAGATAAACTAAATATTATTCCAAAATTAGAATGACAATTATAGGATGTAAAGAAGTTGGTTTCATGAACAAGTACAATTTTGGAAGATAAAAAAGTCCATATTATGGAACACTTAAAAGTTCACATAGAGTTGAGAAACCTAGTTCAAGCCAAAGATGTGGACTTGGTATAGAAAGAGGTGCAATCCCAATTGTTGTAGACGGCTAGAAAAATATACCAAGGCCAATCAAAATTTACTTGAAGTTTTATCTTCAGATTATAGGGAGGCCTAGGTAGTGAAATTAGCTCTGAAATATCTGATTGCTTCAAACAGGAGTTCCAATCTATGGTTGAGGAAGTTGTTAATCAGCTTAAGTCTATTTTGGATGAATTATCGTATGATTGGGATAGGGCCATACATCTGCCTTGGAAGAATATGATGACATGTACACAATATTATTTCTTAGTTTAGTGGCTTCTGTCCACCGTGCATGCTAGTATTAGTATGTCAACATGGATCCTTAATCTTAGACTTTATGTAATTATCTACTTTGAATGTAAATAGCAAAATATTAACCATTAGGAATTCCAAAGAAGATCACCCACTTTTTCTTCTTTCTTGTATAATTGTTCCCATATCTTATTCAAAGAGAGAAAGATCTCTTCCTCCATTTCTAGATAGAACTTAAGTTTACAAGAAAAAAACGATTGTAAGATCTAATGCATGTTGGAATTCAAATTGAATAATTCTATCCTTGTTGTTTTTTGGTGCCAACTCTAGATTGTTTTGATTTCACTCTTTATTTATTTCTAAGTTCCCTGTATATTATGAAGTAAGCATATGGTCTATGTGTAATTTTTTGTAGACAAAACTATAGTATTTGTAGTCTTGGGATTATAGATATCTTATGATGTTATTCTTCATCAGAAATCCCCATTCCGTGAGCCCTAGTTTTCTTCAATAAAGGTAATTTATAGAAAACAAATCGTAGGACGTGTGGTTGCTAGCTAGGATCCCTTTTCATGAGTCTACATCGTAATACATTAATTTATATGAAACAATATAATAACGCTTGAATTGCTAGTCATGTGATAGCATTATAACACTCCACACTATAACATTTTTATTAAAATTCAATCCACATTGTCACTTATATATCAATCAATGGCACAATATTGAATAAAAATTTGATCGACATCATCCACATCATAACATGCAAATTAAAATCCATATGATTTCACTATATATCTTAACCAAGTTCATTTCTTGAGTAAACCATAATCTTGTGTTCTTATCTAAGTTTCTACAACAAATCTTTTGTAAACACATATGATAATTTATGGATCATAACACTTTACTTTTATTAGAAGATGTATGTAGAATTCCTAAAATCAAGGAGCGAAAAGGTTGGTATCCAACCAATATTTCAAATAAATTTTGAATTTGAATCCTCATCTCCTAGATTGTAGGAAAAACGGAATGAGTTACAAATAATTTATTTTGTGAGGTATTTTGAATATCTTTAGCTGTTAGGCATCATGCAGAATCATGAGAGAAGATGTATGGGTGTATTTAGACACTCTAAACATTTATAACATAATGATAGATGAATATACATTAAAGTTGAATCTACAACTTGCTCACTGCCCTTCTTCTCTGTGTCATCATCTTCAACTTAGAAGACTTGTAGAGATTGCTTCTCATAGCTTAAGATTCAAATCTTCATGACTAAGGAGTCATTGGAAAGGCTATTAACTAATTGCATTTTTCAAAATCTTCTACCATTTGGATTCTTCTAGTGTGTGCTACAGAAATATCTATTATACTTTATGGAATAATGGAATGTTAAATGGGTTTTAATGTCTTGAGGTTTATAATGTGATTGTGTTTTGATTTAGCAGGTGAAGAATCATGAGGGCATGAACGTGCATAGATGTAAAAAATAGTAGATCGCTTAGAAAACAATGTTTTTTAAAAAATAGTAGATCGCTTAGAAAGTGATGATTTGTAAATAGAGTGCAAGTTTTTTGTAAATGCATGCTTTTCAAAGCACCTCCTTCATGTATCTTCTATTCAAGATGTAATGAAAATACCTATAAATACACATCATATTCTGATAGACTCATCCATCAGATTATGTGTGGGGAGATAGTACCCAATCTTGTGTTCAGTCTCTTGTCTTTCTCTATTTTGTGTCTGCTTTTTTGAGATTTCATTACTGTATTATTTTTGTGTACGTGCATCTACAAAATCTGGTCAACATTGGTATTAGAGCTTGCACACATCTGTGCAGGTGTACTTCTCAACATTCTTTCTTGATTTGTGGCATCCATTTGTGACATGCCATCACCTTCAGTTCGGTAATTCTCGTTTGATCTAGGTTTGCCTTTGTCAATTCATAGTCTTTTTTGTTCACTGGTGTCTTTTTTAGTTTTTTTGTCAAATCTATTCTTGTACCTTGTGGACTCAACTCCTGTCATAGTGTGATCACTGTGCTCACTCTGTACACTCTCACATTGTCCTTAGTGTGCTCACTGTGCTCATTGATACACTATGCACTCTACATTGCTTCTGTTCCAGTTCACTTCATTTATGGAATTTGGTTATCAAATTCATTCATCAACTTGGTTATCCATGTGGTTACTCCAAGGCATCAACTAAGGCATAAAGCTAAGGCATAACTTTGGCATCTCTGGCATCTTTGGCTTCTTTGGCACACATAGTTCACTTTGGTTCCCTCTGGTTCTGTTGGCAACTGTTGGCTACGCATGAACCCTCTCTAACTAATGAGTGGCAACAAGAGCTTACTTATTTCCGTAGTTAGCTTACTTATTTCCCTAGTTCGCTTACTTATTTCCCTAGTTAGCATGTACTGATTCGAACCCACCACCTCTCACTTAGAAGAGATATGATTTATCCACTAGCATATTTTCACATATTGATAGCTCATTCCTTTTAAATAATATTGACAATTACTTCTACCTCTCTTTTCCTTTTTACATTTCCAAAACAAAACCTTTCTTTTTCTAATATTGCTAAAATGTTTTCATATTTTTAGTATTAGGTTTTGGTTCTATATAAGGCCATGGACCCTACCCATACTAAAGATGATGCTAGTAAGTTATTTATTAAATCTATTTCTCCTCATCATGGTAAGCTATTAATAAAATGTATTTTCTACATCATGGTTTTGCAAAAGTTATTCTATAAGATCGAGATGTTTGTTGTATAGTTGTCCATGAAAGGCAACATCTTTCCATTAGCCTATGTATACATGCATTCTGCACTACCCCAAACATCCAATTGAACCAGCATAACTCTACCTTGTAAATCTCTATTTAGATTTTTCTAGACCACCATTTAAGCTCTACCTTGAGAGCACACAAGTGGACAATGCCATCATCTTTGTACTTGCTCTTAGTAGAAAGCTTTTTGAATTTCTAATATATATGTTATCTTCTCTGCTATGGTTCCTATGTACTCTTGCGTAACTACTTTCATATAAGTTTTCCTTTCAAACACCACTGTATTCCAATGTCTAATACCTTCCAAGCTCATCTTTGGTATGAGGTTTTTTGAAAAATAAGAACTTTTACAAGAGCTATATCCCAACCTTTGGGGAAAATTTCCTTCTTGATATAATGATATTTTCCTTACTTTCAAGGGTCTAAAGTGTATTACATGTCCCACAACTCTTTTCTAGCATTCATGGTCAAGACATCCTCTGAAAAACTCTACTTGACTACTAGTAATTTCCCTATACATATGGAATTTGTTCCCCATTCCCAATTCTTTCTTGAGATAATGTGAATTTTGAGTAGCCTTGTGCCTTCACAACCTTCGAGGATGCAAAAAGAATCCTCAAACGAGGATACTTATCGATAAATGAATTACCTAGCAAAGAAGGAAAACATACGTCAATTTTTAAGATGTTTCCTTACGATTTTTTTATTGAATAGCATGGTGTCTATCTTACAATGCTTCCAATCCCAATTGATGGTCCCATGCTCCAAATATCTTGAAAATTGTCTTTAGAGACTCAATAATCTCTTATTTCATAGGAAAATCATGATTCTTAAAGGGAGTTTCATGACTTATTTTTATGAGACACTCATAATTTGATATCCTCGTTAGGTTCATGTTTAATTCCTATAGGCAATCTCCTCTAATTTTCTCACTTGTGAATTGGCAAATTCTCTACCAAATAAACAAATGCCCTAGCTTTCTTGTGCTTTTGGGTTCTAGACCAAGAATACATGGGTGGATAATCTCATAGTCTTGGAGCCATATAGAAAGGAGAAATCCCTCCCAAACTGGATATAATGTTTTCACTAATTTCTCAAATTACCCATTGGAAGTGTCTTGGTATTCTAGGGACATTGTCAATGGTGTGTTAGTAATCCCAACTTTTCTTGTGTTTTAAGATTGATTGATGAGCACAACAAACCCTAAAAATAAAATTTCCTCAAACATATTATCTTTTATGAATTCAAGAAAAATTAAAACTTCTTTGAATATAAGTAGAGAGATATTATGGACAAATTTGTTCTTTATTTTATCCTAACTCTTGTGTTGATTGATTTGGAATTTTCTTGCTTGAGCACCTAAGACCTTACTCCCATGTGATTTAGTACATGTAATGGATCATAATCAAGAATGAATGGAAATAAACTAGATGTATAACAAACGAAATATATAAAAAGAAAGCAAGAACATTAATTTTGATCTTCCTTATATAATATAACTAGTAAACTATTTCCCAACAGACTTGCATTCCTCTCAATCACTGAAATTTAGTTATTATGTATTCCATTCTAAGAGATTTTGTGATCATTATATCTAGCAGCACCTCATAGGTAGCCTCTTCAAACGATGATTTCTGAGACAAAGAAAGGAGAAAATTTACAACGATTATGAGAATACGGAGATCTTGAGCTTCTTATTAGACACCATAGATCGAATGAAGGGGATGGAGATAGAAAAAGTAAAGGACATAGGCGTAGCTAACTCTCAAATTATACAAGTGACATAGAGAAAGAGAACTTGGAGATGAACCCATTGTCCTCAAATACCTTCTAACGTCTACAAGTGAGAAATACATTCCATTGAGCTTCCAACAGCCAGCTAGGTCATTGATGTTAGAGATTGGTCTAGAGAGACCATCTCATGTGCATGTGGAACAAGGGCCAATGCAAGCCAAGGTTTCTAGATCTGGAGATAGACTAAAATATCTAATGGGTAATGGGAATGAGTGTAACATGATGACGAGATACTAATTGTTACCCGGATCTTAGTTCATGTGCACAAGAGGATATGGGTGTTGAAAACACACAAAAAATAGATATGCGAAGAGACGAGACAATACACAAAATTGGATGCAATTTCCACCCATGCAGTCCACAAAGTGCATGTATTTATAGGATTTTTCATTATGTCAAAAGTAGTGGTTATAATGAGGGTAGCTTCAAAGAGCCAGCATGAAAGTAAAATGTTGCTCTCTTTTATGGGGAGACTTTGCTTTTATTAACAAAAATCATGGGCTAGATCCATCCTTATCCTAATCACTACTTTTATATTTATTTCTAAAAACAAAACCCTCTTCGTGGGTTTACTTACAAATTATATAAAATATAAACTCTATTATTGGTGCCTGAACATATTTGAAATGTCTATGCCCTTTCACACCTTTCATTCCCTCACGAACCTTTAGCTACTATATGAAAACACCAAAACACATTAATAATTTAATAAATTAACACTCCAACAATTCCTTGTTCAACACATTCCATAATTGGTAACATTTACAGTAGAGCCTTCCAAAGCACACTTAGTTTGGATAATAAGCATGGAAAAGGTGAGTCACACACAAACATTATTGAAGTCTTTACTTGAGTTTTAGAGAGGATGATCTTTTACAAGCGATAGCAATCCAACCGTTTGATTTTTGTATGATTGGGTCGTTGAACTATTGTTTTCCCTTGCTTTATGAGATATGAGGATTCCTATGGTCTAATATCATTAACCTTAACCTAAAGAGTCCAATTCAATCCTTCCAAAACATAGAAAAGGATGCCAAAATCTAAATTTAGAAGAGAAAGACTCCCTTGATTTAACTTGCCACCAAGACTTAGTAAGAACACTTTTATGTCAAGTTCTTTTGGTTGAATGGATGCTGTGATTGACGTTGATTATGGAGAGGATTTTAAGGCTAAACAAACCACATCTCTCATAGGTGGGTTGGTTAATCATTATCCTCTTGAGGTGGAGGTAGCGTGTTCAATCTTCAGATTGGACATGTAATGACTTTGGCCAATCTAAAATAGTTATAACCAATTGTGATCTTGTCTAACTCTTGTTTTGTGGGAAATCAGGGGTCCCATGAGTACTATGTCTATTAATCTGTACAATTGTTCTTTGAAATTTAAAGCTCAAGGGAGTAGGCACGTGTCGAACCTCTAATAAACAAAACCATGTGCTTTTGGGAATCAACTTTGAAATTTAAAGCTCAAGGGAGTAGGCACGTGTCGAACCTCTAATAAACAAAACCATGTGCTTTTGGGAATCAACTTTGAAAAGAAATATGGAGCTATGAAAGGAAAGACTTGACTTTGTACTGCTTTTTATGTTTTCTTTTTTTAATATAAAGGAAGTTCGGCAATAGCCTACTCTCCCGGACTTGAATTAAATTAAGAAACAAAGGTACAATAGAAGGGGACTAGTGCCCACGGGACCCCCCAAATCCCACAAAGCAGGGGAAGCTTGATTGAATCCTAGGTTGCATTACAGAGAAGGTTAATCACCCTCTCATCGCCCTCATGCGGGGCCCACTTGGGTTTGAGCTTGTTGTTGATCAAAAGGAGGACTTGATGGTGCCTGAAGGGGGGGGATTTGTTATTGTTAACAATCCTTTTGCCAAGGAGGAATAGTGATTTCTCAATCGACCACTCTCTGGGGGGATCGCCGAAGTTGAGAGCACACCTCTCCCGCCATATTTTCCACAGGACTTCTCCTCTGATGGCGTTCCAGAGCGTCGCAGAGCAGCCGATCGCTTCTCCCAAGAGGACTTGTTTCCAACTAAGCTCTTTTTGAAGTCTGATTTTCATTCCAACCGTCTGCCAGATTTTGTAGGAGTTGGGGCAAGTAAGGAAGATGTGTGGGACATCTTCGATAGCCCGGTGACAGCGTTTGCACCAAGGAGGGATCCCGCAAAGTTTGCTAGCCT
Organism: Ceratopteris richardii; assembly: GCA_020310875.1. Lineage (NCBI taxonomy): Eukaryota > Viridiplantae > Streptophyta > Polypodiopsida > Polypodiales > Pteridaceae > Ceratopteris > Ceratopteris richardii. The sequence continues at coordinate 128,225,913 of CM035416.1, read as the reverse complement.
TATGGTTGGTCCAAATTCCACGATGAAGAATTTGCCATAAGAGGACAGACTTCTTAATCTCTATAAGGGGGTGCCAGATACCCATGAATTTCATGTCCCACCGAAGCCGCGTCCAAGACAGGCACCACTTCTTGTTGAGGCTGATCTGGTGGTCAGCCGTTTCTTTGATGTTCGGGATTTTGAGTAGGCTATTTCCATTGTGCCATTTGAGACCAAGCGAGTTCGGTGTGTCGTGTCCCATGAGAAGGCGAGTCTTGTGACGATCCCATGCGAGGCATCTGCTTTGCAAAGTGTTCCATTCTTCGTAGGAGATGTGTATGCGAGGGTCAATATCCTCGAAGTTGATCCAGCTGTTGGTGTCATGTTTCCAGAGGTGTTTCCATTTTTTGAATCCTTTGTTCCATAACTTCTTGGAATTTTGAGTGTTCCACGACTCCACACTCCGGATGCCATGTATCGGAAACCAGATTGAGTCGTTTTGTCTGATTCCGGCCGCCCACTTCCAGTCCTCACTAATTCTTGTGAAGCGTTTGACTTTATTCCAGCCCTTCCAAAGGGAGCACACGAGATTGGAGCCTTTCGGGAAGACGGGGATCGGGGAGAATAGCAGGGTCATGATGTCAAGATTCTTCCAGTTTGGGAACCCCATGAGGGCCAACTCATTCTTGTTTCTGAAGATCAGCTTGGCCCACGAGGCCTCCCTATTGCACCAAGCCTTAATCATCCATTTGGCTGCCAGTTTGTTAGCCATACACCCAATGTCCAGGATACCAAGCCCCCCGCTATCTCTAGGGCTAGTGCAGATGGCCCATTTGATTTTAGGCACCCCCCTTCTGTTATGATCGCCCGTCCAAAGAAAGTTTCTACAAATACTATTCAGTTTGGACAGGCCTTGCTCATTCGGTCTCCAACAAGAAAGGAAATAGATGGTAGAAGAGAGGAGGAACGTGTTGATAACCATCGCACGCCCAGCGAGATTGATTTGCATACCTCTCCAATAGTTAAGCTTGTTTTCGAGTTTGGCCAACACCCAGTTCCATCGCTGCTCCATAGAGACGCCAAACCCCAAGGGGATTCCAAGAAGTCGAAAGATTTGGCCCTGCGGAATGATTTGACAGCCATGATCAATGAGAAGGCCAGGATGATGTCCCACAATAGCCCTAAAGGCGGTCTTAGAGTGGTTGATTTTGGATCCAGAGGCATCACAAAAGGTAGCAAGACACCTCCAGAAAGTCTCCAGGCTGGTATTATCATTGTGAACGAACGCGTTCATATCATCGGCAAAAAGTCTCATGATGATTTGACTGTGGTCGTGAGGCTGCCGGAGGCCTTTGATATTGCCAGCCTCCACATGATGTGCCACTAGTCTGCTCAGCCCCTCAGTGGCGATGGCAAAAAGAAGGGGGGCCAGAGGGCACCCTTGTCTAATAGATCTTCTAAGATGGATCGCCTTCGAAAGTTTGCCGTTAACGTTAATTTGCATGTTGAATGAAGGTCATATTGGACCATGTAAGGTATTGTAAGGAAAGGGAGTTACCAAGGTCCCCAATTGTGGGGTCCGAGACAGTGGTGAGCAACCCTGACTAGGGGGTCCAAGGACGCCAGTGGGCCCTCTAGTGGGGGTCCGGGGGTAGCGGCCCCAGTGTGATGGTGAAGGGAATATTCCCTGTCGGAGTCAGAAATCATTTATATTTGTTAGGTCGGTTCAATCGGCCTAAGTTGTGTATGGCAATTACGTGGGTGGTGGCCGCCTGCGCTCTACTGCCCATGTATAGCCATCCATGAAAGGCCACCCATGATCCTATATATACATGATTTCTGCACTAGCTGAGACATCAAATTGAGCCAACATATCTCTACCTTGTATCTTTCTATCTAGAGTTGTCTAGATCACCATTTAAGCTCTACCTTGAGAGCGCACGGGTGGACAACGCCATCATCTTTGTACTTGCTATTAGTAGAAAATTGTTGAGATTCTTCTATATCTATCATCTTCTTTGCTACTGCTTCTCTGTTATATTGCGTAACTATTGTCTTACATGGTATCAGAGCCGTAAGGTTTGAATAGCTTGGGAAGTATCACTATTTTAGCCTACTAGTAGACTAGAATATCAGTAGATTATTTGAGTGATTAGATGATGGCTTCATTGTCGAACACTGGTCTTGGTGCTTCAGCTAATGCTAACGCTGCACCTATTTGAATTCGTCCACTTGCATTCACTAAAGAGAAGCTGGATGGAACCAACTATACACTCTGGAAGTTCAAAATTTTTGCAATTTTGGACTTCTATGAATTACTTGACACTGTCATGGGACCGATTGGATTGGATCCAGAGCCTATACCAGTTGAAGATTTAGCAAATTCAAGATTGATGATTCAGCCATATCCAAATCTTCTACGAGCTTGGAAGAGGCAAAATGCTGATGCATTATGTGCAATTGTCAATAGTGTAAGTGATTCTTAAAGAAGAAGCCAAAGAAGAAATAGTTCATAAGAAGTTGCTTCTATTGTGAAAAGAAAGGCCATGGCATCAAGGATTGCAGAAAGAAGGAAGCTGATGAATGGAATGGGAGTGTAAAATCATCGTGGAAGAACAAAGAGTCTGCAAACAACACAGAGCTGGAACTATGGGTAGCTATTGAAGAGGTATGCTCATATGCTCAAGCTTGTGTTGATGAACCATGGAATTTCGATAGTGGAGCTTCTCGCCATATGACCAGTAAAAAGGATTGGTATAGTTCCCTAGCGCCTCTGTGGGAATCCATCAATGTAGTGGTGGGAAATGACTCCAAGTGTCCAGTGGAAGGAACTAGATCCATCTCTTTTATCACTTCTCTAGGTGTTGAGAAAAAGTTATCCGATGTTCTCTATGCACCTACACTTAAAAGAAATTTGTTGCCAGTTTCTGCAATAACAGATAGTGGGCTCGAAGTTCACTTGAATAAGAGTGGTGAAAAAATCATGGATTCATCAGGTTATGTAGTAGGTAAACGCATAGGATGTGATAACTTGTATGAGTTAACTGCCTTAACTGCTACAGAAGATAAAGATGTAAGCAGGTTATGGAACCAACGATTTGGGCATCTCGGATTTGCAGTTTTGAAGGAGATGCAAAGAACAGGGATGGTTGCTCATTTGCCTGCATTTTCAGAGTTGCAAGAACCTTGTGAAGCTTGTATGATGGGCAAGCAACAACAAAAGGCATTTCCAAGAGAGATCAGCAATCGATCTCAAGCTCCTCTAGAGTTGGTACATGCTGATCTCTATGGTAAAATGTCTACACCTGCTTTAGGAGGATCTTTCTACTTTTTTGCTGTTAGTCGACGATTATCGTAGAAAGATGTGGGTTCATTTCATTCGAGAGAAGGCTAATGCTTTTGAAAAATTTAAAATGTGGCATAAGTATGTGGAAAATGAATCAAGAAGGAAATTGAAGAAATTCAGAACAGATAGAGGAGGTGAATTCTTGTCAACAGAATTCAATAATTATTGTAAGGAGCATGGTGTGGAAAGGCAACTTACCACAGCTCATACACCTCAACAAAATGGCATTGTTGAGCATAGGAATAGGACAGTAGTTGAACTGGCTCGTTGAATGTTAAAGGACCAAGACATGCTTGATTCATTCTTGGCAAAAGCAATCAATACATTAGTCTACATCCTCAATTGAAGCTACACAAAAGCACTGAAGGGGATGACTCCTCAAGAAGCATATTCTGGTAAAAAGCCTTCAGTTTTGCATTTCAAAATTTTTGGTTGTTTTTGTTATGCACATATTCCTGATTCAACAAGATCAAAGTTGGATTCAAAAAGAAAAAAGTGTGTCTTCCTCAATAAAAAGCCAACGAGTTGTAGCTGCATAGTGTAAGCCACTACCGAAGTGGGCACAACAGCTCTTTGATGATCACAATCCACATGTAGACGTACCAGAATCATCCTTGGATGGGTTACGAAGATCAAAGAGAATAGAGGAGCAAAGAAGAGCCTCAGAACACATTGTTAACATGGCTCTGATGGCGGATATCATGGGCTCGATAAATGAACCTACCACCATTGAGGAAGCCCTTGATGATCCAGGTTGGAGAGCAACAATGCAGTCTGAGTATGATAGTATACTAAAAAATGATACATGAGATCTAGTCGACTTGCCGCCAAAGAAGAAGGTAATATGTACTAAATGGATTTGGAAAGCTAAGTATAAAGCAGATCGAACATTAGAAAAGTATAAGGCAAGATTAGTTGCACAGGGTGTTTCATAGATCGAAGGACTTGATGTTCAAGAAACTGTTGCACCAATAGCACGCATGACAACTATTCAAACTATACTTGTAGTAGCTGCACAAAAGGCTTGGCCTATTTTCTAGATGGATGTCAAATTTGCATTTTTGAATGGTCACCTCAAGGAGGAGGTATATGTATCTCAACCACCAGGTTTTGAGGTGCCCAATTCAAAAAATAAAGTTTGTAGGTTGAAGAAAGCTTTGTATGGACTTAAGCAAGCTCCAGAGGCTTGGTACCAATGGATATATAATTTTTTCAAAAATATGAGTTTTGAAAGAAGTGCTTCTGATGCTAACTTGTATGTAACGAAAAGGGATAGCAAGCTAGTTGTTGTCATTGTATATGTAGATGATTTAATCATTATAGGAGATCATCAGGAACTCATCAATCAAACTCGAATCAACTTGGGAACTGAGTTTGAAATGATAGACTTAGGTCTACTCCATTTTTGTCTGGGAATTGAAGTATGGAAAATGAAGGATGGCATTTTCATCTCACAACAAAAATATGCCAAAGAAATTCTCAAGGCATTTGGAATGATGGACTGCAAACCAACTAGCACACCTATGGAGGTAAATCATAAGCTATCTATGGATGATTACATGCCTGATGTAGATGCTAAGAAGTATAGGAAGCTCATTGGAAGTCTTATTTTTCTGTGCAACACTAGACCAGACATTTGCTATGTTGTTGGAGTGTTAAGTAGGTTTCCCAACAAACCTAAGGAGAGTCACTAGAATGCTGGAATGCAAATTCTAAGGTACATTGCAGGAACCTTGGATTTCGGTATTTTTTATACCACAGGTGATATACTTCAAGGATATTGTGATTCAGATTAGGTTGGAGATTGTGATTCTAGAAAATCAATTTCTCGATATTGTTTCTCACTTGGTTCAGGAATATTTTCTTTGGTAAGTAGGAAGCAACCAACTCTTGCACTCTCCTCCAATGAAGTAGAGTACAAAATAGCTTGTTTTGCTTCTTGTGAGGCAGTGTGGTTAAGGAGAATTCTTGAAGATCTAGGCTTTCCACCAAATATGACAACTATACTCAAGTGTGATAATCAAAATTTTATGCCTATTGCAAACAACCCAATATTTCATGCTCACACCAATCACATAGAAGTACATTACCATTACATTCGTGAGCTAATTGAAGATGAAATTGTGGAGCTAGAATATTGCCCAACAGAGGCAAATTGTGCTGACATATTCACTAAAGCACGTGGAAGAGAGCAGCTCACTAGGCATCTTCAACAGATGGGCATAGGATCAAGACCTACTTGATTTATCATCGATAAACATTGAGGGGGTGTCTTCGTGGTTTAGGAGCTGCATATAAGCAATTCAGAACTTCTATACAGACCATGGAAAATATTCTGAATTTTGCTGATCTGGTATCTATGCTGATTACTGAAGTTTGCTGATATGCTGCATGTTCCAAACATAACAAAGAATCTGGTTTTTGTTGGACAAATGGTTGACCAAGGATTACAATTCATGTTCAATGCTGATGGGTTATATGTAGAAGAATACAAACATGGTGGACGATGGATCGCCAAAGGAAACAAAGTGGGTAGGATGTTCACCTTAAATATGAAAGTTCCTGAAATGAATGCAACCATGTTTGCAAAAGGTGCATGAGTTATTGATGATATAGAGATCTAGCACAAACAAATTGGACATGCAAATCTACAAAGGTTGAAACTGATGCAGTCAAAGGAGATCGTTCATGGACTACCAAATTTCAAGGTTTTAGAGATGCAAAAGGTATGTGCAGCATGTCAATTTGGTAAACACTCAAGATCATTATTTCCACATGACAAGCATGTTAGTGAGAATGTGCTAGAAATAGTACATACAAATGTTTGGGGTCCTCCAAAGACCACATCTATGGGTGGTTACAGGTTTTATGTTACTTTCATTGATGACCATACATGGAAAGTGTGGGTATATTTCATGAAAGAGAAGAGTGAGGTATTCACTCACTTCCATAATTTTAAAGCTATGGTGGAAAAGTAGACAAGGAAGTATGTTCAGACATTAAGATCTGATGGACGAGGTGAATACATGTCAAATGAGTTCATCAATTTTCTCAAAAGTCATGGAATTCGACGTTCGTTTTCATGCAGGTACACACCACAACACAACAATGTTGTTGAATGCAAAAATAGACATATTGCAAAAATAGCAAGAGCCTTGATGGCTAAAAAGAATATGCCTCATTGTTATTGGTCAAAAGCTAGTATGACTTTATACATCATGAACAGAACTCCAACTGCTGTTGTACATCAAGTTACACCTGAAGAGAAGTTTACAGGTAAAAAGCCAAACTTATCACATCTAAAAGTTTTTGGTTGTATTGCATATGTACATGTCCCAGATGAATTGAGGACGAAGCTTGATCCAAAAGCAGAAAAATGTGTCTTCATTGGATACTCCCTTGAGCAAAAGGGATATAAATTTTATTACCCACTCACACGACAGGTAAAGGTGAGCAGAGATGTGGTATTTGATGAAATGTCAAGCTTCTACACAGATGCCAAAGAAGCACTGAATCTTGAGACAAATGACAAATAAAATGCTGAAAAATCAATTGCAGAATCTCAAGTTTTGAGTGGACTGGATGCATTACCAAGAAATAGTTCCAACTCAAATCCATGGAGTGGAAGATTGCGTGGAAATTTCAGTCCAACAAATTTATCAAATACATCCAAGAAAGGTAAAGAAAATCTTTTTGCAGGTCATAAAACATGTGCAGGCTTTGAAGACGTTGATGGGGATTCAGCAGTTCAGAAAAGAGTCTTGATGAGGAACTTAGATTGCCCTCTATGAAGACTCCAGGAGTAAGAAGGGCTCATGCAGATGATTCAAGGAGAAGTGACCTAGGACCAAGAAGATATGGGAGGATGCGGAATTCAGTGCAACAATTGACATATGACAGTTATATGGCTCGTCATTGTGTCTACATGACAAAGGTAATACAAGATACTGAACCTTCTTGCTTTGAAGATGCAATTAGAATTGCAGATTGGGAAAAATCTATGGATGAGGAGATGGCTGCACTTTATGGAAATGATACATGGAAGCTGGTTCCAAGGTAAGGCATAATGCTGATGGTAGCATAAGCAGGTATAAAGCATGATTGGTAGCTAAAGGATATGCATAGACATATGGCATTGATTATGCGAAAACATTCAGTCCTGTAGCTAAAATGTCTACTGTTAGAACACTTGTTGCATTCGCTACAACAAAAGGATGGACTTTCCATAAGATGGATGTGAAGAATGCTTTCCTACATGGTGACTTATAGGAAGAAGTATATATGGACGAGCCAAAAGGATATGAATATTCAAAGCATCCAAAATATGTTTGCAGGTTGCAAAAGGCTTTGTATGGGCTGAAGCAAGCCCCTCGTGCATGGCATGCAAGGATTGCTAATTACTTAACCAGCATTGGTTTTCTATGTGTGATGCAGATTACTCACTATATACAAGGAAGGCTGATGATGGCATTGTTGATATATTTTGGTAGTGATGTGTGTGAACACACTAGGACCGTAGGGGCACTTTTTTCCCTCTCTAAGAGGTTTTTTCCCCCAGCTTGTATATACGCCTATTGCCCTAATGGGCTACTTATCTTTGTACATTCTCTAGTAATACATCAGTATTGTGTGTTGTGCTCCAAAGCTTCTTCTCCTTCCTTGTATTGTTTGCATGCTTCCGCAGACGTCTATCTCCAACAATTGGTATCAAAGCAGGTCATTGCTTCATCTAGGGCATCCTCGACACTCCTTCGATTGCAGTCTCAGAATCGTAGGAATTTTGGTGAGCATACTCAGTGTTTCGGCCTCCAAACGCACTATCGTAGCGCTTGTGTAGGCTATTTTGTCTTTTTGTGCCAAAGATATATACCAGTTTCTATTCATCAATATAAGCGTCTCGAAGTCTGCTATAGGTTTAGCAGAATTTATCTGGGTAGTTCTGTTCAACTTTTTGAGATACATTCAATTTTCTGCATCAAGGTATTTTAGTCACTGGCCATGGCTGAAAGTAGTGATGTATTTCATATGTTGGCTATTGAGGATAAGTTGGATGATACCAACTACCTGTTATGGGCTTATATGATGCGACATGTATTGGTTGCAAAAGGACTGTGGAACATTGTGCAGGGTGTTGAAAAACGTCCTATCACACCTCCAACTGTTACAACTGCAGGTACAGAACGTGAGGTAGAAGGTGTCGAAGATAATGATATTCTACATATTCCTAGTGCTGCGGTTTCTATTGCACCTACTGCAGAGCAAATTCGGTGGGATGGCAAAGATGCCCAGGAACATGCATTGATAGCTTTGTCCGTCAAACGTGCCATTATTCCTCACATTCTCTCTTGCAGAACAGCAAAGGATGCTTGGGATACACTTACCACATTAAGCTAGGAATGTGGCTTGTGTTGCTTACCTCCGAAAACAGTTGGAGAGTGAGCACATGAATGAAGGTGATTCTATGGACAATTTTCTAACAAAGATCAAAGACTTGAAGGAACAATTGATTTCTGTTGATGAGGTTATACCAGATAGCTCGCTTGTGCAGACCCTTCTGAATGGTCTTCCTCATTCATATCAGAGTTTTGCTTCTACTCTTCGGTTGATGATGAAAGGCCATCCAAATGCCTTGTCTTTTTAGGAGTTAGTCTCCGTTTTGTTGCATGAGGATTAGTCTAGGCATAAGAGGTCCATTATGTGTGTTGCAGATCAAGCTTTCCTGTCTAGTCAGAAGGGCAAAGGAAAATGGAGCTCTTCAACTAGTAAGCAGAAATCTACTAATTCTGCACAATCAAAGAGAGAAGAAAAAGATGAAAAGAAATCACAAAAGCAGAAATTGTTTTGCAAGTACTATAAAGGAAATAATCATATCATCAAGAACTATCCAAAATTGGCTGCTAAAGAGGCAAAGAAGAAAGAGGCAAAGAAGAAAGAGGTTGGAATGGTTGTTGTAGAGACCTCTACACGAAAAACAGAGTCTACTAATCTTGTGCAGGAAGAAGAATGGGCATTTACTACTTTTTGCAATTTTGATCCATCTTCTCATGAGCATTGCATGTCTGTAGTAGACTCAGATGTTTGGTACTTTGATAGTGGGGTGACCAAACATATTACCTCGGAGTGCAGTTTCTTCTCTTCACTCGAGCCTACCTCTACAGGGAAGACTGTTACGTGCGCCAACAACTCCTTTTATCCTGTTATGGGAGTTGGTAAGATCATTTTGACTACTGCTGATGGTAGTTCTTTCACTTTGTCAGATGCTTTGTTTGTGATAGGGATCAAGAAAAATCTGTTATCACTTTTTGCATTAGCCAAGATTGGCTTGGTTGTGAAATTTATTGATGACAGATATACAGTTCATGATCTCTCAAATGGCGATGTGATTATTGCTTCAGGCATTTTATGTTCTAGGCTGTATAAGCTCATAGACTATGAAAGATCTTTGAATGATTCAGCATGTGCAGTACATGATTCTCAGGCTATGTCAGATGCAAAGCTTTGGCATGCACGCTTTGGTCATCTAAATTTTGCTAGTTTGCTACACCTACAGAAATCTAAAATGGTGTCCTCTTTGCCCAAATTTGAGGCACCAGGAAAATATGTTTGTGAAGGCTGTATTTTGGGCAAAATGCAGCATTCTTCCTTTTCGGAAGATGGTTCAGTTCGAGCTACTCAGAAATTATAGCTTGTACATAGTGATGTCTATGGTCCTATGTAGACACCTTCTTTTGGAAATTATCTTTACTTCGTGACTTTCATCGTTGATTTTTCTAGGCATGCATGGGTATATCCATTGAAGGCAAAGTCCAAAGTGTTCATGTGCTTCAACTAGTTTTTGGTTTTGGCTAAAAATCGGTCAGCATGTAAAATGGGCACCCTCCCTTCTGATCGAGGGGGGAATATATGTCTTCTGATTTTAATGCATTTCTGGCTCAACATGGGATAAAACACTAGTGTACAGTGCCGTATACACCTCAATAGAATGGAGTTTCTAAACAAAAGAACAGGTCACTCATGGAGATGGCAAGGTGTATGGTCAAGAGCCAGGCTTTACCACATAGTTTCTGGCTTGAGGCTATCATATGTGCAGCATATGTACTTAACAATTGTCCTACCAAAGCGTTGTAGTCTATCACTCCATATGAGGCTTAGCATGACCGAAAGCCATCTGTTGTTCATCTATGTGTTTTTGGTTGTTTGGCATAGCATTAGTGCCTGAAGGACATCGCAAAAAATTGGATGATAAAGCAGTAAATGTATTTTTGTTGGGTATAGTTCAAAAAGTAAAGGCTATTGTCTGTATCATCCACAGACTAAACGTATTCTTGTTAGCCATGATGTTGTTTTTGTGGAAGATGTTATTCAACCATTGCTTTCATGTACTAAGGAGACATCTGTTAGCTCCAAAGACATGTATGATACTTTGCTGCCTCTTTTTACAGGTGGATAGTCTAGTGCTGATCCTAATGGGGCAACTTCTCAACCTTTCTAGGTTTCATGTGATGATGCAGATAATTCCATTTTTGATGCAAATTTTTATGATGCACTTATTGATGAGAGAGATGATATTGAAGAGGCAAGAACTATGCCAAAATGGCTGGTGCAGACCTTGCGTGACAGCAAATTAGATGCACCTTTGTCATATTGTATTCGACCAGGCTCTCATAGTGCCTCTTTTGCATCAGATTGCTATGCTATGGCTGCATCTAGTCTCTGTGATGAGACTGATCCTGTTTCGTTTGATGAAGCACAAAATTCAAAAAATTGGATGGCTACTATGCAATCTGAATAGGATGCAATAATGAAGAATGGTACTTGGTCTTTATGTGACTTGCCTCTTGGCAAGAAGGCCATTGGCATTAAGTGGGTATACAAGCTGAAGCGTAAACCTGATGGTACAGTTGATAGGTATAAGGCTAGGCTTGTTACAAAAGGTTATGCACAAGAAAGAGGCATTGATTTTGATGAGACCTTTGCAACTACATGCCGTATGACTACTGTTTAGAGCATTTGTGCACTTGCAGCTCATCATGGTTGGAATGTACATGAGTTGGACATTAAAACTGCATTTCTGAATGGTGACTTTCATGAAGAAGTGTATGTTTTTTATCCCCATGGCTTAGTGTAGAAAGGCATGAAAACCAGGTGTGCAGGTTAAAGAAGGCATTATATGGTTTAAAGCAAGCACCACGTGCTTGGTATGAGAAGATACATGCCTATTTGATTGCACATGGTTTTGAGAAGAGTCCAACTGAAAGCACCTTATAGGTTAAGCGTGCTAATGATGTACTTCTGATCATTGTGGTTTACGTTGATGACATGCTACTCACTAGTCCTCATGAGAAGCATATTGCTGATTTTAAGGCTGATTTGCATGCCTCATTTAAGATGTCTGATTTGGGGCATTTGCATAATTTTTTGGGCATTCAGTTTATGCACGTTGATGGTGGAATGGCTTTGTGTCAAACAAAATATATTGACACATTATTGCAGCATTTTGGCCTTGAAGACTGTAAGCCTATTGCTGTCAGCAGGCTGTTGGATGCTTGATTTTCTTATGCATTACTCGGCCAGATATTCAGTTTGCTGTCTCATAGATGAGCAGGTTTATGCATTTCCCAGGAGTCAAGCATTGGTAGGCGGTTAAGCGCATCTTTTGCTACTTGAGTGGTACTCGGCTATTTGGGTTGTTTTATCCCAACGGGGGATCACTACTGCGAGATTTGCATGCTTTTTCTGAGTCTGATTGGGTTGGTTGCTATGACACTCGTGTGTCCACTAGTGGCTTTTGCTTCATGCTTGGTAGTTCATGTATATCTTGTTTGAGCAAGAAGCAACCTACTATGGCCACTTCTAGTTGTGAGGTTGAGTATAGGGAAGCTTTCATAGCGACTCTTGAGTGTGTGTGGCTCAGATGCCTTATGGCTGATTTGGGTGTTGGTTACTCTTCTGCCACCACCATCTTCACTGACAGTAAGAGCGCATTGGCAGTTGCGAGGAACCCTGTGTTCCATGCTCGCACTAAGCACATTGAGGTGCATTATCACTATGTCAGAGAGAGGTTCTCTGCTCGGGAGATCAGCTTGGCATATGTTTCCATGCAGGAGAACATTGCGGACCTTTCATGAAGGCTCTGCCTAGGGAGAAGTTTGAAGCTTTCCGCAAAGCTTTGGGCTTACTTCCTTTTGTGGAGTGATTTCCACATAGCTTGGCACTTCCTTATACATGAGTTCCAACTCCTTGTTCACTGCATCACTCCCAGGGGGGATTTGTTGATATATTTTGGTAGTGATGTGTGTGAACACATTAGGACCATCGGGGCACGTTTTCCCTCTTTACGAGGTTTTTTCCCCTGGCTTGTATACATGTGTATTTCCCTAATGGGCTACTTATCTTTGTACATTCTCTAGTAATACATTTAGTATTGTGTGTTCTGCTCCAAAGCTTCTTCTCCTTCCTTGTGTTGTTCGCATGCTTCCGCAGACGTCTATCTCCAACATTCATCACTATTGTGGCTATTTATGTTGATGATGTGATTGTAGGTGGTGATAATGAAGAAAGCATCAAAGAGGTAAAGCAACTTCTTATGCAGGAATTCGACATGAAAGATCTTGGTGTGCTGCACTATTTCTTGGGCATTGAGTTTATTCATATAGAAACAAGTATATGGATGTCACAAAAGCAATATGCCTTGAATATGGTGCAAAAGTATGGTATGGCTGCAGATTGTAAGCCAATTTCTATGCCATTGGATCAAAATTTGAAGTTGGATACTACATTAGGTGAAGCCTTAGAAAATGCTACTATGTACATGAAAATTGTGGGAAGTCTTATATATCTCACAATTACAAGGCCTGATCTAATTTATACTATTGGACTTGAAATTCAGTTTATGCAGGTTCCCAAGAAGCCACATTTGGATGCTCTGAGGTGCACTCTATATTATGTGAGTGCTACTTTGGATTATGCCTTGTTTTATGAAGCTAGTGTAGATTTGCAGGTTTATGGATACACCGATGCAGATTGGGTTGGTAGCATTCTATATAGAAGATCTACTAGTGGTTTTCTATTCTCACTTGGGAGTGCAGTTGTTACATGGAGCAGCAAGAAGCAACCCACTGTTGCTTTGTCGAGTACAGATGCTGACTATAGAGGTGTTGCAATGGCAGCATGTGAGGCATCATGGCTGGAGATGCTACTTGTAGTTTTAGGTGTGAAAGTGCAAAAGCCAATCACTATCTATTGTGATAATCTTAGAAGTATATAGTTAGCATGGAACCTTGTTTTTCATGCTAGAATAAAGCATATCGAGGTACATTATCACTTCATCAGAGAAAAGGTATTAGCAGGTGATATTGATCTTGTTTATGTGAGAAGAGATGAGCAGGTTGCTGATATTTTCACTAAAGCACTTGGAGCAGAGAAGTTGAAGAAGTTTTAGAAGATGCTTGGATTAGAGGACATGACGTTGAGCTTGAGGGGGAGTTTTGAGATATCAAGCTCAACATGTGATAATCGAGGGTGACACGTATCATTTTTTCATTTCTCTGACATGTATAGTGGTCACACCGGTATATGTCAGGGATAGTTCATCGAGCTTTATTAGATTTATCTACCGAGAGTGATGGCACATTTGTTCCTTGCCAGCTCACTCATTCACATACATTAGGTTTTTCCTTATGTACTGGTCTTTATATATTGCACTTGTTGTATTCTTGTTTTTAGGTCATTCTTGTAGATTCCTTTTTATGTAATAGAAGAAGGAGAAGAAGATCATTCTTCCTTGCCTCAATTTGTGTGTGTGCTTCTCATTGATAGTGAGAGAGTGTGTGTGAGCTCTCTTTCTTATCTCCTTCCTCGTGACATATGTCGCAAAGGCAATATGCGTTGAATATGTTGCAAAAGTATGGTATGGCTTATTGCAAGCCAATTTCTATGCCATTAGATCAGAATTTGAATTTAGATACTACATCAGGTGAAGCATTGGAAAATGCTACTATGTATAGTGGGAAGGCTGATATATCTCACAATTACGAGGCTTGATATTTGCTACAATATTGGACTTGAAAGTCAATTTATGCAGGTTCCTAGGAAGCCATACTTAGATGCTCTGAGGTGCACTCTACATTATGTGAGTGCTACTTTGGATTATGCATTGTATTATGAAGTTGGTGTAGATTTTCAAGTTCATGGATACTCCGATGCAGATTGGGCTCGTAGCATTCTAGATAGAAGATCTACTAGTGGCTTTTTATTCTCACTTGGGAGTGCAACTATTACATGGAGGAGCAAGAAGCAACCCACTATTGCTTTGTCGAGTACAGAGGCTGAGTATAGAGGTGCTGTAATGGTAGCATGTGAGGCATCATGACTGGAGATGCTACTTGCATATTTAGGTGTGGAAGTGTGAAAGCCTATCACCATCTATTGTGATAATCTTAGCAGCATACAATTAGCATGAAGCCCTATTTTTCATGCAAGCACAAAGCATATCGAGGTACATTATCACTTCATCAAAGAGAAGATATTATCAGGTGATATTGATCTTGTTTATGTGAGAAGAGATGAGAGGGTTGCTGATATTTTCACTAAAAAGGCCTATTCAGGAAAAGTGGGAATTATTCATGATTTTGAGACATTGGTTTCTTTCCAAAATTTTATCTTTTCGAGTCATTTTACAGACTACAACGTCTTATTATCTCTTGATTGGATTATAAAATTGACACTCTAATATTAAGCCTAATTGTATTAAAAATGGAGTATCAAGGCTAGAAAAAAACTAAGAAGTTATCATATTAAGTATTATCCATGGGACCTGAATAATTCCCTAAATTCTTGAATTGGCCTTTAAAGCACTTGGAGTAGAAAAGCTAGAGAAGTTTCATAAGATGCTTGGATTTTAGAGGACATGGGGTTGAGCTTGAGGGGGAGTGTTGAGATATCAAGCTCAACATGTGATGATCTAGGATAACACGTATCACTTTTTCATTTCTTTGACATGTATAGTGGTCATGCCGATATATGTCACAGACACTTCATTGAGCTTTATTATATTTATATATCGAAAGTGATGGCACATTTGGTTCTTGCCAGCTAACTCATTTGCAGACATTAGGTTTTTTCCTTATGTATTGGTCTTTATATATTGCACTTGTTGTATTCTTGTTTTTAAGGCATTCTTATACATTCTTATTATGTAATAGAAGAAGAAGAAGAAGATCATTCCTCCTTACCTCAATCTATGTGTGTGCTTCTCCTTGATTGTGAGATTGTGTGTGTGAGATCTCTTCCTTATCTCCTTCCTTGTGACAGGTTTCACATGAAGAGGATGGGAAGGAATTGAAGGAACTTAGATTGGGTTAACAATGGGTGTTGGTAGGATCTCATGGACTCTTTGATCCAATGCTTTATGCACATTCATCACCTCTTGTTCACAATAAGCAAATAATTCCACCTCCTATATGGAAAATATGGAAAGAGAGCTGTGCAATCAACTCTGGAAGCTCCCCCTAAAGAAAAATCTCTTTTACTTTTAGGAAAAAGAATTTCCAACTGTAAGAATCCTCTGCTCCTTAGACACAATAGAGTGTTCTTCCTAGAGAGCAACAAGATCAAAACCCAGTGGGCCCCACATGAGGGGGATGAAAGGGTTATCAATCTTCTTTGCATAATTTTTTAGCAATCTATAAGGAGCCTGTGCATTGTGGGATATAGGGGGTCCCATGGGTGCTAGGCCCATTCACTTATACAGATGTAATTTCTATTAATTGAAGTTTGGAAGAGTAGGCTCTGCTGAAGTTCCTTAAAAAAGAAAAATTTCCTCCTCCGACAATCTTATAGCAATCTAACACCGCCTCCGACTAATATAGCTAGGGAGTAGTCTGATTAGATAGGGTCCAGCTCGAATTCACAAGGAGCTGAAGCTTCACATAAAATTGAATTCGAAATGGAACATGTTCAAGGATCCGATGGAATCTACAATCTCAAAGAGTATGGTATCTTGTCGTCGACGCCAAGAAGTTTGATTTCCTATAGCAAAAGCTTCATATAGGAATATACACCGACATTACAGCTCCATAGTTTAACCTTTCCCTTCGTTGAGGTGCTTTGATGTAAAGGGAGGTTCAAGAAACCTTTTTTTACTCTTGCCACCACAGTGCATACGTTAGAGAGACAGAGAGCACTCTATGGAGAAAAAGAACCTTCAACCCACTGCATGTGTACCGTGTTTGGCGCTTGCGCTTCCCGCTTACCTAATACCGGCTGCTCAAATCAAGCGTTGTTTAATGAAATAATGTCGTCGAGTGAGAGGTCCTTGCTGTGTCGTGACGAAAAGGTTGATTTCCATAGCATGTCCCACACGTGAAAAAAGCTTCTCTGATTACGGCCGGGACAACGGAGGCCATTTCCTTGTACGTAAACATTGTCTCTCTTTCTCTCCTCTCCCGAGTCCCTACTTAAGAATCTTGAGCCTTGAACGTCGAACTTGGAAGCATATGCTACCATTGCGAGTGGTATCTGTGGTCGCTTTTCCTCTCTCTCTCTCTCTCTCTCTCTATATATATATATATATATATATATATATATATACTTCCCAGGCAATAAGAGTTTACAATATCTAATGAGATACATGAGTCTTTTTTGGGTTGGATTCTTGATGACGTTCATGGATTGCTGCACAAGTAGATCATTCTTGATCGCCTTCATAGATACTTGCACAAGTGGATCACCGCAAGTTAGGTAGATTGATTCTTTATATTTCTTCCACTCTAGTGTTTCAATATCATGATTGGATATACATTACTTTACATTGCATGATAAAGTCAAACTTTTACAAACAAGTGGAATGCTATTTTTATATATATATATATAAAGGAAGTTTTGCAGAGCTGCTCTTCCAAACTTTAATTCAAAGAAATTACATCCGTACAAGTGAATGGGCCTAGCACCCATGGGACACCCCCAATATTTCACAAAGTAGGGGCTGCTTATAGATTATGAGAAAATTTTCCAAAGAAGGTAATTAATAACCCTCTTGTCCCCCCTCATGTGGGGCCCATTTGGTTTTGATCTTCTTGCTCTCTAAGAAGAACACTCTATGCTGTTCTTATTTTTATAACATTTTCATCAATAATTATCAAGACAAAGTGAACACTAGACTGCCAAAAGCTCCTTCAATATGTCACTAGAGCAACATGTTCTTTGGATACAATTCTGAGTCACCCAAAAAGCTACTTCAATCACCTGATTAAGAGAGTAGAACATAGTTACAATGCCCTTTCTCTATCCAAGAAACATACCTCTAATTAGGACAACGTGCAAGGAATAACCATATATTCTGATATATATATATATATTTTGAGAGAGGTCCCAGGCAATACATATTCTCATAAATAGAGGTCTCAGGTGATACGAGGTCACAACATCCAATGGGATACATTAGTATTTTTAGGGCTGCATTTTTGGTGGCCTTCATGCATTCTTGCTCAATGTAGATCATTGCAAATTACATAGATGGATTTTTCATCATTTCTCCCACTTTAGTTTTTTAGTATCATGATTGAATAGATACCACCACACATTGCATGAGTAATTCAAAGTTTTTCAAACGAGTAATATGATGATCTTATTCTTTATCATTGTTTACAATAATTCTCAAGGCCAAGTCAACGCTAGATGATCAAAAGCTCCGTCATATCACTAGAGCAGCATATGCTCTCTACACAATTTTGGGTCACCACGAAAGCTACTTTTATCACCTCATTCACACTCCTACAAACTATAATGATACCACTATGTCAATATACAAGGAATCATAGGGAACCTTATTCTATGAGTGATTTACAATGTAACTATACTCGAAGATGATTTCAGAGCACTGCATATACACCCTTTATGGAAAGATACAACCACCAAGAAGTCATCATGTGATAAAAAATGATACAACATTATATTCTTGTACGGCATATACAACATAATATTCTTCTATATGAGCATCATGTAGCTCGTATATTTCCGCTATGAAGAAGATAGGGTTTCTCATAAGTCAACATGCAAGGAAAATCATACAAAATAATATTACTTCATATATGTATCGTGGAAAATTATGCAATAATATTCTCTCATATATAACATATACCACTATATTATTACAGATAATAAGTTACATAGAGAAGATGAAATCACCAATAAGTTCCTAGACATGAAAACCATAGAGCTCTACATTTTCAGATGTGACTTAATCCGAGTGTGAATGGGATAGCTTCTCTCTCCCTATGAATCTATTAAGTTACAAATCTCATAAATAGACTTGATCAAATCATGACTAGGGGTTATCTATGTGCCTTGGTCTGTATTTTGTGTTTTTTTTTCGTGTTTTTTTCTTCTATTACATGAGTCAATAAGGTTTGTATATCTTGAAATAATTTTTCCATATGAGAGTACTATCATTCGCCTTCAGTGATATCAAAAGAAATTTCGGAACATGCACACATGTAATGGTTTCAAAATTTAATTTATATGTCTTTTGCATGCTCTACTCTTATTGTTATTAAGGTTAGGAAGGTTGTCATTTCCTATAAGAGTTTCACGAGATGGGAACATCATTATCACTATCGAAATATCCCAAAAACTATAGAGGAATTGATACATCAGAACGATAGTGAAGAGAAATTTTATTATATAAGATAAACCACTTGGATGTGCAGGTTGAAGAGTTCACTTTGTTTGGATACAATATCTCTAGCATATTCCTCGCAAACAATCCAAAGTTCAACAAAGTTTGAGAAATTCAAAGACAACTTTAAGATATTGATCAATAACAAGCTTAAACCCAAGTGGGCCCCACATGAGGGTGATGAGAGGGTAATTAACCTTCTTTGTAATGCCATCTAAGCACTGTAAAAGCTTCCCCTACTTTGTGGGATTTGGGGGGTCCCATGGGCACTAGTCCCCTTCTCTTGTACTCTTCTTTATTTAATTCAAGTCCGGGAGAGTAGGCTAATGCCGAATATATTAAAAAAATATATTAAATTATATCATACAGCAAAAGTATTTATTTAGCTAAGAATATTTTGTAAATTTGATTATATATACTAAATTTAAGTATATATACCAATTTTAATCCTCAAACCCCATTTTTTTCTACTTAATTATATATATTAGTAGTTATCTTGAAATCCATATATATATATATATATATATATATATATATATATATATATATATATATATATATATATATATATATATATATATATATATATATATATATATATATATATGATTATGTATATTAATATTAAAATTAAAACCTTACTTTTTATATATTTTATTATATATATTTATTTTAATTTTAGAACCCTAGCTCTTTTCATATTTACTTATGTATACTAATATTTAGCATAGAACCCTAGTTCTTTATATATCTAGTCATATGTACTAATTGTAATCTTAAAACCCTACTTCCTTATATATCTAATTATGCATAGTGCTACAGATTCCAAAACCCTAAAAATATTATATTTAGTTATATATATTTATATTAATCCTAGAGCAAAAGTATAATATATATACTATTTTTCTCTACTAATGTTTTCTACTTAATTATATATATAATATTTATCTTGAAATCTGAATTCTTGTTTATGTGGTTATATATATTAATATTAAACCTAAAAACCTAGTTTATATATGTTTAGCTATATATATTAATTCTAATTTTTAAAGCATAGCTGTTTCCATATTTAACTATGTATACTAATATTTATCATAGAATGTTTGTTCTTTATATACCTAATTATATATAATAGTTTTAATATTTAATTATACAAATTACATTTGATTATATATACTAATTATTTTCCTAATTTTTATATTTATTTGATTAAAATATTAATATTAAACCTAAAACCCTTTTTTATATATTTAATTATATTTGTTTAATTTATTACAAAAACTCTAGCTCTTTTCATATTTAATTATTTATACTAATATTTATCATAGAACCATACTTCTTGATATATTTAACTATTTGTACTAATTTTATCCTAAGACCTTGGTTTTTTTCATTTGGTGAATATAAATAGTAATTTTAATCTTAAAAAAGTAAAATAACAGTCCGCAAATCCTAACCCTCAAACATGCATATTTGTGTATGTATGTATGTTTATGTGACATTTGTGTGTACGTGTATCTATATGCGACTTTATGTGTGTGTATGTGTGTGTATGTGTATGTATGTATATATGTGTGTATGTGTATATGTATGTATGTATGTAAGTACGTATGTACGTATGTATGTATGTATGTATGTATGTATGTATGTATGTATGTATGTATGTATGTATGTATGTATGTATGTATGTATGTATGTATGTATGTATGTATGTATGTATGCATGTATGCATGTATGCATGTATGTATGTATGTATGTGTGTATGTATGTATGTATGTATGTATGTATGTATGTGTGTATGTGCGTAAAGCCCTAAAACCCTAATCCTAAAACCCTTAATCTAAAACATGTATATGTGTGCATGTGTGTATGTATATGTGTGTGTATATGTGTGTGTGCATGTGTGTATGTATGTAAAACCCTAACACCCTGATCCAAAAACCCTAACCCTAGAACATGTATATGTGTGTACGTGTGTATGTATATGTGATATGTGTGTGTATGTGTATGTGTATGTATATATATATATATGTATGTATGTGTATATGTCTATATGCATGTGTTTAAACCCCTAAAACCCTAACCCTAAAACATGTGTATGTGTGCATGTATGTATGTAAGTAAAACCCTAATCCTAAAACCCTAACACTAAAATATGTATATGTGTGTATGTGTGTATGTAAATGTGACATGTGTGTGTATGTGAGTTTATGTGTGTGTATTTGTATGTGTATGTATGTATGTATGTGTGTAAACCACTTAAATCCTAATCCTAAAACATGTATATGTGTGTGTATATGTATGTATGCATGTGTGTAAACCACTAAGACCCTAATCCTAAAACATTTATATGTGTGCATGTGTGTATGTATATATGCACCTTTGTGTATGTATATGTGAAATGTGTGTGTATGCATTTTTGTATGCATGTAAACCCTAAAACCCTAATCCCAAAACTCCAACACTAAAACATGTATATGTGACATGTGTGTGTATGTGTATGTGTATGTATGTGACTTTATGTGTGTATGTGTCTGGTTGTCTATATGTATATATATATGTATGAATGTATGTATGTATGTATGTATGTATGTGTGTGTATGCATACATGTATGTATGCATTCTAGTAAAACCCTAAAACCCTAACCCTAGAAGATGTATATATGTGCATGTGTGCATGTGTGTATGTATATGTGTGTGCATGCATGTATGTGTATGTGCAGTTATGGTTGTGTATATATATGTGTATGTGTATATGTGTGTATGCATGTGTGTATGTATGTAGAAGCAAAAAACCTAATCCCAAAACCCTAACCCTAAAACATGTATATGTGTGTATGTATATATGTGGGTGTGTATGTGTATGTGTGTGTATGCATGTGATATATGTGTGTATGTGTATATGTATGTATAAGTGTATATGTTTATATGTATGTATGTATGTATGTATGTATGTATGTATGTATGTATGTATGTATGTATGTAAAACCCTAAAACCCAAATCCTAAAGCCCTAATCCTAAAACATGTGTATGTGTGCATGTGTGTGTATATGTGTGTATGTATGTAAGACCCTAAAACCCTAACCCTAAAAAATGTATATGTGTGTATATATGTGTGCATGTGTATATGTGTGTATATATATGTGCATGTGTATATTGTTGGTGCAGAGCAATCAACAATTGAAGTTTTGGAAGTCAAGAATGAAGACAAGGTCAAGTTTTGAAGCATAGAAGAAGTTTACATTCAGGAGTTGAAGGAAATGTACACCTATGTACATTAGTTCAGATATAGGTCACTTATACTTTTGATTAGTCATAAGTTTGTAAATATTTGCCTATAAATACTATGGAAAATGTTGAGGAAAATATGAGAGAGCATGAGAATAGAGAAATGAGAAGTTTTAAGAGTCATTAGACATCTTAGAAGTTAGTTGAACTCTCTCTCATCATTCAGTTGTAAACTCCTTTAGAAATGGAAGAAATTTTGCGCCCGATGTTTCTGAGTTTTCTCCTTCTATGTTAAATCTTTTGTGAAATGCTTTTGTACAAGTTTAAGTCTATAGATGACTGACCTCTGTACAAATTTTCAGCTTCTAATTGTGATCAGGCTGAGAGAATTGAGTGTAGGAACATTTACATGTGTAAATGGAAGAAGAGAGATTGCAGGAGGCGCAAATTTCGAAGTCAATGTTTTGATAAGTTCTCTTTCTATAGTTTAAAGTTTTGAGCAAGCAAGCACTTAATCTTTAAGTTGGAAGGTAAGCTACTTGTGGCTAAAAGCATTTGCTTAAACGGGTTCTAATCTTGGAGAACCATGTCTTAGAAGTTACAGGTGTCTAAATCGACTTCTCAGAAGAACAATTTTAGACATAGGTGACTTGTCAAGTTGATTTCTCAAGTTATACTGAATATTTTGAAGTGATTCAACTTGGAGAAGGTGCACAAATTATAGGCGACACCTTGTGTAAAGTTTCATAAAAATCTTTACACATTTGCTAAGTCAATGAGAAAGATATGTGCAGCAAACTTTCTGAAGTATCATCCTCTTCACAGATTTTTCAAAATCTTTATAATTGATCATTGATCTTATAAATTGGTGAAGGTTTTGACTTACTCTTGATATAGAGGTGTTCTAAATTGAAGAGTAGGTTGTTCTTTTGGAGTTTAACACACTCCATCAGTGGTATCAGAGCAAGAAGCATCAGAATTGAAGGAAGGAGGATCTCGACTACTGCAGGTGCAAAGAATTCAACATCTAAAGGTTTAAAAGGTGAAAGCTTGAAGATAAAGCTTGAGAAGGAGATCATACGACATCAAGGAAGTCAAAAGGAGTGTCATTCGAAGTAAAGGTACATCTGTTATTCATAAAATTTGAAGAACTCAATACACAGGTAAAGAAAGGATGGGAGATTCTCTTCAGATAGAGAAATTGGATAGAGAGAACTATCCTGTATGGACAATGAGGATGGAAGCTCATCTTATGAGCAAAGACTTGATAGCTTACATTACAAGTGAAGAAGAAAAGCCTCAATTCAAAGATCCTAGTGTTCCAACTAGGGAGGAATTGTCAGATTTGAAGAATTGGATGAAGAGAGATGCTCAGGCTAGGAGCATTATCTATATGGCAGTCAATGACTACTTGGTACCTCACATTAGAGGTCTTGAAAGTGCAAGTGATATATGGAATGCTTTGGAGGAGCATTTCCAAAATACCACAAAGTCAAGGAAGGCATCTTTGTGGGCAGAATTTACCACTTTCAAGAAGAAGGCTTCTCAATCCATCTCATATTATGTAACAAGGATGAAAGACATTATAGATGCATTAGGAGCAGTTGATGAAGACATTGAGGAGGATAAGTTGGTAAGGCAAATACTCACAGGTTTGAGAGGTGATGACAAATGGAAGCCATTCATTTTGTCTACTGAATTATCACTTGATCATTTTACTCCTGACTTAAATCAGTTGCTAGGACATATGTTAACCTTTGAGGAGGATGTCAAAGGTGAAGGTGACAAGAGTACAGGTCATGCAATGTACTCAAAGGATAAGAAGAAAAATAGCAAAGGGAAACAACAAGCAAATGAAGATGAAGGCACAACTAGTCAAGCCAACTTCCTAAGAGGAATAGGAGGTGGCAAAGGTAGAGGAAGAGGCAGGAGTAATAAAGATGGAGTCAAAGCTTGTTGGATTTGTGGTAAGACAAATCACTTAGCTAATGATTGTTAGCATAATACTCAAAGTAATGGTGGATATAATCAGAAATTTAATTCAAGAGGAAGAGGTGGCAGAAATCAAAGAGGTAATTTCAGAGGTAGAGGTAGTAGGAGTTACTTTGGAAGAAATGCAGGTAGAGGATTCCAAAGTCAACAATATAACAATACCTACTACAATTATGCTTCAGATCAGAAGGAGGATTCAACATTTATAATGAATGCAACTTGTGAAAGGCAAAGTGAAGACCAAAGAGTCTTCTACATTGACTCAGGGTGTAGCAATCACCTGAGTGGTAACATAGCATTGATGACTGATTTGGAAAATATGGTGACTAATCATGTTGTTCAAACAAGAGACAATATAAAGCACAATGTGAGGTCAATTGGATCAGTAAAGGCCAAGGATGGTAGCACCTTATTGAGTAAGGTCTTGTATGTTCCTACAATTCCTAAGAATCTGATAAGTGTAGGACAAATTGTTGAAAAAGGATATGAGGTAAGGTTCACTAATGATGGAGTTTATGTTGAAGACCCTAGTCAAGGGTATAAACAAATTGTTTTAGGGAAGAAAGAAGGAAGATTGTTCACATTGAAGATTCAAGGTAATGTTGGTCATGCCTTGTTTACTTATGGAGGACATAAGATCTCTGAGTTAGATCTTTGGCACAAGAGGCTTGGACATTTTAATGAAAGAGGTATCAAAGACATGATTAACAATGGTTCAGTGCTTGGATTGCCTAATGTTGCAGGTCAACATATGACATACAGATGTGAGGCATGTCAATTAGGTAAGGCTCATAAGCAATCTTATTCCAAGCATGGTTTTATGTATTCAGAGAAGCTTGAGTTGGTACACACAAATGTGTGGGGACCATCAAAGGATTTCAGTATCAATGGTTCAAGGTATTATGTGATTTATGTTGATGATGCTACCAGATGGATCACTATCTATGTGATCAAAGATAAATCAGAGGTATTCAATACATTCAAACATTATCATGTGTATGCAGAAAGAATACAGGTCATAAGTTGAAGAGACTAAGGTCAGATGGAGGGGGAGAGTATTTCTCTAATGAGTTCAGTGATTACTTGTGGAATGCAGGTATAAAAAGGGAGGTTACTTGCAGGTACTCTCCTCAACAAAATGGTGTAGCAGAAAGGAGGAATAGGACTGTTGTTGAGTTTGCAAGGTCCATGATGAAGGAGAAGAATTGCCCAAATTATTTGTGGGCTGAGGCTGTAAATACAGCTACTTATTTGGTCAATAGGTTACCATGTAAAGCCTTGCAGGGTATGACACCTTATGAAGCTTGGTGGGGTAAGAGACCTACATTAGATCATTGCAAAGTATTTGGATGTTTGGCATATGCGTATGTGCCATCACAATTAAGGCACAAATTGGAACCTAAAGCTGAAAAGTATGTGTTCATTGGTTATGATGATAAGCAGATGGGATATAGGTTGTGGAGTCCATCCACAAAACAATTTCTTATATCAAAAGATGTTACATTTGATGAGCAAGGTACTTAGTATGCAGATACAATCAATATTAATACAGGTGATGAAGAAGTTGTGAGTCAAAGGAAAGGTAAATCAAAGGTACATATATTTGATGAAGAGGAGAATAATGAAGTGTAGGTTGAAGAAGAAATGCCAAGATTTGATCCGGAATGTGATGAACCAGAAACCTCAAGGAGTGGAGAACTCAGAAGGTCATCAAGACACAAGTGGCAACCTACAAGGTATAGCTATGACACTTCTTTTTTGGCTACTAAAGATTATGCTTACATGATAAAGGCAGATGAAGACCCTTCTACATATGAAGAGGCAAAAGGTAAGGGAAATTGGGAGAAAGCTATGCAGGAAGAATATGATGCATTGATGGAGAATCAAACATGGGATCTGGTTCCAAAACCAAATAGCTAGAAGATCATTGGATGTAAGTGGGTCTACAAGACAAAGAGGTTTGCAGATGGAAGTGTGTCTAGGTACAAAGCTAGACTTGTTGTGAAAGGGTTTGCTCAAACATATGGTATTGATTATGATGAGACTTATAGTCCTGTGGAAAAGATGACAACCATCAGGACACTCATAGCAATTGCTGCATGTAAAGGTTGGAAATTATGTCAATTAGATGTGAAGAATGCTTTTTTGAATGGTTATATTTCAGATGATGTTTTCATGGAGCAACCTCAAGGATTCAGAGATGGAAGGTATCCAGATCATGTGTGTAAGCTCAAGAGAGCTTTATATGGCTCGAAATAGGCCCCAAGGGCATGGAACTATAGGCTTGTAAAGTTCTTAAAGGAACTTGGATTTCAAGTATCAAAAGTAGATAGTAGTTTGCTTGTTAAAGCAAGTGATGATGGATTCATATACATGTGCATATATGTTGATGATATAATTCTTACAGGTACAGATGAGAAAGGTATTCAAAGCCTAAAGAAGCAAATGGAGAAAGAGTTCAAGATCAGTGATTTGGGAAACTTGTCATACTTCTTAGGCAAGGAGATGTCATACACTCAACATGTAGTGTATGTGACTCAAGAAAGGTATTTAAGAAACTTGTTAATCAAGTTTAAAACGAATGATTGCAGGGTAGCACCTACTCCAATGGAGGTGAATCACAAATTAAGCAGATATGGAGGTGAAGAGTTCAAGGACATGAAACAATATCAGAGTTTGGTTGGTAGTCTTATCTATGCTACATTAACTAGACCTGACTTGTCATATGCAGTTGGGGTATTATCTCAATTCATGCATTGTCCTAGGAAACAACATTGGATTGCAGGTCAAAGAGTGTTGAGGTACATTAAGGGTACACTCAAAGAAGGTTTGTATTATGGTTTTACATCAGATACAAATATCAAGATCTATAGTGATGCAGATTGGGCAGGTAATCCAGATGATAGAAAGTCAACTTATGGATACATGTGTTATGTGGGAGATAAGTTAATCTCTTAGTGTTCAAAGAAGCAACATACAGTTGCTTTGTCATCTACAGAAGCTGAGTACAAAGGCATGGTTGAAGCTGCAAAGGAAGTAATATGGCTTAAGACTCTCATGAAGAGTTTTGACACTATACAGAGCATACCTATCATTTATGGAGATAACATGAGCTCATTGTATCTAGCTGCTAATCCTGTTTTTCATGCCAGGACCAAACACATTGAGATTCAGTATCACTTTCTAAGAGAGAAGGTGATGGATAAAGAGATTGAAGTCATACATACTTCAACAAAAGATCAGATAGCTGATATGCTTACCAAAAGCTTGGATGGACCAAAGCTACAAAGATTCAAAGACATGGCAGGCATAAAGAAGATAGAGAAAACCTCAATTGATGATTGAGGGGGAGCTGTTGGTGCAGAGCAATCAACAATTGAAGTTTTGGAAGTCAAGAATGAAGACAAGATCAAGTTTTGAAGCATAGAAGAAGTTTACATTCAGGAGTTGAAGGAAATGTACACATATGTACATTAGTTCAGATATAGGTCACTTATACTTTTGATTAGTCATAAGTTTGTAAATTAGAAATCTTAGAAGTTAGTTGAACTCTCTCTCATCATTCAGTTGTAAACTCCTTTAGAAATGGAAGAAATTTTGCGCCCGATGTTTCTGAGTTTTCTCCTTCTGTGTTACATCTTTTGTGAAATGCTTTTGTACAAGTTTAAGTCTATAGATGATGACCTCTGTACAAATTTTCAGCTTCTAATTGTGATCAGGCTGAGAGAATTGAGTGTAGGAACATTTACATGTGTAAGTGGAAGAAGAGAGATTGCAGGAGGCGCAAATTTCGAAGTCAATGTTTTGATCAATTCTCCTTCTACAGTTTAAAGTTTTGAGCAAGCAAGCATTTAATCTTTAAGTTGGAAGGTAAGCTACTTGTGGCTAAAAGCATTTGCTTAAACAAGTTCTAGTCTTGGAGAACCATGTCTTAGAAGTTACATGTTTCTAAATCGACTTCTCAGAAGAACAGTTTTAGACATAGGTGACTTGTCAAGTTGATTTCTCAAGATATACTGAATCTTTTGATGTGATTCAACTTGGAGAAGGTGCAGAAATTATAGGCGACACCTTGTGTAAAGTTTCATAAAAAATGTTACTCATTTGCTAAGTCAATGAGAAAGATATGTGCAGCAGACTTTCTCAAGTATCATCCTCTTCACAGATTTTTCAAAATCTTTATAATTGATCATTGATCTTATAAATTGGTGAAGTTTTTGACTTACTATTGATATAGAGGTGTTCTAAATTGAAGAGTAGGTTGTTCTTTTGGAGTTTAACACACTCCATGATATATGTGTGTATGTATGTTAAACCCTAAAATGCTAACCCTAAATCTCTAACTCTAAAACATTTGTGTGTATGTGTATGTGTGTGTATGTATCTGTGTGTGTATGTGTATATGTATAGTATATATGTGTGTATGTACATGTGTGTCTATGTGTGTATATATATGTGTGTCTCTTTTGTGTGTGTATATATCCATGTAAGTGTATGTGTGTGCATATGTGTATGTACGTGCATGTATGTATATGTGTGTGTATGTATGTATGCATATGCATGTGTTTATGTATATGTGTGTGTATGTATATGTATGTGTATGTACATGTGCATGTATATGTGTGTATGTATGCATGCATATGCATGAATATGCCTGAGTGTGTATGTATGCATGTGGGTGTGTGTGTCTATGTGTGTATATGTGAAAAAGTGTGTGTATGATTATGTGTGAATGTGTGTATGTGAGTGTATGTGTGTATGTATATGTGTGTCCCTTATGTGTGTGTATGTATGCATGTGTGTGTGTATGTATGCATGTGCGAGTGTATGTGTGTCCATATGTGTATGTATGTGTGTGTATGCATATGTGTGCATGTATATGTGTGTGTATGTGTGTATGTGTGTATGTGTGTATGCATGTGTGTATGTGTGTATGCATATGCATGTTTGTAGGTATGCATGCATATGCATGAGTATGCATGTGTGTATATGTATGCATGTGAGTGTGTGTATATGTGTATATGTATGTGAATGCTCTAAAACCAACTCTAAATGCTAACAAACATTAATTTCATTTGTCTTTCTCTTTCATCTCTCTCTCTCGTTTTCTCTCTCTCTCATTCTCTCTCTCTCTCTCTCTCTCTCTCTCTCTCTCTCTCTTTCTTTCTCTCTCTATCTCTCTAATCAAGAGCAAAACAATACATGCATGTACATGAGTCACTTACATTGATGTAATTTATTTCGGATCGCTTGTGAAAGCACAATCGACATTGCCTCTAGTCAAACAAAAAACCCATGCCAAAAAGTTTGTGCAAAACAAAATGAAAGAGAAATTAGAAAACAAAAACTAGTAGAGAAAGAGAGATGGTGAAGGAGTGCATCACTTACCAAGATGCGAGAGAGAGATTTGTGTGTGTAGAGAGTGACGTATGGGTGTGTGTGTGTGTGGAGAGAGAGATCTGTGTGTCTTTATGGAAAGAGAGGAGGGTGGATGTGTGAGGGGAGAGACAAAAATCCTAGGACAAGCACAATGCAAGCGATATTGAGATGCTCACATGCAAATTCAACTGAGAAAATGGATCGTAGTTCAAAACTGAGGACTAGTCGACTTTTGGCTCTTTGGTTATTAAACACACCATCAGTATGTGCATTGTTATGCACATCGATATGTAAGTTGGTATGCACGTCACTATACACATCACTATGAGCACCAATATATTTGTCGATATTGTCGAAAAAATACCGATGCTTATATTGGTGCCCATATTGATGCATATATGGATGCACATACCAATGTGCATACCGATGGAAAATTTTCCAACGTGCATATCGATGATAATTTTCCAATGATTATATGGACATCAAATTGACCATTGATCATGGTTTTTCCAAAGATTTCCAAAGGTCATACTGATGCCGTGGTGTAACCATCGGTATGGCTAGCATTAGTGGGAGACTCATATGGTGTAGTGAATAAATATCAATTTGCAACGACATCACTATCAACAAGTGTAATTGGTGAGCAAATAGAAATTGGAAAAAAGGTGAGAATGAGAACGTTGGTAAGATTCCAAAAACTGGATATTGAAAATGAATGTAGCTCCTATTTTGGCACTATCGGAGAAGAAAATGATGACTTTCCAACAAACGCAAAGTTGAAACATGAGCCTAATGATGATTGAAGATCGAAAGAGTTAAATCAAGTGCAAGACATTCTTGAAGATCAATGAGAAGAAAATAGTGTGTGTGGATGCTAAAAAAGATAAAGAGTCAAAAGTGTTATTGGATGACAATGATCAGTTCCCCTTCCCAATAAGAGTGATTGTAGAACGAAATGAGCCACACCTGCCACATCATTACAAGTCACAAAGAAAAAGGTCCAAGAAATATGTCAAAAAACAAATCGAGTGAGTATGACTGTCATTTCCTTGTTGCAACCTGAAATATTAGTGAATTTTTAAACAACTTCTCTACAAAGTTTTACACATAGTAAGAGGAAATCAAGTCGGCACCAATGAATCACCATCACTTCCAATTTCTACATCGTTAAACGTTGATGTGAATGAGTTGAAGCTTGTAGTGAGATTGATGATGAAAAGTGAAATGGATACTCGTATGGAAATTATGGAGACAAATAGAATCTTACAAGAGGCAAATATGAAGAAACAAGAGTAAAGAAACACATGTAGAGCTCTCGAAAGAAATTTTACAATTAGAGAATCAACAACGGAAACTGTAGAAAAACATGGTAGATTCATTAATAAAGTTTGACTCATTGATGACCTAAAATACCACTTTAAGGAATAAACAAAAAAAGTTGACCTCAAAATACAATAGAGTGCTTACCAAAAATGTAGAATTAAAGAGAAAATGCACCACTTTGGAGATAGAAAAGGTATGAAACACTAACGGATCCAGATTAATAGACTCCTAGATAGCCAACTATACGGAAGAGTCAGAATCACTAATGAAAAGAAATAAAGAACTAATGATTGCAATGTATTTTTAGTGTCCATATGAAAGGAAAAATGGCCATCACAAACTTTTCCATATGTTCTCCGATAAAACATATAGTGTTCTAGCCAATCACACACTGTAAGTTTGACTACATTTGTAACACCTATAAACTCCATGTTCATGCACTCTTTGTGCTATGTGTTTTCTACGTATTCTATAGCTCTTGTGCAGCTACTATGTGCAATGGTTGGAGGTCAGCTTTCTACTCCAAGGTTATCATTGTGGAGCTCTCGAGAAGTAGAATTGAGTGCAATGCATCACCATCACAATTTTTTACCAATAGCATAGCATTTTGATGGAAAATCTTTGTTGCTTTTGTGGAAGGATTTCCCCAAGGTTTACAAATAAGAG
This sequence comes from Ceratopteris richardii, assembly GCA_020310875.1. NCBI lineage: Eukaryota > Viridiplantae > Streptophyta > Polypodiopsida > Polypodiales > Pteridaceae > Ceratopteris > Ceratopteris richardii. The sequence goes on along the minus strand of CM035416.1, from coordinate 128,194,323 downwards.
ATAGCTATGCGAGCATCCACAAAAGAAACATTTACATGAGAAGAAAGGGTTTTGAAGAAGAAATTGGATGGATCACTGAAATTATATTTGGAACAATGCAATCAATATAATGATCAAGTACAAATTCTTTGTGAACATTGAATAAAGACAAATCAAGAGTTACACAAAGCCATGGAAACAATTAAAAAGTAAGAAAAAATTATACATGACCTAAACTCACATATCAAAGTAATGAAATTACCCAAAGTTATAGATGACGCAACCATGGGGACCCATGTATCATTTGTTCCCATGGAGCATACTGTGAAGATTGAGATATGTCCCCACCCCTCAACCCTTGATCAATCACCTATGCAAAAGACTAATGAGTTAACATCTTATGTACCAAACATACCTTATGTAACCACATTAGACCAAAAAGATGGGCAAACATTTGTGGCTAGACTTACACAAGAATTTGAAGACGAAGTAGTTAAATGTATGAAGGATGCCAAGATCAAAAGCAACAAAATAGAAGAAGCTTCAAAATTGTATAATGTATCGTATGTCATTATTGGAGAACAAACATGAAGATACATAAAAATAGTAACCAAAAGAATCCTGATGCAGATTTCAACTTCACTATAAAAACATTTACATATACGGCAAAGCAATTTAATGAGGCAGATCCTATTTGGACAAAGATGTTTTTGGAAACTAGTGCTCACGGGACCCCCCAAATCCCACAAAACAGGGGAAGCTTTTCTTGTACTTTTTTTTATTTAATTCAAGTCCGGGAGAGTAGGCTAATGCCGAACTTCCTTTATATTAAAAAAAGAAAAGATGTTTTTGGAAACGAACCATGTACTATAGCCACATTCGCTAGATGCTCCATACTTACTATAGGTAAACATAACTTTTTTCCTATGACATGAAGGCAATAATGACTTGACTTTTGGGAAACATAGCGCAAGGGGCAGATAAGTAAAAATTGGCTCAATTTTACCTTATTACCAAGTCCACTTTACCAATGGAAGTTTACATTATCAAAAGATTTGAACAATGGTTAATAGTACATGCAAATGTTCCAGACCTCACCATCAAGTTGATGAACAAAATTTTCAGCGTGATCGTGCCATATTTGAAGACCTTCAAGCATTCCACGAACACCGTTCTGAACTGAATTTTATTGGGATAAACCAAGGGTTCGAGCCAATATTATTTGATCTATCTTTAACACTAAGTTGACCATAGTAATGGCTTATTTTTCTAGGTTAATATTTTGACTGAGACTCAAATTATAAATGTTTGAGGATGCATTTTTTTGGGATTTTTTGAGCACGATTCAAAAATATTTTTTAAGATCACTCCAACCTTAACGTGTTACTGATAGCACATGAACTAGATTCTTTCATAGATAATAGACAAGCTCCACATAATGCAATAAAACATGAACAATGGAAATAATCCTTTATGTAGCATGTAATGGAAATAAGCCATAAAGAATAGGTAGTTTAGAACTCTTACGTTCATTGGGAAACTCGATTTATCAAGCACAATAGAGGTCATGTCAAGCGATCCAAAATGAACTTTGGTATTGATTATATTTAGGCATAGGAGCTAAGAGAAAACCTTGATTTTGTGTTTGCTACTGTAGAGGTGTCATGGTGCATATCTCAGTGTAGACGGTAGTTGTATGAGGTGGTTCACACTTAATATGTGTTTGCTTGACCATTGAAATTGTTAACCTTCATGAAAGTGCACACGCCTTGGTGTGTCTGTGTGCACCATTAATCTGAAAATTTACGTAATTATTTACTTTGATTTATAAAGGAAAATATTAATTATTAATAATTCTAGCAAAGAGCAAGCACTTTCGCTTCTTTCTTGTATGACTGTTCTCATATCTTATTTGAAGAGAGAGAGAGAGATGTCTTCCCTGATTTCCAAAGAGAAATTAAGTTTAGAAAGAAAAAACTATTGTAACATTCAATGCCTATTGTAATCCAACTTCATTAATACAACCTTTGTTGTTTTCAGTGCCAGCTCTTTATTGCTTGGATCTCATTATGTATTGATTTTTGAGCTCTTCGTATACTGTTAAGGAAGATATTGTTTGTGTGTGGAGTTTTGCAAAAGTCTAGTATTTGTGGTATTGGAAATAGAAATACCTGATGCTTTTATTCTTCATCAAAACAACAAACAATTGATGACCACGATGGGATGGGGTGTTATTGTGTGGACTAGAATATAGAAGGAATTTTTCAGTTAATTTAGGTGATAGAGGTAGACCATGCCAACTCCTTTGGTACATGGTTTTTAATATTTAAAAAGGAATAAGAGAATTTAGCCACAACAGATTCATCTACTTCAAAAACTATAGTAAGTTTTGAAAGCTAGATTTCAACTAGTGTATGCATCCGAAAGGAGTTACTCTCGCTAGTCAAGAAAGCAGTGATTTTTTACCCATTAATTACACAAATGTTAGAGGTGGAGGCCTCATTTGAGGTTTGAAAGTTAAAGGCAAAAGGTGTAGGAGGAAGGCAAGCTAGTAGAGAATCAGAGAGGGTGAAGAAAAAGAAACCTTGGGATTCTAGAGGCCACCTAACCTACTAGATTTTATATGGCCAGAGATAGTTGCAACGAAAGACAATAGTGCACAAAGAAGGGTCTTTAAGACTTCTTGGCATGGAGATCAAACGAGAAGGAAAGTTGGAGGAGGAAGTTTCCCCCTTAATACGTATAGAGGAGGAGCAGTAGTAGTGTTGGCAGAATCCTATGCAAACGGTGGCTCCTCGTCATAGAAACAATGAAATTAATTTTTGAATTGTTTTAGTGGTAAGTTTGGCGATGACCTAGATGTCCATTTTGGATTGTTCGATACCCACTATGACTTATTAAAACTTGGGTAGGATGATGCCCAAAAATATCAGGTGTCTCTAGTTATACTTAGTGGTGAAGTAGTCAGATGACTGACCAAGCTTGCCCCTAACCATTTTGCAACTAACGATGCACTATGAACAACCTTTTTGAGAAGATTCTAGAAGGCTAAGATGATGATACATTTATTTATTACATAAATTTATCTCTCTATGTTATCATCATGCTAATGGTTTGGTGGAAATACTAATAAGATTTTATTGATGATGCTATAGAAGATGTTGTTAGGATATCTTGCTAGATTGAAGCAAGGCTTGCTAATGTTTTTATGGGCCTACCTGACTTCCTATGAAGTTTCCATTGGGTTTAATCCTTTTTTTAATATAAAGGAAGTTCGGCATTAGCCTACTCTCCTGGACTTGAATTAAATAAAGAAAAGTACAAGAGACGGGGACTAGTGCCCACGGGACCCCCCAAATCCCACAAAGCATGGGAAGCTTTTACAGAGCTTAGATGGCATTACAAAGAAGGTTAATTACCCTCTCATCACCCTCATGTGGGGCCCACTTGGGTTTAAGCTTGTTATTGATCAAAAGGGGGGGACTTCTTACTTCCCCTGTGATGACGTTCCAGAGAGTTGCGGAGCAGCCGATCGCTTCTCCTAGCAGGGCTTGCTGCCAACTGAGATGTTTATGAAGTCTAATTTCCTTTTAAATTGGTTTAAAGATTGGAAGTAATTGCACCTATGGAATTTTCAAAAACCAGTTTACAGATTGCATGCAATCTTGACTACTACTGGAAGATTCTTTTGCTTACCAAGTTGATGCATTGTGGAAATTAGAAGAGAACAGATATCAGAGTTTCCTTCTAATGCAATAAGTACAACAATGGCACATATAGTGGCATGATAGCATCTTAACACTTGAATTTTTGGATTGATGATCTGGTGTTGTTCTCACATTCCAAAATTAAAATGAAGGCACGAAAAATCAATCTTATGTGCATTGAACGTTTTCCAATTCATTTTAAAGTGGGACTAGCTACATTTAGATTAGCTACTCTAAGAGGAGCGGTGCTATAGACCACAATCAAAAAGCCCAAACTTTGGCCCTACTGAAATTAATGCCACTTTTCAAGAATGAGGTTGTATCGTACTCTAAATATTGTAAACATAAATAGAAGATATTGGTAAAATGTATTGGTGAAAAAATCTTGTATACGGATAATGTATGGCTATTAATTAGATGCAATCTGAGCTTTAAGGGATGCAATCATGCATGATCTGTTATGACAAACACCATGTTATGACAAACACCTTAAGCTCATAGATATACACCATGTTAGGATTCTGAACTGACTACTACGAACACACATTGAGTAAATGAATGAGCAGATCAAGCAAGAGGGAGAGGACATTCCAACCTTTAAGCTCATTATCAATGCAAAAAGTCAAATCATGTTCGATGCACCATACATTGCACATCACAGTCACCTAATCAACAAAGGTGTAACAACTTTGACAACCTTACCTCTAATGTCAGAAATGGAAAATTTATTTGAGAAACCATGTTTGAGAGGATTTCAATACATATGAATGTCCGACACATCACCATGCAAGATGGGCCTACGATTGGAAACATTGGCCCTTAATTTGTAGAGAACGCATTATGGAGTGTTAGAGGCCTTATATTCATTTTTAGTGCAAGTGGAAAAAGGGCCCATCAAGTGAATCGGAAAGAATTCCTCTTCAAGAAGTTGTGAAATGAAGTAAAGAGGTTCTGAGTGTCAAAGAAGTCATAGACACTTGATAGGAAAATAGGTATTTTTCTAAACCTCCTTATTTGCAGAGGATCCTTGATTGTTGTAGGATAGGTGGAAGAAGCATAAGAAAAATGCTTTCTTCAAGACATATTTTGATAGCATAAAAGCCAGGTAGCATTGCAGCGGAGATGCAAAGGAGAGGGAAAAGAAGAGAAGAAAAGAAGAAATATGGCAGCAATAAGAACCAAGCAAGAAATAGGAAGAGGCTTGACAAGAGACATAAATCAATAAGAGAGAAGGACAAACAGACATGCGGACAATGAACAAAAGCCAAACTATCACTAATTAGTAGTCGTGAATGGAGGAGAGCCGCAAGCATCATCATAAAATGAATCTGGTTTCTTTCTTGATGTTTAATTATCAAATCAAGGACCCATGGTGCAATTGTCATGGGAGAATACAACTACCTATTTTGGCTTGCTCATCATATGGTTTCTTTCTTGATGTTTAATTATCAAATCAAGGACCCATGGTGCAATTGTCATGGGAGAATACAACTACCTATTTTGGCTTGCTCATCATATATTTATCCAGGAAAAAGATAAAGTGAATTCTCTACAATGGGAGGGAAAAAAGCACACCTTGTCTTGAGAGAATGCTCAGCCTAAACATAAGATTCAATAATTCAAGGACATTCTAGCCAAAAGAGTTGAGATTTCCACTAAATAGGTATAAGTGGTAGAATGAGCTATTTGGGTTACGTTAGGATCAAAATGAAAAGATGCAAGGGGATTCAAGTAAATAATTGAAATTTATATAATACTAAAAATAGGGTGCAAACAAAAAAACATAGTTTAAATAAATAAATTTTATCTCTAACAGATACCTTATAGGCCACTATAGATAAAATAAATATTATTCCAAAATTAGAATGACAATTATAGGATGTAGAGAAGTTGGTTTCATGAACAAGTACAACTTTGGAAGATAAAAAAGTCCATATTATGGAACACTAAAAAGTTCTCATAGAATGGAGAAACCTAGTTCAAGCCAAAGATGTGGACTTGGTATAGAAAGAGGTGCAATCCCAATTGTTGTAGACGGCTAGAAAAATCTACCAAGGCCAATCAAAATTTACTTGAAGTTTTATCTTCAGATTATAGGGAGGCCTAGGTAGTGAAATTAGATCTGAAATATCTGATTGCTTCAAACAGGAGTTCCAATCTATGGTTGAGGAAGTTGCTAATCAGCTTAAGTCTATTTTGGATGAATTATCGTATGATTGGGATAGGGCCATACATCTGCCTTGGAAGAATATGATGACATGTAAACAATATTATTTCTTAGTTTAGTGGCTTATGTTCACCATGCATGCTAGTATTAGTATGTCAACATGGATCCTCAATCTTGGAATTTATGTAATTATCTACTTTGAATGTAAATAGCAAAATATTAACCATTAGGAATTCCAAAGAAGATCACCCACTTTTTCTTCTTTCTTGTATAATTGTTCCCATATCTTATTCGAAGAGACAAAGATCTCTTCCTCCATTTCTAGATAGAACTTAAGTTTACAAGAAAAAAACGATTGTAAGATCTAATGCCTGTTGGAATTCAAATTGAATAATACAATCCTTGTTGTTTTTGGTACCAACTCTAGATTGTTTTGATTTCACTCTTTATTGATTTCTAAGTTCCTTGTATATTATGAAGTAAGCATATGGTCTATGTGTATTTTTTTGTAGACAAAACTATAGTATTTGTAGTCTTGGGATTATAGATATCTTAAGATGCTATTCTTCATTAGAAATCCCCATTCCATGAGCCCTAGTTTTCTTCAATAAAGGTAATTTATAGAAAACAAATCGTAGGACGTGTGGTTGCTAGCTAGGATCCCTTTTCATAAGTCTACATCGTAATACATTAATTTATATCAAATAATATAATAACACTTGAATTGCTAATCATGTGATAGCATTATAACAATCCACACTATAAGATTTTTATTAAAATTCAATCCACATTGTCACTTCTATATCAATCAATGGCATACTATTGAATAAAGATTTGATCGGCATCATCCACATCATAACATGCAAATTAAAATCAATATGATTTCACTATATATCTCAACTTTTGAAATCCACAAAATTAGTTTTATATCACTCCATATCAACTTAGAGCAACAAGCTTTCATCATGTTTAGAAGAAGAATCATAAGGAAATAACCAAGCTCATTTCTTGAGTGAACCATAGTCTTGTGTTGATATCTAAGTTTCTACAACACATCTTTTGTAAACACATATGATTATTTATGGATCATAACACTTTACTTTTATTACAAGATGTATGTAGAATTCCTAAAATCAAGGAGCCAAAAGGTTGGTATCCAACCAATACTTCAAATCAAATTTGAATTTGAATGCTTTGTGGTGTCCATTTGTGACATGCCATCACCTTCAGTTCAGTAATTCTCGTCCGATCCAGGTTTGTCTTTGTCAATTCACAATCTTTTTTGTTCGCCAGTGTCTTTTTAAGTTTTTTTGTCAAATCTATTCTTGTGCCTTGTGGACTCAACTCCTGTAACAGTGTGATCACTGTGCTCATTTTGTACATTGTCACACTATCCTCAGTGTGCTCACTGTGCTCATTGACACACTATGCACTCTGCATTGTTTCTGTTCCAGGTCACTTCATTTATGGAATTCGGTTATCAAATTCATTCATCAATTTTGTTATCCATGTGGTTACTCCAAGGCATCAACTAAGGCATAAAACTAAGGCATAAAACTAAGGCATAAAACTAAGGCATAACTTTGGCATCTCTGGTATCTTTAGCATCTTTGGCTTCTTTGGCACTCGTAGTTCACTTTGGTTCCCTTTGGTTCTGTTGGCAACTGTTGGCTATGCATGAACCCTCTCTAATTAATGAGTGGCAACAAGAGCTTACTTATTTCCCTAGTTAGCTTACTTATTTCCCTAGCTCGCTTACTTATTTCCCTAGTTAGCATGTACGGATTCGAACCCACCACCTCTCACTTAGAAGAGATATGCTTTATCCACTAGCATATTTTCACATGTTGATACCTCATTCCTTTTAACTAATATTTACAATTACTTCTACCTCTCTTTTCCTTTTTACATTTCCAAAACAAAACCTTTCTTTTTCTAATATTGCTAAAATGTTTTCACATGTTTAGTATTAGGTTTTGGTTCTATATAAGGCCATGGACCCTACCCATACTACAGATGATGTTGGTAAGTTATTTATTAAATGTATTTTTCTTCATCATGGTAAGCTATTAATAAAATGTATTTTCTACATCATGGTTTTGCAAATGTTATTCTATGAGATTGAGATGTTTGTTTTTGGAACCACTTTTGGGTTGCATTATTTCAAAATTTAGGTTCCAAAACAGACTTTAGCTCTGCATTTCATCTTGAAAGTAATAGTGGCAAAGTGAAGCTACAAATAATAATAGTTTAGATTTATTACATTGTTATTCTTTAGATAATCCAAGTAATTAGGATTAAAAAATATAACACGACACATACCACTACTCGACGTGCACCATATGAAATTGTTTATGGTAAAAAGCTTCCCACTCCCATGTCTATTACTCAAACTCATATCCCTATGGCTAATTCTTTTGCACAATATCATATTTCTACACTTTATGATGTTCATGAGCACATTAAAAAGAGTCAAGAACATTACATGTGTAATCTTAATAAGAAACGAGTAGCTAAACAATTTAATGAAAATGACTTGGTATGGCTACAAATAATTAAAAGGTGTTTGAAAAACATTTTACAACATCCTAAGGTTAAACTTGCACCATGTTATTATGGATCTTTTCATATTATTCCAAAACTAAATTAGAATGGTTTTAGATTAGACATAGCTTCTCATTGGAATATACATAATTCTTTTCATATTAGATTATTGAAATCCTTCAAACAAACTTTACCACTCACTTCTATTTTAGATGATCCTCCTTTACTTGAAGAGGATGCTGAAATTTTAGTTCTAGAAAAAATACTTGATTATGATGTTACTACTACATGCACTGGTATGCAATATCACAGATATTTAGTTAAATATAAAAATCACTCAAAAACTGGATTCATAAGACATCATTAACTCCACATTATGATCACTTCATTTCCGCATATCATTCACACTCACATTAAATTCCAATTTTCCATTTCCATGCATGCGGTTTTACATGGAATATGCTTATGATTGTTCAGTGATGGGACATGCGGCTAACCATCCATCGCTACTTTATTCTTATCAACTGGTGACAATTGCTTGTCAAGTGGGAGGCATTTTATACTTTATGGAATAATGGAATGTTAAATGGATTCTAATGTCGATGTTTTCAATGTGAGTTTGTTTTGATTAAGTAGGTGATGAATCATGGAGGCATGAATGTGTGTAGATTTATTTAGATATTTTTGAAGGTATTTTGAAGATAGTATATTATATATTTTTTCTAGAAATAGTAGATTGCTTAGAAAGAGACATTTTTGTAAGAATATTATATCGCTTAGAAAGCGATGATTCATAAATAAAGTAGATTTTTTTTGTAAATGCACGCTTTGCAAATCACCTCCCTCATGTATCTTCTATTCAGAATGTAATGAAAATACCTATAAATACACATACTCTGATAGACTCGTCCATTAGAGTATGTAGGGGGAGTTTGTACCCAATATTGTGTTTATCCTCTATCTCTCTCTATTTTGTGTGTTCCTTTGTGAAGTTTTATTACTGTACTATCTTTGTGTATGTGCATCCCTGAAAAATGATTATAAGCTTGCCTGAAAAGTTGGGGTTACCCCTATTGATGCCAAGCTTATAATCAGAGTATGTGTAGCATGCAATTCAAACTCTAATGCATAATGGAGTCTCTACACTCTTAGATAACATCCTTTAACAAGAATTAGATCAATTTTCATTAGGCTGAGAGCATTGAGTGTTTGAAGTTGAGCTTTCCATTCATAAATAAAAGGTTCCTAATAGTTACTTCTCAAGTAAACAACTTGTTTATTGTGATGTTCCTCATTGTGGTGTTCCAAAGGACATAAGGTGTTTTATTGCACTAAGTGGAAGCTCATTAGGTGAATTTAAAGTCTCAAGTGTTTTTAGGCTGGTTCTATACTAGAATGTTGATCCAAACCTCATCACTCTACGCACCACTTTGTTTTCATTCTTCTCCTCTCAATCACTTTGAGTGGTATCAGAGCTATCCTCTTGAAGATGGGTAATGGATTTCCTTCCATAATCCAAAATCTTGATAGGAACAACTATGCTACTAGATAAATCAGATGGAAGCATATTTGCAAGGAAGAAATATATATGGAGAAGTAAAGGGTGAGGAAATCATGCATACACCAACATCCAAAGAAGGACCTACACAAGAAGAGACCAAGAAGCTGGCATTATGGTGTGTAAGAGATGCTCAATCCAAGTCTTATATCTTTCACTCTATATTTTATTTCTTGCTTCCACACATTAGAAGTTGTAAAAAAAAAATCACAAGAAACCTAGGATGCATGTGAGACATTCTTCTCTGCTAGCACCAAGATTAGGAAGAATGTGGAATGAGTTTAACCAAATGAAGAAGACACCTAAGCACATAATCACAAAATTTGTTCCCAAATTCCAAGAGGTTGAAGATCGATTAGCATCAATTTGAGATTTGATTGAGGATGAAGCCATTATGAGGCAAATCCTAAATGGCATTAAGAATGATAGGCAGTGGCAATAATTCGTAACTACCTATGGCCTCATCATGGATGTGCATACATACACATGCCTTAAACATATTTCTTGGGAAACTTTTCAATCAAGAGGCCAATCAAAAGATAAAGGAAGGTAAATGTTTTGAAGCTAACTCTACAACTACTCTTTATAAAGATAAGAAAAAGAAGAAGAACATAGACAAGAAGAAGGACGATGATGATGAAGATGTTTCCCAATCCAATTATGAAGGCAAAAGAAAATGGAAGGGAAAGAAGATAGGAGCAAAGCAAGACAAGTCTAAAGGACAAGAAGTTCAGCCTTTTGACATGTATAACAAATATAACCACACTACACAGGACTTTTGGTTCAATGGAAAACCATAGAAAGGAGAAGTGGACACCACAATACAAGAGGTAGAGGTGTAGAAAACTACGACAACAATAGAAACAATACCATAAGAGATTACAATAACTACTCCGAGGATCAATAACATGGAAAATTCATTACTTCTAATGAATTTTATCCATAAAGAAGGTAGAGAGGATGAGCATATGCTCTATATAGATTGTGGTTGTTCAAACCATGTTATAGTCAATCTTGCTCTCCTATCAAACTTGGAGCAACCTAAGCACAATCATGAGGTAAGAATAGGGTATGATACCAAGGAGAACATGGAAATGATTAGCAATGTCAAAGCATCCAATGGAAAAAACATTATTCTGAGTAAGGTTTTCTATGTACCCATTATCACAAAAAAACCTAATAGTTGTAGGATGGAGTGTATGTGGAAGATCCATGTCAAGGCTTCAAAAATATAACCAAAGGTCACAATCATGGCAGACTCTTCACATTTGAAGAAGAAGAAACCAAAAATGTAGCTCCATATAAATTTGAGTATGTATAAGAGGCTTTCTGATGTGAACGAAAGAATAGTAAATGATACATGTAGGGATCAAAGTGTTCTAGTGCTACCAAAAATCTGAAAGAAACATATGATCAATTGTGTGATGCTTTTCATATTGGAAAATCATAAAGCCAACCTTACCATAGCAAAGGGTACATTCATGACACATAGATGTGTGGGGAGACGGGACCAAGTCAAGAACCATCATTAGTAGGCTCAAGGTATTATGTATCTTTTGTTGATCATCACAATAGGTGGAAAATTGTATAGTTTATCGAAAACAAAGGTGAAGTGTTTGATTGCTTCAAAAGGTATTTAGCACATGCAAAGAACTACACTCTTAGGTCATTGAAGAAGTTTACATTTGATGGAGGGAAAGAATATTTCTCCAAATATTTTGATGCATATTTGCATGATAAAGATATAAAGAGGGAGTTCAGTACTGGGCATTCTCCTCAACAAAATGTTGTTGCTCAGAGGAAGAACAAAACCCTACTTGGGACAACTAGGCTATGTTTGAAGAAAAGAAGCTACCACACTACCTATGGCCAGAAGCAATATTTATTACAATATAAATTGTCAATAGACTACATCCAAATCACTTCAAGGTATGATTCGCTAATGAAAAGAAGCCAAGCACATGGCAGAAATGATGACCAAAACTCTAGCTGGAGTAAAGCTCGCAGGTTCAAACATATTGTAGGTATAAAAGCTGTTTGAGATTGAAGACTCAAGCATGCTTTATCTTGTTGAGGAGTTGTTAGAACAACAAGCTTTCACCATGCTTAGTAGAAGAATTCATCACTAACAAACCAAGTTCATTTCTTGGAGTGGGCCATAGCCTTTTGTTGATACCTAACTTTCTACAACACATATTTTGTAAACACATTTGATTGTTTGTGGATCATAATCCTTTACCTTCATTAGAGGATGTAAACGTTCCTAAAAGCCACAAGCCAAATAGGATGTTGCTTTCAATGGATATACCCATGCATGCCTAGAAAAGTCATCAATGAAAGTCATGAAGTAAAGATAATTTCCAAAAGAAGGTGTCTGCATAGGACCACATACATCGCTGTGTACAAGCTGCAATTTGTGAGTAGCCCGAACTGAACCATCTTTTGGAAATGAGGAACGCTACATTTTGCCCAAAATACAGCCTTCACAAACATGTTTTCCAGGTGCCTCAAGTTTGGGCAAAGAGGACACCATTTCAGATTTCTGCACGCGTAGCAAACTAGCAAAATTTAGATGACCAAAGCATGCATGCCAAAGCTTTGCATCTGATATAGCCTAAGAATCATGTACTGCACATGCCGAATCACTTACAGATCTTTCATAGTCTCTGAGCTTATACAGCCCATGACATAAAATGCCAGAAGCAATAATCACGTCGCCATTTGATAGATCATGAACTGTACACCTGTCATCAATAAATTTCACAACCAAGCCAATCTTGGCTAATGCAAAAACTGATAACAGGTTCTTCTTGATCCCTGGCACAAATAAAGCATCTGACAAAGTGAAAGAACTACCATCAGTAGTAGTCAAAATGATCTTACCAACTCCCATAACAGGATAATAGGAGTTGTTGGCACATGTAACAGTATTCCCTGTAGGGGCAGGCTCGAGTGAAGAGAAAGAAACTACGCTGCAAGGTAATATGTTTGGTCGCTCCACTATCAAAATACCAAGCATCTGAGTCTACTACAGACATGCGTTGCTCATGAGAAGATGGGTCAAAACTACCGACGGTAGTAAACGCCCATTCTTCTTCCTGCACAAGATTAGCAGACTTTATTTTTGGTGTAGAGGCCTCTGCAACAACCATTCCAGCCTCGTTCTTCTTTGCCTCTTTAGCAGCCAGTTTTGGACAGTTCTTTATGATATGATCATTCCCTTTATGGTACTTACAAAATAGTTTCTGCTTTTCTGATTTCTTCTCATCTTTATCTTCCTTCTTCGAATGTGCAGAATTAGCAGATTTCTGCTTACTAGTTGAAGAGCTCCATTCCTTTACCCTTCTGACTAGCCAGGAAAGCTTGATCTACAACTCACATAATGGACCTATTCTCCCTGGACTGATCTTCCTGCAATAGAACAGAGACTAACTCCTCAAATGATAAGGCATTTGGATTGCCTTTCATCATCAATCGCAGAGTTGAAGCAAAACTCTTATATGAATCAGGAAGACCATTCAGAATGGTCTACACAAGTGAGCTATCTGGTATAACCTCATCAACAGAAATCAACTGTTCCTTCAAGTCTTTGATCTTCGTTAGGAAACTGTCCATAGAATCACCTTCATTCATGTGCTCACTCTCCAACTGTTTTCGAAGGTAAGCAATATGAGCCTCATTGCTAGCTTGGTACAACGTGGTAATTGTATCCTAAGAATCCTTAGCTGTTCTGCAAGAGCGAATGTGAGGAATAATGGCACGTTTGACAGAAAAAGCTATCAATGCATGTGCTTGGGCATCTCTGCCATCCCAATGAATCTGCTCTGCAGTAGGTGCAGCACAAACCATAGCACGAACAGGAATATGTAGAATATCATCATCTTCGACACCTTCTGCCTCAGCTTCTGTACCTGTAGTTGTAACAGCTACAGGTGTGATAGGACGTTTTTCAACACCCTACACAATGTTCCACAATCCTTTTGCAACCAATACATGTCGCATCATATAAGCCCATAATGGGTAGTTGGTACCATCCAACCTATCCTCAACAACCAACATATGGAATACATCACTGCTTTTAGCCATGGCTGATGACTAAAATACCTTGATGCAGAAAATTGATTGTGTCTCAAAAAGTTGAATAGAACTGCCCAAAGGAATTCCACTAGACCTGTAGCAGACTTCAACATGCTTATACTGGCAAACAAAAACTGGTATATACCTTGGGCACAAAAAGACGAAATAGCCTACACAAGCGTTGTGATAGTGCGTTCGGAGGTCGAGACGAGCACAGATCGTGATTTCAACAGCAAAAAGCAAAGCTGTTTTGATCTCGGAAACACGTTGAGTATGCTCACCAAAATTCATGTGATTCTGAGACTGCAATTGGAGGAGTGTCGATGGCGCCCTATATGAAGCGACGACCTGCTCTGATACCAATTGTTGGAGATAGACGTCTACGGAAGCACGCAAACAACACAAGGAAGGAGAAGAAGCTTGGATCACAACACACAATACTGAATGTATTACTAGAGAATGTACAAAGATAAGTAGCCCATTAAGGCAATAGGCATATATACAAGCCGGGGGAAAAGACCTCCTAAAGAGGCGAAAAAGTGTCGCGACGGTCCTAGTGTGTTCACACACATCACTACCTAAATATATCAACAGACACTTCATAGTTCACACATGGAAGTTAAATGGCACCACAACTGGACCTATGGCACAAAAGGTATGGACATATCAATACTTAGAGATTGAAGGATATGGAAAGGTAGATCTTAGTCCTAGGTTTACCAAACTTTCATAATCAGAATTGTAAGAGTTTATATCAAGCTTGTCGATTGGGTAATAAGACTTGGTTACCCTCCACTTGACTTGTCTATATAGATGTTTGGGGACCAACAAAGGTGAATGCAATTGGAGGTAATAGGTACTTTGTAGCTTTTATTGATTATTTCATAAGAATTTCTTGGCTTTACTGCATGAAGCATAAGTCATGTGTCTTTAATTACTTCAAGAAGTTCAAAGCTTTTGTCTAGAAGGAATGTGATAGGTATATCAAGTGTTTAAGGTCAGATGAAGGGAGAGAATACTTCTCCCTTGAACTCTATGATTTCTTGAATGCAAATGGAATCAAGAGATAAATCACATGCAACTACACACCACAAAAAGATGGTGTAGCATAAAGGAAGAACATGTGTGTTGTAGAATGTGCAAGGGTTATGATGGAGGAGATGGGAAAGATTTATTTCTATTCAAGTAATGCAGCAACCACTACAATATACATCATGAAAAGAGCTCCCACATCATGTATACATGCAACCACACCCTGTGAAGCTTGGTAGAATAGGAAATCAGATGTGTCACACTTGAGAGTGTTTGGATGTACATGCTATGTGTTGATTCCTAGTGAATTAAGGATCAAAGTTGATGATAGATTAGAGAGGTGTGTGTTTCTATGGTATGCAAGTGAACAAAAGGTTTATAGATTCCATAAACCCGGATCCAAAGGTATGATGGGATGTCAAATTTGATGACCTTTAACCTTGGGATTCTTCAAATCTATCTATGCAAAAAATGAAGATGAAGAAGGGAAGATGTCAAGTGAAGAAACCAGAAAGCATAGTGCTTAGTGGATCAAAGAATTCGAGTAATCACTCATCATGGAATGGAAATTATCCTTAAGCAACCCAATTTAGTGATGCAAGGAGCAAGGGAAAGGTTCAAATCACAAAGATAGAAGAATATGAAGAGTTATGAATTGATCTCAATGTAAACCATCATTCACAGAAGGGGAGGAGCTCAAAGGTCAACAATAAATATCCAAGTCAATGGAATGGTGAGATAAGAAGGCCTAATTAGGTAAGACATCAAGTTGAAAGATTTAGCTATGATTTATTCATGGCTAGAAACTATGCATATATAAGCAAGTATGTTGAAGAACCCACATGCTTTGAGGAACCAAATACATGCAAGGAATGACAAGAGGCTATGCAAGAGGAGATCAAAGCTTTGGAGGATAATCACACTTGGACAAAGATATGAAGTTCATTGTAAACAAGTGGGTATATAAGGTAAAGATGCATTCAGACAGTAGCATTTCTAGGTATAAGGCTAGACCTGTAGCTAAAGGATTTGATCAAACATATATAATGGATTATGAAGAAACATTCAGGTTTGTGGCTTTAATATGAATACCATAAGAGAAACCATTGTAACTGAAGCAAGCAAGCATTGAAAGATGTATCAACTTGACGTGAATAATGCTTTTCTAAATGGAGAGTTATAGGAAGTAGTATACATGGACCAACCATTAGGGTTTGAAGATAAAATGAGAGATTATTATTTTTGTAGGTTAAAGAAGGCACTACGTGGTCTCAAGAAAGCACCAAGGGCATGGAATAAAAAGCTTGTAAATGTCTTCATCAGTTCTGGATACAATCAAAGCAAAGTAAGTCCATCATTGTTCTACAAAAAAAGAAGGTGAAGCATGCGTGTATGTATTAGACGTGACCATGAAGAAGGCATCAAGGATATAAAAACAAATATTGGGAAGGAGTTCCAATTCTCATGCCTTGGAGATCTAAGATGCTTCTTATGTATTGAAGTCATATATAAGGATAATGGTATTTGGCTTATGTAGAGAAAATATATCTTGGATGTAATGAAGAAGTATGGACTTAGAGGGTGCAATCCAGTTGGCAAGCTGTTGGCAGTAGTCAAGGTACACAAGGACTCACAAGACAAGGAAGTCAAAGAAGGGATTCAGAGCAAACAGAAAGCACCAGCAGACAAAGTAGTCAACGAAGATCTGGCAAGTAGATCGTCCAAAATTTTCCATGAAGTAATACTTCCTAAATAGTGAATTTAGTCACTCTACATCATTGTAAATACCATTCACCTTTTTGTAACTCCATTTTGTGCAAGCTAAGGAGTCCTCGAGCTTGAGGAGTATTAGAAGTAGCATCGTACCAATTTTCATAATTTTTAGACTTCATTTGAGCCCCCAAATAGGCCCTAGACCCTAATTTTTAACTAGGCTGGACACTAGGTCTGGACAAGGCCAAAAGCTAGTCAAAAACTATAAATAGAGCTAGAGAGCTCATTTTTGAGGTAAGCTTGTAATAGATTTGAACTTGTATGAGCATTTTGGAAGTAATCTAAAAGAACTCTATTGTCGTTCTCTTTGTCTTGCCCTGTGTGCGCGTGTGTGTGTATGTGTGTGCATGTCGGTGTGCTTCTCACTCACGCACTTGTGCCTTCACTTGCTCGAGGTCATCATACCATCCTCACGTCCTCCCAGATTGACATTAAAGGAGGTGCTACTCATCACTGAGCTACACGAAATTTTGGCGCCGTTGTCGGGGATCGAGCTTTGAGGACGAGCGTGTGATGGTAAGACGTAGAGTTGAGACGTTGGCGTTGTAGGTAATTTCTTTAATTTTTCTTATTTTTCTCTTTTTTACTTCATCATCATCATCACCATCACCATCCTCACCATCTCCATCGCCGTGAAAAATTTCAGTTTTTTATCATATCACCTTCTCCCCTCCATTTCCCTCATTCCACTTGTGAGAGAGAGCCACAGAGCGATTTGTGTGCACTCGTTTTGCATGTTTCTTGAGTTTTCTTGCAGGATCTGGCTATCCCACCATCTCTAGTAGGCTACACAAGTACGAAAAAGCTCGGCCCTGTCTCTGTGTCGTAGACCCCTGTCGATCGCGATCGACAGAAAGATCGCTTATTTGGTAAAACAAAGCACACCACAATGACACACAAGATGAGCACACTCTAAATCACCTAATTGACATGTGAATTACATGAATGAAAGTGATTTTTTTGTGTCATTTGAATCTAAGTCTTGAGCTAACCTTGGGATTTTTACAGGTCCACTGAGAGCACTAGAAGGCATCCAAAGCAAGGGCATTCCGCAAGCTTGAGAACGGGGTTCTTGAGCACCAAAAAGTAAGGGATCTGCAAGTGAGGTTGGAATACTCTCAACTCCCTTGTCCAATTCCTAGCTTAGGCTACACGTGAATAGTGCTAGAAGTAAGTCAAGGCAACGATAGGCACAAGACAAGTCAAAGACTATCTAAGAAATCAAGTTCAAGTCAAGAGATAACGTGTGTGTGACCCATAACTATAAAGGAAAAGAACTTAACGTGGTACGAACAACTTAAAATGCGGAAATTAACTTAAGGACTCCTAACGATGTGATATCTGACAAGACCATAAACACAATAATCAACTAAAAAGAACCAAGTGACTTATATAAATTGATCGGCAACGAGGCTGTACCTTGGGTAAAAATTGGGATTGCTCAGCTAAGCATATGAACCTTAGATCAGGACGACACCTAGGGAAAGATAGATAGAGTCTTAGGTCTTTAGAGGCTAGTGTCAATCATACTGCTAGGTCTTGAACCCAGAAAATGAGCCATCATTCATACTATCCTAGCTCTGAGACTAGTGAGTCAGAGATGTCTCAAGGTATGGTGTTGGCATACAAAGCAATAAAGGAGTCATGCACAATACGGCAACAAGGCCAGATCATTTTTTCCCATAGATTATGTACAACCCAAGTGATTTTAATCACTACACAAACATTGTAAATCCCGTTTTTGGTAGATTAGACTCCATTTTGTGCAAGTCGAGGAGTCCTCGAGCTTGAGGAGTATTAGAAGTACCATCGTACCAAATTTCATAATTTTTAGACTTCGTTTGAGCCCTCAAATAAGCCCTGGAACCTAATTTTTAACTAGGCCGGACACTAGGTCTGGACAGGGCCAAAAGCTAGTCAAAAACTATAAAAAGAGCTAGAGAGCTCATTTTTGGAGAGATTGTAATTGAAACGAACTTGTAAGAGCTTTTGAAAGTAATCTAAAGAACTCCATTGATTCTCTCTCTTTGTCTTGCCGTGTGTGTGCGTGTGTGTGTATGTGTGTGCATGCTTGTGTGCTTCTCACTCACGCACTTGTGCCGCCACTTGCTCGAGGTCTTCATACCATCCTCACGTCTTCCCGGATTGACATTAAAGGAGGTGCTACTCATCACTGAGCCACACCAAATTTTGGCGCCGTTGCCGGGGATCGAGCTTTGAGGACGAGCGTGTGATGGTAAGACGTAGAGTTGACGCGTTGGAGTTGTAGGTATTATCTTCACTCTCATCGGTTTTCTTTTACTTTCTTCACCATCTTCATCATCATCATCACCATCTCCCACGTCCATCTCCATCATCGAGAAAATTTCAGTTTTGACTATATCCCCATCTCCACCTCATTTCCCTCATTTCACTTGTGAGAGAGAGCGAGAGAGCGAACTTGCATGTGCTGTTTTTGCTTGTTTTCTGAGCTATTTTGCAGGTTTTTGCTGTACCATCATCCCCAGCAGTGTGCGCAGGTACGACAGGCTCTGCACAGGTCCCGGGACGACAATCTCTGTCTATCGCGACAGACAGAAAATCTTAACATCTTGTGAATGCATGTTTAGCACTGTAACCTACACCTTGTGGGCACTCTAGATCACTAGAAGTTTTTCAAAAATTTGCATTTTTTCAGTCTATCGCGACAGACACTGTCTATCGCGACAGACACCGTCTATCGCGACAGACACCGTCTATCGCGACAGACAGAATTTCACGACAGACACCGTCTATCGCGACAGACAGAAATCCACGATAGACACTGTCTATCGCGACAGACACCGTCTATCGCGACAGACAGAAATCCACGATAGACACTGTCTATCGCGACAGACACCGTCTATCGCGACAGACAGAAATCCGCGACAGATACCGTCTATCGCGACAGACACCGTCTATCGCGACAGACAGAAATCCACGATAGACACCGTCTATCGCGACAGACACCGTCTATCGCGACAGACAGAAATC
This sequence comes from Ceratopteris richardii, assembly GCA_020310875.1. Lineage (NCBI taxonomy): Eukaryota > Viridiplantae > Streptophyta > Polypodiopsida > Polypodiales > Pteridaceae > Ceratopteris > Ceratopteris richardii. The sequence goes on along the minus strand of CM035416.1, from coordinate 128,174,474 downwards.
CACGATAGACACCGTCTATCGCGACAGACACCGTCTATCGCGACAGACAGCCCCCACGATAGATTGTGTCTATCGCGACAGACACCGTCTATCGCGATAGACAGGCATTTTCGGTAAAAATTAAGGTGTGAATTTTTGGACATTTAGGCTAAATTTTGGGCATATTTGCACTTTCATGTACTCATATACTTACGAAGGCCTTAGAAAATGCATTAAAACCCCCGAAAGGTTCTGTCTGTCTAGTAACCCCCTAAACCCTGAACGGTCATAACTTTTTCATACGAAATCCATTTTCTGAGCTCTAGGGCTTGTCGGAAAGCTCGTGACATATACTTGGATAGGATATTTGGAAGTTGACACACTGAGGGGTAGGAACACCAAGGGAGCTCTAGAGTAAATTTCTAACAATGCAAAAGGGGGAACAAGGGTCATTAAAAAAGTGTCTGAAATAAATTGTCTGTCAATTGAAAGATCTACTTGGAGCTAATCTTGGGATTTATGCAGGCCTATTGAGAAACAATTGAGAGCATCCAAGCAAGGGTGTTGCGCACGCTTGAGAATCAACTTCTCGAGCACTAAAGAGCAAGGTTCGGCAACAAAGGTCGGAATATTCTCAACTCCTCTTCGTCAATTCCTAGCTTAGGCTAAGAACGATCAGAAGTAGGAGTAAGTCAGGGCGACGATAGGCCACTATCAAGTTGAAGACTACCTAAAAACTCAAGTTCAAGCTAAAAACTTAATCTCTGTACTGTCGACGACATAAAGGAAAGAACCTAACGTGGAACGATCAACCTGAAAGTAAGAAGAACATTCAAGTATTCCTGACGACATAATAGCAGACAAGACTTGAAACACGAGGAATAACTAAAAAGAATCAAGTGACTGGTACCAATTGATCGGCAACGAGGTTGTAGTCTGGGCAAAGAATTGGGCTAATCAGTTAGGCATATGAACCTTAGATCAGGACGACACCTAGTAAGAGAGAGACAGAGCCTTAGGTCTTCAGAGGCTAGTGTCAACCACACTGCAAGGTCTTGGGCCCAGCAGTTGAGTCGCCACTCTCATTACCCTAGCTCTGATACCAGTGAGTCAGAGATGTCTCAAGGCATGGACAGACCTACGGGAAGTTCAGGTGTGCCTTACTTGTACAGGGTAGAAGGCCCTTACAAAACACAGTTGGAATACCTTAGGACCAACCGATTAGGTGCGAGCATCTATGAGGACGGCCTAGGAAGATCTGTGGTCCAGATTAAAAACCCTGACCAATCCATAGGACTAGAGCACCCAGCTGTCAAGTTTGAAAACGGTGCATACCTGGACAAGGAAGGAACCATATACGTAGTCACCAGTCATCCAGATAGGACAGATGAATTTGGAAATGTAATTTCAGAAGCGGACTTAGGTGACTTGGAACAAGGAAACATGGGAGTGGAACCTAGAACCCCTCGAGGTAAATCAGTTCTCACTAGGATTATCACACCTGAGTGGGTCCCCCAAGATAACAAGTGCATAGATTTGCTTCTCAATCGAGAAACGGACGAAGCCTTTTGGAGATATAAACCGGATCACCCAATTGATATAGGAACAATCATGATCTATGAGTTTAAGGATCCGGATAGCCCAGGCAGAGTGACCTACCTAGATCATGCTTCAGAACGGATCTTTGTGGTGACAGAAAATGATAGGCATGCTTACACTTGGAAGGGTGAATTTATTTTCCCCCAACCAAGATCAAATGTATCCTATGGTCACCCTGGGGCTGGAACTTCCCAAGCTCATGGTACGCAAAGAGATAGAAGTAGAGATAGACCAGAAGTAAGTTTTGCCAACCCAGTGGGCAGAGAAAGAACGAGAACAGAGACGAATAGGGTAGAACCTGAGATGCATAGAGCCCACAGGAACCAAAGAAATGTAGATGGATTCCCTCTGCCGAGGCCTAGAGAGCACACAAGAACTTTGAGACCCACCCAGCTAGTTAAGTCCATGAAGAATTACTTTGACGGCACAGGAGATCCCTATGATCATGTGGCAGAGTTCAAGCAAGTCTTGAGAGCTGAACAAGTGGAAGATCTGTTCACACAGTACAATGCCTTCGGTCTAACCCTTAGGAACACGGCACTTACATGGTTTCAGCCATTAGATGAGCGTCAGTTCAGGAGCATAGACCAACTCCTAGAGGCATTCATTGTAGAGTTCTCCAAGAGTGGCATAAGACACAACACCTCCTCACTGATTCACAGCTTCAAGCAAACCCCTCAAGAGACTGTGAGGCTTGCAGGAAGAAGATTTAGACAATATCTTGAAAGGTGCCCTATTTCGGAGCTACCCACATCTGCTAAACAAGTAGCCTTATTCCTTGATGGACTACTGAGTCCAAAATTGAGATCCTACGTGTATCTGAAAGACCCTAGGACCATAGAAGAGTGTGTACGTATATGCATTGACATTGAAGATAACCTAGGAGAAGAGCTAGAGCTGTCCAAAATTTACAAAGATTCAGACAGTGCATCTAGTCACTCTTCCTTGCAATCCACATCAATTGAGGAACTCGCAGAGAAAGTGGCCCAGAAATTAGGAGTAACTAGCAAACAAATCCCAAGGTTTGCCCCAGTGAAAAGATGCTATACATGCGGTGGTGACCACATGGCGAATGTCTGTCCCATTATGGCTCAACCCCAAGTAAATCCTAGTAGCCAGTACTGCACCATAGAACGGAGATACACCAACCACACCGCACAAGATTGCCCATACAACAAGCAGGCGGTTAGGCAACCCTACCCTCAGCCCTACCAACAAGGCAGATACCAGAACCAGTACCCTCCACAACCATATGGCAGGCCACAACAAAATTTCCAACCTCAATATCAAAACCAACAAAGGCCTCAGCCTGTGCTAGCACAACAACCCCCGGCCCCAGCTAATGTGATCCCGGTAAAGTATACTGCTGCAGAAGAGAACCTGAATAGAGCTATAGTCCCTGTAACATCCTTGATCTCTGAAAATGACCCAAGTGACCATAGCTTTGATTCTACCCATGTGGATAGCCCCCAGGCTTACTACATGCAGTCCCCAGAACATGGAGAGTCCTACTATGGTGAAGAGTCGAACGAACCTAGTTGGGAGTCAGATTACACGAACGTCATGTATACAAACCCCAACCCTAGACCTCAACCTAGGCAAGTGCGACCACCATTTCCTAGAGGACCGTGCTACAAATGCCAAGGAGATCACCTCATTCGTGATTGTCCCTTGCCTCCACCTACGCAAACCCAGTCGGTGACGATCCAAGGCTTCTGCCAAGATTGCGGAAAAGAGCATCTCTTACGAGATTGCCCAAAGAACCCCAATAGCATGCCAAAAATCACCCCTATCAACGTTGTTGGGTTAGTGGTAGACTCCTCAGGAAGCGTCACTTCCACTGCACCAGTACAGGTAGTCACTAGGGCCCAGGCATTGCAGCAAAACCAAGGGGTAGGCCAGGAAAAGAGCCTAGATGCTAGCGATACTGAGAGCCAAAATAAAAAGAGAACAAGAGCTTGGAAAGATAGCCGCGAACGCATGAAAAGGCAATGGGCAAAGAAGATGAGTGAACTTGAGGAAAGTCTACGAGAAACCAAGGCTAAAATCATAGAGATCACGTCTCAACCGCACTCTCACACATTCCCACCGCTACCATCCCCATCACCCTCCATCCCTTCACCCTCTAAGACAGCCCACGCAACCCACCCACCACCCCAAACAAGATCAGTATTAGCTGATCCCACTCCCGAAGACATAGACATGATGCTTAAGGCATATCAGGCCAGAATCCAAGAAGGGCCAAACGTCACGGATCATGACAAGTGCTATCCTAGAGCTGACCTAGAGATAGAAAGAACCAAACTATGCGCGAAAATGGTCACATTGGCTCAGACTATGTTTGAAGCCAGTCGCCTTTTCAATTACTCAGGCTCAGCCAAAACGCAATTACACTTGGATGGATTCCTAGAGAAGTTAGAGAGGATAATTGCAAGATCTGACAAGGAAGAAAAAAATCAAGACCAAGAAAAAGCAAGCAAAAACAGGAATCATTCCCAATCAGAAGTGTATGTGGCCAATGCCCCTAAACCGGACAACTTCCCCTCCTTAGAAAGAATAGAGAGGCCAATAGCACAGCCAGAAAAGGAACCTACCCCTCAAAGAAAGGAAAGGGCAAGAGAACGGGTAAGCCAGCCTCTTCAGGAAGCCCGTGGGCCTCCTCAAGAAGCTTATCTTCCCCCCCAAAAGGCAGATGAGCCTCCCTCGAAAGCTCAAGTACCTCCACAGGTTGCCTACATTCCTTCTCAGGGGATGTGTGAGCCTGTTCGGAAAAGTAATAGAATAAGTAATCCTCCCCAAGAAGCTTGTGCTCCAGCCATTTGCGAGAACGAGGAGAGAGTCAACAATAGAATCAGCCCTCCTTCACAGGTTGCTTATGCGCCCAATTCTACGGAGCCAGACACTTCTTCTTCTATGAATCGGTTTGCACCAGACTTCCTACGAGAGATTCAAGAAGACAAATGGGATAACGAAAGCGAGGTCGCCCCTCCTTTTGAACTTGTGGACGATGCACACGACCAATTCCCACAAGACATCCCATCTATTTACGGGGAGCATGAGAGTGTTCAGTCTCACGAGAGATTAGACTTTGAGTCGAATTCCATACAAGAGCTACCCCACTTCACAGGCCCATGGGAAGCAAAGTCCACATGTATGAGAGCACCCACAGTCATGGTAAGGAACGACGACTCAGTCATTCCTAGGAACACAGAGGTAGTGAAGAACACTAATGTGCAGTGTAATCTCAAGTTAGAAGAGCTACTCAAGGTTAGACCTGAATTATGGAAACATGTAGCCAAACAAGTACCAGAGATAGCAAAACCTCGTTCCCAGGTAGGATCCCATAGGACAGTGCCAGAAATTCCCTTGGATAAGATAGGGGATATGTGTGAAGGTGAAGAAGGGAACACCTATCTTCCCATCACCTACCAGGACTACACCACGAAGGCAATTTTGGACTCAGGTGCAGGAGTTGCAATTGCCACTACCTCCTTATGGAAGCGTTGGGGCAAGCCAGCACTCAGGCCAACGAGAATGAAATTGCAAATGGCAGATGGTCACATAGAGAGACCCCTAGGATTGCTAGAAGGAATAACTCTCACCACTTGTGGTGTCGAGTTTGAACATACCTTTGCCATATGTGACTTTAGCAAAAATCATGCCTATGAGATGATTTTGGGAAGACCATTCATGCGACAGTTGCAAGTGGTACAGGATTGGGGGACCAATTCTTTGTACCTGCAGCACTTAGGTGTTACAACCAAAGTCAATCTCAAGGATTATTCTCATAGAGATGTCCCCCCTATCCAGTGGAATCCCATCCATAGAGCTAAAGATGACACAGAATCGGTGCATTCCATAGGGTCTGGATCCTCATGGATGCATGAAGACACCCACTTATGGATGTGCAAGGTAGCAGTAGAAGAAGAGAAGAGAGAGAAAGCCAGAGAGGTAGGTGCGAAAGAAACCCATAGATCAATCCAAGACCCAGCCTATGCACCTGTAGTTTTTCCAGACGAAGAATTTGAACCTCACGGTTGGGCAGAAATCTTAGCAACAATGGACGTAGCCATCAACGAAGAACAATGGACACCTCACTGTGATGAGGATGGCTATGATATTTCAGTCTTCTCCATAGAGCCAATCATGGGAGAGGCAGTTCTAGAAGAATGCGAACCTAGCCCTGATGCATTTGAGGATGCAAGTGACTCCGATCTAGAGTCAATCATTATGGATCCACCATTTGCATCAGATGAAGAATACTTCCATGAGGTAGAATTTCAAACCCAGAGGCATGGAGAGGTTACAAATGATGTAAGATTAGCAACGCATGTGACCCCAAAGGAAGAAGGAAAGAAACGAAAGAAGAGAGAAGCCTTACCAGAAGAGGAAGAATCTTTGTTTGAGGTCCCAGAAAATTTTAAGAAGTACGAGATTGATGACAGAAGAGTCATGATAAGAATGCCTAAACGAGAGGCACAATCAGGAGAGGCCTATGATAACAAAGAAACTACTAAGAAAATAGTAGTGGCCATAGAAGAAGGAGAGGAGAGATGCACGTATATAGGCCATGACTTGACAGAAGAAGAAGAGCAAGAGTTGATTGCTTTGCTAAGAGAATACAGAGATGTATTCGCTTGGAGTTACAAGGATTTGAAAGGTGTTGACCCTGACATATGCTCACACACCATTCCCATGACTTCAGATGCTAAACCCTCTAAGCAAAAGCCTTATACATATAATGATAATTACGCTGCTAAGATCAAGGAAGAGATAGATAGACTGGTTGAAGCTGGATTTATCTACGAAATTGAGCACACCGAATGGGTATCCCCCATCGTAGTGGTGCCCAAGAAGAATGGCAAGCTGCGTGTGTGCATTAACTTGAAAAAGGTTAATGCCGCCACGATTCGAGATAACTATCCGCTTCCCATCACAGAGCATCTCTTAGAAAGAGTGGCAGGCAAGGAAGTGTACAGCTTCCTTGATGGATTTTCTGGCTACAATCAAGTAGCCATAGCTCCAGAGGATCAGCATAAGACAGCCTTTGCCACAGAATGGGGCATTTTTGCTTTTAGAGTAATGCCATTTGGGCTTACCAATGCACCAGCTACCTTCCAGAGGCTGATGTGCCATGTGTTTAAGGAGTTCCTAAGGAAGAGTTTAGAAGTCTATGTTGATGATCTTTGTGCTCATTCCAACGTTAGGCAAACCCATATTCCTGAACTCAGACAAATCTTTGACAAATGTAGAGAATATCAAGTCTGCCTAAACCCAGAAAAGTGCGTTTTTATGGTCAGGCAAGGCAAGATTCTAGGACACATAGTGTCAAAGAATGGCATATCTACCGATGAAGAAAAAGTGAGAGCCATAGCAGAGCTACCTAGGCCAAAGAATGTCAAGGAAGTACAAGCTTTCATGGGGCATTGTGGGTATTACAGACGTTTCATCCACATGTATGCTGTCATTGCAAAGCCCATGTACGGACTTCTGACAAACTTTGAGTGGACGGATGAATGTGAGAATTCCTTCCAAGAGCTTAAACGAAGATTGTGTTCAGCACCAATCTTGACCACACCAGATTGGAATAAGCCATTCCATGTTCATGTGGATGCATCCAATTATGCTATTGGATGTGTGCTTGCACAACCTACTGGTGAAGGTAATATGGATCTTCCAATCGCCTATGCCAGTAGACAATTGAATGCGGCTGAACGAAATTATACCACTACTGAACGAGAAGGATTAGGCATGGTATATGCAGTTAAAAAGTTTAGACATTATTTGCTTGCAAATAAGTTTAAATTTTTTACAGACCATCAGGCATTGTTGTACCTAGTAAACAAGCCATGCAATACGGGAAGATTAGTAAGATGGTTTCTCCTGCTAATGGAATATGATTTTGAGGTTGTGGTAAGAAAAGGTAGAACCCACTTGAGAGCAGATCATCTCTCTAGGCTCACATCGGGAGAAGCCCCACAAGGAGTGTCAGATGACCTTCCTGATGCTTACTTGTTTAATTTGGAAGTGGTGCCGCAGTGGGCCAAGCCAATAGTACCAGTATTGACATACGGGCCTAATCATCCAGTGGTGAACACACGGAATAGAGAGATCGTAAAAGCCCAAAAGTACCATATCATGGCAGGAAGCATGTACAAGCACACAGATCAAGGGATCTTGGCTTGTTGCGTAGAAGAAGATGAGTACGCTAAATGGTTGCAATTAGCACATGTAGGTGCGTTAGAGCAACACCATTCAAAGCAAAGAACTTTGCAGACTCTAAAGAGATTCGGAGTGCATTGGCCAACTATGGAAGCTGATGTCCAAAAGTTGTGCAAGGAATGCCCAATCTGTTGCACTAAACCACCAGTGGAACATGCCACTCTTTATCAAGTATCCATTGTGCCAGATTGGAGTGAACCTCTAGTATCATTCTTGAGAACAAACACATTCCCTCCAGACATGACTCTAGCTAGGAAAAGGAGTTTAGAACAAGAAGCCCAGGATTACTCACTCATCGGTAATAATCTATATAAGCGCGGTAAAGATGGTTACCTGAGACTATGTGTCCACGAAAGTGAATATCTGAAGATCTTGGAAACTGCTCACCAAGGTGTAGCAGGAGGACATTTTGGACCAGATCGGGTAATCAAGGCGATACTATTTGCGGGCTTTTGGTGGCCTACCCTTCACATGGATGCACATACCTATGTGAAACGGTGTGATGTCTGTCAAAGGACTCAGTATCCTATACGCAAAGATGAGATGCCACTGAAACCTATGATGGGTGGACGTGCATTCTCTAAGTGGGGAATAGACTTCGTAGGTCCTATTAATCCCCCAGCTAAGGGTTCTCATGCGGAATACATCATTGTGGCAACAGATTATCTCACCAAATGGGTAGAGGTAAAGGCTACAACCAAGAACGATGCTCAAACAACTGCCAAATTCTTGTTTGAGAATGTATTCACAAGATACGGGCTACCTATAGAGCTTGTGAGCGATAGAGGCACTCATTTCTTGAATGAAGTTATTGAAAATCTACTCCAAGAATTTTTGGTAATACACAAGAAGTCTGCCCCATATCACCCTCAAGCTAATGGTCAAGCTGAGAGCACTAATAAGATTTTATGCAATGTACTGACGAAATTAGTGAACACTAAACGCTCTGATTGGGACAAACAGCTACACCATGCTGTTTGGGCATACCGAGTGGCCTACAAAACGGTACTCCAAGCCACTCCCTTTCAGATGGTGTTTGGCCAAAACGCCGTGCTACCCTTGGACTTCCTGATTCCTACATTGAGAGTAGCACAAGAGTATGAATGGACAGGTCATGAGCTCTCCTCTAGGATCTTTGATCTTGAACGATTAGGAGAAACAAGATTGAGAGCCGCTGCAGGGATATATGCAGCCAAGAAGAGACAGAAGGCATACTTTGATGCCCACGTGAAGGATAAAGGCTTGAAAGCAGGAGATCTAGTCTTAGTCTATACACTAAAACAACACGCGAGGAAGCTAGAAAAGAGAGGCTACGGACCTATGATCATCAATAGGATCTCCACGAGCGGAGCAGTACAATTGGCCACATTAGAGGGTGATGTTCTCCCAAATTATATTAGCGGTTGCAGAGTCAAGTTGTATCAGGAACCCCTCACGGAGGAAATGCTCAGTCGACTCAACACTGCTAAGAAACGCAAAGAGGAAGAAAAGCGAGTTCGAGAAGAAGCTCAAGCTGAAGCTTTAGAACGCATCAGAAGGATGAAATTACGAAGGCAAGGTAGAGATCAGCCTGGAGCGAATGACTATGCAGACCAAGGATTTCCTATGGCCATGTGTGAAGTCGCAGGAACAAGCTCGCATAGGATAATTGATAGACGTCCTTTCGTAACCTTAGATATAGGACAAGGAAAGAGTGCAAGGACCGTAAGAGCCTTGATTGACTCAGGTGCAGCCACTAGTGCTGTTAAATTGTCTTACTGCCAAGAATTACAATTGACTGTCGATCCTGTGGAAGCATATCTTATAGGATTGGGAGGAGTGGAAACCCCTTGCATGGGCGAGGCGGAACTTCCCCTTTACATTCATGATGAGGCAATGACAGTTAAAGTACTGGTGTGTCAAGATGAGGATCTCACTGAACCTCTAGTCTTGGGTCAGGATTGGATCTATGACCAAGCAGTCAATCTAAACCTAAGAAGTGGACTTCTCCAGGTTTGGGTCAATCATAGTCGAGTTACAGTAGAATTAGACAATGGAGCACTCAAGGAACTAGGAAAGGCACAGACTCCTGGTCCTTCCAGGGGTACACATGAAGATGACCATGCTGTTCTTGTTCAAAACCCTATGTTGCAGAGGAATGACATTTGCAAAAAAGGAGTCAGGGATGCAACGGAACTCCCTTCTTTTCCAAAGGTCAGAAGGAGGCAGCAACCAAAGGCGGATCACAGGCAGAAGAAGCCGAGTACTACCTATGTCCGAGATCAAAAGTACCTGCGCAGCAGAATGCCCCAGAAACTCAACCAGATGTGGGTGCGGAAAGGCGAACGATCGGTTGCACCACCGTCAACCACACGGGCAAAGCCTCTTATTAGTAACCAACAACACGACGCTAATAAGAAGTCTTTCAGAAATTCTTCTGCTAAAGTAAAATCTATTTGGGTGCCCAAGAAGTCGATGAAGGCAAGCCCACAATCTAGACAAATTTGGGTGCCTAAGGCTTGCTTGCGGGCACAAGTAGTTAAGCCAAGGCCGCAACCTATGCAGCATAACCCATCTACGAGTACCACCAGAATTCCCTCGTGCTCAACACTTAGGAACACACAAAGACCCATGAGTATGCATGTAATCACTTATAAGTGGGTCCCTAAAAGGCCCCATTCCCAAACAGCGACACCGACACAGCTCTCTGGAGTCTCTACGAAACCGAAAGCAAAGCCCATCCACTGCATTTGGCAGTCTAAGATCTGTAATAAACCCCCCGACCCCGATTTGTAAATTCACCCCACTTATTAACGGCATTAGTCTCCTAGGAATACACAAACGTTAACTACACTCACTGTCTTCGTGCACTTACTAACCACTAACTCACCATATACCTCATGTTAATGTTGTAACGGGGACAGCAACGGATTTAGTCTGTCCATTACGATGTTAACACATGCTTCTATATTCTCACAGAATCAGAAGGCAAGCAGTAAAATGGCAGAAGCGACAGGTTCGGGCTCACAAGTAGGGATACTTATTGCAGGAATTGATGTGGATAGCCTACCTGTGGACGTGCCCCCGACTGAACGACCAGTGGAGATGCAACACCTTCAGCAACTCCCGGTGCCAGACCCACCTACAGGAATCACGGAAAGAGTCCATGCCAACTCTCATTGGTTCAATGGCATGCCCGGTCCATTAGGAGAGGCTAAGTATATCTGGGAGTCTAAATGCGAGTATGACAGATCATGGGTGCGTTTCCAATTTTTCTCCAAGGAGTTCGAGACTTTACAGAACACCGAAGACCTCCAGATCATATGGCAACGAGCAGGGTTGGCAGAATATTTTGAAGCCCCACTACCTAAACCCGACCTCCTCCGATGTTACTATCTGGTCTCTACATTACAAGCTCATGAAGATAAGGACCAACCCGGATCATTTGTTCTCCCCTCATTGCTGGGCAACAACGAGTTGAAGAGGTTTGAACTTACTGTGGAGCTAGTGAGTGATGCTTTAAAGATGCATGGCACGCATGTACCCTCAGAAAAGGATGCTCTCGTTCCCAACAACATGAAGGACAGGAAAGTAGTGAAGCTGAAAGACATGGCAGCCCTCACCCCAAATGTGTCCATCCCTCTCCGCATGTGCATGCAACATTTCGCCTTCCCCGGTCAAGACCGATTCACGCAACCACACAAGAAGATCTGGTTTGCTCTCTACTTGGCGGAAGCAGGTGCGCTACCTATTAAGCTACCAGTGTGGATTATAGATCAGTTGTATGAAGCGAACAAACGGGCTTCTAGGAAATTAGTGGTGAACGGATGCTGTGCACTCACACGCATCATTTACCGATGCTTAGCATATGACGTCCCCATTGAGCGTGCCTTGACTTGGGCACAATTACAAATGTTTAAAAGGCTCAAGACATCCACACATCAGTCCAAGCGCATGAGGGGCGCGATTCCGTGTGTCCAGACAAGGGAAGTCCTGACTACTCCTGAGGCATCACCATTAAGAGAGGGCACTGTACCTCCTTTTACCATTAGGATACCCAGGTCGGAATCTGACACTACGACACAACCCACCCCATCGGCTCCTCCGGTTACACCTGAATTCGAGTTTGCTGCCACTGGAGAGGCTGAAGGACAGGACCCCCAGGATTTCGAAGCATTCCTACAAAGCACACAATTCTCTGATGTGGAGTTTTATTCAGAGGCAGAGGAGCAGGGCACATCCTCGCGGAGAAGAAGAAAGTCTACAGACGGTAGACATGTCCATTGGAGTGACGCTCAGCAAAGTCAACAACACGGACAACCGGAAGAAGAAGAAGCATATGAAGAAGAGACCACTGAAGCCCCAGCATATACAGCAGAACTCCGAAGGCTGTATCAGATTATGGAAAGAGTGCGATCGCAGCAGTTACTCACTGAACAGAGCAGCAGAGTACTTATGACTCAGTTGTTGGAAGAAGCGGGAGTTGACTCAGAGTACAGGGAAGGTCTCTTATTGATGGCAGAAACATATGGAGTTGTAGAAGCTGTGCGCACTGCCATTCAGAGGCCTTCAGTTCAATATGACCCACGAAGGTTCCAGACACGGCCTCGCTCAGGTAAAAATATCCAAATTCCCGTTACAGTTGCAGAGGAGCCAACTACTACACCAACCTCCCAAACAGCTAGTCAACAGCACCCCGCCACCCATGAGGAGTCCACCGAACCACTACCACCTACTCCCCCACCATCGCCTCCGAGAACAGAGACAGTGGAAATCCCATCGACCACTCAACCCACTGACCCAACCTTCATCTTTCGTACTCCCATCTCTAGTGCCACCCTATTCTCTACCACTGATAACCCGACCTTTGAAGCAAACCCCATCACTACACAACCCACCGAAACCCTTCCCGAGCCTGCCCTAGGACAACCATCCCCAATGCCTTCAGCCACGGGTCATCCTGACCCCAGATCCACATTCATGGGTTTCCCTACTACCATGCCACCCTTTCCACCCTCCTCAAATTTACGACCCCAACCCCCGATATCCCTCTCTCCATTTCTACAATCCCTCCAGGACATCTTTGCTAGGGCTTTTCAACCAGGCCCTCAACCATTCCCTGTCTTTTCAGCTCCCCACCCCACTTCACACCTATTCACCACTTCCACACACACGCCACCTACCATACCAGTGTACATGGCAGGCCCCACACTAACACCCACTCCTGAAGGTATGGACATTTCACCACCCACGGCACCTCCACCCACGGTTTCACCTCCTCCCATTCCCCCTCCACCAATTTCACCCACACACACAACTTTCGTAGACACATCATTCACTGTCTCCCTTCCCCAATTCCCTTCCCATGCATCTTCCACAGTAAACACCCCCCACTCATCTATAGGTAATGCATTGGACACCATGTTGGCTTGTATATCAAATTTAAGAACAGATTACATTCAGCTCCAGCAACAAAACGCACGCCTGCAAGAGCACTCAGCGACACTACAGCTCCGCCTTGCGGTACTAGAAGAGGAGAATGCTCGCCTCCACACACAGTTCCAAACCCTCCAAGACGCCCATAATATATTGGAAGTACAGCTACAGAACGTAGATCAGGAAGCAGTGCAGGTGGTAGAAAGTCACCTACGGACACAACTGGAACGCAACTCAAAACTTCAGCGAAATATGGCGCTACTTAAACGCCATCTTGCGGCTGCTCAGGAAGAGAACAGACGTCTGCAAATACAAAATCAAGAGAACCTGGAGGCAGCTATTGAGAGCACACCGGGGGCACCCATCAGCCCATCCAAGTTTCAAGCAGTGACCCCCGATAATATCAAGATTATATTGGAAGATTATGCCATGCTACTCGAAGCACATGATAAGCTATCGGAGGAGCTAGGACAACTGAAGCAGGAACACCAACAAGGCCCAACAGCTGCCCCTACGACCACCCCCTCTGCAGCTTCGCTTCCCTCCGACGCAGAGGCCATAAAAGATCTCCAGCAACAGGTAACTGAATTGCAGACACGCCTACTACAATATGAGAGGCCATCTTCCCCTCCGGAGGCTCCCACGGACGAAGAAGTTGTGCAAATTACTGTGGAACAAACGTTTGATGAAGAATATGATCCGCAACCATTCCCAGGAGGCCAACAAACAGAAGAAGCGCAGGACACGTTCGAGGCACCACGGCCGCCATGGTTACGACAAGTGGAGGAAATAGGGACCTCGCATGAAGAGCGCACTGTAGTGCAAAATCAGGCTATGAGGGTCATAGAGGAGACTGTTTTACAATCAGATTACTTCAAGAACTTGTCATCGAGACGCCTGATTCTCTCATCGGAACTCCAGTACAGGCCATATTATATTATCTTGGCTGATTATAATGCAGAAATACAAAGAGTCACGGGTCAGATTCCTACTTTTGCGACCCAATTTCAACCCGAAGACCTTCCTCCAGAGGTGCGAAAAGGCAAGATTCGTCAACCAACATGGCGGCAGAAACTTTTAGAGACTTATCCAGACATGCTACGCACATGGAACAACGCGCCGTTGCACCTCCTGTACAACCCATGCTACGGTCCAGTCCCCCGCCGCAGGTCGTGGAAGGCATTTAATATCAAGGTACAGAACAATGCTCAATGCAAGGAATGGCTGAACTACCCGTACATAGCGCCACCACAAGGACCACCATCGGTAGCATATATGATGGGGACCATCCGCCACTGGATGCCGCGCTTGAAGCCCATGCCAGATGTAGCAGCGCAAATGATGCTAAAAATCTTAGATATGATGCAAGTAGTGCTGAAGACCTTTAGAAATGCAGCCGCACCACAGGTACGTCTTCCGGGGTTTAGCAATGGAAATTACGACTTGGTGTATGACATGAGCACCACCCCCAGTATCCGTGTGGCTTACGCTTGGCATGCACGCATCAAGTACCTCCCCGCCTGCTACAAACAGACCTTCGAAGAAATGTTCAGATCAGGTTTCTGGGAGTACCACTCGGAGATTTTCGCACCAAAGCCGACACATCTGCTTCAACTGTTTGCTTGTGAACAAGCAATGTATTCAGAGTACTACACCACCCCGCAACCAGAAACCCCCGGTGCAATAAATTGGGAGGCATTGGAAGCCGATCTAGCAAGAGGCTTAAGGATAGGAGAACATGAGCTGGCCACCAATGTCATCCAATATTACATCGACCACCCGCGCGAACAAAGGTCTGTCAGGGGCGACAGACGCTAGGAAGGGGGGAGTGTTGGCATACAAAGCAATAAAGGAGTCATGCACAATACGGCAACAAGGCCAGATCATTTTTTCCCATAGATTATGTACAACCCAAGTGATTTTAATCACTACACAAACATTGTAAATCCCGTTTTTGGTAGATTAGACTCCATTTTGTGCAAGTCGAGGAGTCCTCGAGCTTGAGGAGTATTAGAAGTACCATCGTACCAAATTTCATAATTTTTAGACTTCGTTTGAGCCCTCAAATAAGCCCTGGAACCTAATTTTTAACTAGGCCGGACACTAGGTCTGGACAGGGCCAAAAGCTAGTCAAAAACTATAAAAAGAGCTAGAGAGCTCATTTTTGGAGAGATTGTAATTGAAACGAACTTGTAAGAGCTTTTGAAAGTAATCTAAAGAACTCCATTGATTCTCTCTCTTTGTCTTGCCGTGTGTGTGCGTGTGTGTGTATGTGTGTGCATGCTTGTGTGCTTCTCACTCACGCACTTGTGCCGCCACTTGCTCGAGGTCTTCATACCATCCTCACGTCTTCCCGGATTGACATTAAAGGAGGTGCTACTCATCACTGAGCCACATATGGAGAGACCCACAGGAAGTTTAGGTGTGCCATACTTACATAGGGTAGAAGGCCCCTACAAGACACAACTAGAATACCTTAGGACCAACCGATTAGGTGCTAGCATCTATGAGGACGGCCTAGGAAGGTCCTTGGTCCAAATTAAATTTCGTGACCAACCCATTGGACTAGAACGTCCAGCAGTCAAATTTGAAAATGGAGCATACTTGGACAAAGAAGGAACCATATATGTAGTCACCAGTCACCCAGACAGGACAGATGAATTTGAAAATGTGATCCCAGAAACGGACTTAGGTGACCTAGAGCAAGGGAACATGGGTATAGAACCTAAGACTCCTCGAGGCAAATCAGTTCTCACTAGAATTATCACACGAGAGTGGATTCCCTAGGACAATAAATGCATAGATCTACTCTTAAACTGAGAGACCGATGAAGCCTTTTGGACGTATAAGCCTAATCAGCCTAATGAGATAGGAACGACCACAATCTATGAGTTCAAAGATCCTGATAGCCCAAGCAAAGTGACCTATCTAGATCACACTTCAGAAAGGATCTCTGTGGTCAGAGAGCATGGTAGGCATGCCTACACTTGGAAGGGTGAATTTGTTTTCCCCCAACCAAGATCTAATGTCTCATATGGCCACCCAGGGGCAGGAACATCCCAAGCTCATGGAGCTCAAAGGGACAGAAGTAGAGATAGACATGAGGTAAGCTTTGCCAACCCAATAGGAAGAGAACGAATGCGAGCAGAGACAGATAGAGAAGAAACAGAGAGAACTAGAGTTCCAAGGAACCTAAGAAATGCTGATGATTTTCCTTTGCCAAGGCCGAGGGAACACACCAGAACCTTGAGACCTACACAGTTGGTTAAGTCCATGAAGAATTACTTCGATGGCACTGGAGATCCATATGATCATGTGGCCAAATTTAGGCAAGTCTTGAGAGTTGAACAAGTGGAGGACTTATTCACGCAATACAATGCCTTTGGTCTAACCCTAAGGAACACAGCCCTTACATGGTTTCAACCACTGAATGAGAGACACTTCAGAAACATAGACCAACTTCTAGAGGCATTCATTACTGAATTTTCCAAAAGCGGCATAAGGCATAACACTTCTTCACTGATTCATAGCTTCAAGCAGGCCCCTCAAGAGACCGTGAGACTTGCAGGAAGAGGATTTAGACAATATCTAGAGAGATGTCCTGTTCCTAAGTTACCCACACCAGCCAAGCAAGTGTCTTTGTTCTTAGATGGATTGCTGAGTACCAAGCTTAGATCATATGTGTATCTGAAAGACCCCAAAACCATAGAAGAGTGTGTACGCATATGCATAGAAATTGAGGATAATCTAGGAGAGGAGCTGGAACTTTCAAAAATCTACAAGGATTCAGATAGCTCTAGTAGCCTTACCTTCAGTCAATCCACATCTATTGAGGAACTTGTAGAGAAGGTAGCTCAAAAACTAGGTGTCTCTAGCAAACAAATTCCAAGGTTTGCGCCTGGAAAATGATGTTATACTTGTGGAGGTGACCATATGGCGAACGTATGTCCCATCATGGCCCAACCCCAAGTGAATCCTACTAGCTAGTACTGCACCATAGAACGGAGATACACAAATCACACTGCCCAAGATTGCCCCTACAATAAGCAAGCAGTTAGGCAAACCTACCCTCAACCATATCCACAATAGGGAAGATATCAGAACCAGTACCCACCACAACAGTATGCCAGACCTCAACAAACCTATCAACCACAATATCAGGCCCAACAGAGACCTCAACCAATGCTAGCACAACCCCCAGCTCCAGCCAATGTGATCCCAGTAAAATATGCAGCTGCAGAAGAGAACCTGAATAGAGCCATAGTGCCAGTAACACCATTGCTTTCAGAAAGTGACCCCAGTGATCATAGCTTTGATTCTACACATATTGATAGCCCCCAGGCTTATTACATGCAGTCACCTAAGCATAATGAGGCCTATTATTACGAAGAACTGAGTGAACCAAGTTGGGAGCCAGAGTATACCAATGTCATGTACACCAATCCCAACTCGCGGCCCCAACCTAGGCAGGTAAGACCATCATTCCCTAGAGGGCCATGCTACCGATGTCAGGGAGATCACCTCATTCGTGATTGTCGGATGCCTGCCCCCACACAACCTCAATTTGTAACCATTCAAGGCTTTTTTCAAGATTGCGGAAAGGAGCACCTCTTACGAGACTGCCCAAAGAACCCACAGAATGTAACAAAAATTACTCCCATCAATGTGATTGGGTTAGTTGTAGACTCTTCATGGAGTGTGACTTCCACTAAACCAGTGCAAGTGGTCACTAAAGCTCAAGCCTGGCAGCAGAACCAAAGTTTAAGCCAGGAAAAAAGTGCTGAGGTTAGTGAAACTGAGAGCACGTCCAAGAAGAGAACTAGAGCTTGGAGAGATAGCCGAGAAAGAATGAAAAGGCAATGGGCCAAGAAGATGAGCGAACTCGAGGAAAGCCTAAGAGAAACGAGAGCCAAGATAATTGAACTTACATCTCAAACTCCCTCTCACACTACCCCACCACCACCATTCCCATCTCCATCCGATCCACCACCTTCTAACCCGCCTCATACGACCCCACCACCCCCTAGAGTAGGATCAGTATTAGCAGATCCCACTCCTGAGGACCTAAATATAATGCTCAAAGCATATAAGGCCAGAATCCAAGAAGGGCCAAACGTAACCGATCATGAAAAGTGTTACCCTAGAGCAGAACTAGAGCTTGAACGAACCAAAATTTGTGCTAAGATGGTGGAATTGGCTCAAACCATGTTTGACACTAGTCGCCTCTTTAACATCTCTAGTTCAGCTAAGACGTAGTTGCACTTTGATGGACTGCTAGAAAGATTGGAGAAGCTAATTGCACAATCACAAAAGGAACCCGCCTCTCAAAATAAGGGCAAGCCAAGTGAAAGGCTAAGCCTTCCTGCCCAGGAAGCTTATGTGCCCAACTCCACAGAGCCAGACACATCTTCTTCTATGAATCGGTACACACCGGGATTCTTACGAGAGATTCAAGAAGAAAAGTGGGCAAAAGAGAGTGAAGTCCCTCCTCCCTTTGAACTTGTGGATGACGGGCATGACCGATTCCCACAAGATATTCCTTCCATTTAAGGAGAGCAGGAGAACACCCAATCCCAAGAGAGATTAGACTTGGAGTCCAATTCTTTACAGGAGTTACCCCACTTCACAGGCCCATGGGAAGCTAAGTCTACTTGTATGAGAGCACCCACGGTCATGGTAAGAAACGAAGACTCAGTCATACCTAGGAATACGGAGGTAGTGAAAAACACTAAAGTGCAGTGCAACCTCACTTTAGAAGAGCTACTCAAAGTTAGGCCAGAGTTATGGAAACATGTAGCTAACCAAGTGCCAAAAGTAGCGAAGCCCCGTTCCCAGGTAGGTTCTCATAGAACAGTGCCAGAAATTCCTCTAGACAAGATAGGAGATATGAGTGAAGGTGAAGAAGGAAACACCTATCTTCCCATTACCCATCAGGGATACACAACCAAGGCAATTCTAGACTCATGTGCAGGAGTTGCTATTGCTACCACTTCCCTATGGAAGCGTTGGGGCAAGCCAGCACTCAGGCTGATGAGAATGAAATTGTAGATGGCCGATGGTCACATAGAAAGACCCTTAGGCTTGCTAGAAGGAATAACTCTCACTACATGTGGTGTAGAGTTTGAGCATACATTTGCTATCTGTGATTTTATCAAGAACCATGCCTATGAGATGATTTTGGGAAGACCATTTATGCGACAGTTGCAAGTGGTATAGGATTGGGGAACCAACTCATTGTACTTGCAACACTTAGGTGTTACGACCAAAGTCAATCTCAAGGATTTCTCTCATAGAGATGTCCCTCCTATCCAATGGAATCCCATCCATAGAGCCAAGGATGATACTGAGTCTGTGCATTCCATAGGATCAGGATCCTCATGGATGCACGAAGACACACACTTATGGATGTGCAAAGTGGCAGTAGAAGAGGAGAAGAGAGAAAAATCCAGAGAGGTAGGTGCGAAAGAGACACATAGATCAATTCAAGACCCAGCCTATGCACCTGTAGTATTCCCTGATGAAGAATTTGAACCTCACGGTTGGGCAGAAAGTTTAGCAACAATGGATGTAGCCATCAATGAAGAACAATGGACACCCCACTGTGATGAGGATGGCTATGACATTTCAGTTTTCTCAATAGAGCCAATCATGGGAGAGGCAGTTCTAGAAGAATGTGAACCTAGCCTTGATGCGTTTGAGGATGCAAGTGACTCCGATCTAGAGTCAATCATTATGGACCCACCTTTTGCATCAGATGAAGAATACTTCTATGAAGTAGAATTTCAACCCTAGAGACACGGAGAGCTTACAAATGATGTAAGGTTAGCCACACAAGTGACCCCTAAGGATGAAGGAAACAAAAGAAAGAAGAGAGAAGTCACACCAGAAGAGGAAGAATCTTTGTTTGAGGTCGGTGAGAACTTTAAAAAGTATGAGATAGACGATAGAAGAGTAATGGTAAGGATGCCAAAACGTGAGGCTCAATCAGGAGAGGCCTATGATAACAAACAAACCACCAAGAAAATAGTTGTAGCCATGGAAGAAGGAGAAGAGAGATGCACTTACATAGGGCATGACCTGACGGAAGAAGAGGAGTATGAGTTGATAGCCTTGCTAAGAGAGTATCGAGATGTTTTTGCTTGGAGCTACAAGGACTTGAAATGTGTAGAACCAGACATATGCTCACACACAATTCCCATGACCTCAGACGTGAAACCCTCTAAATAGAAGCCATATACATATAACGATAATTATGCTGCTAAGATCAAAGAGGAGATAGATATACTGGTTGAAGCTGGATTCATCTATGAAATTGAGCACACTGAGTGGGTATCCCCCATGTAGTGGTGCCCAAGAAGAATGGAAAGCTACGTGTGTGCATTAACTTGAAGAAGGTTAATGCAGCCACTATTCAAGATAACTATCCGCTTCCTATCACGGAACATCTCTTAGAAAGAGTAGCAGGCAAGGAAGTATACAGTTTCCTTGACGGATTTTCTGGCTACAATCAGGTAGCCATTGCTCCCAAGTGTTGGAGCAAGTCTATGACAAGCCTAAGTATTGGCTTCAGTCCCACAAAGTCATAGAAGAAGCCTTAAAATGAAGACTATGTAAAGTTCACTTGTGAACTACCTCTTGTAACTTTTGAAGAGTTTACTTAATGTAAAAGTGAAAGAATCTTAAGTGGTTGAGTCCACTTGATCAAAAAGGGAAAGAGGAGCCACAAATTTGTGATTTGTGGTAGGTAGAGAATCAAATCAATCATTGATTGATTGGAGAGTGATTGAGGGAAGATAGCCTCCCAAACTCAATTATAAATAGATGGCAGTTTTAGTCGTGGTTAGAGAGACCTATGTGAAGACCTCCAAGAGCTGAGCTTTATGCCATATCAAGGTGTGATTACAAGGCACAAATATGTATCAGTAAGTCATTGTATTGTACAAGCAATATACTTTCATTTCCATGATTATTTGAGTTCATATGTCCATGTTCTTGTGAAGTGTACTACTCACTGCCATTACTCTTAGTTTTCTCAGTCAGATTGCAGAGATGTTTTCTCTCAGCTTGGTTCAGTTCCTTAACTTGGTAAAGGTAGCTCTATATGTCTACTATATGCTCACAAATTTTCATGTCATTTGGATGTTGCAATCTTCAATTATGCTTAGTTGAAGACAACAATGTCTGTTCATTTTCACTTCTCTGTCAAGTACCCGACTTTTTCACTCACGCTGTCAGAGCCATTTCTCAGTGGTTACTTATCCAAATTCAATGATTTAAAGCATACTAGATTAAGCTTATTTTCTAGTATAAGCATAGAAATTTTCATAATCATCGGATTCCTACATTTTGAGTTATGTTCATTTTTCTGCTCACTGGTCTCAAACTGTAGCAGCCCGTGAAAATCGGGATGATGTCATCACTTGTTAAAACTCATCCTTAGTGTGTGGTTTATCATTTTTGATGAGATTACTCTTGAAAGTTAGCTCTTTAAGTTAACTAGACTTCCCCAAGAGGAATTAAGATAATTGCTGTTGTGCTCAGAGAATTATGCAAAACAGTGGACATGTGTATGAACCAAAATAGCAAGTTTTTCACCTCTAAGCTAACTCCCACTTATCTATTTTGATCTATTGTTTTGAGAGTGATCTTCCAAGGTACATAGGGTGTCTAATACATCCATTGGCAAGCTAAAAGGGCCCACCATATACTCCTGGAGTTCAATTGGTTGGTGTAGATCAAGGATTTTGTAACACCTCCTCATCTTCAAGCACATACCTATCGATCTCTTCATAGTGGTATCAGAGCAAGGTTGGACAACATGGCAGATGGATTTCCTTCATCAATTGACAAATTGGACAGAGGTAACTACTCAGCTTGGTCATTAACAATTGAAGCTTATCTCCAAGGTAGAAGTTTATATGGTTATGTGGCTGGAGATGAAGTTATGCCAAGTTTCAGGAACAAAAGTCAACCAACACAAGAAGAGCAAGAAAGATTGAGCACATGGTGCTCCAAGGATGCACTTGCAAAGCCTTATCTCCTCAACTCTATCTCAGATTTTTTGTTGCCTCACATTAGAAGTTGTAAGACATCTCAGGAAGTGTGGGATCCACTTGAAGCCTTCTTTTCTTCAAGTACCAAAGCTAGGAAGCATCAACGATGGCTGGATTTCACAACTCTCAAGAAGGCTCCCAAACAAAATGTGACTGATTTTGTCACAAAGCTCAAGGACATAGCAGATCAGTTGGGAAGCATTGGAGAGGTAATAGATGAAGAGCAAATTGTAAGGCAGGTCATCAATGGCTTGAAGGCAGATGATAAGTGGGAAGCATTCACCACAGCTATGGATTTGTACATGGACATGCATGTACCTGATTTCAATACACTCATTGGACAACTACTTACTCAAGAGGCAAAGCTTATCAAAAATTGAGAAAGCTCTAAAGGTAATCGATCTTCAGCTTTATACACTGATAAAAGCAAGTCCAAAGATAACAAAGGAAAGGCAAAGAAAGTGGATGATGAAGTAGGTACATATCAAGCTAACTATGCAGGTAGAGGAAGACATGGCAGAGGTAGAGGAAGAGGAGGTAGACAAGGAAGGGGACATCCCAAGTCTCCAACTCATGTTCTATTTGTGGACTAACTAATCATACAACTGAAAATTGCTTTAGGAATTCTAGGAATCAAACAGGAAGAGGATACAATAGAGGAAGTTATAGCTACTCAAGAGGAAGGTTCAACAACTACCATGGCAATTACAACAACTACAATCATTCAAACCATCAAGGAGGCTACAAAGGAAGGAGAGACTACAATAACTACACAGAAGACTCAAACAAAGAGGATTCATTATTGATCATGAACATGGATATGCCACAAGGTAAAACTGATGAGCATGTTTTCTACATAGATTCAGGTTGTTCAAATCATGTGGCAGCAAATGTGGCACTCCTATCAGATTTAGAAGATCCAAGGAATAAGCATGAGGTAAAAACAGGAGATGACACAAGACATCGTGTGGAGAAAATAGGCAATGTCAAAGCACCTGATGGAAACATCAACCTACTCAGTAAGGTACTCTATGTCCCTACCATTACAAAGAATTTGATAAGTGTTGGGCGGATAGTAGAGAAAGGGTTGCAAGTCAGGTTCACAAAGGCAGGAGCATTTGTTGAAGATCCAAGTCAAGGATTCAGAAAAATCGCAAAAGGTGAAAAGACAGGTAGATTGTTCACATTTGAATTATAGGACACTAGAAACATTGCTCTCTTTAATTATGGTAGTCAGACACTCACAAAATTGGAAGTATGGCACAAAAGGTTAGCACATATTGGTGAAAGGTCATTAAAGCAAATTTGCAGGGACCAAAGTGTACTTGGACTCCCTAATTTGTCAAAACAACATATGATTTATAAGTGTAGTGCATGTCAATTTTTGGAAAGTCTCACAGGTTACCATTCATGAAGAAAGGTTATATGCATGAAGATCTCTTGGAGTTGGTTCATACAGATGTATGGGGACCTAGCAAGGAAGCTTCAATATCTGGATCAAGGTATTATGTCTCCTTTATTGATGATTGCAGCAGATGGACTATCCTATTCTTTATGAAACACAAAGATGAAGTTTTTTCATGTTTCAAAAGATATTTGGCTCTTGTGGAGAATCAAACAGGTAAATCACTAAAAAGGCTAAGGTTAGATGGAGGGGGAGAGTACGTCTCCCATGAGTTTGATTCTTTTCTTCAAGAAAGAGGAATCAAAAGAGAGGTAACTACAAGGTACACTCCTGAGCAAAATGGAGTGGCAGAAAGGAGGAATAGGACAATTGTTGAAGATGCAAGGTCTATGTTAAATGAAAAGCATTTACCTAATTACTTATGGGCTGAGGCTGTATCTACAGCCACTTACTTGATTAATAGGTTGCCTTCAAAATCCCTTGATGGGATGACTCCATATGAGGCTTGGAATGGAAGAAGACCAAGCTTAGATCATTGTAAAATTTTTGGATGTATTGCCTTTTCTCATGTTCCTTCACAGGTTAGAGGCAAGATGGATCCAAAGGCAGAATGGTGTGTATTTATTGGATATGACAACAATCAAAAGGGCTACAGGTTATACAACCCTACCAACAAAGGATTCTTGGTAAGCGAAGATGTAGTTTTTTATGAGAACAATTCATGGTATGAAGATTCATGCAAGAAGATCAATTTACCATATGATCTTGAAGAAGATTTTCCAAAGCTTGGTAGAGAACAACCAAAGATTGAAGAACAAGACACCTCAGAGGATGATGAAGAATCTCAGATGGAAAAGATCAAAGCATGGAAGTCTAAAGGTAAAGCAAAATTGCAAGAACTTGGACATGAGGCAGAATCATCACATCATGGCCTAAGAAGATCTATGAGGGAAAAGAAAAAACCAGAAAGGTATGGGTTTGACACCTCATTAGTAACTAAACATTCTATCTACATAGCACAAGACATAAACCAAGAGGAGCCATCATCATTAAGAGGCCAAAGCAAAAACAGAATGGAAGCATGCAATGAAGGAAGAGATTGAAGCACTTGAGGAAAACAACACTTGGGATTTGGTGCCCAAGACTTCATCCATGAAGGTAATAGGCTCAAGATGGGTCTATAAACTCAAGAAGAATTCTGATGGTTCCATTAACAGGTATAAGGCAAGGCTTGTAGCAAAAGGCTTTGCACAAACTCCGGGAATTGATTATGAGGAGACTTTCTCTCCTGTGGCAAAGATGCCTACTATTAGGGTTTTTCTTAGTATTGCCTCTTCCAAGAATTGGAAGATACTTCAACTAGATGTAAAGAATGCATTCTTGAATGGTTGGATAACAGAAGAGGTGTATATGGAACAAACACCTGGTTTTGAGAATCAAGTTTATTCTGATTATGTGTGTAAACTTAACAAATCATTGTATGGTCTCAAGCAAGCTCCAAGAGCTTGGAATTTCAGATGATATTATATTGACAGGAAATGATGCAGATGGTATGAAGAAGATCAAAGATCAGATGAGAGAAGAGTTCAAGATAAGTGATTTGGGTTCACTTACCTACTTCCTAGGTTTGGAAGTTGTCTACAAAGATAATGGTTTGTTTCTCACTCAAAGAAAGTACATTAAGGACATGTTGGCAAAATTCAAGATGCAAGATTGTAAGATTGCAGGTACTCCAATGGAGGTCAATCACAAATTGAGCTCACATGAAGGTGAACTCATAGAGGACATCACATCATATCAAAGTCTAGTGGGTAGTCTCAACTATGCCACATTGACAAGAGTAGATATATGTTACAGTGTGAGTGTGCTAAGTCAATTCATGCACACACCAAGGAAACCACATATGGATGCTGCCAAAAGGATTCTCCAGTATCTCAAAGGAACCATAAATGAAGGACTTTATTATCCTTATGTATCTCAATTAGGTTTGAAGCTATTTTCTGATGTAGATTGGGCTGGCTCCAAGGAAGATAGAAGGAGCACTTCAGGTTATCTTACCTTTACAGGTTCAAATCTTATTTCATGGTCATCCAAGAAGCAGCCCACAGTTGCTCTCTCTTCTACTGAAGCTGAATATAGAGGTCTTGCCATAGCTACACAAGAAGCTATCTGGATGAAGACATTATTCAAAGATCTTGGATTGAAGTTTGGAACTCCAACTATTTTTTGTGACAATATTAGTTCTATTCACTTAGCTGCTAATCCTATTTTTCATGCAAGGACTAAACATATTGAAGTTCATTATCACTATGTACAAGAGAAGGTTCTAAGCAAAGAGATTCAAATATCATATGTGTCCACTCATCAACAATGTGCATATATTCTAACCAAAGCATTGGATGGTACAAAGCTTTGCAAATTCAAGGCTATGATTGGTTTACAGGTAATCTTGGAAGATTGAAGACCTCAAGCATACTTGGCTTGAGGGGGAGCTGTTGGAGCAAGTCTATGACAAGCCTAAGTATTGGCTTGAGTCCCACAAAGTCATAGAAGAAGCCTTAAAATGAATACTATGTAAAGTTCACTTGTGAACTACCTCTTGTAACTTTTGAAGAGTTTACTTAATGTCCATGTTCTTGTGAAGTGTACTACTCACTGCCATTACTCTTAGTTTTCTCAGTCAGATTGCAGAGATGTTTTCCCTGAGCTTGGTGCATCAATTTCAGTGATTTAACTTGATAACGTTAGCTCTATAAGTCTACTATATGCTCACAAATTTTCATGTCATTTGGATGTTGCAATCTTCGGTTATGTTTAGTTGAAGACAACAATGTCTGTTCATTTTCACTTCTTTGTCAGGTACCCGACTTTTTCACTCACTATGTCAGAGCCATTTCTCCGTGTTTACATCCAAATGCAATGATTTAAAGCTTGTTGGATTCATCTTACTGTCTAGTATAACCACACAAATTCTCATGATCATTGGATTCCTACATTTGGAGTTATGTTCATTTTTCTGCTCACTCGTCTCAAACTGTAGCAGCCCATGAAAATCGGGATGATGTCATCACTTGTTAAAAACTCATCCTCAGTGTGTGGTTTATTATTTTTGATGATATTACTCTTGAAAGTTAGATCTTTAAGTTAACTAGACTTCCCCAAGAGGAATTAAGCTAATTGCTGCTATGCTCAGAGAATTATGCAAAACAGTGGACAGGTGTATGAACCAAAATAGCAAGTTTCTCACCTCTAAGCTAACTCCAACTTATCTGTTTTGATCTATCTTTTTGAGAGTGATCTTCCAAGGTACATAGGGTGTCTAATACATCCATTGGCAAGCTAAAAGGGCCCACCATATACTCCTGGAGTTCAATTGGCTGGTGTAGATCAAGGATTTTGCAACACCTCTTCATGTTCAAGCACATACCTATCCATCTCTTCACACCAAGGACGAGCATAAAACTACTTTTGCCACAGAATGGGGCATATTTTCCTTTAGGGTAATGCCATTTGGGCTTACCAATGCTCCTGCAACCTTTCAAAGACTGATGTGCCATGTATTTAAAGAGTTCTTGAGGAAGAACTTAGAGGTCTATGTGGATGATCTTTGTGCTCATTCCAACATTAGCCAAACCCATATCCCTGAACTCAGACAAATCTTTGACAAATGTCGAGAGTATCAAGTCTGCTTGAACCCAGAAAAGTGTGTTTTCATGGTCAGACAAAGCAAGATTCTAGGACACATAGTGTCAAAGAATGGCATATCCACTGATGAAGAGAAAGTAAGAGCCATAGCAGAGTTGCCTAGGCCAAAGAATGTCAAGGAAGTACAAGCTTTCATGGGGCATTGTGGCTATTACCGACGCTTTATACACATGTATGCCTTCATTGCCAAGCCACTGTACGGCCTTTTGACCAACTTTGAGTGGACTAATGAATGTGAGGACTCTTTCAATGA
Source organism: Ceratopteris richardii (assembly GCA_020310875.1). Taxonomy (NCBI): domain Eukaryota; kingdom Viridiplantae; phylum Streptophyta; class Polypodiopsida; order Polypodiales; family Pteridaceae; genus Ceratopteris; species Ceratopteris richardii. The sequence goes on along the minus strand of CM035416.1, from coordinate 128,146,843 downwards.
GCTCAAAAGGAGATTGTGTTCAGCACCAATCCTGACCACACCAGATTGGAATAAGCCCTTCCATGTTCATGTGGATGCATCCAATTATGCTATTGGATGTGTGATTGCACAACCTACGAGCAAAGATAATATGGATCTTCCAATTGCCTATGCTAGTAGACAGTTGAATGCAGCTGAACGAAATTATACCACCACTGAACAAGAGGGATTAGGCATGGTATATGCAGTTAAAAAGTTTAGACACTATTTGCTTGCGAATAAGTTTAATTTTTTTACCGATCATCAGGCATTATTGTACTTGGTAAACAAACCATGCAATACAGGCCGATTAGTAAGATGGTTTCTCTTACTAATGGAATACGACTTTGAGGTTGTGGTGAGGAAAGGCAAGACTCACTTGAGAGCAGACCATCTCTCTAGGCTCACATCGGGAGAAGCCCCACAAGGAGTAGCAGATGACCTTCCTGATGCTTACTTGTTTAATTTGGAAGTTGTACCTCAGTGGGCTAAGCCATTAGTGCCAGTGTTGACATACGGGCCTAACCACCCAGTGATAAACACACAGGATGGGGAGATAGTAAAAGCCCAAAAATACCAGATCATGGCAAGAAGTATGTACAAGCATACAAATCAAGGGATCCTAGCTTGTTGTGTGGAAGAGGATGAGTACGCTAAATGGTTGCGATAAGCACATGTAGGTGCATTAGAGCAACACTACTCAAAGCAACGAACCCTACAGACACTAAGGAGACTCAGAGTGCATTGGCCGACTATGGAAGCTGATGTCCATAAATTATGCAAAGAATGCCCAATCTGTTGCACTAAACCACCTGTGGAGCATGCCACTCTCTATCAAGTGTCTTTAGTGCCAGATTTGAGTGAACCATTAGTAGCCTTCCTGAAGATGAAAACATTCCCTCAAGACATGACTTGCTGAAAAAGAAGTTTAGAACAAGAAGCCCTGGATTACTCACTCATTGGTGATAATCTATACAAACGTGGTAAAGATGGTTACCTCAGATTATGTGTCCATGAGAGCGAATACCTCAAGATATTGGAAACTACTCACCAGGGTGTAGCAGATGGACATTTTGGACCAGATCGGGTGATCAAGGCAATATTATTTGCAGGTCTTTGGTGGCCGACCCTTCACATGGATGCACATACCTATGTGAAGAGGTGTGATGTCTGTCAGCGAACGCAATATCCTATACGCAAAGATGAGATGCCCCTAAAACCTATGATGGGTGGACGTGCATTCTCTAAGTGGGGAATAGACTTTGTAGGTCCTATTAATCCCCCAGCTAAGGGTTCACATGCAGAGTATATTATTGTGGCCACAGACTATCTAGCCAAGTGGGTAGAAGTGAAAGCCACGACTAAGAATGATGCCCAGACAACCGCCAAGTTCTTATTTGAGAATGTATTCACAAGATACGGGCTACCTATAGAGCTAGTCTGTGATAGAGGGACTCACTTCTTGAATGAAGTTATCGAAAATCTTCTCCAAGAGTTCTTGGTTATACACAAGAAGTCTGCCCCCTACCATCCACAAGCTAATGGGCAAGCAGAAAGCACAATTAAGATTCTATGCAATGTGTTGACTAAATTGGTGAATAATAAATGCTCTGATTGAGTCAAACAGCTACATGATGTTGTTTGGGCATACCCAGTTGCCTATAAAACGGTACTCCAAGCCACACCTTGAGCGATTAGGAGAAATAAGACTGAGGGCTGCTGTAGGAATATATGCAGCTAAGAAACGATATAAGGCGTACTTTGATGCCCATGTTAAGGATAAAGGATTGAAGGCTGGAGACTTAGTTTTGGTGTATACCCTGAAACAACATGCAAGAAAATTAGAGAAGAGAGGCTATGGACCTATGATCATAAATAGGATCTCGACTAGTGGGGCAGTCCAATTAGCCACACTCGAAGGAGATATTCTCCCTAACTACATAAGCGGATGCAGAGTCAAGTTATATCAGGAACCTCTCACTGAGGAAATGCTCAATCGACTCAACACTGCCAAGAAACGTAAAGAAGAGGGAAAACGAGTTCGAGAAGAAGCACAGGCAGAAGCCTTGGAACGCATCCGAAAAATGAAGATGAGAGGACAAGGACGAGATCAGCCTAGGATAGAGGCATATGCAGACCAAGGGTATCATATGGCAATGTGTGAAGCTTCAGGTATTAGATCTCATAGAATAATTCATCGGCGTCCGTTTGTGACCTTAGAGCTAGGACAAGGGAGGAGTGCAAGGACTGTAAGAGCCTTGATTGACTCAAGTGCAGCCACTAGTGCTGTTAAACTTTCGCACTGTCAAGAGTTGAATTTAAGTGTCAATCCTATAGAAGCCTATCTCATAGGATTGGGAGGTGTGGAAACCCCTTGCATGGGTGAGGTGGAACTTCCCCTCTACATTCAAGATTCTTTAATGACAGTTAAAGTACTAGTGTGTCAAGATGAGGATCTCTCTAAGCCTCTTGTCTTGGGTCAAGACTGGATCTATGATCATGCAGTCAACCTAAACCTAAGATGTGGACTTCTTTAGGTATGGGTAAATCATAATCGTATTACAATTGAGCTAGAAAATGAAGCACTCAAGGAACTAGGAAAGGCACAAACTCCTGGTCCTTTCAGGAGTACACATGAAGATGACCATGCTATTCTTGTCCAAAACTATGTGATGCAGAGGGATGATTATCGCAACACAGAAGTCAAGGATGCAATGGAACTCCCTTCTTTTCCAAAGGCCATCGGGATGCAGCAACCAAAGATAGATAAAAGGCAGAAGAAGCAGACGACTTATGCTCGAGGCACAAAGAAAATACGACACACGGTGTCTCAACCACCAAAACAAGTGTGGGTATGGAAAAGCAAGCATCCTATTGCGGTCAACCCACACCAACCGGCTCAACTTCCTATTAGTGATCAACGACACGACACTAATAAGAAGTCCTCCAAAAATCCTTCTGTGAAAGTGAAGTCTATTTGGGTACCCAAGAAGTCGATGAAGGCTAGCCCACAATCAAGAGAAATTTGGGTGCCTAAGGCTTGATTGCGAGCTCAAATAGCTACACCGAGACCACACCCTGTACAACATGGTTCACTCACTCACACAGCCGATACCTACTTGTATTCAACATGCACGAACACACATTGGCCCATGAGCACGAGCAGAATCACTTGTAAATGGGTCCCTAAAAAGCCTCATCTCCAAGCGGACACTCTTATAAAGCCCTCCAGAGTCTCCATAAAATCAAGACCAACACCCAATCAGTTTGTTTGGCAGCCCAAAGCGTGTAACAAACCCCCCGACCCCATTTGTAAATTCATTCCCACTCACTAACTACATCACCCTTACACTGCACTTTTCCATTTAGCTCACAAGACTATCCATCCACTAATGGCACATTGGATCACCTAGCACATATTGACCTACTGACCTCTCACTAACCTCATGTTAATGTTGTAACGGGGACAAAAATTTTTCTATCATGTCCATTACAATGTTAACACATGTTTCTATATTCTCACAGAGTCAGCAGGAAAGAAGTAACATGGCAAATACAGTAAGACCTAGTTCCCAAGCAGGCACCAGCCCTCAAATCGTGGACATTGAAAGTCTCCCCATTGAGGAGGAATTGAAGGAGCGCCCAGTGGCATTGAGAGCATTACATGCCATACCGATTCAGAATCCTCCACAGGGGCACACAATGCCAGTGAGCAAAAACTCACATTGGTTCAGTGAGGTGGCAGGACCTCTTGGAGAAGGCACTTACCTGTGGGAGGCAAAGATAGAGTTCAACGGGCGCTGGGGCAGGTATCACTTCTTCACCAGGGAATATGAGAGACTTCAAAATAATGAAGGGTTGAAATCGATATGGAAGAAGGCGGGCTTATACGATTACTTCAAAGCCCAGTTACCGAAGCCCGACTTTCTAAGATGCTCATATCTGATTAGCACCCTCACTCCTAGTAAAGAGAAAAAGGGGTATAGCACCTTTTTCTTACCATCTCTCACAAGAGGTAATGAGCTGAAGCGCTTCAAGTTGACGAACAATTTGGTAAGAGAATCTCTCGACATGAAAGGCATGCATATCCCTACCGAGAAAGAGACTATGGTCTCCGACAACATGAAGAACCAGAATCTGACAAAACTAAAGGACATGGTGGCAATGACGCCGACTATTGTCATTCACCTTCAAATGTGCATGCAACATTTTGCGTTCCCGGCTCAAGAGAGATTCACAATGCCACCCAAGAAGATGTGGCTCAGTTTATACTTAGCAGATGCTTTCAATTTGACAATCAACATGCCACATTGGATTATTGACCAGATACACTTAGTGCATCAACGGTGGTATAAGAAGCAAAAGTCAGTGCTTCATGGATGCTATGCTCTCACAAGGATTTTTTACCAATGCTTGGCTTGTGACATGCCAATTCAACGGGCACTTGTTTGGACGAGGGTGCAAGAATTTCAACGCAGACTATTAACTGCAGGGCCTCCATCCAAGAGAATGAGAGGAGCAATTCAGATGCCTTGTGCCCAGGCCCGAGGTGCTACATTGACACCAGAAACCACTCCACGGCTTCCAAGGCGAGTGCAGCCATTCACTATCAGGTTGCCGAGGCATAGCGCGGAAGGACCGAATCTAGTATTTCCACCTATACCCACCAACTTAGAGTTCCCTCATGGCTTTACATTGGAAGATCTAACTGATGAGGAGGTGGCTAGGATAATTAATGCTACGAATTTAGAAGTGGAAGCAGAGCAGGCAAGTGGGCAACAGACAGTCACCGACCAACCCCATCCAGTCCAACCAGAAGTAGTCGAAGTCGATCAAGATGAAGAAGAGACGGCAGAAGAAGAGCAAGAGGATGAACAAGGACTGTTCGACGAAGAAGAGTAGGAATATGAGCAAGAAGTGGTACAGGAACTTGAAGGAGCCCGTGCTTATACAAAGCAATTAAAGAGACTATATGATACCATCAATCGAGTTCAAGAACAACACAAATTATCCTTGGCAGCAGGAAAGGCCTTGATATGATTGCTAATGCATTGGGTGTAGTTGAAACGGTGCATACCACCCTTGCACACTCGTGAAGATCAGAGTGAAGATACAGCGACGCCCCCCTCGATCAGGAAAACAAATGAATGTATTAGTATCGGAACCACAGGGCACCACATCCACAACCACGGGCACAGCTCATACCATTCATGACACTGAGGAAGCCCATACACCCAGTGCACCCCCCTCACCCCCTCTCCCTCCAACTCCACCACCTTCACCTCCCACTACCAGTGAAACCACTATTGTCACTGCCTTAGGGTCCACTTCCCATACCGAAGCACAAACCATCAGTCAACCCACACAACCTGCACAACCTATCACCACCCCTCTTGTATACACTACCACTGACACTGTAATTCTAACTGTAGCAACGAAAAACCTCGTTCTCCCGATCACACTTCATGGCGGTTCATATTCACAACTACACACACCACTTTACACCTTCACCACCATCACCGCACCCACAATTCCCATGTTCACAATCACTCCCACGACTACATCCACTTTTGATTTCATGGACATATCACCCACCTCCGCACCTCTCCCTCCCCCCCTACGTCCACAATCTCCCATTCCCCCACCACCAACTTCACCCTTTTCAAGCACAGCATACATGCTCCCACTCCCTTTTCCCTTCCCTTCTGCATTCAACACCTTTCCTGCATCCACTCCCATTAATGATGTATTTAATAATATGTACCAGTGCATGTCTCAACTACAACAGCATTACCAGCACCTAGACGCACAACATACGAGCCTCTTCAGAGACCATGAAATGCTCCAAGCAAGATTCATTGATTTAGAGAAGGAGAAGCGGCTATTACAACAGCAGTATACTACATTGCAAGCGCAACATGATCAATTAGTTGCCAATCCACCCCAATCAGATACTGAAGAAAAATGACAACTTGATGACATGTTACATGCCCAGATAACAGACAATCTCAAGCTTCGACACAACCTCACCTTATTACGGAAGCACATGTCCGCAGCACTTGAAGAAAACAAACGACTACAGAAACAGAACGAGGAAAAGCTGGAAGTAGCAATGGAGGGTTGTTCGCAGGAAATTGACCCAGAGAAATTCAAGACTATCCCATCCGAAAATATGCAAATCATCTTGGAAACCCATGCCAACCTCCTAGAAGCCCACGCAGCATTAGAAAGAGAAAGAGATGACCTACTAAAGCAACTGGCAACTCAGCAGGAGTCACCAAGCAAAGTCACAACCGCAACCGACACATCTAAAGAAGTCGCAGAACTCAGAACAGAACTAGAAGAACTACGAAATAAAGTTCTGCAATACGAGCGTCAACCCTCTCCCCTGGTGGAACCGGAACCTGAAGACTTAGTGCCAATTGAAGTGGACGAGACTTTTGAAGACCCATATGTTCCCATGCCAGCACCCGGAGGTAAGCAAACAGAAGAAGGAATGGACACGATTGAGATCGAAGCCCCTAAATGGATGCAGAGGTTAGAAAAGGTTGCTGCAACCCATGATGAGAGAGTCGCACTGCAGATAGCGTCTATGTCTTGATTGGAAGAAGTGGTCATTAAATCAGATTACTTCAAAAACCTCTCCCATCATCGGTGGATTGGCACATCCGATGATTTGTATGTTCCATTCTATGTCTTAATGGCAGATTATAATGCTGAAATCAAGCAGCGCACAATGAAGGAACCAACATCGGCGACACAGTTTACACCAGAAGACATCCCTGCCAGTGCCACGCATGGGAATATCTTTCAACCTACCTAGAGGATCCGTCTGCTTGAAACCTACCCTGAGATAGTACGCACGTGGAATATGCCTTTATATATCAAGTATAATCCCTCCTACTGCCCTGTCCTTCGAAGAAGGTCTTGGCCGGAGTACACAAAAACAGTGCTGATAGTCAAAGGATGTGAAAAATGGCTCAATTATGTCTACTTAGCCCCACCTAAAGGCCAACCCATAGTAGCATACATGATTTCGACGATTCGGCATTGGGGAGTCAGGTTCAAGAATGTCCCAGATGTCATGGCACAGATGTGCCTCCAAATTTTTGAGCTCATGCTGGTCACATTCAGGACATTTAAGAATATCAAAGAACCTCATCTTTCGGCTCTTGGATTTAATGAAGGGAATCACGACCTTGTCTACGATATGAGCACCACACCATCCATTAACGTCGTATATGCGTGGCATGCTCGTATAAAGTATCTACCTGCCTGCTTCAAACAGACGTTTGAAGAAATGTTCATCACGGGGTTCTGGGAATATCATTCAGAGATATTCATTCCCAGACCATCTCATCTATTACAGTTATTTGCGGTGGAACAAGCTCTACATTCAGAAAAGCTACCTATGCCACATCCAGAAGTTCCAGGGGCAGTAGACTGGGATGCCCTACTCACTGATTTGGCCAAAGGGTTGAGAATAGCAGAACATCATTTAGCCACAGATGTTGTGGAGTACTACATCCAACGACCCACTCAACAAGGGTCTGTCAGAGACGACAGATGCGAGAGAGGGGGGGGTGTTGGCAGTAGTCAAGGTACACAAGGACTCACAAGACAAGGAAGTCAAAGAAGGGATTCAGAGCGAAGAGAAAGCACCAGTAGACAAAGTAGTCAACGAAGATCTCGCAAGTAGGCCGTCCAAAATTTTCCATGAAGTAATACTTCCTAAATAGTGAATTTAGTCACTCTACATCATTGTAAATACCATTTCACCTTTTTGTAACTCCATTTTGTGCAAGCCGAGGAGTCCTCAAGCTTGAGGAGTATTAGAAGTAGCATCGTACCAATTTTCATAGTCTTTAGACTTCGTTTGAGCCCCCAAATAGGCCCTAGACCCTAATTTTTAACTAGGTCGGACACTAGGTCTGGACAAGGCCAAACGCTAGTCAAAAACTATAAATAGAGCTAGAGAGCTCATTTTTGAGGTTAGCTTGTAATAGATTTGAACTTGTATGAGCATTTTGGAAGTAATCTAAAAGAACTCCATTGTCTTTCTCTTTGTCTTGTCATGTGTGCGTGTGTGTGTGTATGTGTGTGCATGTCGGTGTGCTTCTCACTCACGCACTTGTGCCTTCACTTGCTCGAGGTCATCATACCATCCTCACGTCTTCTCGACTTGACATTAAAGGAGGTGCTACTCATCACTGAGCTACACAAGCCAATGGAAGTAAGCATGAAATGGATTCAATGGAAGGTAATGAGATTCAAGATGCACTCTTATATAGGTCTATAGTGGGCTCTCTGAAATATGAAACTATCACAAGGCTTGAGCTAGCATATATAGTTGGTGTGTCTAACACAAACTAAATGCTACCTAGCCACATGGTATTGATGATTCTTCACGTGAGATCACAATAGAGATACTTGTATGCGAAGTAAAAATTGGAGATGAAGAAAACCCATAAATAGTCCATTTAGCCATGTGCTTATGGAACTACCCATTTTTACTACAAAAGGTAACGTCTCTCCTTTATAATTATAAAAGTGTCTTTGCCTGGTCCTACAAAAATCTATGAGGTATTCTAGAAGAGCTTGGACTACATTGAATCTCCTTAATATAAGGAGCTTCACCCGTAAGGAGTAGACCATGCCGACTCAAAGTAAAATATGCAAAGGTATTCAAGGCGGAATAAACTAAATCATCTACGGTTATTATACCAAAGAAAATAGTGCAAAGATAAGAGTTTTTTTTTTTATTTCATGCCCTAAATAAAATTACTATTCAAGATGGTTTCCTGCAAATCTTCAGAGATTATGTATTTAAAGAAATAGCTCGACATAATGTGTACAATTTCCTTGATGGATTCAATGGCTACAACTAAATTCTCATCCACCCCAAAGATAGAAACAAAACTACCTTTGTCACTCATGGGGCACTTATGTCTTTACAGGCATGGCTTTTGTCCTAAAAAATGGACATGTAGAATTTAATGAGGCAATGTATATAATATTGGGTAAATGCCTAGAAACATTTATTAACATTTTCATTGATTATTCTTTATTGTTTTTAGATAAAGATAAGAGAGCCATGGACCAAGATTTTCATCAACCTTTGGAAAATTTGAAGGAAATCTTTGACTAGTGCATCATGATAGGTTTAAAGTTGAATCCTGCCAAATGTCAATTTTTGTTGACCAAACGTACTCTCCTTGGTGAGATAGTTTGCACCAAAGGACTAACTATTGATCCAGCTACGTCAGTTGTCATCTTATCCATAGCCATTTTGTAGAATCCCAAAGAAATGCAAAGCTTTGTGGGCCATGCAAGATACCATAGAAAATCTATTCGATTGTATTAAAAAATAACTAAACCCTTTTGAACATTGTGATATCTTGAATTGATTAGTATGCAAAAATACAACAATTCGACACTTTAGGAGAATTTCCTCTAAGCATGTCTCCATTCAAGAAAAGGCAGTTACTATTCAAAGCAAAAAAAAAAAATTCTCATAAATGATCAATTGTATAAATATTTCCTAGATATTCTTCGCAAATGTGTTTATTCATAGGAAGTAAACCTTTTTCTTGAAGTCATGCATAGTGAAGGAAATGTCAATGGGAAGACTTGGTGCAAAAAATCCTTCATAAAGGGCTATGGTGACCCTATATCTAGAGAGATGCAGCCAAATATGCCAAAGAATATGATGTCTATCAAAGGTGTGCTTCTCGTCCAACAAAGCTAAATTTCCAACCCTTGGTGATCTCAACTAGGTGGTAATGTTTTGAATGTTGGGGTCTTGATTTCGTTGGATCCATCAATCTCATAGGTCAACCCAGTAATAAAAGGTATATTTTTTATGGCTATATGTGTCATGAGGAAAGAGATAAGGAAGAGAGCTCCCATACACACAATCACAATCAAAGAGGAGCACACACAGAGAGGAAAGGAAGAATGATCTTCTTCTTCTTCTATGACATGAACGGAACGTACAAGAATGACCCAAAACAACAATACAACAAGTCCATATATAAAGAACAATACATAAGGAAAATCCTAATGTCCACGAATGATTGAACTGGCAAGAAACAAATGTGCCATCACTCTCGATAGATAACTCTAGTAAGGCTCAATGAAGTATCCCTCACATATACTAGTGTGACCACTATACATGTTAGAGAAATGAAAAAGTGATACGTATCATCTTGGATAATCACATGTTTAGCTTGATATCTCAACGCTCCCCCTCAATCTCAATGTCATGTCCTCTAATCCAAGCATCTTCCAAAAATCCTTCAACTTCTCTCCTCCAAGTGCTTTAGTAAAAATATCAGAAATCTGCTCATATGTCCTCACATAAACAAGGTCAATATCACCTGCTAATACCTTCTCTGTGATGAAATGATAATGTCCCTCAATGTGCTTTGTTCTAGCACGAAAAATAGCGTTCCATGCTAACTATATGTTGCTAAGATTATCACAATAGATGGTGATACGCTTTTGCACTTCCACATCTAAATCTACAAGTGGCATCTCTAACCAGGATGCTTCATATGCTGCCATTGCAGCACCTCTATACTCAGCCTTTGTACTCGACAAAGCAATAGTGGGTTGCCTCTTATTGCTCCATGTAATAGCTGCACTCCCAAGTGAGAATAGAAAGCCACTAGTAGATCTTCTATCTAGAATGCTATCAGCCCATTCTGCATCGGTGAATCCATGCACCTGCAAATCTACACCATCTTCATAAAACAATGCATAATCCAAAGTAGCACTCACATAACATAGAGTGTGCCTCACAGCATCTAGATGCAGCTTCTTGGGAACCTGCATAAATTGACTTTCAAGTCCATCAGTGTAGCCTAGATCAAGTCTTGTAATTGTGAGATCAAGGAATATTGCCTTGTGTGACATCCATATACCTCTTTCTGTATGTATAAACGCAATACCCAAGAAGTAGCACAACACACCAAGATCTTTCATGTTAGATTCTTACATAAGGAGTTGCTTTACCTCTTTAATGCTTTCTTCATTGTCACCTCCTAGAATCAAGTCATCCACATAAATAGCCACAATCATGATGCCATCATCACCCTTCCTTGAATATAATGAATGATTTGTATCACACATACAAAATCCAATGGTGGTCGAATAATAAAAAATCCTTGCATGCCAAGCACGGGGTTCTTGTTTAAGTCCATACAAAGCCTTTTGTCACCTACAAACATATTCTAGGTGCTTTGAATCTTCATATCCTTTTGGATGGTCCATATATACTTCTTCCTGTAACTCACCATGTAGCAAAGCATTCTTCACATCCATTTGATACAAAGTTCATCCTTTTGTTGTAGCTAGTACAAAAAGTGTTGGGTTGTAGGGTATGCACACATCTTCAATTGTGCATAAGAACCACCCCTAGATCAAAAGAATAAATCTTTTTGTATCTACGTAGAATTTCACATTAAAACACCCCCTTAAGACACTTTTTGGTATTTCTCTTAGACTAAGGTAGAGAAGCCTTGTAAATACCCATCTCTCTTGCACACATATGAGAGAATACACGTAAAAAACCCATGCTCATATTTCTTAGGATTTGGTGGTTACAAAAGGAATATTTGCCCAAGATATGGCAGTAACACACATGCTCACTTTTTTAAGCTCATAGATTATTGAAAATCTGTGAATGATTTAACATATGCAATACATGATTCTCATTTTAGATGCAAAGCTTTGGCATGCACGCTTTGGTCATCTAAATTTTGCTAGTTTGCTATGCCTCCAAAAATTTGAAATGGTGTCCTCTTCTACTCAAACTTGAGGCACCTCGTAAACATGTTTCTGAAGGTTGTATTTTGGGCAAACTGCATCATTCCTCATGTCCAAAAGATGCTTCATTTATAGCTACTCAAAAATTGTAGCTCCCTTATAGTGATGTATGTGGTCCTATGCAGACACCCTCTTTTGGAAACTATCTTTACTTCATGACTTTCATCAATGATTTTTCCACGCATGCATGGGTATATCCATTGACAGCAAATTCTAAAGTGTTTATGTGCTTCAAATAGTTTCTAGTTTTGGTTGAAAACCTCTCAGCATGTAAAATGGGCACCCTCCATTCTGATCGAGTTTGGGAATATATGTCTTGTGATTTCAATGCATTTTTTATTGAACGTAGGATAAAACATCAATGTACAATGTCGTATACACCTCAACAAAATGGATTTTCTATGCAAAATAATAGTTCACCCATGGAGATGGTGAGTTGTCTGGTCAAGAGTCAGGCTTTACCACATAGTTTCTGGCTTGAGGCTATTATGTGTGTACCATATGTACTTAACAAATGTCCCACTAAAACATTGTGGTCTATCACCCCATATGAGGCTCGGCATGGTCACAAGCCATCTGCTACTCACCTACATGTTTTTGGTTGTCTATCATATGCATTGGTGCTTGAATTGATGGAATTTAATCCCTCATATTTTCACACTAGAAGTAAAATGAATCCAATACCTAGCTCCCTTCATACACCTTTTTGCTACCCTATAGAAAAACTTTGATTCACCTACCTTACACTACATCCAAACAATTGAGCTTTTAGCCACACTTATTATGGTTCATAAGCTTTTCACCAAGCTATAGAACACCTCAAATTCATTTGTTTAGGTTAGTCAATAAATATATACAAAATAGAATATGCAGAGATGTAGGATATGCAAAAATTAGGGTTACACAAATACACCAATTTATCTTCAGATAGAACTCATTTCGAGAAACCCTCCTAGGGAAGTAAGAAACATACATAAGCTAAATGCACTTTAAACCTCTTGAATTCTATATGTACACAAAGAGTTACAACTCTTACAAGTAGACTATGTCTATACCTAGAAGAGACTAGAAGGGGTGTGGGCTTGATAGCTCCTCCTTACTCCTCCTCTATGCATATAATTCCCTCCTCTCTGTTTTTTTTAGCTTGGACAGTTTTGCTTTAGCTCCTTGAATGTTGGATGACTCCCTCCTTGATCCTCCTTGAGTATATGTCTCTTGGTCTTCAATGACCTACAAGGCTTCCATGACTTCCATGAAGAGGAGACCATCCTTATAAGGTCCTCGAAGCCTAAATCGGCCTATCCATGTTCTAGGGTCGTGGTAGCTTGTTCCATGCCCAAAATAATCTCCACCATTGATCTATGGGGTAAATCCAATGTTAGAAAGGTAGGCTCAACAACCATTTCTTTGTAGCCCTTGATCTTTCTTAATCCACACTTAGGATCAAGTCTAGATCCAATGGCCCACATCAAATATACCTTTCCCCAATTTAAGAAAGCTAATTTTGTTTCTAGCCCTTGATTTAGGTTGATCCTCACATAGTATTGATCCCAAATCCAATGGTGTAAAAGTAACCTTCCTTACTATTCATCTACAGCCTACTCTAAACCTCATCTCACCTTAAAGTCAGGAACCTACCAATGTCCAACACTCTCACATGGTTTCTCCTCATAATGGGGGGCCTTAGAAAATAGAGTGTTATGGAACAATGGTTGTATTACATAAGGGTAAGGCATTGATCATATCTAAAAATCCCCCCTCAATGTCTACATAGAGCTTGCATAATTCACACTTTCAACAATCCCCCTCAAGCTTAAGGTGGTAGTGTCCATATCAAGTAAGCTCATAGCTTTTGAAAACTTTGTTAACTTGGTCATATCCAAGGTTTTGGTGAAGATATCTGCAACTTGGTCCTTTGTACCTAAATCTGAGATTTTGAAATATCTTCCAAGCTTCTCTTTGATGGTCCTTATGCCTACATCATCATCACCTATCACAAGAAGATCATCTACATATATTCATATCAAACATATCCTATCATTTTTTTTCTTCATATACAAAGATGGATCTGCATCACTTGAAGAGAAACCACATCTCTTCAAGAAGTCCACTAGCCTCTAATTCCAAGCCCTTGGGGCTTGGTTTAGGCCATATGAGGCCCTCTTCAACCTACAAACATAGCTAGGATGCTATGAATCTACATACCCTTGAGGTTGTTCCATGAGCACCTCTTCTTGTAACTCACCATTCAAGAAATCATTCTTTATGTCCATTTGGTAGATAGGCCACCTCCTTGCCGCACATAGGGCTATGAGAGCTCTAATGGTAGCCTTTTTTGCTACAAGGCTAAAAGTCTCCTCATAATCCATCCCTTGTGTCTGTTTGAAGCCTTTGGCTACTAATCTATCTTCTACCTTGCCAAGCTACCATCTGCATTCCTCTTGGTCTTGTATAGCCACCTATTTTGGACTATCTTCATGCCTTCCTTCTTGGTACTACTTTCCAAGTGTTGTTCTCCTTAAAAACTTTGAACTCTTCATACATAGCCTTCCTCCACTATGGTTTGGACTTTGCCTCCTCATAAGACTATGGCTCTTGATCTACAATGACATTCATCATGTATGCATAGTGCTTTGCCATAAAAGAACCATATGTATACGTTCGTGGGGCTGCCTTCTTCCTTGTAGACCCCCTCTCTTGACCATTGCAATATTGTTTCTTGAGTGTATTGAGCTTTACATTAGGAGTAATGACCTCCTTAAGATCTTCCTCTTCTAACTCCTCTTGGGCTTCCCCAATGTCATAGTCTATCTCTTGCAGCCTTCTATACTTTGAAGTAGGGGATGGTCTCTCATAATCATAAGTATAAGAGTGATCATATTTTTGCTGCAATTCATAAGCCTACACATTTGGCTTGAAGGATACCTTGAAGCATATGCTAGTGGTTAATTACCACTTTACCTCTTTGTAAAAGTCACATTTGACTTGGAATCTTTGTAAAAACCTACCAAAAGGAATTTGTGGAAAAAGGTTAGCTTTGATTGATAGAATATCTCCCAAGATATAGGAGCTTGATCATAGGGAGCCAAAAGTTTGAATTTGAATTCAAATTTTTACTTAATCACTATAAAAGTGATCATCAAAAAGTCGCGGTTAGAACTCATCACTCCTGAGCTTCTCATTACTGTTTCTGAGTGTGTCTGAGGCCTACACTCTAGCCCAAACCTATCTACATCATTAGGCAATGATATTCATGTCAATGGTATTGTATACAAGTGTTCATTAATACATATATCTTCATTGTTCATTTCTGAGTTCTCTGTTATACTACTTGAAAGTCTGTCAACTTGTGAAGAGCATATCTCAGTCATTTCTCCACCAAACTCAAAGATCTAAAGCTTGTTGGAACCAGCTCAAAGTTATCTATAAAAGCTGAAGAGATTCTATTCAGCCATTTTAGAGAAAAGCACGTCGAGGTGATCACTGGTCAAAGTTTGCAACAGTCCTAAAAAATCGGGGGTAAAGGTTTACTTGCTAAATTGATTTCTCTGAGCATAGTTGATTTTTATATATCATTCTACTTGGAATAGTTATCTTGTTAAGCTAATTAGATACCCCTAAAAGGAATTTTTCCAATTCCTACTGTGGTGGTCATACTGACTAAAAGATCCAGCAGGTGTCAAGACATAAATAAAAGGTTTTCTTGAGATCTTGAAGTTCAAAGTTATCTATTTTCATTCAATCTTTACATACATCATTTTCAAAGTACATAGGCCATTTTATGGTGTCATTGGAAAGCTAAGGAGGTCCACGTATCAACTCTGAAGCATCAAAGGGCTGGTACAAAGCAGGATTTGGCAGTACCTACTCAATCTCTTGGAGTGTCCATCCATCTTTCCCAACAGTGGTATCAAAGCAAACTAAGGTAAAATGGGAGATGGTTTTCCTTCATTTAAAATTGGACAGGAAAAAATATCAGGCATGGTCTCTAAGGATGAAGACATACCTACAAGGAAGGAGTCTTTATGGATACATCTCAGGAGATGAGGAATTGCCCTCATTCAAAACAAGAGGATTGCCAACAAAGGAAGAACATGAAAAGCTCAACACATGGTGTGCTAAGGATGCATTAGCAAGGTCTTATTTACTCAACTCCATCTCTGATTTTCTTTTGCCACATATTAGGAACTGTAAGACATCCCAAGAAACTTGGGAAACCTTGTCATCCTATTTCTCTTCCAACACAAGGGCTAGAAAAAATCAGTTGTGGATTGAATTCACCACATTAAGGAAGCAACCTAAGCAAGCTATTTCAGAGTTTGTAACCAAGATTAAAGATGTAGCAGATCAGTTAGCAAGTATAGGAGAAGAGATTGAAGAAGAGCAGATTGTAAGGCAAGTGATCAATGGGATCAAAGCTGATGACAAATGGGAAAGCTTCACCACTGCCATGGACCTTTACATGGACATGCAAATTCCAGATCTTACAACTCTCATGGGACAATTGTTCACTCATGAAGCAAAGCTCAACAAGAATGGAGACACATCCAAAGGTAATAACTCTTCTGCCCTATATACAGATAAAAGGTCTAAAGATAAAGGCAAGAACAAAAAGGTGGAAGATGAAGGCACTACCTCCCAAGCCAACTATGCAGGGAGAGGTAGATCATCAAGAGGAAGGGGCAGAGGAGGTAAGCAAGGTAGGGGGAGATCCTATAACTCCTCACCATGCAACATTTGTGGTTTATCAAATCATACTACAGATGCGTGTTTTAGGAATTACAAAAATTAGAGAGGAAGAGGATACCAAAGAGGTGGATACTCATAGTCACGAGGAAGATTCAACCATCACCAAGGCTACAACAACAATTACAACAAAAATTACAACAACAACAACTACAATGGCAATTACCAAGGAGGATTCAAATCCAGAAAGGACTACAACAATTATATAGAAGAGCAGGATGATTCTCTTCTGATCATGAACATGACTTCAAAACCAGGTACAAATGATGACCACCTATCCTACATTGACTCAGGATGCTCAAATCATGTGGCTGGCAATGTAGCACTACTCTCTGATCTTGAGGAACCAAAAGGTAAGCATCAATTACAAACAGGTGATGACACCAAGCACTCAATAGTTAGAGTTGGAAATGTTACAAATTGGAAATGTTACAATTTGTAATGGAAATCAGAACTTGTTGAGTAGGGTACTCTATGTACCAACCATTACAAAAAATTTGATGAGTGTTGGACAGATTGTGGCGAAAGGTTTGCAGGTCAGATTCAACCAATTTGGAGCATTTGTGGAGGATCCAAGGCATGGGTTCAAGAGGATTGCTAAAGGAGAAAAATCAGGTAGACTTTTCACTTTTGAGCTAGAAGACACAAAGAATATTGCAATCTACAGTTATAAAGATCAAACACTTTCAGAGCTTGAGATTTGGCACAAAAGGTTAGGGCATGTAGGAGAAAGAACCTTGAAGCAGATATGTAGGGATCAATGTGTAATTGGAATACCCAATGTTTCCAAACAACATATGATATATAAATGTAGTGCTTGTCAATTTGGGAAGTCTCACAGGTTACCCTTCTCAAGGAAAGGCTACATGCATGAAGACTACCTAGAGCTTGTCCATACAGATGTATGGGGACCAAGCAAAGACCCCTCAATCTCAGGATCAAGGTACTATGTATCTTTTATTGATGATTATAGTAGGTGGACTGTATTGTACTTCATGAAGCACAAGGATGAGGTGTTTAATTGCTTTAAAAAATATCTTGCACTTGTTGAGAATCAGACAGGGAAGAATCTAAAGAGGCTAAGGTCAGATGGAGGAGGTGAGTACTTCTCCAATCATTTTGAAAACTTCTTGCAGGACAGAGGCATTAAAAGAGAAATCACCACAAGGTATACTCCTGAACAGAATGGGGTAGCTCAGAGAAGAAATAAGCTGATTGTTGAAACAGCTAGGTCTATGTTGAATGAAAAAAAATTACCTAACTATCTATGGGCAGAGAGTGTTTCTACTACCACTTACCTCATAAATAGGTTACCATCGAAGTCCCTTGATGGGATGACACCCTATGAAGCATGGCATGGTAAGAGACCCTCACTAGACCATTGCAGGATATTTGGATGTGTAGCATATGTACACATTCCTTCTCAGATAAGAGGTAAGCTAGACCCTAAGGCTGAGAAGTGCATCTTTATTGGATATGATCTAAATCAGAAAGGATACAGGTTTTATTGAAAGAACTTGGAGAAGCTTGTAGAAGGTAGAAAAGTGTGTTTTGAAGCCACGAAGTTTGGTCAAGCCAATGAGCACAAGACCAGCCCTTGAGCTTATGGAGACTCAAATAGACCTTATAGGCATTCGATAAGTGCAAAGAAACACACTATGTATTTTGGAGCATCAAGGAGAATGAGCCGATACAAAACAGATAGGTTCACGGGTCGACTAGCTCAAAAAACATACTATCTATGGAAGAGACAATGAACTTCAAATGCCCATAGTGACCAGCCTGATTACAATTAGCAAAAATCCCTTTATGGTAGTGATACAAATAGGGTTGAGTGTATAGAATGCACAAAAGTATAAGGAATAAGCAAAATATGCTATAGGAATGAATGCGACATTCACCGGTGATACTTCCTATTTTTTAGGAATATGCAGGGATTGACCCTGAGACAGAAAAACCTAGATTTATCCCAATCTAGTGAACCAAATGCTATGAAAATTTATAGGCATAAACTAGACACTAATACCTTTCTACTCCATTATCTTGCACTCAATTTGAAGCTTTGGAGAGAGAGCAGCAGCCTCTGCAAGATTATTGTTGGCAAAGAAGATGATGCAGTGAATTGAAGGAGCAAGACAATGATGGTCACAAGTGTATGTATATTGCTTCCATGTAATGTACAAGTGATTTCAAGTCTTTATATAGACTCTAGGATTGTTCCACGACTTCTACAATAGAAATTTGAATTCAAATCAAGGTGGGAATGGTTGTTAGAGGGAATCAATTCACTTCCCTATAATGTAGGAAAAGTGAAGATCTAGTTTGATCTACTTTTAGGTGATTTGATTCCTTGATTGAATGCAACTTCAACCACCACAAATTCATGGGATTTGGGCTCTATCTTTCTACCTTTACATGTGCAAAGCTCAAGGTTTTTACAACGGTAAATGAGCCATCAAAAATCTCTCAAAAAATACAATAAATGAGCATAAGAAAAAGAACTCTCCAACGGATATTGTTTTGATGTGATAACCTTTGATGTAGATCAAATCCACCTCAAGCATAGTGTAAGCTTGATGTTCCAACAGCTCCCCCTCAAGCTAAAGTATGCTTGAGTCTTCATTCTCTGATAGGTTGAATACCTGCCATAGCTTTGAATCTACAAAGCTTTACTCCATCAAGTGCCTTTGTCATCATATCTGCTACTTGCTTTTCAGTAGGAACAAAAGAAATGTCAATCTCTTTTGCAATGAGCTTCTCCTTGATGAAGTGGTAATGGACTTCTATGTGCTTGGTTCTCGCATGAAAAATAGGATTTGCGACTAGATGCATGGAACTTACATTATCCCCAAATATGTGAGGTTTGTAACTCACAAGTCCCAAATCTGTATACAATGCTTTTAACCATATTGCCTCTTGAGTTGCTATGGTCAAGCCTCTGTACTCTGCTTCAGTTGAGGATAAAGCAACTGTTGGTTGCTTCTTGGAACTTCATGACAATAGCTTTGAACCTGCAAATGCTAAGGAACCAGATGTACTTTTTCTATCATCCTTAGCTCCTGCCCAATCTGCATATGAGTAGATTTTGATATCCAAATCTGAAGAGTAAGGATAGAATATACCTTTGTTGATTGTACCTTTGAGATACTTAAGTACTCTCTTAGTCGCATCCATGTGTGGCCTTCTCGGTGAGTGCATGAACTAACTAAGCACTCCCACACTATATGAGATATCTGCCCTTGTATGAGTAGCATATATCAAGCTACCTACCAAGCTTTGATACTCTTTAATGTCTTCAATTTTCTCACCTTCATAAACACTTAGTTTATGATTCATCTCCAAAGGTGTACCTGCAGGATTAGTGTTCTCCATTTTGAACTTGAGAAGAAGATCCTGAATGTATCTTCTTTGAGTCAAATACATTCCTTCATCTGTATTTCCTAGGTCACTGATTTTGAACTCCTCTTGCATGTGTCTCTTGATCCTTTGAATGCCATTTAGATCATCACTTGTCACAATAATATCATCTACATATACACATAGATAGATAACCTCATTGTGATCCCTTTTGATGAATAGAGAAGGATCTGAGCTTCTAGCTTTGAAGCCTTGATCTTGAAGATATGTAACCAACCTGTAATTCCAAGCTCTAGGAGCTTGTTTCAATCCATACAATGCTTTCTTAAGTCTGCAAACATAAGATAGATGATTAGGGTTTTCAAAACCTGGTGGTTGTGACATGTATACCTCTTCACTTATCCAACCATTTAAGAATGCATTTTTTACATCAAGTTGGAGGAGTCTCCAATTCCTTGCAGCAGCTACACTTATCAATGTCCTAATTGTAGTCATCTTTGCAACTGGTGAGAATGTTTCCTCATAGTCTATACCATGAGTTTGTGAGCATCCTTTGGCAACTAATCTAGCCTTGTACCTGCAAACTGATCCATTTGAATTTCTTTTAACTTTATATACCCATCTGCAACCAATTACCTTTTGATTCCGTGACATTGGAACCAAATCCCAAGTGTCCATTTCCTTCAATGCATCTATCTCTTCTTTCATGGCCTTTTCCCAATTAGGGTTTCCCTTTGCCTCTTCATAGGCTGAGGGTTTCTCTAGAATAGAGTCTTTTGCCAAGTATATTGAATGCTTCGTAACAAATGTGGAATCATATCCATACCTTTCTGGTTGTTTCTTCTCTCTTGCTGATCTTCTAGGTGCTTGTTTTGAGCATTCTCCAACCTCTTGCATCGTTGCTTTGCCTCTTGACTTCCATAGCTTGTAATCCTTTTCTCTTTCATCTTGGTCATCGTTTGTATCACTTCTTGGACCCTCAACCTGTGTATCATGCTTGCTTCCTAATTGATGAGAGTCAGAATCAAGATCATATGGTAATGTTACCTTTTGTTTGTCTTCATCATACCAAGTCCTGTGCTCTTCAAACACAACATCTCTACTTGTAGTGAATTGCTTGGTTGAAAGATTGAAGAACCTGTAACCCATCTGAGTTGAATCATATCCAATAAACACTGCCTTTGTTGCCCTTTCATCTAGCTTACCTCTTATTTGTGATGGTACATGAACATAAGCTAAACAACCAAAAACCTTGCAATGTCCAAGACTAGTTTCCATGCCATGCTTCATAAGGAGTCATACCTTGAAGTGATTTGGATGGTAGTCTATTGACAAGGTACACAGCAGTTGAAATAGCTTCTACCCATAGATAATGTGGCAACTTCTTATCTTCAAGCATTGTTCGAGCTGATCCAACCAATGTCTTGTTTCTCCTCTCTGCAATTCCATTTAGTTGAGGAGAGCACCTAGCAGTCACTTCCCTTTTGATACCTTTGTCCTACAAGAACTCATCAAACTCTTTGGAGAAGTATTCTCCCCCTCCATCAGATCTGAGCTTCTTTAGTGATCTACCTGTATGATTCTCCACATGTACAGGATAATTCTTGAAGCAATCAAACACTTCATTCTTACTCTTGATAAAGTATAGAGCAGTCCATCTACTATGGTCGTCAATAAATGAGACATAATACCTTGATCCTACCAATGAAGGTTCTTGACTTGGTCCCCATACATCTGTATGTACTAAGTCCAATAAGTTGTTGTGGATGTAGCCTTTGTGGTTGAATGGTTGTCTTTGTGCCTTCCTAATCTGACATGCATCACACTTGTTGATCATGTGTTGCTTTGATATGTTCAGCAGTCCTAGAACACTTTGATCCCTGCATATATCCTTCAAGGTTCTTTCATTCACATGAGCAAGTCTCTTATGCCACACTTCAAGCTCACTTAGGGTTTGAGACCCAAAGTTGAATAGAGCTATGTTCCTGGTTTCTCCTACTTCAAAAGTAAAGAGCCTACCATGCTTCTCACCTCGGGCTATCTTTTTGAAGCCTTGACATGGATCTTCCACAAAAGCTCCATGTTGGGTGAACCTAACTTTCAAGCCTTTTCAACTATTTGGCCTACACTTATTAGGTTTTTAGTGATAGTGGGTACATAAAGAACCTCACTCAAAATGTCTGTTCTACCATTGGAAGCTTTGACATTGCCAATCTTCTCCACATTGTGCTTTGTGTCATCCTCTGTTTGCACTTCATGTCTATGCTTTGGACTTTCCAAATCAGATAGAAGAGCAATGTTGCCTGCAACATCATTCGAAAATCCTGAATCTATGTAGAACAAATGATCATCTTCTTTACCTTCTTTGTGGCTTAGATTCATAAGAAGCAATGAGTCTTCATGTGGTTGATCTTCTGAATAATTATTGTAGTCCCTTCTATTATAGCTTCTATTGTTATTGTGGAAGTTGTGTCCACCTCTACCTCTATTGCTGTTATATCCACCTCTTCCACTTCCTTTCTGGGTCTTCCCATTGAACCAGCAATTCTGAGTGGTGTGGTTGGTCTTATCGCATATGGCACAAGGTTGAACATTCTGAACTTTGGCTTTGTCTTGCTTTGGTCCTTTCTTCTTCCCTTTCCACTTGCTCTTGCTTGCAAAGTTGGCTTGGGAACTCTCTTCTTCATCTTCTTCCTTCTTCTTGTCTTTCTGCTTCTTATCCTTCTTATCTGCATATAGAGCACTTGTTAAATTACCATGATAAGAGTTACCTTCCTTTATGCTATTGTTGGCTTCTTGATTGAAGAGTTTCAAGAAAGTTGTTGAAGTCTGGAGTTTGCACATCCATGATGAGATCATAAGCCTACGTGAAGAATTGCCATTGCTTATCACTTTGAATGCCATTGAGAATTTACCTCATGATGACCTCTTCTTCAATTAGCTCTCCAATGGATGCCAACTGATCCGCAACCTCATTGACCTTGGTAACAAACTCTGTGATGGTTTGTTTAGGTGTCTTCTTCATTTGGTTGAACTCGTTCCAAAGATGATTCTTTCTTGCTTTGGTACTAGCAGAAAAGAAAGTCTCGAGGGCATCCCAAATCTCTTGGGATGTCTTGCATCCTCTAATATATGGTAATAGAAAGTCAGAGATAGAGTTTAGTATGTACGACCTTGCTTGAGCATCCCTTGCGCACCAAAGTGTGAGCTTATCTGTCTCCTCTTGTGTAGGTCCTCCTATGGATCTTGGAATAGGCATAGCTTCATCACTTGCTACGATTCCATGAAGATTTCTACCTTGCAAATAGGCCTCCATTCTGATTTGCCAAGACGCATAGTTGTGTCGATCAAACTTCTCGATCATTGAGGGAAAGCCGTTACCCATCTTGATCTAGCTCTGATACCATTGAAAGAACTTGGAGAAGCTTGTAGAAGGTAGAAAAGTGTGTTTCCAAGCGACGAAGTTTGGTCAAGCCAACCAGCACAGGACAAGCCCTTGAGCTTATGGAGACTCAAATAGACCTTATAGGCATGCGATAAGTGCAAAGAAACACACTATGTATTTTGGAGCATCAAGGAGAATGAGTCGATACAAAACAGATAGGTTCGCGGGTCGACTAGCTCAAAAATCTTACTATCTATGGAAGAGACAATGAACATCAAATGCCCATAGCGACCAGCGTGATTACAATTAGAAAAATCCTTTTATGGGAGTGACACACAGTGTATAGAATGCACAAAAGTATAAGGAATAAGCAAAATATTCTATAGGAATGAATGCGACATTCACTGGTGGTATGTTGGCATACAAGTCAGATGAAGAGCATACCAGCACAACAGAGCGGTCATGCACAATACGGCAACAAGGCCTAATCATTTTTTCCATGGACCATTCACAACTCAAGTGATTTTAATCACTACAAAAACATTGTAAATTCCGTTTTTGGTAGAATAGACTCCATTTTGTTCAAGCCGAGGAGTCCTCAAGCTTGAGGAGTATTAGAATTAGCTACATACCAATTTTCATAATTTTTAGACTTCGTTTGAGCCCTCAAATAGGCTCTAGAACCTAATTTTTAACTAGGCCGGACACTAGGTCTGGACAAGGCCAAAGCTAGTGAGAAAACTATAAAAAGAGCTAGAAAGTTCATTTTTGGGGTTAGATTGTTTGTGAAATGAGCTTATGTAAGAGACTTTTTGACTAATGCAAAGGACTCCATTGTTCCTCTCCTTGTTCTTGCCTTGTGTGCGCGTGTGTGTGTGTATGTGTGTGCATGTTTGTGTGCTTCTCACTCACGCACTTGTGCCTTCACTTGCTCATAGTCTTCATACTAGTCCTCACGTCTCCACGGATTGACAATTATGAGGTGGATCTCCTCATGTTGGTACTCACCATTGTGCTGGAGTGACACCAAATTTGCTGCCGTTACAGGGGAGAGAGCTTCAAGGACGAGCGTGTGATGGTAAGACGTCGAGTTGAGACATTGGAGTTATAGGTAATATCCTTTCTTTTCCTTATTTTTCTTCATTTTTTTTCTTATTTTTGCATCACCATCATCACCATCATCATCCCCACCATCTCCCACCTCCATCTCCATCTCCACAAAAATTTTAGTTTTTTGCTCATATTCCACTCCCCACCTCATTTCCCTCATTTCATTGTGAGAGAGAGCGAGAGAGAGATTGCATGCGATCTGTTTTTGTGTGTTTTTTGAGCTTTTGTTGCAGGAACTAGTTGTACCACCATCTCCAGTAGCTTGTGCAGGTACGACAGACTCTGCACAGGTCCCGGGACGACTACCTCTGTCTATCGCGACAGACAGGAAAACTTGATATTTTTTTACTGCGTGTTTGGCACGATAACCTACACCATTAGAGCACTCCAAATAACTAGAAGTTTCTCAAAAATTTGCATTTTTTCAGTCTATCGCGACAAACACGGTCTATCGTGACAGACACCGTCCATCGCAACAGACCACAGCCCACGATAGACCCCGTCTATCGCGACAGACACCCGTCTATCGCGACAGACAGAGACCCACGATAGACCCCGTCTATCGCGACAGCCCAAAACCGCGACAGACGATAGACCTGTCTATCACGACAGACACCTGTCTATCGCGACACACCAAATTCCACGACAAACTCAGTCTATTGCGACAGACACCATCTATCGCGACAGACCAAAACCACGACAGACGATAGACCCCGTCTATCGCGACAAACACCTGTCTATCGCGATAGACAGAGACCCACGACAAACACCGTCTATCGCGACAGACAGCCCCACGTGATAGTTAGTATCTATCGCGACAGACACCGTCTATCGCGACAGACCAAAACCACGACAGACGATAGACCCCATCTATCGCGACGGACACCGTCTATCGCGACAGACAGCCCCACGCGACAATTAGTGTCTATCGCAACAGACACCGTCTATCGCGATAGACAGACATTTTCGGCAAAAAAATGAAGGGGTAATTTTTTGGAAATTTGGGCTAAATTTTGGGCATATTTACATACCCACTCACCCATACACTTAATAGGCCTTGGAAAAAATGCCCCAGAACCCTGAAAGGGACTGTTTGTCTGTTTAACCCCCTAAACCCTGAACAGTCATAACTTTTTCATTTGAAATCCGTTTTTTGAGCTCTAGGGGTAGGTACACCAAGAGAGCTCTAGAGGAAAAAATTTTTGACAATAGCAAAGGGGAAAAAAGGGGTCATTAAAAGTGTCTGTGATAAATTGTCTATTAATTGAAGGATCAAGTTGGAGCTAAACTTGAAAATTTTTTTCAGGATTATCGAGAGCTCTTGGAGAAATCAAAGCGAGTGCCATTGTGTGCAGGCTTGGGAACTTGCTTCCTGGGCAGAGAAGCATAGCAAGGAGGAGCGTCTTGAGGTTGGAACATCTCTTAACCCCCTCAGTCCATTCTTAGCATAGGCTAAGTGCGAGTAGTTGTCTTGTTTGAATAGAGGTACGATAGGAATACTCAAGTTCTAAGAGTCTTTAACTTCTCAAGTCCAAGAATAGTCTAAATTGCAGTCAAGGGATAACTTAAAGGAAAAGAACTTAAACTAAGCGGACGCAGAACATCAAGTACGACACACTAAATTGCTCCTGACGACGCTTAATTAAAAACAAGAAAAGACATCCAAAGGAACTTAAAAGGAACAAGTGATTGGTACCAAAGAAATCAGCAACGTACAAAGGGCATATGAACCTTAGATCAGGATGACATCTAGGGAGAGATAGACAAAGTCTTAGGTCTTCAGAGGCTAGTGTCAATCACACTGCTAGGTCTTGGGCCCAGCAGCTGGGCCACTTTTCACATTACCCTAGCTCTGAGACTAGTGAATCAGAGATGTCTCAAGGTATGGAGAGACCTACGGGGAGTTCAGGTGTGCCATATTTGTATAGGGTGGAAGGTCCCTACAAGATGTTGGAGCAAGTCTATGACAAGCCTAAGTATTGGCTTGAGTCTCACAAAGTCTTAGAAGAAGCTTCAAAATGAAGACTATGTAAAGTTCACTTGTGAACTACCTCTTGTAATTTTTTGAAGACTTTACTTAATGTTAAAGTAAGAGAATCTTAAGTGGTTGAGTCCACATGATCAAAAAGGGAAAGAGGAGCACGAATTCGTGATTTGTGGTAGGTAGAGAATCAAATCAATCAGATTGATTGGAGAGTGATTGAGGGAAGTTAGCCTCCCAAACTCAACTATAAATAGATGGCAGTTTTAGTCGTGGTTAGAGAGACCTATGTGAAGACCTCCAAGAGCTGAGCTTTATGCCATATCAAGGTGTGATTACAAGGCACACATATGTATCAGTAAGTCCATTGTATTTTACAAGCAATATACTTTTATTTTCATTATCATTTGGGTTCATATTTCCATGTTCTTGTGAAGTGTACTACTCATTGCCATATCTCTCAGTTTTCTGAGTCAGCTTGCAGAGATGTTTTCTCTGAGCTTGGTGCATCATTTTCAGTGATTTAACTTGGTAAAGTTAGCTCTATAAGTCTACCATATGCTCACAAATTTTCATGTCATTTGGATGTTGCAATCTTCATTTATGTTCATTTGAAGTCAACAAGGTCTGTTCATCTTCACTTCTCTATCAGGTACCCGACTTTTTCACTCATCTTGTCAGAGGTGTTTCTCAGTGGTTACTTATCTAAATTCAGTGATTTAGAGCTTGTTGGATTCAAATCACTGTCTAGTATAACCCTACACATTTGCATAATCATTAGATTCCTACATTTTGAGTTATGTTGATTTTTCGTCTCACTGGTCTCAAACTATAGCAACCCGTGAAAATCGGGATGATGTCATCACTTGTTAAAACTCATTCTCAGTGTGTGGTTTATTATTTTTGATGAGATTACTCTTAAAAGTTAGCTCTTTAAGCTACCTAGACTTCCCAAGAGGAATTAAGCTAATCGCTTCTGTGCTCAGAGAATTATGTAAAACACTGGACAGGTGTATGAACCAAGAATAGCAAGTTTTCACCACTGAGCTAACTCCAACTTATCTGTTTTGATCTATCTTTTTGAGAGTGATCTTCCAAGGTACATAGGGTGTCTAATACATCCATTGGCAATATAAAAGGGCCCACCATATACTCCTGGAGTTCATTTGGCTAGTGTAGATCAAGGATTTTCCAACACCTCTTCATCTTCAAGCACATACCTATCCATCTCTTCACAGTGGTATCAGAGCAAGGTTGGACAACATGGCAGATGGATTTCCTTCATCAATTGACAAATTGGACAGAGGTAACTACTCAGCTTGGTCATTAAGAATGGAAGCTTATCTCCAAGGTAGAAGTTTATATGGTTATGTGGCTGGAGATGAAGTTATGCCAAGTTTCAGGAACAAAAGTCAACCAACACAAGAAGAGCAAGAAAGATTGAGCACATGGTGCTCCAAGGATGCACTTGCAAGTTCTTATCTCCTCAACTCTATCTCAGATTTTTTTGTTGCCTCACATTAGGAGTTGTAAGACATCTCAGGAAGTGTGGGATGCACTTGAAGCTTTCTTTTCTTCAAGTACCAAAGCTAGGAAGCATCAACTATGGCTGGATTTCACAACTCTCAAGAAGGCTCCCAAACAAAATGTGACTGATTTTTTCACAAAGCTCAAGGACATAGCAGATCAGTTGGGAAGTATTGGAGAGGTAATAGATGAAGAGCAAATTGTAAGGCAGGTCATCAATGGCTTGAAGGCAGATGACAAGTGGGAAGCATTCACCACAGCTATGGATTTGTACATGGACATGCATGTACCTGATTTCAATACACTCATTGGACAACTACTTACTCAAGAGGCAAAGCTTATCAAAAATGGAGAAAGCTCTAAAGGTAATCAATCTTCAGCTTTATACACTAATAAAAGTAAGTCCAAAGATAACAAAGGAAAGGCAAATAAAGTGGATGATGAAGCAGGTACATATCAAGCTAACTATGCAGGTAGAGGAAGACATGGCAGAGGTAGAGAAAGAGGAGGTAGACAAGGCAGGGGGAGATCCCAAGACTCCAACTCATGTTCTATTTGTGGATTAACTAATCATACAACTGAAAATTGCTTTAGGAATTCCAGGAATCAAAGAGGTAGAGGATACAATAGAGGAAGTTATGGCTACTCAAGAGGAAGGTTCAACAACTACCATGGCAACTACAACAACTACAATCATTCAAACTATCAAGGAGGCTACAAAGGAAGGAGAGACTTCAATAACTACACAAAAGACTCAAACAAAGAGGATTCATTATTGATCATGAACATGGCTATGCCACAAGGTAAATCTGATGAGCATGTTTTCTACATAGATTCAGGTTGTTCAAATCATGTGGCAGGAAATGTGGCACTCCTATCAGATTTAGAAGATCCAAGGAATAAGCATGAGGTAGAAACAGGAGATGATACAAAACATCCTGTGGAGAAAATAGGCAATGTCAAAGCACATGATGGAAACATCAACCTACTCAGTAAGGTACTCTATGTCCCTACCATTACAAAGAATTAGATAAGTGTTGGGCAGATAGTGGAGAAAGGGTTGCAAGTCAGGTTCACAAAGGCAGGAGCATTTGTTGAAGATCCAAGTCAAGGATTCAGAAAAATTGCAAAAGGTGAAAAGACAGGTAGATTGTTCACATTTGAATTACAGGACACTAGAAACATTGCTCTCTTTAATTATGGTAGTCAGACACTCACAGAATTGGAAGTATGGCACAAAAGGTTAGCACATATTGGTGAAAGGTCATTAAAGAAAATTTGCAGGGACCAAAGTGTACTTGGAATCCCTAATTTGTCAAAACAACATATGATTTATAAGTGTAGTGCATGCCAATTTGGAAAGTCTCACAGGTTACCATTCATGAAGAAAGGTTATATGCATGGAGATCTCTTGGAGTTGGTTCATACAGATGTATGGGGACCTAGCAAGGAAGCTTCAATATCTGGATCAAGGTATTATGTTTCCTTTATTGATGATTGCAGCAGATGGACTATCCTATTCTTTATGAAACACAAAGATGAATTTTTTCATGTTTCAAAAGATATTTGGCTCTTGTGGAGAATCAAACAGGTAAATCACTAAAAAGGCTAAGGTCAGATGGAGGGGGAGAATACTTCTCCCATGAGTTTGATTCTTTTCTTCAAGAAAGAGGAATCAAAAGAGAGGTAACTACAAGGTACACTCCTGAGCAAAATGGAGTGGCAAAAAGGAGGAATAGGACAATTGTTGAATCTGCAAGGTTTATGTTAAATGAAAAGCATTTACCTAATTACTTATGGGCTGAGGCTGTATCTACAGCCATTTACTTGATTAACATGTTGCGTTCAAAATCCCTTGATGGGATGACTCCATATGAGGCTTGGAATGGAAGAAGACCAAGCTTAGATCATTGTAAAATTTTTGGATGTATTGCTTTTGCTCATGTTCCTTCACAAGTTAGAGGCAAGATGGACCCAAAGGCAGAAAGGTGTGTATTTATTGGATATGACAACAATCAAAAGGGCTACAGGTTATACAACCCTACCAACAAAGGATTCTTGGTAAGCAGAGATGTAGTTTTTGATGAGAACAATTCATGGTATGAAGATTCATGCAGGAAGGTCAATTTACCATATAATCTTGAAGAAGATTTTCCAAAGCTTGGTAGAGAACAACCAAAGATTGAAGAACAAGACACCTCAGAGGATGATGAAGAATCTCAAATGGAAAAGATCAAAGCATGGAAGTCTAAAGGTAAAGCAAAATTGCAAGAACTTGGACATGAGGCAGAATCATCACATCATGGCCTAAGAGGATCTATGAGGGAAAAGAAAAAACCAGAAAGGTATGGGTTTGACACCTCATTAGTAACTAAACATTCTATCTACATAGCACATGACATAAACCAAGAGGAGCCATCATCATTCGAAGAGGCCAAAGCAAAAACAGAATGGAAGCATGCAATGAAGGAAGAAATTGAAGCACTTGAGGAAAACAACACTTGGGATTTGGTGCCCAAGACTTCATCCATGAAGGTAATAGGCTCAAGATGGGTCTATAAACTCAAGAAGAATTCTGATGGTTCAATTAACAGGTATAAGGCAAGGCTTGTGGCAAAAGACTTTGCACAAACTAAGGGAATTGATTATGAGGAGACTTTCTCTTCTGTGGCAAAGATGCTTACTATTAGGGTTTTGCTTAGTATTGCCTCTTCCAAGAATTGGAAGATACTTCAACTAGATGTAAAGAATGCATTCTTGAATGGTTGGATAACAGAAGAGGTATATATGGCACAACCACCTGGTTTTGAGAATCAAGTTTATCCTGATTATGTGTGTAAACTTAACAAAGCATTGTATGGTCTCAAGCAAGCTCCAAGAGCTTGGAATTTTAGGCTTGTTTCATTCTTGCAGGACAAAGGCTTTTAACCAAGCAAGGCAGATCCTTCACTCTTTATTAAAAAGAGTAATTCTGAGGTCATCTACCTATGTGTATATGTAGATGATATTATAGTGACAGGAAATGATGCAGATGGTATGAAGAAGATCAAAGATCAGATGAGAGAAGAGTTCAAGATAAGTGATTTGGGTTCACTTACCTACTTCCTAGGTTTGGAAGTTGTCTACAAAGATCATGGTTTGTTTCTCACTCAGAGAAAGTACATTAAGGACATGTTGGCAAAATTCAAGATGCAAGATTGTAAGATTGCAGGTACTCCAATGGAGGTCAATCACAAATTGAGCTCACATGAAGGTGAACTCATAGAGGACATCACATCATATCAAAGTCTAGTGGGTAGTCTCAATTATGCCACATTGACAAGAGTAGATATATGTTACAGTGTCAGTGTGCTAAGCCAATTTATGCACACACCAAGGAAACCACATATGGATGCTGCCAAAAGGATTCTCAAGTATCTCAAAGGAACCATAAATGAAGGACTTTATTATCCTTATGTATCTGATTTAGGTTTGAAGCTATTTTCTGATGCAGATTGGGCTGGCTCCAAGGAAGATAGAAGGAGCACTTCAGGTTATCTTACCTTTGCAGGTTCAAAGCTAATTTCATGGTCATCCAAGAAGCAACCCACAGTTGCTCTCTCTTCTACTGAAGCTGAATATAGAGGTCTTGCCATAGCTACTCAGGAAGCTATGTGGATGAAGACATTATTCAAAGATGTTGGATTGGAGTTTGGAACTCCAACTATTTTTGGTGACAATATGAGTTCTATTCACTTAGCTGCTAATCCTATTTTTCATGCAAGGACTAAACATATTGAAGTTCATTATCACTATGTATACGAGAGAAGGTTCTAAGCAAAGAGATTCAAATATCATATGTGTCCACTCATCAACAATGTGTAGATATTCTAACCAAAGCATTGGATGGTACAAAGCTTTGGAAATTCAAGGCTATGATTGGTTTGCAGGTAATCTTGGAAGATTGAAGACCTCAAGCATACTTGGCTTGAGGGGGAGCTGTTGGAGCAAGTCTATGACAAGCCTAAGTATTGGCTTGAGTCTCACAAAGTCTTAGAAGAAGCTTCAAAATGAAGACTATGTAAAGTTCACTTGTGAACTACCTCTTGTAATTTTTTGAAGACTTTACTTATTGTTAAAGTAAGAGAATCTTAACTGGTTGAGTCCACATGATCAAAAAGGGAAAGAGGAGCCATGAATTCGTGATTTGTGGTAGGTAGAGAATCAAATCAATCATTGATTGATTGGAGAGTGATTGAGGGAAGTTAGCCTCCCAAACTCAACTATAAATAGATGGCAGTTTTAGTCGTGGTTAGAGAGACCTATGTGAAGACCTCCAAGAGCTGAGCTTTATGCCATATCAAGGTGTGATTACAAGGCACACATATGTATCAGTAAGTCCATTTTATTTTACAAGCAATATACTTTTATTTTCATCATCATTTGGGTTCATATTTCCATGTTCTTGTGAAGTGTACTACTCACTGCCATATCTCTCAGTTTTCTCAGTCAGCTTGCAGAGATGTTTTCTCTGAGCTTGGTGCATCCTTTTCAGTGACTTAACTTGGTAAAGTTAGCTCTATAAGTCTACCATATGCTCACAAATTTTCATGTCATTTGGATGTTGCAATCTTCAGTTATGATCCTTTGAAGTCAACAGGGTCTATTCATCTTCACTTCTCTGTCACGTACCCGACTTTTTCACTCATCTTGTCAGAGGTGTTTACCTAGACTTCCCCAAGAGGAATTAAGCTAATTGCTGCTGTGCTCAGAGAATTATGTAAAACACTAGACATGTGTATGAGCCAAGAATAGCAAGTTTTCACCTCTGAGCTAACTCCAACTTATCTGTTTTGATCTATCTTTTTGAGAGTGATCTTCCAAGGTACATAGGGTGTCTAATACATCCATTGGCAAGCTAAAAGGGCCCACCATATACTCCTAGAGTTCATTTGGCTGGTGTAGATCAAGGATTTTCCAACACCTCTTCATCTTCAAGCACATACCTATCCATCTCTTCACACAAGACACAGCTGGAATACCTTAGGACCAACCGATTAGGTGCTAGCATCTATGAGGATGGCCTAGGAAGGTCTGTGGTACAGATCAAAAACCCAGATCAATCCATTGGACTGGAACACCCAGCAGTCAAGTTTGAAAACGGAGCATACTTGGACAAAGAAGGAACCATATATGTAGTCACTAGTCACTGAGACAGGACAGATGAATTCGGGAATGTGATCCTTGAGACGGACATAGGTGACTTAGAGCAAGGGAACATAGGAGGAGAGCCAAGGACCCCTCGAGGAAAATCTATTCTTACTAGAATCCTTAATCCCGAGTGGGTTCCCCAGGACAATAAGAGAATAGATTTGCTCTTGAACCAAGAGACTGATGAAGCCTTTTGGAGGTATAAATCTGATCAGTCAAATGAGGTAGGAACAATCATGATATATGAGTTCAAGGACCCGGATAGCCCAGGCAAAGTGACTTACCTAGACAATACATCAGAACGGATCTTTGTGATTACAGAACATGATAGGCATGCTTACACTTGGAAAGGTGAATTTATTTTCCCCCAACCTAGGTCTAATGTGTCCTTTGGTCACCCAGGAGCTGGAACATCCCAAGCTCATGGAGCTCAGAGAGACAGAAGTAGAGATAGACCTGAGGTAAGCTTTTCCAACCCAGGGGGCAGAGAAAGAACGAGAACGGAAACAAATAGAGGGGAACTTGAGGTACTTAGAGCTCTAAGGAACCAAAGGAATGTGGATGAATTCCCTCTGCCAAGGCCTAGGGAACACACCAGGATTTTGAGACCGACTCAGTTAGTTAAGTCCATGAAGAATTACTTCGATGGCACAGGAGACCCATATGATAATGTGGCCGAGTTTAGGCAAGTCTTGAGAGCTAAACAAGTTGAGGACCTATTCACGCAGTATAATGCCTTTGGTCTAACCCTGAGGAACACAGCACTTACGTGGTTTCAACCATTGAATGAGAGACAATTCAGGAGCATAGACCAACTCTTAGAGGCTTTCATCACCGAATTCTCTAAAAGTGGCATAAGGCATAATACTTCCTCATTGATACATAGCTTCAAGCAGACCCCTCAAGAGACCGTGAGACTTGCAGGAAGAAGATTTAGGCAATATCTTGAGCGATGCCCTGTTCCTGAGTTACCAACACCATCCAAACAAGTGGCTTTATTCTTGGATGGATTGCTAAGTACCAAATTGAGGTCCTATGTGTACTTGAAGGACCCTAGGACCATAGAAGAGTGTGTACGCATGTGCATTGACATTGAGGATAACCTAGGGGAAGAGTTAGAGCTCTCCAAAATCTACAAAGATTCAGATAGTGCTTCTAGACTCTCTTCCACGCAATCCACATCTATCGAGGAATTAGCAGAGAAAGTAGCTCAGTAATTAGGTGTCTCTAGGAAACAGATCCCAAGATTTGCCCCTGTGAAAAGAAGCTATACTTGTGGAGGTGACCATACGGCGAACGTATGTCCCATCATGGCTCAACCCCAAGTGAATCCTAGTAGCCATTACTGCACCATAGAACGGAGATACACAAATCACACAGCACAAGACTGTCCATACAATAAGCAAGCGGTTAGACAAACCTACCCTCAGCCCTATCCACAACAGGGAAGATACCAGAACCAGTACCCTCCACAACAATATGGTAGACCGCAGCAATCCTATCAACAACTCTACCAAAACCAACAAAGGCCACAACCTGTGTTAGCTCAACAACCTCCAACCCCCGCTAATGTGATTCCTGTAAAGTATGCAGCTGCAGAAGAAAATTTGAATAGAGCCATAGTCCCAGTCACTCCATTGCTCTCAGAAAGTGACCCAAGTGATCATAGCTTTGATTCTACACATATTGATAGTCCACAGGCTTACTACATGCAGTCGCCTGAACATGGTGTGTCCTACTAGAGTGAAGAGCCAAGTGAACCTAGTTGGGAGCCACAGTACACAAATGTAATGTACACAAACCCTAACTCTAGGTCCTAGCCTAGGCAGGTAAGACCCCCATTCTCTAGAGGACCATGCTACAGATGTCAGGGAGATCACCTCATTCGTGATTGCCCCTTACCTCCACCTACACAACCCCAGTCAATGACAATTCAAGGCTTTTGCCAAGATTGCGGGAAGGAGCATCTCTTACGAGACTGCCCAAAGAATCCCAATAATATGCCAAAAATAACTCCAATTAACGTTATTGGGTTAGTTGTAGACTCAACAGGAAGTGTCACTTCCACTGCACCAATACAAGTGGTCACTAGAGCTCAAGCGTTGAAACAAAACCAAGACTTACGCCAGGAAAAGAATGCGGAGGTTAGCAAGATTGAAAGTCAGAATAAGAAGAGAACAAGAGCTTGGAGAGATAGCCGTGAACGTATGAAAAGGCAATGGGCAAAAAAGATGAGCGAAATTGAGGAAAGCCTACGAGAAACCAAAGCCAAAATCATAGAAATCACATCTCAAACGCACTCTCACACATCACCACCACTACCATCCCCTTCACCCCCCATTCCTCAACCATCTAATCCACCATACATAACCCACCCACCACCCCGAGGAGGGTCAGTTTTAGCAGATCCCACTCCCGAAGACATAGATATGATGCTCAGAGCATATCAGGCCACGATCCTGTTGGAGACCTCTTAATCTCCAAAGGTTTGATCTATACTGACTTAAGAACACTTCTATGTCAGTTATAAACCAAACTTTACACAAACAATGTTCTTCTTTACCAAAACTTCAAGCAACACTTCTCAGAGTGAAGAAGTGTCTACTTCAGAAAGTCTGCTTCAGGAATCCACTTCATTACCTGCATAAAGTTTCAAATTTCTTCAAGCAAATGATGCACAAGTATTCGCAATACCTTTGCGCAAACATGTCAATCATTAGCTCTCAAAACTAATCACCAAAAGTTTAATTTGATCATTAAGATCAAAGACATGTCAGAAAATGTCTCTCAGAAGTTGCGCCTTCGACATAGTCAACTTCTTAAGTTGATTTCTCCCAATCTAAAACCCGTTTTGCTAAATGCTTTTAGCCATAGCTTCCTTATCTTCTAACTTAAATTTTAAGTGCTCACTCATCAAAAACTTTACAGTATACACTCAGATCTGATCAAAATACTGAGACGGAAAAGTGCGCTACTCTCAGGCTTCAGTTCCCAAAGTTCACATATGAATGTTCCTATTGATCATTCTCACAGTAGGAGAGAAATTAGATTCTGAAACTCTAGACATAGCTTCATTAGCTTCTCAATTAGATGTGTACAAAAGGATTTCTGATCCACGTGATCAGACAGAGAGCACTCAGAGAAAAACTCGTCGCTACTTTCTGGGAAAAAACTCTCTACACTTCTTTCTGAAGTTTGTCATCTACAAATGACTCTCTTACATATTTCTTGTCCTCATTAACGTATATATACATGACTTTTGACTCATCCCGCGTCTATGACATTGCTACTAATCATCCTAAAGACTTAGCTATACTCAGCTTACAAGATTTTTCACTTATATGTACATATGTGTACAAGACATCATCCTAAAATCTTCTTCACTTTCATAAGAATCTTCCTTCACTTCATTCTGACCATAAGTCTTCTTCAAGATCTCTATAATCACCAATTTGTGATTGGCTTGTTCCAACAGATCCAGAAAGGACCAAATGTAACGGATCATGAAAGATGTTACCCTAGAGCTGACCTAGAGCTTGAACGAACTAAGTTGTGTGCCAAGATGGTGGAATTGGCTCAAGCCATGTTTGAGACCAGTCGCCTTTTCACTTGCTCTTGCTCCACTAGAACACCATTACATTTTGATGGTCTGTTAGACAGATTGGAGATGTTAATTGCAAAGTCTGGAAAAGGAGCCAACTCCCCGGCTAAGGAGAAGGCAAGTAATAGACTAAGCATTCCTCCCAAGGAAACTTATGTGCCTAACTCCATTGAACCAGACACCTCTTCTTCTATGAATCGATACACACCAGAATTCTTGCGAGAGATTCAAGAAGAGAAATGGGCTAAAGAGAGTGAAGTTCCTCCTCCCATTGAACTTATGGATGACACACACGATCAATTCCCACAAGACCTTCCTTCCATTTATGGAGTGCAGGAGAGTGCCCAATCTCAAAAGAGATTAGACTTCGAGTCTAATTCTTTACAGGAACTACCCCATTTCACAGGCCCATGGGAAGCAAAGTCCACTTATATGAGAGCACCCACAGTCATGGTAAGAAACGAAGATTCAGTCATACCTAGGAACACGAAGGTAGTGAAGAACACTAAGGTTCAGTGCAATCTCACTTTAGAAGAACTACTCAAGGTTAGGCCAGAGCTATGGAAACATGTAGTCAAACAAGTACCAGAGATAGCAAAACCTCGTTCCCAGGTAGGATCCCAGAGAACAGTGCCAGAAATACCCTTGGACAAGATAGGAGACATGAGTGAGGGCGAAGAGGGAAACACATATCTTCCTATCACCCATCAAGGATACACCACCAAGGCCATTCTAGACTCAAGTGCAGGAGTTGCAATTGCCACCACTTCCCTATGGAAGCATTGGGGCAAGCCAGCACTCAGGCCCACGAGGATGAAATTGCAGATGGCTGACAGTCACATAGAGAGACCCTTAGGGCTGCTAGAAGGAATAACTCTCACTACATGTGGTGTTGAGTTTGAGCACACCTTCGCCATATGTGACTTTAGCAAAAATCATGCCTATGAGATGATTTTGGGAAGACCATTTATGCGACAGTTGCAAGTGGTATAGGATTGGGGAACCAATTCCTTGTACCTGCAACACTTAGGTGTTACGACCTGTTGAGCCCATAAAAGTCATGTTGGTCAAAGTAACTACAGTCAAAGTCAAAAGGTCAAAGTCAACTAGTCAAAGTCAATTGGTCAAAGTCAACAAGGTCAAGGTCAAAGTCAACAGGTGCAAAGTCAAAGTGCTAAAATGAAGGTGTCAAAGTGCACAGGTAGTGCACAATTAATTGTCCACAAAGGGTAAATTGGAGAAAGTGAGTTGTAGGTTGCAGAGGTATTTTCTCTAATTTCCCTAAGGTTCAAAGTGTGTTTTAAAGTGTTTTGGAAGGTTCAGGTGAACCCCCCCTTAGGTGCAAAAGTGAAGACTTAAAAGGAAATGTGAAGGTATGTGAAGCGGCAACGTACGCACAGGTGAAAGTATGCCCCCCCCCATTAAAATTTTGGGTTTTAGTCTAAAGTCACTACAGGACAAAACAGTGAGTCGTTGGCTACCACTTGTGAAGACAATCTTGGGACACCAAAGTGAGCACCAAGATACAATTGCAGTTAGGAGCGTATGTGATCGACACACTCAAATCAAGGCAAGGTCTATTCTTGGACCAATCTTAGAGTAAGCAAGAGAAGCATAGTCTAAGGGAAGCAAGAGAGAGAAGTGCAAGAGTCACCAGAGTGCGACGCAGAGAAGTGGAAGTGCAAGGTGCATGGAGTGTGACTAAGGATTTGTGCAGAGAGTGCTAAGCTATACTTCCCCAAGGATCTCAAGGTCTCATTGCAGTGTGCGCGTGTCGACAGAAGGTATTCACTCCTCCCCCTTTGTGGAAGCTTGGTGCAAGGTGTGCACAAGGATAAGCTTGAAGCAGGTGGAGGTCTGGTGCAGAGGAGGCCGGTGGCAAGAAGACTT
Source organism: Ceratopteris richardii (assembly GCA_020310875.1). Classification (NCBI taxonomy): domain Eukaryota; kingdom Viridiplantae; phylum Streptophyta; class Polypodiopsida; order Polypodiales; family Pteridaceae; genus Ceratopteris; species Ceratopteris richardii. The sequence continues at coordinate 128,108,209 of CM035416.1, read as the reverse complement.
TGGGATATTGGGTATTTTGTAATTGAGCACTCTGTGTGATTGTGCACAGAAGTATTGGCTTGTATTTTGCTTCAAACATTGTAATTGTCTTACTGTAATCAATCGGCAGAAGCTTCCAAGGTGTATTTCCTCTTCTAGTCTTTTCATTTTCTCCTACAAACCCTCAAACTCCTTCTTGTCTAAGAATCCCCCAACAAAATTTGGCACGCCCGGTGGGACCTCCAAGGAGATTTGAGCTTAGAAGAAACCAAGTGCAAAGCATAGAAGAGATCAAGTGTCGACAGAACCACAGTGCTACTTCATCAAACTAAAGGTAAATATTCTTATCAAGTGTCTCATATTCAGTGGGCTATGAGCTGCTCATGACCGCAAGCCGGTCCCAAACATTGAGGGTCACCTGCAAGCAAACAAGAAGGAAGGTTGTTAGAAGGTCCTCCAATCCACTATCTTCAACATCATCAGTCAAGAGCATGGCGGGTCAGGTAGACTTGGAAACTTTACTCTCTAGATTAAATATAAAGTTTCATTCTTTCAAAGGCCTAGCTCAGGAGGATCCGGATGAACACATTAGAAGGTTTTTGGCACTATGTAAGACTAGAGGCCTAATGGGTAGGGAGGATGCCTTTTTTATTCTCTTCCCTGCCACATTAGAGGGATTAGTTGATAAGTGGTTCAACCAGTTTGCTGAAAACCATTTTACCACCTGGGATGTGATGAAAGATGCATTTAAAAATCAGTTCCAGCATGGCAACACTGCGGAGATTATCATAGAAGAGCTGGAAAATTTAAGATTGGGTCTAGGAGAAAAGTTCCCAGAGTTTGTGACTCGAGCCAAAGCACTAATGGCTAAATTGCCAGATCCACCACACGATTTTTTTGTTAAGAAATGGTTGGCTAAGCCCCTACCAGTGGCCACCCAATGCAAAATAAAGGAATTAGTGTTACCTACAGCCTCCATAGAGGAGTTCATCAGCACAGCCACACGCTTGGAGCAGATAAGGTACCAGTATGGGGCAACTTCTTCCCAACCAACATATGGTACAGAAATGGAGGATCCAGTGATACAGCTAAGGAAAGAGCTGGAGGGCTTAAAAAGAAATAAGCCCTACAAAGAGGAGGAGAATGATGTTGCTCAGTTGAGAAGGGAGATTGAAGCACTAAAGCTCCAAAAGGAGGAGGAGGCCTAGGCAGAGGAATTGGCTCAGCTGCGACAGGAGTTGCAGGAGCTCAAAGGAGGTGGCATCAAGAGTGGACTTTGGTGTTCCATGTGTAGCAAGCAAGGTCACATAGTAAGTGAATGTCCTCTATTAAGTGTGACTTGTCAATTATGCAAGAAAGTTGGCCATGAGGCCCATGAATGCCAATCAAGAGGAATGCCTGCAACGACATACTGGACACAAGGAGGACCCCCAACACCAGCAAATGTGATGGCTGCTGCACCAAATCAAGGTAACAACTATAATCCTAGACAGAGGAATAACTTTGGAAATGGGCCTAGGAGGCCAATCATCTGTTTCAGATGTGGAGAATGCGGGCACTATCAAAGTAGGTGCACCCTACCAGAAAATGCCCCTCCTTGCAGGAGCTGCCCTGATGCAAGAGGCCATTATACAAATTGTTGTCCTAAGAATCAAGCCTCTTCATCCGGGCCTCATATTCAAATGATTTCGGTGCACAAAGAAGAAGCGTGTGATCGGGTCAATGAGCCATCACCATCTACCAGGGTGGTGCAATTATGAAGAAATAGAATCTTTGACTGTGCAGACAAGAAGCAAGGGGAAGGCTCAAGCAGACATAGGACAAGGGTCAAAGATTAAGGAATGGAATCAAAACAGAGAACCATCTGAAGATAAAGTCACCACAGGTGCAGATACAAGTCAAAAAGGAGATCTCATATGCACCAGTGATGCCATTGGGCATGCCTTCAACAGGGCTCATGAGGAGTTTGATAAGTCAACTGGAGCCCATGCTCTCAAGGAATCAGAGGCTTCAAAACTACTCAAGTCCATGAAAAAGGAGGTTAGTATTTTTTATTTAATAACGATGGATGGGAAATTCAGGTCAGAGTTATTGCAGATAATTGATGAAGCTTCCACTACAAGTTTGGTGGCAAAGACTGCTATTTTACATAAAGGAAAAATTGTAGGGGAAGCACCCCTTACAGATTATAGAAGTCCTCGGCTGACAGTATCTATCAAGGGTCATGAATTTCAAAGAGTTATTGTGGATGGTGGTTCTGGCATTAACTTGATGCCTGAACATACAATGGAAAAGATTGGACTCCACCCTTCAAGGCCTGCAAATTTCACTGTTACTTTGGCAGATCAGAGCAAAGTAAGGCTCTTGGGAGTGATCCCAAAAGTTCCACTTGAAGTAAAAGGTAATCTATTCATTTTGGATTTTGTGGTTTTAAGATTGCCCCAGGTTGAAGGAGGATTTCCCCTCTTAATTGGACGACCATGGCTGAGGCATGCAAGTGTCATTCATGATTGGGGCAAGGACACTATGTGGGTACAAAAGAAAGGGCAAGAGCTGACACAGATTCATTTAGAAGAGGGCCCAGATAATCAAGGAAACACTAGCATGATGCAAACAGTTGGCATATGCATGGAAACAGAATCGGAGGATCAACCCCAAATAGATTTCGAGGAAGAAGAGGATATTCTAAATTGGCTCCAAGCAAGCAACTCTTCCTCTTGTTTTGGAATTTTTCTTAATAATTCTCGCACGACTGAAGGTTATGATGAAGATAAGGAAAAAGTCCAGGTTGATGGATTGGGAGAGCCCATCACAGACCACAAAAGGGGCAAGAAGACACCCCTCAAATACAACTTGGAGGAGGATATGACAACCACAGATAAAGAGGTTACTAAAGCTAAAGGCAAGGTAAAAAGTTCTAGTGAAGAATGTTCTTTCCCAATTCAAGAAATTCCTGCAGGATGGATGCAGGACAAGGAGGAACACATTGAAGTCCAAAATACACCTGCTTATGAAGCAATGCACGAAAAGCTAGTAGAAGAAGACAAGGTAGAAGGTGAGCACGAAGATAATATGGTAGAGAGAAATCCTGTCCAAGAAATACAATTAGGCACTCAAGACAATAATTGGCTAGTTTTGGTGGCCACTTGGTTGTGGAGCCACCCAGGGCTCCTTGAAAAGGTAAAGTCATTCTTGACGCATTATACAGATGTTTTTGCCTGGCATTATAAAGACTTAGAAGGAGTGCCTGCAACTTATGGAGAGCACAGAATCCCTCTGGTTGATGGAGCCAAACCCATAAGAGGGAAGAGTTATAGAATGAATCCAAAATATGCTGAAGCTGTCTATGTGGAAATACAGAAGATGGAGGATGCAGGAATCATCATTCCTGTAGAACACTCAGAGTGGCTCTCACCTACGGTTATAGTACCAAAGAAGAATACTAATAAAATCAGAATTTGTGTTGACTTTAGAGCACTCAACAAGGTGACCATTCCAGATGGGTTCCCAATGCCTTTTGCAAAGCAGGTCATTGAAGAAGTGGCTGGGCATGCATTATATAGCTTTATGGATGGATTTAGTGGCTATAATCAAATATCAATACACCCAGAGGATCGTGAAAAGACTGCTTTTATCACACCTTGGGGAACATATGTGTATGTAAAAATGCCATTTGGGCTCAGAAATGCTCCAGCCACCTTTAACAGAACGGTCAATCTCATTTTTGGCCCCCTATTGTTGGAATCACTTAGAATCTTCATGGATGACTTCTCTTCGTTTTCAGGTTCTCACAAAGAAACTCCTCTAGATTGTTTGGACCATCACTTGAGGCAGCTGCAGAATGTTTTCAAAAGATGCAGGGAGACTAAGCTAAAGCTCAATCCAAACAAATGTCATTTCCTTGTGACAGAAGGAACTCTCTTAGGACATGTGGTGTCGGCTAAAGGTATGGCCCCAGATCGTGACAAAATCATTTCTATATTAAAGTTGCCTAAACCTAAATCCCCTAAAGAGATTCAGAGTTTCTTGGGGCATACTGGATACCATAGAAGATTTATAAAAATGTATGCAGAGATAGCCAGACCACTGGCTAGACTTACAGGTAAGGAAGTACCTTTTAAATGGGAAGAAGAGGAGGAAAAAGCATATCAAACATTACGGTCAAGGTTAGTGTCTGCTCCTATTTTGATCACACCTGACTGGTCAGAAATCTTTCATATACATGTAGATGACAGTGCCTATGCAGTGGGGGCAGTTTTGACCCAACCCAATGAAGAATTTAAAGTGGACAGACCAATTCAATATGCCAGTAGAATGTTGACCAAGGCTGAAAGGAATTACAGTACTACAGAAAGGGAAGCCCTAGCAATGGTCTTTGCTGTCCAAAAATTCCATCATTACTTACTGGGAGTAAAATTTATTATTATAACAGATCACCAACCACTAAAATACTTACTCAACAAACCACAAGCCACTGGTAGAATATGGAGGTTGTTGGCACACAGGTCATATGAAGAGCATACAGGTACAATAGAGCAGTCATGCACAATACGACAACAAGGCCTAATCATTTTTTCCATGGATCATTCACAACTCAAGTGATTTTAATCACTACACAAGCATTGTAAATTCCGTTTTTGGTAGAATAGACTCCATTTTGTTCAAGCCGAGGAGTCCTCGAGCTTGAGGAGTATTAGAATTAGCTACATACCAATTTTCATAATTTTTAGATTCCATTTGAGCCCTCAAATAGGCTCTAGAACCTAATTTTTAACTAGGCCGGACACTAGGTCTGGACAAGGCCAAAGCTAGTGAGAAAACTATAAAAAGAGCTAGAGAGCTCATTTTTTGGGTTAGATTGTTTGTGAATTGAGCTTATGTAAGAGACTTATTGACTAATGCAAAGAACTCCATTGTTCCTCTCCTTGTTCTTGCCTTATGTGTGCGTGTGTGTGTATGTGTGTGCATGCTTGTGTGCTTCTCACTCACACACTTGTGCCTTCACTTGCTCATAGTCTTCATACTAGTCCTCACGTCTCCACGGATTGACAATTATGAGGTGAATCTTCTCACGTTGGTACTCACCATTGTGCTAGAGTGACACCAAATTTGGCGCCATTGCCGGGGAGAGAGCTTTGAGGACGAGCGTGTGATGGTAAGACGTCGAGTTGAGACATTGGAGTTATAGGTAATATCCTTTCTTTCCTTGTTTTTCTTCATTTTTTCTTATTTTTGCATCACCATCATCACCATCATCATCCCCACCATCTCCCACCTCCACCTCCATCTCCACAAAAATTTCCGTTTTTTGGTCATATTCCACTCCCCACCTCATTTCCCTCATTTCATTGTGAGAGAGAGCGGAAGAGAGCATGCAGGCGATCCGCTTTTGTGTGTTTTTTGAGCTTTTGTTGCAGGAGCTAGCTGTACCACCTTCTCCAGCAGTGTGCACAGGTAAGACAGACTCTACACAGGTCCCGGGACGACGACTTCTGTCTGTCGCGACAGACAGAAAAACTTGATATTTTGTGAATGCGTGTTTGGCACGGTAACCTACACCATTAGAGCACTCCAAATCACTAGAAGTTTCTCAAAAATTTGCGTTTTCAATCTATTGCGACAGACACCGTCTATCGCGACAGACAGAGACCCACAATAGAGACCGTCTATCGCAACAGACATCCGTCTATCGCGACAGATCAAATTCCACGACAGACCCAGTCTATCGCGACAGACACTGTCTATCGCGACAGACCAAAACCACGACAGACGATAGACCCCGTCTATCGCGACAGACAGAGACCCACGATAGAGACCGTCTATCGTGACAGACACCCGTCTATCGCGATAGACCAAATTCCACGACAGACCCAGTCTATCGCGACAGACACCGTCTATCGCGACAGACCAAAACCACGACAGACGATAGACCCCGTCTATCGCGACAGACCAAATTCCACGACAGACCTAGTCTATTGCGACAAACAGAGACCCACGATAGAGACCGTCTATCGCGACAGACCAAATTCCACGACATACCCAGTCTATTGCGACAGACACCGTCTATCGCGACAGACCAAAACCACGACAGATGATAAACACCGTCTATCGCGATAGACCACTCTATCGCGACAGACATCGTCTATCGCGACAGACACCGTCTATCGCGACAGACCACTCTATCGCGACAGACACCGTCTATCGCGATAGACACCATCTATCGCGATAAACATACATTCTCGGCAAAAAATTAAGGGGTAATTTTTTTGGAAATTTAGGCTAAATTTTGGGCATATTTGCATACTCAAATACTCATACACTTACAAAGGCCTTAGAAGAAATGCATTAAAACTCCTGAAAGGTTCTGTTTGTCTGTTTAACCCCCTAAACCCTGAACGGTCATAACTTTTTCATACGAAATCCATTTTTTGAGCTCTAGGGATTTTCAGATATGATATTTTGAAGTTGACACACTGAGGGGTAGGTACACCAAGGGGGCTCTAGAGGAAATTTTTTAGCAATACAAAAGGGGGAACAAGGGTCATTAAAAAGTGTCTAAAATAAATTGTCTATCTATTGAAGGATCAAATTGAAGCTAAACTTGGGGTTCTTACAGGATCATCGAGAGCTTTTGGAGAAAGCAAAGTAAGTGCCAGGGCGACCAAGCTTGGGAACGTACTTCCTGGGTAGACAAGCATCACCAGGAGGAGCGACTTGAGGTTGGAACATCTCTTAACCCCCTCAGTCCATTCTTAGCATAGGCTAAGTGCGAGTAGTTGTCCTGATTGACTAGGGGTACGATAGGAACACTCAAGTTTGAAGAGCCTTTAATTTTGCAGTCCAGGGACAACTTAAAGGAAAAGAAATTAAACTAAGTGGGCGAGGAACATCAAATACAACACACTTAAGTGCTCCGGACGACGCTTAATTACAAACAAGAAAACACATCCAAAGGAACTCAAAAGGAACAAGTGATTGGTACCAAAGAATCAGCAACGTACAAAGAGCATATGAACCTGAGATCGGGTAGACACCTAGGGAGAGACCGTCAAAGCGTTAGATCATCCGAGGCTAGCGTCAACCATACAGCCAGATCTTGGGCCCAACAATTGAGTGATTAGCCCCACGCTCTAGACTCAGAAACCAGTGACTCTGACATGTCGTATAGCATGGAAAGACCTGTAGGTGGCTTAGGAATGGCATACCTAGAAAGACATGAAGGTCCCTACAAGACTCAATTGGAATACATCCAAACCAATCGCCTAGGTGCACGCATCTATGAGGATGGTCTGCGAAGATATGTTGTCCTAATTAAAAATCTGAACCAGCCCATTGGACTAGAACACTCTGTAGTCAAGTTTGAAAATGGTTCATACATAGATAAAGAAGGAACAATGTATGTGGTCACCAGCCAACCTGAAAGGACAGATGAGTTTGGCAACATAATCTCTAAACCTGAATTAGGTGACATAGAGCAAGGGAACTTAGGAAAGGAGCCGAAAACCCCTCGAGGCAAATCGGTCCTAACAAGGATAATCACTCCTGAGTTAGTTCCCCAGGATAATAGGAGCATAGACTTGCTCTGGAACCAAGAAACGGATGAGGCTTTTTGGAGGTACAAGCTTGAAAAGTCTAATGAAGTGGGAGCTCTTGCCATCTATGAGTTCAAAGATCCTGATAGCCCAGGCAAGGTGACCTACTTAGATGATGCTTCTGAGAGAATCTTTGTGGTCTCTGAGCATGTAAGACACGCATACACTTGGAAGGGAGAATTTTTTTTTCCCCAACCTCGATCCAATGTGTCTTATGGTCACCAAGGAGCTGGAACATCTCAAGCTCATGGGACTCAAAGAGAAAGGAGTAGAGAGAGACCTGAGGTAAGCTTTGCCAATTCTTGGGGAAGGGAAAGAACGAGAACGGAAACAAATAGAGTGGAACCTGAGGGACACGGAGAGCTCACGCGCTTAAGCAAAACCAAGACTTAGGCCAGGAGAAGACTGCGGAGGTTAGCGAGACTGAGAGTCAGAATAAGAAGAGGACAAGAGCTTGGAGAGATAGCCGTGAACGTATGAAAAGGCAATGGGCAAGAAAGATGAGCGAACTTGAGGAAAGTCTACTAGAAACTAAAGCCAATATCATAGAAATCACATCTCAAACGCACTCTCACACATCCCCGCCACTACCATCCCCTTCACCCTTTATTCCTCCACCCACCAATCCACCACACGTAACCCAACCACCACCCCGAGTAGGATCACTCTTAGTCGATCCCACTCCTGAAGATCTAGACATGATGCTTAAAGCATATCAGGCCAGAATCCAAGAAGGGCCCTATGTAACAGATCATGAGAAATGTTACCCTAGAGCTGACCTAGAGCTTGAACGAACTAAGTTGTGTGCCAAGATGGTGGAATTGGCTCAAGCCATGTTTGAGACCAGTCGCCTTTTCACTTGCTCTAGCTCCACTAGAACACCATTGCATTTTGATGGTCTATTAGACAGATTGGAGATGTTAATTGCAAAGTCTGGAAAAGGAGCCAACTCCCAGACTAAGGAGAAGGCAAGTGATAGAATAAGAATTCCTCCCCAGGAAGCCTATGTGCCTAACTCTACGGAGCCAGACACATCATCTTCTATGAATCGGTTCACACCCGAATTCCTACGAGAGATTCAAGAAGACAAATGGGCTAGAGAAAGTGAAGTCCCTCCTCCTATTGAACTTGTGGATGATGCACAACGACCAATTCCCACAAGACATCCCATCCATTTATGAGGAGCGGGAGAGCACCCAATCTCAGGAAAGATTAGACTTTGAGTCTAACTCTCTACAAGAATTACCCCACTTCACAGGCCCATGGGAAGCTAAGTCCACCTGTATGAGATGTTGGGCGATTTGAATTCGGATGTTGTTGGCGAAAAACTTCGGCTCTAACGCCTACTGTTGCGGAAATACTTTCGCCCTGAAGGTGGATTTTGCGACAAGGCGTGAACTCTGTCAGGCCTGCGGAAAATGCCGCGCCACCGTAGTAGAATGCTAAACTAGAGTGATTCAGAACACCTCTGTAATCAACAGTAGCTCAGCCTAATTAACGTCGCTTTAACTGCGTTATTCTGCGACACAAGTTCCACCGGAACTTCACCAGACTGTTACTGGACTGACACCGTAGTTGTGCCGGAACTTCACCGAAATAGACTTAGTTCTGTTCGTAATTGCTTCAGATGAACTTATGTGAAGTAAGGAAGTAGTGTGTGAGCTTCCTTCACCGAATGAACTTCCTTCTGGAAACTTCACAGTTCTGAACTGCTACTTTCCGGTTAACTTTTGTACTGTGTGTACATCTTCATTCCACCGGAAACTGTGATCAGCTTAAAGTAGAGACGTCTAGCTACAAGATGAGCTATCTCTCATGCAAAGCTTCAATCTCTGCTACGAGTTATACTTCGTTGATTTACCGAAAAACTTGTTTTCTGAGAAACTGTAACTGACAGAAAAATTACTGAAATATGTTTACTGAGTAAACTGTTATACGCCGAAACGTGCGTTTTCAGAGAAGGTACTGAAGCACGTTTAGTAACGAGTCGTGACAGCAAACGATAAATTAAGTTTCCTACCGTAACACGAAATAACTTCAGATTCTTCACAAGTAAAGATTGCGCGCAGACATCCACATGAACATGTGTTTTCGATTAGAGAAGATGTGTACAAGTAAGCTTGGCCTCTTCTTGCTCAAGTTACAGAAACTCTCCTACAGTGAGTAGTTTCTTATTACCATCTCTCTTCAGATGAAAAGACCCGACACTTCAGGCTTGTGTTATTCATCTGTACATACGCAATCTATGGCGTCTTCTGAGAACTTCTAACTTTCTCTTCACTCATACGCGATCTATGGCGTCTTCTCTCAGTCTCTCGTTCTCCTCTGTGTATCACTGTGTCTCTCGCATACACGCACACACTCCTGCGCATTCTGTTCTTCAAATCTTGCTGTATATATATACAATTTCTTTGGCGCTCATTTGCTCTGTCATTCTTCAATTCGCGTTATGCGCGCCTTACGCGCCCGCCGCGGTTAATTGCTCTGTTGTGCGGACACCGCGCACTAACTTCGCATACTGTACACCTGTGCGCCGATTTTCTGAAGATTCCGTTTCTGTCTTGTTTGTTGTGTCAAATTCGTGAGTGTTTCCTTAACAGCTCCCCCTCAATCACTAATTTGACCTCTTCCGGTCTTCCATATATCTTTCTTTCTTTTATACCTGCCATCTCTTTGAATCTGTTTGTCTTTGTTCCATCCAAGCTCTTTGTCAGAATATCTGCAATCTGATCTTTCGTAGGAGTGTAGACTATTTCTATCTCTTTCTCCATTACTTTTTCTCTTAGGAAATGGTACTGAATCTCTATGTGTTTTGTTCTTGCATGAAACACAGGATTCGCTGCAAGATACAGCGAGCTCATATTATCTCCATGTATGATCGGTATACTTTGATCTATACCCATGCTTTTAAGTAAAGTCTGCATCCATATTACTTCTTTTGCTGCTTCTACCAGTCCTTTGTATTCTGCTTCTGTTGACGATAAAGCTACTGTGTGTTGTTTCTTCGAACACCAGCTTACCAGCTTATCTCTTAGGTATATCATATACCCATGCGTTGATCTTCGGTCATCTTGACTTCCTGCCCAATCTGAGTCACTATATGCTCTGAGCTTTATATCTGACGTAAAAGGATAATATAATCCTTCCTTTATAGTTCTTTTGATATATCTGAGAACTCTTTGTCCTGCAACCCAATGTTGATCTGTCGGACAATGCATAAACTGTGAGAGAACTCCCACCGGAAAACTAAGATCCGGTCTTGTTAGCGTAGCATATATTAGGCTTCCTACTAACGATTGGTACTTCTTCATATCCTTGAATTCTGTTCCACTATATTTGCTGAGTTTATGATTTACTTCAAGCGGTGTTGAAGCTTCTCTGCAATTCTCCATTTTGAACTTCTTCAGTAAGTTCAGGAGATACCTTTCTTGTGTGACATATACACCATGATCTGTATATGTGATTTCCATTCCTAGAAAGTATGATAACTTTCCTAGGTCACTGATTTTGAATTCCTTTTCTAGCAGTTTCTTTACCTCTGTGATTCCTGCATCTGAGGTTCCTGTAATTATTATGTCATCTACATAGATACAAATGTAGATCATTCCTTCTTCTGTTCTTTTGATGAGTAGACTTGCATCTGCCTTCGAACTTTGGTATCCAAGTTCGTTTAGATACTTCACGAGTCTGTAGTTCCAAGCTCTTGGAGCTTGCTTCAGTCCATAGAGTGCTTTTCTTAACCTGCAAACAAAGTTTGGGTATCTGGAACTTATGAACCCTTCCGGTTGTTCCATATATACTTCATCTGATATATATCCATTCAGGAATGCATTCTTTATATCTAGCTGACTTAGCTTCCATCCTTTTGATGCTGCTATAGCAATCACTGTTCTTATGGTTGACATCTTTGCCACCGGACTGAATGTCTCGTCATAATCTATGCCATGCGTCTGAGCATAGCCCTTGATAACCAATCTCGCTTTATGTCTGGCTATCCTTCCATCTGCAAGCTTCTTTATTTTGAACACCCATTTATTTCCAATTACTTTCTTACCGTTCGGTTTAGGAACAAGCTCCCATGTCTTGTTTTCTTCCAGTGCGGTGAATTCTTCTTCCATTGCTTCTTGCCATTGCTTCTTGCCTTTGGCTTCGTCATAGCTCTGAGGTTCCTCCTCTTCTTTAACCATATATGCATAATCTTGTTGAGTCATATATGATGTATCATACGAGTATCTTTCCGGTTGTCTTCTTACTCTGTTTGACCTTCTTGGTTCATATTCTTCGTGTGTGTCTGAGTACCCGTCTTCATCTTCGTTCCTTATACCTGTTCCGGTCCTGGACGTACTTGCCTCGTCTTCTTTGTTTACCTGAACAATTGATTTTCCTTTCTCTCTTCTTTTTATTTCTTCTTCAAATTCTTCAGCTGTATGACTCTGATCTGCATACCAGCTTTTCTGTTCATCAAATGTTACATCCCTGGAAACAGTAAAATGTTTGGTTAGAGGGCTCCATAGCCTGTAACCCATCTGTTTCTCATCATATCCGACGAATACATATTTCTCTGCTTTTGGTTCAAGCTTATGTCTGAGTTGAGACGGTACATAAGCATACGCTACTGATCCAAACACTTTGCAGTGATCGAGTGTTGGCTTCTTTCCCCACCAGGCTTCATAAGGGGTCATTCCTTCTAACGCTGTACATGGTAACCTGTTTACCAAGTATGTAGCTGTATTTACAGCTTCAGCCCAAAGATAATCCGGGCAATTCTTTTCTTTTAGCATAGCCCGTGCAAACTCTACTAGAGTTCGGTTTCTCCTTTCTGCTACACCATTCTGTTGTGGTGTATACCTGCAGGTTATTTCTCTCTTAATACCTGCATTCCAAAGATAGTCATTGAATTCTCGGGAGAAGTATTCTCCCCCTCCATCAGACCTTAGTCTTTTGAGTTTCCGTCCGGTGAGTCTTTCGGCATATGCATGAAAGTGCCTGAAAGCTCCGAACACCTCTGACTTTTCCTTCAAAACATAAAGAGTTATCCACCTTGTTGCATCATCAATGAATAAAACATAGTACCTTGATCCGCTGATTGATCCTTCTTTCGTTGGTCCCCATACATCTGTATGTATGAGTTCTAGCACGCCATCATGTTTGAATCCTTTCTTCTGGAAAGGTAACCTGTGGGCTTTTCCCATTTGACAGGCTTCGCATTTGTGAATCATATGTTGGTTCTGTACGTTCGGTAATCCCAGTACAGACTGGTTCGCTATCATAGCTTTAATTCCTTTTTCGTGAAAGTGACCTAATCTCTTGTGCCAGAGATCAAGTTCTGTAATTACCTTTTCATCATGCGTGAGCAGCGCTTGGCCAATGTTCCCTTGTACTCTTAAGGTAAAGAGTCTGCCTTCTTTCTTACCAGAGACGATCTGATAATATCCGTTCTTGGGATCTTCTACAAATACTCCTTTGTTTGTAAATCTGACCTGAAAACCTTTTTCGACTATCTGTCCCACACTGATCAGATTTTTCGGTATCGTTGGAACATACAAAACATTGGTTAGCAAATCTGCTCCACTCTTGCATTTCACTTTCCCGATTGATTGTACTTTGTGTCTTGTATTGTCACCTGTTTGAACAGTGTGACTCGCACTTCCTTTTTCCAATTCTGACATCAGTTCTATGTTTCCTGACAGATGATTAGAGCATCCAGAATCAATGTAAAATACCTTTAGGTCTTCGTTTTCTGATGTGCTGATTGAGTTCATCATCAATGATGTATGACTTTCATTCTGTGTGTCATTTGCGTAGTTGTTGTAGGTGGTGTTGTAGGATTGGTTCTGTCCCCAACTTCTTGTTCCACCTCTACCATAGCCTCCTCTTTGGCTTTGTCTTCCTCTTTGGAAGTTACTCTGATTTCTTCCGCTACTGCCTCTGCTATTGTTGTTTTGATTTTGATTTGATCCTTGTTGATTGTGCCAACAGTCATGCGCCAGATGATTACTTAGTCCGCAAATCCAGCAAGCTTTCTTGGTGGTATTCTGGCGGCTTCTTCCTCTTGCTCTTCCTCTGCCAGTGCCTTTACCTCTCGCGTAATAGGCCTGAGAACTCGACTCTTCCTCGTCCTTTGACTTACCCTTTTCTTTCTTCTTGTTCTTCATATACATTGCTGAGCTATGTCCTTTGTCTGCGTCTCCTTTCAGGTCTTGCTCATATGTGAGCATCAAACCAAGCAACTGATTTAACTCTGGTACAAAATGATTTAAGGAGAGTTCAGTTGATAGTACGAAAGGTTTCCACCTTTCATCTCCTCTTAACCCTGTGAGCACTTGCGCTATCAATCTATGATCTTCGACTTCTTCATTTATGGATCCAAGACTATCTGCTAGATCCTTCATTTTAGTGACGTAGTCACTGATGCTTTGACTCGGCTTCTTTTTGAACGTTGTGAACTCGGACCATAGGCTGGCCTTCCTAGCTTTCGTAGTATTTTGGAAGTGATCTTCCAATGCGCTCCATATGTCCTCTGCTTTCTCCAGACCTCTAATGTGCGGTAGTAGATGATCTGACACAGTGTTGTAGATGTAGGCTCTTGCCGTTGCATCTTTCTTCTGCCATAGCTTTAGGGCGTCTAGTTCTTCTTTTTCCGGTTGACTGTCATCTTCGAAAGTCGGTTTCTTTTCTTCTCCGGTCACGTACGTCATTAAGTCCTTACTCATAAGTAAGGCTTCCATGCGCATTACCCATGCAGGATAATTATCTCTGTCCAGTTTATCTATTTGGACATGATCTGCCATGATAGAGAATACTCTAGGCTCTGTTACCAACTGTTGGGAGATTAACTAGCTCTGATACCAATTGTTGGGCGATTTGAATTCGGATGTTGTTGGCGAAAAACTTCGGCTCTAACGCCTACTGTTGCGGAAATACTTTCGCCCTGAAGGTGGATTTTGCGACAAGGCGTGAACTCTGTCAGGCCTGCGGAAAATGCCGCGCCACCGTAGTAGAATGCTAAACTAGAGTGATTCAGAACACCTCTGTAATCAACAGTAGCTCAGCCTAATTAACGTCGCTTTAACTGCGTTATTCTGCGACACAAGTTCCACCGGAACTTCACCAGACTGTTACTGGACTGACACTGTAGTTGTGCCGGAACTTCGCCGAAATAGACTTAGTTCTGTTCGTAATTGCTTCAGATGAACTTATGTGAAGTAAGGAAGTAGTGTGTGAGCTTCCTTCACCGAATGAACTTCCTTCTGGAAACTTCACAGTTCTGAACTGCTACTTTCCGGTTAACTTTTGTACTGTGTGTACATCTTCATTCCACCGGAAACTGTGATCAGCTTAAAGTAGAGACGTCTAGCTACAAGATGAGCTATCTCTCATGCAAAGCTTCAATCTCTGCTACGAGTTATACTTCGTTGATTTACCGAAAAACTTGTTTTCTGAGAAACTGTAACTGACAGAAAAATTACTGAAATATGTTTACTGAGTAAACTGTTATACGCCGAAACGTGCGTTTTCAGAGAAGGTACTGAAGCACGTTTAGTAACGAGTCGTGACAGCAAACGATAAATTAAGTTTCCTACCGTAACACGAAATAACTTCAGATTCTTCACAAGTAAAGATTGCGCGCAGACATCCACATGAACATGTGTTTTCGATTAGAGAAGATGTGTACAAGTAAGCTTGGCCTCTTCTTGCTCAAGTTACAGAAACTCTCCTACAGTGAGTAGTTTCTTATTACCATCTCTCTTCAGATGAAAAGACCCGACACTTCAGGCTTGTGTTATTCATCTGTACATACGCAATCTATGGCGTCTTCTGAGAACTTCTAACTTTCTCTTCACTCATACGCGATCTATGGCGTCTTCTCTCAGTCTCTCGTTCTCCTCTGTGTATCACTGTGTCTCTCGCATACACGCACACACTCCTGCGCATTCTGTTCTTCAAATCTTGCTGTATATATATACAATTTCTTTGGCGCTCATTTGCTCTGTCATTCTTCAATTCGCGTTATGCGCGCCTTACGCGCCCGCCGCGGTTAATTGCTCTGTTGTGCGGACACCGCGCACTAACTTCGCATACTGTACACCTGTGCGCCGATTTTCTGAAGATTCCGTTTCTGTCTTGTTTGTTGTGTCAAATTCGTGAGTGTTTCCTTAACATGAGAGCACCCACGGTCATGGTAAGAAACGAAGATTCAGTCATACCTAGGAACACGGAGGTAGTGAAGAACACTAAGGTGCAGTGCAATCTCACTTTAGAAGAACTACTCAAGGTTAGGCGAGAGCTATGGAAACATGTAGCCAAACAAGTACCAGAGATAGCAAAACCTCGTTCCCAGGTAGGATCCCAGAGAACAGTGCCATAAATACCCTTGGACAAGATAGGAGACATCAGTGAGGGTGAAGAGGGAAAAACATATCTTCCTATCACCCATCAAGGATACACCACCAAGGCCATTCTAGACTCAGGTGCAGGAGTTGCAATTGCTACCACTTCACTATGGAAGCGTTGGGGCAAGCCAGCACTCAGGACAACGAGAATGAAATTGCAGATGGTCGATGGTCATATTGAGAGGCCCTTAGGATTGCTAGAAGGAATAACTCTCACTACATGTGGTGTTGAGTTCGAGCATACTTTTGCTATATGTGACTTTAGCAAAAACCAAGCCTACGAGATGATTTTCGGGAGACCATTTATGCCGCAGTTGCAAGTGGTACAGGATTGGGGAACCAATTCCTTGTATTTGCAACACTTAGGTGTTACAACCAAAGTCGATCTCAAGGATTACTCTTATAGAGATGTCCCTCCTATCCAATGGAACCCCATCCATAGAGCCAAAGATGATACGGAATCGGTACATTCCATAGGATCAGGATCCTCATGGATGCATGAAGACACTCACTTATGGATGTGTAAAGTGGCAGTGGAAGAGGAGAAAAGAGAAAAATCCAGAGAGGTAGGTGCGAAGGAAACACATAGATCAGTTCAAGACCCAGCCTATGCACCTGTAGTATTTCTGGACGAAGAATTTGAACCTCACGGCTGGGCAGAAATTCTAGCAACTATGGATGTAGCCATCAATGAAGAGCAATGGACACCCCACTGTGATGAGGATGGCTATGACATTTTTGTCTTCTCCATAGAGCCAATCATGGGAGATGCAATTTTAGAAGAATGCAAACCTAGCCCTGATGCATTTGAAGATGCAAGTGACTCCGACCTTGAGTCAATCATCATGGACCCACCCTTTGCATCAGATGAAGAATATTTCTATGAAGTAGAAGTTTACCCTCAGAGACATGAAGAGCTCACTAATGATGTGAGATTAACCACACGAGTGACCACTAAGAGTGAAGGAAAGAAAAGGACAAAGAGAGAAGCCGCACCAGAGGAGGAAGAATCCCTGTTTGAGGTCCCTGAAAATTTCAAGAAGTATGCAATAGAAGATAGGAGAGTCATGGTAAGAATGCCAAAACGCGATGCACAAGCAGGAGAGGCCTATGATAACAAAGAAACCACCAAGAAGGTAGTAGTAGCCATAGAAGAAGGAGAAGAGAGGTGCACTTACATAGGACATGACCTCACTGAGGAAGAGGAGCATGAGCTGATAGCTTTGCTAAGAGAGTACAGAGATGTATTCGCTTGGAGCTACAAAGATTTGAAAGGTGTAGAGCCTGACATATGCGCCCATACGATTCCCATGACCACAGAGGCCAGACCGTCTAAACAAAAGCCATACACATACAATGACAACTATGCTGCCAAGATCAAAGAAGAGATAGACCGCTTGGTTGAAGCTGGATTTATCTATGAAATTGAGCACACTGAATGGGTGTCCCCCATTGTAGTGGTGCCCAAAAAGAATGGTAAATTACGTGTATGCATTAACTTGAAGAAGGTTAACGCAGCCACTATCAGGGATAGTTATCCGCTTCCTATCAACGAGCATTTATTAGAAAGGGTAGCCGGCAAGGAAGTGTACAGCTTCCTAGATGGGTTCTCTGGCTACAATCAAGTAGCCATTGCTACACAAGATCAGCATAAGATGGCTTTTGCCACAGAGTGGGGCATATTCGCTTTTAGGGTAATGCCATTCGGGCTTACCAATGCACCCGCTACCTTCTAGAGGCTGATGTGCCATGTATTTAAAGAGTTCGTGAGGAAGAACTTAGAAGTCTATGTGGATGATCTGTGTGCTCATTCCAACATTAGACAAACCCATATTCCTGAACTCCGACAAATTTTTGACAAATGTAGAGAATATCAAGTCTGCCTGAACCCAGAAAAGTTTGTTTTCAGGGTCAGGCAAGGCAAGATTTTAGGGCACATAGTGTCAAAGAACGGCATCTCCACTGACGAAGAGAAGGTGAGGGCTATTGCAGAACTACCTAGGCCAAAGAATGTCAAGGAAGTCCAAGCTTTCATGGGGCATTGTGGTTATTACCGACGTTTCATTCACATGTATGCCATCATTGCAAAGCCTCTGTACAGACTTCTGACAAACTTTGAGTGGACTCAGGAATGTGAGAACTCTTTCAATGAGCTCAAACGGCGATTATGCTCAGCACCAATCTTGACTACACCAAATTGGAATAAGCCCTTCCATGTTCGTGTGGATGCATCAAATTATGCTATTGGATGTGTACT
The DNA here is from genome assembly GCA_020310875.1 of Ceratopteris richardii. Classification (NCBI taxonomy): domain Eukaryota; kingdom Viridiplantae; phylum Streptophyta; class Polypodiopsida; order Polypodiales; family Pteridaceae; genus Ceratopteris; species Ceratopteris richardii. The sequence goes on along the minus strand of CM035416.1, from coordinate 128,089,988 downwards.
TGCACAACCTACAGGTGAAGGTAATATGGATCTTCCAATTGCCTATGCTAGTAGACAACTGAATGCAGCTTAACGAAATTATACCACGACTGAGAGAGAAGAACTAGGCATGGTATATGCAGTTAAAAAGTTTAGACATTACTTGCTTGCAAGTAAGTTTAAATTTTTTACTGATCATCAAGCACTGTTGTACTTGGTGAACAAGCCATGCAACACAGGTAGATTGGTGAGATGGTTCCTCTTACTAATGGAATATGACTTTGAGGTAGTGGTGAGAAAAGGCAAGACTCATTTGAGAGCAGATCATCTCTCTAGGCTCACATCGGGAGAAGCCCCACAAGGAGTATCAGATGACCTTCCTGACGCTTACTTGTTTAATTTGGAAGTTGTACCTCAGTGGGCTAAGCCATTAGTGCCAGTATTGACATACGGGCCTAATCACCCAGTCATAAACACTCAAGATAGAGAGGTAGTAAAATCCCAGAAGTACCATATCATGGCAGGAAGTATGTACAAGCAGATAGATCAAGGGATATTGGCTTGCTGTGTGGAAGAGGATGAGTACGCTAAATGGTTGCAGTTGGCAGACGTAGGCGCATTAGAGCAACACTACTCAAAACAACGAACCCTACAGACACTAAGGAGACTCGGAGTGCATTGGCCTACTACGGAAGTTGATGTACATAAGATGTGTAAAGAATGCCCAATCTGCTGCACTAAACCACCTGTGGAACATGCCACTCTTTATCAAGTGTCCATATTGCCAGATTGGAGTGAACCATTAGTAGCCTTCTTGAGGACGAAAACATTCCCTCCAGATATGACCTGACGAGACAAAGAAGTCTAGAACAAGAAGCCCTAGATTACTCACTCATTGGTGATAATCTATACAAGCGTGGTAAAGATGGTTACCTGAGACTATGTGTCCATGAGAGTGAATATCTCAAGATCTTGGAAACTGCTCACCAAGGTGTAGCAGGAGGACACTTTGGACCAGATCGGGTGATCAAGGCAATACTATTTGCGGGCTTTTGGTGGCCGACCCTTCACATGGATGCACATACCTATGTGAAACGGTGTGATGTTTGTCAGAGAACTCAGTATCCTATACGTAAGGATGAGATGCCACTGAAACCTATGATGGGTGGACGTGCATTTTCTAAGTGGGTAATAGACTTTGTTGGTCCTATTAATCCCCCAGCTAAGGGTTCACATGCTAAATATATCATTGTGGCCACGGATTATCTAACCAAGTGGGTAGAAGTGAAAGCCACATCGACGAATGATGCCCAAACGACCGCTAAATTCTTATTTGAGAATGTGTTCACTCGATACGGGCTACCCATAGAGCTAGTAAGTGATAGAGGGACTCACTTCTTGAATGAAGTCATTGAAAATCTTCTTCAAGAGTTCTTGGTGATACACAAAAAGTCTGCCCCCTATCACCCACAAGCTAATGGACAAGCCGAAAGCACAAATAAGATTCTATGCAATGTGCTAACCAAATTAGTGAATAACAAACGCTCTGACTGGGACAAACAGCTACACCATGCTGTTTGGGCATACAGAGTTGCTTATAAAACGGTACTCCAAGCCACGCCCTTTCAGATGGTTTCGGCCAGAATGCAGTGCTACCATTGGATTTTTTTATACCAACCTTGAAAGTAGCTGAAGAGCATGATTGGACAGGCCATGAGTTGTCCTCTAGAATCTTCGATCTTGAACGATTAGGTGAAACTCGATTGAGGGCTGCAGCAGGAATTTATGTAGCCAAGAAGAGGCAAAAGGCATATTTCGATGCACACATGAAGGATAAGGGCTTGAAAACAGGAGACCTAGTCCTAGTCTACACCTTGAAGCAACATGCACGAAAGTTAGAAAAGAGAGGTTATGGGCCAATGATTATCAATAGGATCTCCACAAGTGGAGCAGTTCAACTAGCCACTCTAGAGGGTGATATTCTACCAAGTTACATAAGTGGATGCAGAGTCAAGTTATATCAAGAACCCCTGACTGAAGAGATGCTAAATCGACTCAACACTGCCAAGAAACGTAAAGAAGAAGATAAACGAATTCGAGAAGAAGCACAGGCAGAAGCTTTAGAACGCATCCTACAAATGAAATTGAGGAGACAAGGTAGAGACCAGCCTATGCCAGACACTCAAGAATCTCTAGGCTATCCCATGGCCATGTGCGAGGCTTCAGGTGGACATTCCCATAGAATAATCGACCGACGGCCTTTTGTAACCCTAGAAGTAGGACAAGGAGAGAGTGCAAGGACAGTGAGAGCTTTAATTGACTCAGGGGCAGCCACTACTGCAGATCGACTGTCTTATTGCCAAGAGCTGCAATTACAAATCAATCCTATAGAGGCATATCTCATAGGATTGGGAGGTGTGGAAACCCCTTGCATTGGTGAGGTGGAACTTCCCCTCTACATTCAAGAGGTGCTAATGGCAGTCAAAGTGCTAGTGTGTGATGATGAGGATCTTACCGAACCTCTTCTCCTAGGCCAAGACTGGATCTATGATCATGCAGTCAGCCTCAACCTAAGAAGTGGATTTCTTCAGGCATGGGTAGGCCAAAACCACATCACGATTGAATTAGAAAATCAAGCACATAGGCCGCTAGAAGAGGCACCGAATCCTGGTCCTTCTAGGAGTCCACCTGAAATGAACCATGCTACTCTTGACCAAAGTTCTATGGTGCAAAGGATTGACACTCATGACGAAGGTACATAAGTCAACAAGGAGCTCCCTTCTTTTCCAAAGAGAATTCAAGGAAAACAAACCGGAAAATACAAGATACAGAGGAGCTCGAGGACCAAGAAGAATGAACACCAACCAGTACAATACAGAATACCCCATGGCATGAAGCAGATGTGGATACACAAAGGTGAACAACCCTCGGCTTTGGAGACAGGATTCCAAAGATGCATGCTACAGTGTCGAGGACTACAGCGAAGGAGTACCCTAGGCATCAAGCTAGACAAACCATTTCTATTTGGGTTCCAAAGTAGTCAATGAAGGCTATCCCAAAGGCTAGACACATATGGGTGCCCAAGACCTGCTTACGAGCTCAAATAACTTCACCTCCAATCACTAGATCAAACCAACACTCACGAGTCCTATGGGCTCCCATCCAAAGGCAAACATCTACACTCCCCACCACTACATTCTCGGTCATGCCTTGGAATGTTTGGAAATGGGTACCCAAAAGGCCCCAAACCCAACACACTCCAGTCCGCAAACCTTCACACATCATCGCCAATAAAAGCAACGATTCCAACATCAAAGTTTGGAGACCTAAACCCCATATCAAACCCCCTGACCCACCTCTGTAAATCCTTTCCCTCTGTTGTAGGTGCATTCTGAGAACATTGCACAACCAAAGTATGCATCTAGGGTGAACCCTAACCTACTAACCCACTTGTACACACATCACGAACACTTCACCCACTAACCTCTAACCACTCGGAATGTCATGTTGGTATTGTGGAGGGAACACCATAACATCCTGTTTCCAATGCATTGCTAATGTGCCTCTCTCTTCTTCTAGCAGATAAGCATCAGCAACTACAAGCACTCTCATGGCAGAAGCAACAGGTCCGAGCTCACACGCAAGAATAATTACTGCAGGAATTGATGTGGATAGTCTACCTGTTGATGTGCCTCCAACTGGACGACCTGTGGAGCTGCAACACCTTCAGCAGATCCCGGTATCGGATCCACCCACAGGGATCACAGAAAGAGTCCATGCCAAATCTCATTGGTTCAATGGCATGCCAGGCCCATTAGGAGAGGCCAAGTATATATGGGAGTCTAAGTGCGAGTATGATATATCTTGGGTCAGATTCCAATTCTTCTCCAAGGAGTTTGAGACTCTACAGAACATGCAGGATCTTCAAACCATATGGCAACGTGCAGGGCTAGCTGAGTACTTCAAGGCACCATTACCCAAACCAGACCTCCTCGGATGCTATTACCTGGTCTCAACACTACAGGCTAATGCAGAAAAGGAGAAACCAGGATCATTTGTTCTTCCTTCCTTGTTGGGCAACAACGAGTTAAAGAGGTTTGAACTTACCTTGGAGTTGGTGAGCTCTTCTTTGAATATGCACGGCACACATGTACCTTCTGAGAAGGATGCTCTCGTTCCTACTAACGTGAAGGATAGGAAACTACTGAAGCTTAAAGACATGGCAGCACTCACACCAAACGTGTCCATCCCTCTCCGTATGTGCATGCAACATTTTGCTTTCCCCGGTCAAGACCGCTTCACACAACCACAAAAAAGAATTTGGTTCGCTCTCTACTTAGCGGAGACAGGTGCGTTACCAATTAAGCTTCCTGTATGGATTATAGATCAGTTGTATGAAGCAAATAAAAGGTCTTCTAGGAAATTAGTGGTGAACGGTTGCTGTGCTATCACACACATTATCTACCGACGCTTAGCATACGATGTACTCATTGAACGTGCCTTAACTTGGGCACAATTACAAATGTTTAAGAAGCTCAAGATGTCCACACATCAATCCAAGCGCATGAGGGGTTCGATCCCTTGTGTCCAGACACGTGAAGTTCTAACTACTCCTGAAGTATCGCCACGAGGGGAGGCCACTGTACCTCCCTTTACCATTAGAATACCCAGGTCTGGATCTGAAACTACGACACAAGCTGCCCCTTCAGCTCCTCCTGCTCCATCTGAATTTTAATTTGCTACAACTGGAGATGCTGGAGGAATGGATCCCCAGGACTTTGAAGCATTCTTACAAAGTACACAACTCTCTGATGTAGAGTTTTATTCAGATACAGAAGAACAAGGCACATCTTCACAAAGAAGGAGAAAATCCACAGAAGGTCGCCATGTACATTGGGGTGATGATCAACAAGGTCAACAACAAGGACACCTAGAAGAAGAAGGAGCAGACGAAGAGGAGACCACTGAAGCCCCAACTTATATAGCAGAACTCCGAAGGCTGTATCAAATCATGGAACGAGTGTGATCGCAACAACTGCTCACCGAACAGAGCAGTAGGGTACTCATGACTCAGCTGTTGGAAGAAGTAGGAGTTGACTCAGAATATAGTGAAGGTCTCTTATTAATGGCAGAAACATATGGGGTAGTAGAAGTAGTTCGGACCCCCATTAGGAGATCGCCAGTTCAATATGATCCACGAAGATTCCACACACGACCACGTTCAGGTAAAAACATCCAGATCCCCATTACAACGGCAGAAGGGCCGATTATTACATCCGAACCCACTGAGACAACCTCCCAAGCAACAATAACTGCTAGCCAAGAGCATACAATCATCCATGAAGAGTCAACTGAACCACTACCACCCACACCCCCACCATCGCCCCCTAGAACAGAAGCCGTGGAGATCACCTCGACCACCCAACCCACCGAACAAACCTTCATCTTCCGTACTCCCACCTCTAGTTCAACCCTATTCTCCACCCATGAAAACCCAATCTACGAAGCTACCACCGGATCCCTACACAATCCACCGAATCACTCATAGAGCCTGCCCTAGGACAACCATCCCCCATGCCCTCAGCCATAGGTCATCCTGACTCCGGATCTATATTCATGGGTTTCCCTACTACCACACCACCTTTCATGCCCTCCCCGCCTCTACGACCTCAACCCCCAACCCCCATCTCTCCACTTCTCCAATCCCTCCATAACTTCCTTGCTAGAACTTTTCAACCCAGGTCTCAACCATTTCCTTTATTTTCAGCTCCCCACCCCACTTCTCATCTATTCACCACTTTCACACACACACCACCTACCATTCCAATGTACATGGTAGACCCCACACTCGCATCCACTCCTGAAAGTATGGACATTTCACCACCCACGGCACCTCCCCCACCCCCCACACTTCCACCTTCTCCCATTCCCCCCCCCCACCAATTTCACCGACACACACATCTCCATTAGACACATCATTCACTCTTCCCCTTCCCCAATCCCCTTCCCGTGCATCCTACATTGTACAAACCACACCATCATCCATAGGAAATGCATTGGACACCATGCTCACATGTATATCACAGTTAAGGACAGAGTACAATCAGCTCCAACAACATAACACACGACTACAAGGTCACTCGAAGGTGCTACAAAATTGTCTTGCTGCAGTAGAAGAGGAGAATGCTCGCCTCCATACACAATTCCAAACTTTACAAGAGGCTCATAGTGTATTGGAAGTACAGTTACAGAATACAGACCAAGAAGCAATACAAGTGGTAGAAGGCCATCTAAAAACACAACTAGAACGCAATTCCAGACTTCAACAAAATATGGCACTTCTTAGAAGACACCTTGCAGTTGCTCACGAGGAGAATCGATGCCTACAACAACAGAACCAAGAGAACTTAGAAGCAGCCATCGAAAGCACACCAGGAGCACCCATCAGCCCATCAAAGTTTCAAGCAGTGACCCCCGACAATATCAAGATCATATTGGAAGACTATGCCATGCTGCTTGAAGCACATGACCAGCTATCAGAGGAACTGGGTCAACTGAAGCAAAAACACCAAAAAGAAACAACAGCTGCCTCTCAAACCACCTCCTCCGCGGCTTCACTTCTCACAGACTCAGAGGCCTTAAAAGCTCTCCAGAAACAGGCCACCGAATTGCAAGCACGTCTACTACAATATGAGAGACCACCTTCCCCTCCAGAGGCTCCCACCGACGAAGAAATAGTACAAATTCCTGTGGAACAAACATTTGAAGAAGAATACGACCCACAACCCTTCCCAGGAGGTCAACAGACGGAAGAAGGTCAGGACACATTTGAAGCACCAGGACCCCCATGGCTATGACAAGTAGAGGAAATCGGGAGTTCACACGAAGAGCGAACCGTCGTGCAAAATCAGGCTATGATAGTCATAGAAGAGACTATATTACAATCCAATTACTTCAAAAACCTGTCATCGAGACGCCTTATCCTCTCATCCGAACTCCAATACAGGCCTTACTATATCATCGCAGAAATACAGAGAGTCACAAGGAAGATACCGTCCTTCGCAACCCAATTTCAACCCGAAGACCTTCCTCTAGAGGTGCAAAAAGGCAAGATCCGTCAACCAACATGGCGGCAGAAACTTCTTGAAACCTATCCTGAAATGCTCCGCACCTGGAACAATGCGCCATTACATCTCCTCTATAATCCATGCTATGGCCCTGTTCCACGACGCCGCTCATGGAAAGCATTCAACATAAAGGTCCAAAATAACGCACAAGGCAAGGAATGGCTCAATTATCCATACATTGCGCCACCACAGGGACCACCGTCAGTAGCGTACATGATGGGAACAATTTGACATTGAATGCCACGATTGAAGCCCATGCCAGATGTGGCAGCTCATATGATGCTTAAGATTTTAGATATGATGCACGTAGTCTTGAAAACCTTTAGAAATGCAGCCGCACCACAGGTACGTCTACCGGGGTTTACCAATGGAAATTATGATTTGGTGTATGACATGAGCACCACCCCCAGTATTCGTGTGGCTTAGCCTGGCATGCACGCATCAAATACCTCCCTACATGTTACAAACAGACATTCGAAGAAATGTTCAGATCAGGTTTCTGGGATTATCACTCGGAGGTCTTCGCACCGAAGCCAACACACCTGCTCCATCTCTTTGCTTGTGAACAAGCCATGTACTCCGAGTACTACACCACACCGCAACCAGAGGTCCCCGGTGCAATAAATTGGGATGCATTGGAAGCTGACCTAGCAAGAGGCTTAAGGATAGGAGAACATGAATTAGCCACCAATGTCATCCAATACTACATCGACCACCCGATAGAACAGAGGTCTGTCAGGGGCAACAGACGGTAGGAAGGGGGGAGAATGTTGGCACACAGGTCATATGAAGAGCATACAGGTACAATAGAGCAGTCATGCACAATACGGCAACAAGGCCTACTCATTTTTTCCATGGATCATTCACAACTCAAGTGATTTTAATCACTACACAAGCATTGTAAATTCCGTTTTTGGTAGAATAGACTCCATTTTGTTCAAGCCGAGGAGTCCTTGAGCTTGAGGAGTATTAGAATTAGCTACATACCAATTTTCATAATTTTTAGATTCCGTTTGAGCCCTCAAATAGGCTCTAGAACCTAATTTTTAACTAGGCCGGACACTAGGTTTGGACAAGGCCAAAGCTAGTGAGAAAACTATAAAAAGAGCTAGAAATCTCATTTTTTGGGTTAGATTGTTTGTGAATTGAGCTTATGTAAGAGACTTATTGACTAATGCAAAGAACTCCATTGTTTCTCTCCTTGTTCTTGCCTTGTGTGCGCATGTGTGTGTATGTGTGTGCATACTTGTGTGCTTCTCACTCACACACTTGTGCCTTCACTTGCTCATAGTCTTCATACTAGTCCTCACGTCTCCACGGATTGACAATTATGAGGTGAATCTTCTCATGTTGGTACTCACCCTTGTGCTAGAGTGACAGAGGTGGTTATTGTTGTTCCAAGAGTTTGATTTTTTTGTAGTCCATAGACCAGGTAAAGATAATGTTATGGCGGATCACCTATCCAGAATCAATATGATGAATCAAACTAGTGGAATCAATGATGATTTTCCAGATGCTCATCTGTTTGTTGTACAAGCTCAAGGTTGGTATTATGATATCAAAAATTTCATTAAAACTGGGTTGTATCCAGAAAAGGCTAGTGCTGTGCAAAAGAAGAGACTGCTAATCAAGAGTAGACCATATACCTTCATTGAAGATAAATTGTATAGACAGGGCAAGGATGACAGGTTTAGGAAGTGTTTGGAAGAAGAAGAAGTGAGGGAAGTCCTTCACTCTGCACATGAAGGAACAGGTGGTGGGCACCTTCCAGGGCATATTATGAGTCAGAGGATACTAGATGTTGGTTTATGGTGGCCTACACTATTTAAGGATGCAGATGAATGGGGAAAGGCATGTGACGTTTGCCAGAGGTGTGGACCTAAGCCAACAAAGCAGAGGCATAGCCCCTTGATTGTTTCCACTTCCTGGCAACCATTTGAGAAGTGGGGGCTCGATTTTGTAGGGCCCATCTACCCTCCCGCGATTCCAAAAAGAGAGAAATATCTCTTGATAGCTACAGATTATGCGACAAAGTGGGTTGAAGCTATTGCCTCCCCCGATTGCACTGCCCAAACTGTTGCTGATTTCATTTATAGTAGCATCATTTGCAGGTTTGGATGCCCACTTGAAATTTGTACAGATCAAGGTACCCATTTTGTCAATAAGGTCCTGTAGGAAATTTTCAACAGGTATAGAATTCTACATAGGACCTCTTGTGCTTACTATCCAAGAGCCAATGGACACTATGAATCAACAAATAAGGTTTTAATCTCAATGTTAAGAAAGGAGTGTATGTTACAGCCCACTTCCTGGGGCATTGCTTTGTTGGGAGTGAGGGTTGGATGCACTCAATAAATGAGTTGGTGCGGCTATATCTGCTTCACACCAGCCCTCCTTTGATTCCAAAAATGCTTAGTACACACCTTGAGCTTCCAAATGATACCAAGAAACCATATATGTACTTTGCAAATGATTTGTGAAATGATTAAACCAAAACAGATAACTTGGTTCCTTCACAAATGCAAAAAACTTGCTATTTTTGTAGTGATACCTGCTCAGTGTTATGCTCAGTGTGACCAGCACACTTGCAATTGAAACAATTCCTTTTGGGAGTATTAAAGTACCTTAATAAGCTACCATTTTCAAGTGGAATGAGAAGAAATGGTAAACCACATCCACAGAAATTGATTTAGCAAAATTATGATTACCCCCGACTTTTTAGGAGAGTTGCAGAGATAGACCAGAGGTGACTTCGAAGCCGATTTCTCCAAAATGGCTGAATGAAATCTTCTGAAATTTTGTATGCTTGTAGAAGACCTTGAGCTGGTTCCAATGAGCTATTAAGCTCTTGATTTGGTTCAGTGAGCACTGAGAAATGCTCTTTGGAAGTTGACAGACTTGAAGTAGAAAACACAGAGAACCAGATATGATGAATGTGTATATATCTATTGATTGATATGATTATACAAGCTCATTAGCATGACAAGCATAGCTAATTGAGGTGTGGTGGTGTAGGCTATGGAGTAGTACTAACACACACACAGTTACAATGACAAAATGCCTCGGGGAGTGAGCTGGAGTGACTGATCTGACCGCGAGTTTTTTTCTCTCCATTTTATATGAGTTGAGTCATCATTTGAGTTTGAAATTCAAATGTAGGCTCCCTAGAATATCTCTACTAAAAATAGGGAGATATTCTCTCCATTAACGCAACTAAGAATCCACGACTAATTAAGTTGGTGTGATTACAAGAAAATGCCAAGTCACTAAGGACTTTTACAATGAGTAAAAGGTAATAACACATAAGACTAAGTTCCTATGGTTCTTGCTTCTCATAGAGATATCTTTCAAGGGTTCCAAGCCCATCTTCCAAAGTTCCAAGCCAAGTGTGAAGGCTTGTAATGCACCAACAGCTCCCCCTCAAGCCAAACACTTTGGCTTAAGTCTTCATCTTTAGTCTTCAATCACATCCTGCAATCCAATCATGGATTTGAATCTGCATAGCTTGTTTCCATCCAATGCTTTAGTGAGTAAATCTGCACATTGCATATTAGTAGACACATATGTCAATTGAATCTCTTTGCTAACTAACTTCTCCCTCACATAGTGGTAATGAACCTCTATGTGTTTGGTTCTAGCATGATATATTGGGTTAGCTGCAAGGTGAAGAGAGCTAGTGTTATCTCCAAAGATAATTGGAGGTCTAGTGTATAGACCTAACTCTGTATACAAGAGCTTCAACCAGATAGCTTCTTGAGTGGCATTGGCAAGCCCTCTATATTCTGCTTCAGTGGATGACAATGCCACTGTAGGTTGTTTCTTGGCTGACCAAGAAATAGGCTTATCTCCTGCAAAACAAATGTAGCCTGAGGTGCTCCTCCTATCATCCTTGCATCTTGCCCAATCTGCATCTGAATACACTTTAATGTCAATATCTGATGTATAGGGAAAGTACAAACCATGGTTCTGAGTTCCTTTGAGATACTTCAATATTTTCTTTGCTGCCTCTAGGTGAGGTATCCTTGGTTTGTGCATGAATTGACTAAGCACACTAACTCCATATGCTATGTCAATTCTTGTCAAGGTAGCATAGTTCAAACTTCCTACCATGCTTTGATATCCTGTGATGTCTTCGACTTCTTCCCCTTCATGAGCACTTAGCTTTAGGTTGACCTCCATTGGAGTAGTTGAGACTTTAGCATCCTGCAAGCCAAACTTCTTGACCATATCCTGTACATACTTCTTTTGAGTGATATATATACCTGAGTTGGTGTAGACTAACTCAAGACCTAAGAAGTACTTCAATAATCCAAGATCACTAATCTTGAATTCTTTCATCATCTGTTCTTTGATGTGTCTAATCCCATTGACATCATTGCCTGTAATAATGATGTCATCAACATAAACACATAAGTAGATTACCTCTGTACTACTTCTCTTTATGAATAGAGAAGTGTCTGCTTTACTCATCACAAATCCTTGGTCTTGGAGGTAGGTTGTCAACCTGTAATTCCATGCTCTAGGTGCTTCCTTCAAACCATATAGAGCCTTCTTCAATTTACAAACATAATTTACCTTCTTGGGGTCTTCATAGCCAGGTGGTTGTGACATGTAGACTTCTTCAGATATCCATCCATTCAAGAAAGCATTCTTGACATCTAATTGGTACATGTTCCAATTTTTGGATGCAGCTACACTCACCAATATTCTGATAGTTGGCATCTTAGCCACAGGAGAAAATGTCTCCTCATAATCAATGCCTTGGGTTTGTGCAAAACCCTTGGCTACCAACCTAGCTTTGTACCTGTTTATTGTTCCATCTGAATTCCTCTTTAGCTTGTAGATCCATCTGGATCCTATCACCTTCATAGAGTCTTTCTTGGGTACCAAGTCCCAAGTATCACTCTCCTTGAGAGCTTCCATTTCTTCATCCATAGCTTCTTTCCACTCTGGTTTGTTGATTGCTTCTTCATAGGTACCTGGTTCTTCATTCAACAAATCCTTTGCAAGATATACAGAATGTTTAGTTACAAGTGATGTGTCATACCCAAATCTAATAGGCTTCTTCTTTTCTCTCTGAGATCTCCTCATTGCTTGAGTTGAGGATTCTGGTTTATCTTCTAGTTGCTTCATCTTCATCTTCCCTTTTGACTTCCAAGCCTTGAATTCCTCAAGGTTTATTGTATCATCATCATCTGAGCTTGAACCTTCTTTCTGAATTGGGTCTTCCTTGGTGAGCTTTGGGAAATCTTCTTCCATATCATAGGGTAGACTCACTTTCCTGCACTCATTCTCATACCATGAGTCATTCTCATCAAAGATGACATCTCTGCTTACCTTGAAGCCTTTGTTTGTAGGGTTGTAGAATCTGTATCCCTTTTGGTTCAAATCATAACCAATGAAGATACATTTTTCAGCTTTAGGGTCTAGCTTTCCCCTTACCTGTGAGGGAATATGCACATATGCTACACAACCAAAGATTTTACAATGATCCAGAGAAGGTCTCTTACCATGCCAAGCTTCATATGGTGTCATACCATCAAGTGATTTGGATGGCAACCTGTTTATGAGATAGGTGGCAGTGGATACACTCTGTGCCCAAAGATAGTTTGGCAACTTCTTTTCATTAAGCATAGACCTAGCTGTTTCTATAATGAGTCTATTCCTTCTTTCAACTACCCCATTTTGTTCAGGTGAGTACCTTGTAGTAATCTCCCTTTTGATGCCTCTTTCCTGCAAGAAATCTTCAAACTCATTGGAGAAGTACTCTCCTCCACCATCTGACCTTAGCCTCTTCAAGCTTCTTCCTGTTTGATTTTCAACAAGTGCAAGATACCTCTTGAAACAATTAAACACTTCATCTTTATGCTTCATAAAGTATAAAATGGTCCATCTGCTATAGTCATCAATGAAGGACACATAATACCTTGAACCTGAAATGGAAGGGTCCTTGCTAGGTCCCCAAACATCTGTGTGTACCAAGTCTAGGTAGTCTTCATGCATGAAACCTTTCCTTGAATATGGCAACCTATGAGACTTACCAAACTGACATGCTCCACACTTGTAAATCATGTGTTGCTTGGATACATTAGGTATCCCAAGCACACATTGGTTCCTGCATATTTGCTTTAGGGTTCTTTCACCTATGTGCCCTAACCTCTTGTGCCATATTTCTAACTCTGAAAGTGTCTGATCCTTGTAATTATACAAAGCAATGTTCTTGGTGTCTTCTAGCTCAAAAGTAAACAATCTACCTGATTTCTCCCCTTTGGCTATCCTTCTGAATCCATGACTTGGGTCCTCCACATATGCTCCATGTTGTGTGAATCTGACCTGCAAACCTTTCTCCATAATCTGACCAACACTCATTAGATTCTTGGTGATGGTTGGTACATAGAGTACCCTGCTCAATAAGTTCTGGTTATCATCACATGTCTTCACATTTCCAATCTTAACAACAGAGTGTTTAGTGTCATCACCTGTTTGTACCTGATGTTTGCCCTTGGGTTCTTCTAAATCAGAAAGTAGTGCCACATTGCCAGCTACATGGTTAGAACATCCTAAATCAATATAGAATAAATGATCATCATTTGTACCTGCCTTGGAGGTCATATTCATGATCAATAGGGAGTCATCTTGCTCCTCTGTGTAATTGTTGTAGTCTCTTCTATTTTTGAATCCACCTTGGTAATTTCCATTGTGGTTGTTGTTGTAATTGTTGTTGTATTGATTGTTGTATCCATTGTAGCCTTGATGTTGGTTGAATCTGCCTCTCCCTTGAGAGTATCCACCTCTTGAGTAGCCTCTTCCTCTCTGATTCTTGTAGTTCTTGTAGCATTCATCTGTGGTATGATTGGACAATCCACAAATGTTGCATGGTGATGAGTTGTAGGGTCTCCCCCTACCTGACTTACCTCCTCTGCCCCTTCCTCTTGATGATCTACCTCTCCCTGCATAATTAGCTTGGGAGATAGAGCCTTCTTCATCCTGTTTCTTCCCTTTACCTTTATCCTTAACTTTCTTATCAGTATAGAGAGCAGAGGGGTTATTACCTTTTGATTGATCTCCTGCCTTTGTAAACTTTGCTTCATGTGTGAATAGTTGGCCCATGAGTGTTGTAAGATCTAGGGTATGCATGTCCATATATAGGTCCATTGCAGTGGTGAAACTTTCCCACTTATCATCTGCCTTGAGTCCATTTGTTACTTGCCTGACTATTTGCTCCTCTTCAATCTCCTCTCCAATGCTTGCTAATTGGTCTGCCACATCTTTGATCTTTGTCACATACTCTGAGACTGATTGCTTGGGCTGCTTTCTAAGGGTTGTGAATTCAATCCACAGTTGATTCTTCCTGGCCCTTGTGTTGGAAGAAAAGTAGTTTGACAAGGTTTCCCAAGTCTCTTGGGAAGTCTTACAATTCCTTACATGAGGTAAAAGAAAATCAGATATAGAGTTTAGAAGGTAAGACCTTGCCAGAGCATCTTTTGCACACCATTGGTTAAGCTTCTCATGTTCATCCTTTGTGGGTAGTCCTCTAGTCTTGAATGAGGGCAATTCCTCATCTCCTGATATGTATCCAAATAAACTCCTTCCTTGTAGATAGGTCTTCATTCTGAATGACCAAGCTTGGTAGTTGTTCCTGTCCAATTTGTCAATGAATGAAGGAAATCCATCACCCATGTTTACCTTCTTTGCTCTGATACCACTGTTGGGAGTGAGGGTTGGATGCACTCAAGAAATGAGTTGGTGCTGCTATACTTGCTTCACACCAGCCCTCCTTTGATTCCAGAAATGCTTAGTACACACCTTGAGCTTCCAAATGATACCAAGAAACCATATATGTACTTTGCAAATGATATGTGAAATGATTAAACCAAATCAGATAACTTGGTTCCTTCACAAATCCAAAAAACTTGCTATTTTTGTAGTGATACCTGCTCAGTGTTATGCTCAGTGTGACCAGCACACTTGCAATTGAAACAATTCCTTTTGGGAGTATTAAAGTACCTTAATAAGCTACCATTTGCAAGTGGAATGAGAAGAAATGATAAACCACATCCAGAGAAATAATTTAGCAAAATTATGATTACCCCCGACTTTTTAGGAGAGTTGCAGAGATAGACCAGAGGTGACTTCGAAGCCGATTTCTCGAAAATGGCTGAATGAAATCTTCTGAAATTTTGTATGCTTGTAGAATACCTGGAGCTGGTTCCAATGAGCTATTAAGCTCTTGATTTGGTTCAGTGAGCACTGAGAAATGCTCTTTGGAAGTTGATAGACTTGAAGTAGAAAACACTGAGAACCAGATATGATGAATGTGTATATATCTATTGATTGATATGATTATATAAGCTCATTAGCATGACAAGCATAGCTAATTGAGGTGTGGTGGTGTAGGCTATGGAGTAGTACTAACACACACACAGTTACAATGACAAAATGCCTCGGGGAGTGAGCTGGAGTGACTGATCTGACCGCGAGTTTTTTTCTCTCCATTTTATATGAGTTGAGTCATCATTTGAGTTTGAAATTCAAATGTAGGCTCCCTAGAATATCTCTACTAAAAATAGGGAGATATTCTCTCCATTAACTCAACTAAGAATCCACGACTAATTAAGTTGGTGTGATTACAAGAAAATGCCAAGTCACTAAGGACTTTTACAATGAGTAAAAGGTAATAACACATAAGACTAAGTTCCTATGGTTCTTGCTTCTCATAGAGATATCTTTCAAGGGTTCCAAGCCCATCTTCCAAAGTTCCAAGCCAAGTGTGAAGGCTTGTAATGCACCAACATGCTTATCAAGGTACCCTATGGGGATATAGGTTAGCCTACAAAGAGGCCACAGGATATTCTCCATTCCAACTAGTTTATGGCATATTGCCCATTGAGCCCTTTGAATTCTTACATGGATCACCTAAGATAGCATTCATGCAGGGCAAGAAGGATTGTGATGTCTCTCAGAGGCTCGGAGCACTACATAAAGTGGAGGAGATTCGTCTACTAGCAACAAAACAATTGATAGAGACTCAGATGAAGAGGAAGGAGGCACATGATCGACATCTGTGGAACAACAACATTGAAGCAGGCATGTTAGTTCTTCTCCATAGACCTCATCTTCATACACAACTGAGAGGAAAATGGCTTCCACATTGGGAAGGACCTTACAGAGTCAAAACAATGCTAAATTGGGGTGCTGTGGAGTTAGAGACGCTGAAAGGAGAGGCCTTGCCACTGGTCAACATATCCAGGCTCAAGGCCTATCATCAACACACTTGAAGAAGTATGGATCACCTGGAACTGCAAAATCTTTCCAGGTTGTACATAGCTTTCTCATCTCATTTTGCTCAGTTTTAGTAGTTTTCTTTAGCAATTTCATTCTTATTCCTAGTGTTTTTAGCAAACCTAGAAGGCATTTCATAACCTCTGCAAATGAAAAACTTTTGGGTATTTTTTGGACATTTTTCTAGCAATTTTAGCATCTTTCTAGCATTTTTTATCCCTTTCCGATGTCATTTTCTTGCCAAATAGGAGGAATAAAAGGAGGCTCTCTGTGGTTTGATGAAAGAAATGGGGCCTAGCCCTGTAGAAAATTTCATGAGAATTTTTACAGAATTTTTTGGCAATTTTTTGGCATTTTCTTGGATTTTTCCTTCCTTTTTTCTATTTTTTGGGTTATTTTCCAAAAAAAGAAAGCCCCCCAGGAATTTCGAGTTGAGGCATTAAAAAAAAAAAAAAAAAAAACCACCCCCCCACCGACCACCACCGACCACCCCCCCCCCCCCACGCCCCATCGACCACCCCCCCCCCACGCCCCACCGACCACCCCCCCCCCAAAAAAAATTTTATTTTTTATTTTTCTCTTTAATTTTTTATTTTTTATTTTTTGTTTATTTTCTTATTTTTTATTATTTATTTATTTATTATTTATTACTTATTATTTTGTTATTTTAAGTTTTATTTTATTTTATTTTTCTGTTATTTATATATATATATATTATTTATATATATATATATATATTTTTTTTTTTTAATTTTTTTTTTTTTTACTTTTTTTGGCTCAAAGCTTTTGGCTCGGGATTGTGCCTCGGTTGGCCGTTTTTGATAAAACTGGAGTCATTTCATGTTTTTTGGCACCTTTGGACTCAGTTTTTTACTTTATTTTTCCAAATTCCCACTTTTTCTCTGACTTTTGGTTCAAACCCTCATGTTTTGCGCATAATTACCACATGTTTTTATCTCATTCCATTGGCCACATTGTCTATTATCCCCTCCTCTCACCCTATGTTTCAATATTTCCCATATGCTCCCTCTGTAGCTCTCATGTTTGATCATTTTTCCCCTCTCCAGCCCCATCATCCTTCTCCCTATCCCTCCCTTTACACACCTGCCCAGCCACATCCTTAACCCTCCCGAACCTATCCCTATCAGCCCCATCAGCCCTTCCTTCCCCATCCTTCCTACCCTCCCATTGCAACCCTTTGCTTTTCCATGGCAAAATCCGGTTTTTGGTTCTTCTCTGGTGCTTGTTCTATTCTGCTTTTAGTGGACTTGGTTGCTTCTCCGATGTACTATTCAATTTTTTTCACCTCTATTTTCTTGGTGTCTGTTATGCTCAAAGTTTTGGCTATAGCTCTCCGGGACGGAGAGCACATTAGGTGGTGGGCAACTGTTGAGCCCATAAAAGTCATGTTGGTCAAAGTCAACTATAGTCAAAGTCAAAAAGTCAAAGTCAACTGGTCAAAGTCAACAAGGTCAAGGCCAAAGTCAACAGGTGCAAAGTCAAAGTGCTAAAATGCAGGTGTCAAAGTGCACAGGTAGTGCACAATTAATTGTCCACAAAGGGTAAATTGGAGAAAGTGAGTTGCAGGTTGCAGAGGTATTTTCTCTAATTTCCCTAAGGTTCAAAGTGTGTTTTAAAGTGTTTTGGAAGGTTCAGGTGAACCCCCCCTTAGGTGCAAAAGTGAAGACTTAAAAGGAAATGTGAAGGTATGTGAAGCAGCAACGTACGCACAGGTGAAAGTATGGCCCCCCCAATTAAAATTTTGGGTTTTAGTCTAAAGTCACTACAGGACAAAACAGTGAGTCGTTGGCTACCACTTGTGAAGACAATCTTGGGACATCAAAGTGAGCACCAAGATACCATTGCAGTTAGGAGCGTACGTGATCGACACACTCAAATCAAGGCAAGGTCTATTCTTGGACCAATCTTAGAGTAAGCAAGAGAAGCATATTCTAAGGGAAGCAAGAGAGAGAAGTGCAAGAGTCACCAGAATGCGACGCAGAGAAGTGGAAGTGCAAGGTGCATGGAGTGTGACTAAGGATTTGT
Organism: Ceratopteris richardii; assembly: GCA_020310875.1. NCBI lineage: Eukaryota > Viridiplantae > Streptophyta > Polypodiopsida > Polypodiales > Pteridaceae > Ceratopteris > Ceratopteris richardii. The sequence goes on along the minus strand of CM035416.1, from coordinate 128,071,554 downwards.
GCAGAGAATGCTAAGCTATACTTCCCCAAGGATCTCAAGGTCTCATTACAGTGTGTGCGTGCCGACAGAAGGTATTCACTCCTCCGCCTTTGTGGAAGCTTGGTGCAAGGTGTGCACAAGGATAAGCTTGAAGCAGGTGGAGGTCTGGTGCAGAGGAGGCCGGTGGCAAGAAGACTTTGGGCTATTGGGTATTTTGTAATTGATCACTCTGTGTGATTGTGCACAGAAGTATTGGCTTGTATTTTGCTTCAAACATTGTAATTGTCTTACTATAATCAATCCGCAGAAGCTTCCAAGGTGTATTTCCTCTTCTAGTTTTTTCATTTTCTCCTACAAACCCTCAAACTCCTTCTTGTCTAAGAATCCCCCAACACGACCAAAGTGAATCTCAAGGACTACTCTCATAGAGACGTCCCTCCTATCCAATGGAACCCCATCAATAGAGCCAAAGATGATACGGAATCGGTGCATTGCATAGGATCAGGATCCTCATGGATGCATGAAGATACCCACTTATGGATGTGCAAAGTAGCAGTAGAACAAGAGAAGAGGGAAAAAGCCAGAGAGGTAGGTGCGAAGGAAACACATAGATCAATTCAATACCTAGCCTATGCACCTGTAGTATTTCCGGACGAAGAATTTGAACCTCACGGCTGGGCAGAAATTCTAGCAACTATGGATGTAGCCATCAATGAAGAGCAATGAACACCCCACTGTGATGAGGATGGCTATGACATTTTTGTCTTCTCCATAGAGCCAATCATGGGAGATGCAATTTTAGAAGAATGCGAACCTAGCCCTGATGCATTTGAAGATGCAAGTGACTCCGATCTTGAGTCAATCATTATGGACCCACCTTTTGCATCAGATGAAGAATACTTCTACGAAGTGGAAGCTTATCCTCAGAGACATGGAGAACTTATAAATGATGTGAGTTTAACCACACAAGTGACTACCAAGAATAAAGGTAAGAAAAGAAAGAAGAGAGAAGTCACACCTGAGGAGGAAGAATCTTTGTTTGAGGTCCCTGAACACTTTAAAAAGTATGAGATAGACGACAGAAGAGTCATGGTGAGAATGCCTAAACGTGAGGCGCAATCGGGAGAGGCCTATGATAACAAAGAAACCACCAAGAAAGTAGTGGTAGCCATAGAAGAAGGAGAAGAAAGATGCACTTACATAGGACACGACCTCACCAAGGAGGAGGAGTATGAATTGATAGCCTTGCTAAGAGAATACAAAGATGTATTCGCTTGGAGCTACAAGGATTTGAAAGGTGTGGAGCCTGACATATGTTCACACACTATTCCCATGACCTCAGATGCTAAACCCTCTAAGCAAAAGCCATATACATATAACGATAATTATGCTGCTAAGATCAAGGAGGAGATAGATAGACTCGTGGAAGCTGGATTTATCTATGAAATTGAGCACACTGAGTGGGTATCCCCCATTGTAGTGGTGCCCAAGAAGAATGGAAAGCTACGTGTGTGCATTAACTTGAAGAAGGTTAATGCAGCCACTTTCCGAGATAATTATCCACTTCCCATCACGGAGCATCTACTAGAAAGAGTAGCAGGCAAGGAAGTGTACAGCTTCCTTGATGGATTTTCGGGCTACAATCAGGTAGCCATTGCTCCAGAAGATCAGCATAAGACAGCTTTTGCCATAGAGTGGGGCATATTTGCTTTTAGAGTAATGCCCTTTGGTCTCACAAATGCGCCAGCCACTTTTCGGAGGCTAATGTGCCATGTATTTAAAGAATTCCTGAGGAAAAACTTAGAGGTCTATGTTGATGATCTTTGTGCTCATTCCAACATTAGACAAACCCATGTTCCTGAACTCAGACAAATCTTTGACAAATGTAGAGAATATCAAGTTTGCCTGAACCCAAAAAAGTGTGTTTTCATGGTCAGGCAAGGCAAGATTCTAGGACATATAGTGTCAAAGAATGGCATATCCACTGATGAAGAGAAAGTAAGAGCCATAGCAGAGTTACCTAGGCCAAAGAATGTCAAGGAAGTACAAGCTTTCATGGGGCATTGCGGTTATTACCGGCGTTTCATACACATGTATGCCATCATTGCAAAGCCTCTGTATGGACTTTTGACTAACTTTGAGTGGACTGATGAGTGTGAGGACTCCTTTAATGAACTCAAAAGAAGATTGCGTTCAGCATCAATCTTGACCACACCAGATTGGAATAAACCCTTCCATGTTCATGTGGATGCATCCAATTATGCTATTGGATGTGTACTCGCACAACCTACTGGTGAAGGTAATATGAATCTTCACATTGCCTATGCTAGTAGACAGCTAAATGCTACTAAACAGAACTATACCACTACTGAGAGAGAAGGCTTAGGCATGGTATATGCAGTTAAAAAGTTTAGACACTATTTGCTTGCAAATAAGTTTAAATTTTTTACTGATCATCAAGCACTGTTATACTTGGTAAACAAGCCATGCAATACAGGTAGATTAGTAAGATGGTTTCTCTTACTAATGGAATACGAATTTGAAGTTGTGGTGAGGAAAGGGAAGACTCACTTGAGAGTAGACCATCTCTCTAGGCTCACATCGGGAGAAGCCCCACAAGGAGTATCAGATGACCTTCCTGATGCTTACTTGTTTAATCTGGAAGTTGTACCTCAGTGGGCTAAGCCATTAGTGCCAGTACTGACCTACGGGCCTAATCACCCAGTCATAAAAACTCAAGATAGAGAAGTAGTAAAAGCCCAGAAGTACCATATCGTGGCAGGAAGCATGTACAAACAGACAAATCAAGGGATATTGGCTTGTTGTGTGGAAGAGGATGAGTACGCTAAATGGTTGCAATTAGCACATGTAGGTGCATTAGAGCAACACTACTCGAAGCAATGAACCCTACAGACACTAAGGAGACTCGGAGTGCATTGGCCTACTATGGAAGCTGATGTCCATAAGCTGTGCAAGGAATGCCCGATCTACTGCACTAAACCACATGTGGAACATGCCACTCTTTATCAGGTATCCATAGTGCCAGATTGGAGTGAACCGCTAGTAGCATTCTTGAGGACGAAAACATTCCGTCAAGATATGACATTGGCTAGACAAAGAAGTCTAGAACAAGAAGCCTTGGATTACTCACTCATTGGTGATAACCTATACAAGCGTGGTAAAGATGGTTACCTGAGACTATGTGTCCACGAGAGCGAGTATCTGAAGTTATTAGAGACTGCTCACCAAGGTGTAGCAGGAGGACACTTTGGACCAATCGGGTAATCAAAGCGATCCTATTTGCAGGCTTGTGGTGGCCAACCCTTCACATGGATGCACATACCTATGTGAAGAGGTGTGATGTGTGTCAACAAACTCAGTATCCTATACGTAAAGATGAGATGCCATTGAAACCTATGATGGGTGGACGTGCATTCTCTAAGTAGGGAATAGACTTTGTTGGTCCTATTAATGCCCCAGCTAAGGGTTCACATGCTGAGTATATCATTGTGGCCACGGATTATTTAACCAAGTGGGTAGAAGTGAAAGCCACATCGAAGAATGATGCCCGAACGACCGCTAAATTCTTATTTGAGAATGTGTTCACTCGATACGGGCTACCCATAGAGCTAGTAAGTGATAGAGGGACTCACTTCTTGAATGAAGTCATTGAAAAACTTCTTCAAGAGTTCTTGGTGATACACAAGAAGTCTGCCCCCTATCACCCACAAGCTAATGGACAAGCCGAAAGCACAAATAAGATTCTATGCAATGTGCTAACCAAATTAGTGAATAACAAACGCTCTGACTGGGACAAACAGCTACACCATGTTGTTTGGGCATACAGAGTTGCCTATAAAACGGTACTCCAAACTACACACTTTCAGATGGTTTTTGGCCAGAATGCAATGCTACCATTGGATTTTTTGATACCAACCTTGAAAGTAGCACAAGAGCATGATTGGACAGGCCATGAGTTGTCCTCTAGAATCTTCGATCTTGAACGATTAGGTGAAACACGATTGAGGGCTGTAGCAGGAATTTATGCAGCCAAGAAGAGGCAAAAGGCATATTTCGATGCACACGTGAAGGATAAGGGCTTGAAAGCAGGAGACCTAGTCCTAGTCTACACCTTGAAGCAACATGCACGGAAGTTAGAGAAGAGAGGTTATGGGCCAATGATTATCAATAGGATCTCCACAAGTGGAGCAGTTCAACTAGCCACTCTAGAGGGTGATATTCTACCAAGTTACATAAGTGGATGCAGAGTCAAGTTATATCAAGAACCCCTGACTGAAGAGATGCTAAATCGACTCAACACTGCCAAGAAACGTAAAGAAGAAGAGAAACGAATTCGAGAAGAAGCACAGGCAGAAGCTTTAGAACACATCCGACGAATGAAATTGAGGAGACAAGGTAGAGACCAGCCTATGCCTGACACTCAAGAATCTCTAGGCTATCACATGGCCATGTGCGAGGCTTTAGGTGGACATTCCCATAGAATAATCGACCGACGGCCTTTTGTAACCCTAGAAGTAGAACAAGGAGAGAGTGTAAGGACAGTGAGAGCTTTAGTTGACTCACGGGCAGCCACTAGTGCAGTTCGACTTTCTTACTGCCAAGAGCTGCAATTACGAATCAATCCTATAGAGGCATATCTCATAGGATTGGGAGGTGTGGAAACCCCTTGCATTGGTGAGGTGGAACTTCCCCTCTACATTCAAGAGGTGCTAATGTTAGTCAAAGTGCTAGTGTGTGAAGATGAGGATCTTACCGAACCTCTTGTCCTGGGCCAAGACTGGATCTATGATCATGCAGTTAGCCTCAACCTAAGAAGTGGACTTCTTCAGGCATGGGTAGGCCAAAACCACATCACGATTGAATTAGAAAATCAAGCACATAGGCCGCTAGAAGAGGCACCGAATCCTGGTCCTTCCAGGAGTCCACCTGAAATGAACCGTGCTACTCTTGACCAAAGTTCTATGGTGCAGAAGATTGCCACTCATGACGAGGGTACAGAAGTCAACGAGGAGTTCCTTTCTTTTCCAAAGAGAATTCGAGGAAAGCAAGCCGGAAAATACACGATACAGAGGAGCCCGAGGACCAAGAAGAATGAACACCAACCGGTACAATACAGAATACCCCATGGCATGAAGCAGATATGGATACGCAAAGGTGAACAACCCTCGGCTTTGGAGACAGGATTCCAAAGAAGCATCAAGCAAGCTACAGTGTCGAGGACTATAGCGAAGGAGTACCCTAGGCATCAATCTAGACAAACCATTTCTATTTGGGTTCCAAAGCAGTCAATGAAGGCGATCCCAAAAGCTAGACAAATATGGGTGCCCAAGACCTGCTTACTAGCTCAAATAACTTCACCTCCAATCACAAGATCAAACCAACACTCACGAGTCCTATTGACTCCTACTCCAAGACAAACATCCCCAATCCACACCACCACATTTTTTGTCACACCTAGGAAGGTATGGAGATGGGTACCCAAAAGGTCCCAAATCCAACACACTCCAGTCCGCAAACTGTCACACATCATCGCCAATAAAAGCAACGATTCCACCATCAAAGTTTGGTGACCTGAACCCCATATCAAACCCTCTCACCCACCTTCGTAAATCCTTCCCCTCTGATGTAGGTGCATTCTGAGAACATTGCACATCCAAAGTATGCATCTAGAGTGAACCCTAACCTACTAACCCACATGTACACACATCATGAACACTTCACCCAATAACCTCTAACCACTCGGAATGTCATGTTGGTATTGTGGAGGGAACACCATAACATCTTATTTCCTATGCAATGCTAATGTGCCTCTCTCTTCTTCTAGTAGATAAGCATCAACAACTACAAGCACTCTCATGGCAGAAGCAGCAGGTCCGAGCTCACATGCAAGAGTAAGTACTGCAGGAATTGATGTGGATAGTCTACCTGTTGATGTGCCACCAACTGAACGACCTGTGGAGCTGCAACACCTTCAACAGATCCCGGTACCGGATCCACCCACAGGGATCACAGAGAGAGTCCTTGCCAATTCTCATTGGTTCAATGGCATGCCAGGTCCATTAGGAGAGGCCAAGTATATATGGGAGTCTAAGTGCGAGTATGACAGATCATGGGTCCGATTCCAATTTTTCTCCAAGGAGTTTGAGACTCTACAGAACATAGAAGATCTCCAGACCATATGGCAACGTGCAGGGCTAGCCAAATACTTTGAAGCACCACTACCTAAACCAGATCTCCTCCGATGCTATTATTTGGTCTCCACATTACAAGATAACGAAGAAAAGGACAAACCAGGAACATTCGTACTTCCTTCTTTGTTGGGCAACAACGAGTTGAAAAGGTTTGAACTTACACTGGAATTGGTGAGCGCTGCTTTGAATATGCACGACACACATGTACCTTCTGAGAAGGATGCTCTCATTCCCACTTACATGAAGGATCGGAAACTATTGAAGCTTAAAGATATGGTAGCACTCACACCAAACGTGTCCATCCCTCTCCGTATGTGCATGCAACATTTTGCTTTCCCTGGTCAAGACCGCTTCACACAACCGCACAAAAGAAGCTGGTTCGCTCTTTACTTGGCAGAGACAGGTGCGTTACCGATTAAGCTTCCTGTATGGATTGTGGAGCAGTTGTATGAAGCAAATAAAAGGTCATCTAGGAAATTAGTGGTGAATGGTTGCTGCGCAATCACACGCATTATCTATCGGTGCTTAGCATATGATGTACCCATTGAACGTGCTTTAACTTGGGCACAATTACAAATGTTTAAGAGACTTAAAACTGACACTCATCAATCCAAGTGCATGAGGGGCTCAATTCCTTGTGTCCAGACACGTGAAGTTCTTTACTCCAAAATTCTCACCACGAGGGGAGGCCACTGTACCTCCCTTTACCATTAGAATACCCAGGTCTGGATCTGAAACTACAACACAAGCTGCCCCTTTGGCTCCTTCTGTTCCATCCGAATTTGAATTTGCTACAACTGGAGATGCTGAAGGGATGGGTCCCCTTGACTTCGAAGCATTCTTACAAAGTACAAAACTCTCTGATGTAGAGTTTTATTCAGATACAGAAGAACAAGGCACATCTTCACAAAGAAGGCGAAAATCCACAGAAGGCCATGTACATTGGGGTGACGATCACCAAGGTCAACAACAAGGACACCTAGAGGAAGAAGGAGCAGATGAAAAGGAAACCACTGAAGCCCCCGCTTATACAGCAGAACTCCAAAGGCTGTATCAAATCATGGAACGAGTGCGATCGCAACAACTGCTCACTGAACAGAGGAGTCGGGTGGTCATGGCTCAGCTTTTGGAAGAAGCAGGAGTTGACTCAGAATACAGTGAAGGTCTCTTATTGATGGAAGAAACCTATGGGGTAGTTGAAGTAGTTCGAACCGCGATTCGGAGGTCTCCAGTTCAATATGATCCACGAAGATTCTAAACACGATCGCGGTCAGGCAAAAACATCCAGATCCCCGTTACAAGAGCAAAAGGGCCTATTATTACATCAGAACCCATTAAGACAACCTCCCAAGCAGTTGTAACTTCTGGCCAAGAGCACTCAGTCACCCATGATGAATCAACCGAGCCATTACCACCCACACCCCCACCATCGCCTCCTAGAACAGAAGCCGTGGAGATCACCTCGACGACTCAACCCACCGAACAAACCTTCATCTTCCGTACTCCCACCTCTAGTTCAACCCTATTCTCCACCCGTGAAAACCCAATCTATGAAGCTACCACCATCACTACACAATCCACCGAATCGCTCATAGAGCCTGCCCTAGGACATCCATCCTCCATGCCCTTGATGGTTTATTTCTTTGCTCTGATACCACTCCTTGTCGACGCGACGAAGGCTGAACCTTAGTAAGCCTGCGGAAATCGCCACGCCCAAGAAGAACTAAGCTAGAGTGATTCAGAACACTTCTGTAATCAACCAATAGCTTAGCGAAGTCTAGCGCTCAACATATAAACTGCGCTTCTAAATTCACTGAAAAATTTCACCGAAACTTCACCAAACTGTCGTTGGGACGTCACCAAAATCTTACCGGAACTTTACCGGAATAAACTTAGTTTTGCTCGTAATTGCTTCAGATGAACTTCTGTGAAGTAAGGAAGTAGTGTGTGAGCTTCCTTCACCGAATGAACTTCTTTCTGGAAACTTCACAGTTCTAAAGTGCTACTTTCCGGTTAACTTTTGTACTGTGTGTACATATCCATTTCACCGGAAACTGTGACCAGCTTAAAGTAGAGACGTCTAGCTACAAGATGAGCTATCTCTCATATAAAGCTTCGAACTCTGCTGCGAGTTATAGTTTGTTGTTCTACCGGAAAATCTTGTTTTCTGAGAAATTGTAACTGACCGGAAATTACTGAAATACGTTTACTGAGCAAACTGTTATTCACCGAAACATGCGTTTACAGAGAAGGTACTGAAGCACGTTTAGTAACGAGTCGTGACAGTTAACGATAAATGAAACTTCCTATCGTAACACGAAATAGCTTCATATTCTTCACAAGTAAAGATTACGCGCAGACATCCACATGAACATGTGTTTTCGATTAGAGAAGATGTGTACAAGTAAGCTTGGCCTCTTCTTGCTCAAGTTACAGAAACTCTCCTACAGTGAGTAGTTTCTTATTACCATCTCTCTCAGATGAAAAAACCCGACACTTCAGGTTTGTGTTATTCATCTGTACATACGCGATCTATGGCGTCTTCTGAGAACTTCTAACTCTCTCTTCACTCATACGCGCATCTCACACGCATCATCTTCACGCGTCTCTTTCTGAGTCTTCTTTTTCCCTCTATCTATCGAGTTCTTCAAATCTTGCTGTATATATATATATATATACACTTTCCTTTGGCGCTCCTCTGCGTTGTTACTCTTTAATTTACGTTATGCGCGCCTTACGCGCCCGCCGCGGTTAATTGCTCTGTTATGCGCACACCGTGCACTAACTTCGCATACTGTACACCTGTGCATTGATTTTCCAGAAGATTTTGTTTCTCTCTTTGCGTCAAATTCGTGAGTGTTTCCTCAACAGCTCCCCCTCAATCACTAATTTGACCTCTTCCGGTCTTTCATATATCTTTCTTTCTTTTATTCCTGCCATCTCCTTGAATCTGTTTGTCTTTGTTCCATCCAAGCTCTTAGTCAGAATGTCTGCAATCCGATCTTTCGTAGGAGTGTAGACAATTTCTATCTCTTTCTCCATTACTTTTTCCCTTAGGAAATGATACTGAATCTCTATGTGTTTTGTTCTTGCATGAAACACAGGATTCGCTGCAAGGTACAGCGAGCTCATATTGTCTCCATGTATGATCGGTATACTTTGATCTATACCCATGCTTTTAAGTAAAGTCTGCATCCATATTACTTCTTTCGCTGCTTCTACCAGTCCTTTGTATTCTGCTTCTGTTGACGATAAGGCTACTGTGTGTTGCTTCTTCGAACACCAGCTTACCAGCTTATCTCCTAGGTATATCATATACCCGTGCGTTGATCTTCGGTCATCTTGACTTCCTGCCCAATCTGAGTCACTATATGCTCTGAGCTTTATATCTGACGTAAAAGGATAATATAATCCTTCCTTTATTGTTCTTTTGATATATCTGAGAACTCTTTGTCCTGCAACCCAATGTTGATCTGTCGGACAATGCATAAATTGTGACAGAATTCCCACCGGATAGCTGAGATCCGGTCTTGTTAGCGTAGCGTAAATTAAGCTACCTACTAACGATTGATATTTTTTCATATCCTTGAACTATGTTCCACTATATTTGCTGAGTTTATGATTTACTTCAAGCGGTGTTGAAGCTTCTCTGCAATTCTCCATGTTGAACTTCTTCAGTAAGTTCAGGAGATACCTTTCTTGCGTGACATATACACCATGATCTGTATATGTGATTTCCATACCTAGAAAGTATGATAACTTTCCTAGGTCACTGATCTTGAATTCCTTTTCTAGCAATTTCTTTACCTCTGTGATTCCTGCATCTGAGGTACCTGTAATTATTATGTCATCTACGTAGATACAAATGTAAATCATTCCTTCTTCTGTCCTTTTGATGAGTAGACTTGCATCTGCCTTCGAACTTTGGTATCCAAGTTCATTGAGATATTTCACAAGTCTGTAGTTCCAAGCTCTTGGGGCTTGCTTTAGTCCATAAAGTGCTTTTCTTAACCTGCAAACAAAATTTGGGTATCTGGAGCTTATAAACCCTTCCGGTTGTTCCATATAGACTTCATCTGATATATATCCATTCAAGAATGCATTCTTTATATCTAGCTGACTTAGCTTCCATCCTTTTGATGCTGCTATAGCAATCACTGTTCTTATGGTTGACATCTTTGCCACCGGACTGAACGTCTCGTCATAGTCTATGCCATGCGTCTGAGCATAGCCCTTGATAACCAGTCTTGCTTTATGTCTGGCTATCCTTCCATCTGCAAGTTTCTTTATTTTGAACACCCATTTATTTCCGATTACTTTCTTACCATTCGGTTTAGGAACAAGCTCCCATGTCTTGTTCTCTTCCAGTGCGGTGAGTTCTTCTTCCATTGCTTCTTGCCATTGCTTCTTGCTTTTGGCTTCATCATAGCTCTGAGGTTCATCATCGTCTTTGACCATGTATGCATAATCGTTCTTAGTTATATACGATGTATCATATGAGTACCTTTCCGGTTGTCTTCTTACTCTGTTCGACCTTCTTAGCTCATATCCTTCATGTGTATCTGAATACATGTCTTCATCTTCATTTATTATACCTGTTCCGGTCCTAGATGTACTTGCCTCGTCTTCTTTGTTTACCTGTACAATTGATTTTCCTTTCTCTCTTCTTTTTATCTCTTCTTCAAATTCTTCAGCTGTATGACTCTGATCTGCATACCAGCTTTTCTGTTCATCAAATGTTACATCTCTGGAAACAGTAAAATGTTTGGTTAGAGGACTCCATAACCTGTAACCCATCTGCTTTTCATCATATCCGACAAATACATATTTTTCCGCTTTCGGTTCAAGCTTATGTCTGAGTTGAGACGGTACATAAGCATATACTACTGATCCAAACACTTTGCAGTGATCAAGTGTTGGCTTCTTTCCCCACCAAGCTTCATAAGGGGTCATTCCTTCTAATGCTGTACATGGTAATCTGTTTACCAAGTATGTCGCTGTGTTCACGGCTTCAGCCCAAAGATAATCTGGGCAATTTTTTTCTTTTAACATAGCTCGTGCAAACTCGACTAGAGTTCGGTTTCTCCTTTCTGCTACAACATTCCGTTGTGGTATACCTGCAGGTTATTTCTCTCTTAATACCTGCATTCCAAAGATAGTCATTGAATTCTCGGGAGAAGTATTCTCCCTCTCCATCAGACCTTAGTCTTTTAAGCTTTTGTCCTGTGAGTCTTTCAGCATATGCATGAAAGTGTCTGAAAGCTCCAAATACTTCTGATTTCTCTTTCAAAACATAAAGAGTTATCCACCTCGTTGCATCATCAATGAAAAGAACATAATACCTTGATCCGCTGATTGATCCTTCTTTTGATGGTCCCCATACATCTGTATGTATGAGTTCCAGCACACTGTCATGTTTGAATCCTTTCTTCTAGAAAGGTAACCTGTGGGCTTTTCCCATCTGACAGGCTTCGCATTTGTGAATCATATGTTGGTTCTGTACGTTCGGTAATCCCAGTACAGACTGATTCGCTATCATAGCTTTGATTCCTTTTTCCTGAAAATGACCTAATCTCTTGTGCCAGAGATCAAGTTCTGTAATTACCTTTTCATCATGTGTGAGCAGCGCTTGGCCAATGTTCCCTTGTACTCTTAAGGTAAAGAGTCTGCCCTCTTTCTTACCAGAGACGATCTGATAGTATCCGTTCTTGGGATCTTCTACAAATACTCCTTTATTTGTAAATCTGACCTGAAAACCTTTTTCGACTATCTGTCCCACGCTAATCAAATTTTTCGGTATTGTTGGAACATACAAAACATTAGTTAGCAAATCTGCTCCACTTTTGCATTTCACTTTTCCAATTGAGTGTACACTATGTCTCGTATTGTCACCTGTTTGAACAGTGTGACTCGCACTTCCTTTTTCCAATTCTGACATCAGTTCTATGTTTCCTGACAAGTGATTAGAACATCCAGAGTCAATGTAAAATACCTTTAGATCTTCGTTATCAAATGTGCTGATTGAGTTCATCATCAATGATGTATGACTTTCATTCTGTGTGTCATTTGCGTAGTTGTTGTAGGTGGTGTTGTAGGATTGGCTCTGTCCCCAACTTCTTACTCCACCTCTACCATAGCCTCCTCTTTGGTTTTGTCTTTCTCTTTGATATCTCCCGCTTCTGCCTCTGATATTACTGTTTTGATTTTGATTTGATCCTTGTTGATTGTGCCAACAGTCATGCGCCAGATGGTTACTTAGTCCACAAATCCAGCAAGTTTTCTTGGTGGTATTCTGGCAGCTTCTTCCTCTTGCTCTTCCTCTGTCAGTGCCTTTACCTCTTGCGTAATAGGCATGAGAGCTCGACTCTTCTTCATCTTTTGGCTTGCCTTTGTCTTTCTTCTTGTTCTTCATGTACATTGCAGAGCTTTGTCCTTTTTCTGCGTCTCCTTTCAGGTCTTGCTCATATGTGAGCATCAGTCCAAGCAACTGATTTAAATCTGGTACAAAATGATTTAAAGAAAGTTCAGTTGAAAGTACGAAGGGTTTCCACCTTTCATCTCCTCTCAACCCTGTGAGCAGTTGTGCTACCAATCTATGATTTTCGACATCTTCATTTATGGATCCCAGACTATCTGCTAGATCCTTCATTTTAGTGACGTAGTCACTAATGCTTTGACTCGGCTTCTTTTTGAACGTTGTGAACTCGGACCATAGGCTGGCCTTCCTAGCTTTCGTAGTATTTTGGAAGTGATCTTCCAATGCACTCCATATGTCCTCCGCTTTCTCCAGACCTCTAATGTGTGGTAGCAGATGATCTGAAACAGTGTTGTAGATGTAGGCTCTTGCCGTTGCATCTTTCTTTTGCCACAGCTTCAAAGCTTCTATCTCTTCCTTTTCTGGTTGGCTATCATCTTCAAAGGTCGGCTTCTTTTCTTCTCCGGTCACATACATCATTAAGTCCTTACTCATAAGTAAGGCTTCCATGCGCATTACCCATGCGGGATAATTATCTCTGTTCAGCTTATCAATTTGGACATGATCTGCCATGATCTTCTTCCTCTCGTGGAATGATCCGGCTCTTATACCGATTCTTGGGAAACTAACCTGCTCTGATACCACTGATGGTTTATTTCTTTTCTCTGATACCACTCCTTGTCGATGCGACGAAGGCTGAACCTTAGTAAGCCTGTGGAAATTGCCACGCCCAAGAAGAACTAAGCTAGAGTGATTCAGAACACTTCTGTAATCAACCAATAGCTTAGCGAAGTCTAGCGCTCAACATATAAACTGCGCTTCTAAATTCACTGAAAAATTTCACCGAAACTTCACCAAACTGTCGCTGGGACGTCACCAAAATCTTACCGGAACTTTACCGGAATAAACTTAGTTCTGCTCGTAATTGCTTCAGACGAACTTATGTGAAGTAAGGAAGTAGTGTGTGAGCTTCCTTCACCGAATGAACTTCTTTCTGGAAACTTCACAGTTCTAAAGTGCTACTTTCCGGTTAACTTTTGTACTGTGTGTACATCTCCATTTCACCGAAAACTGTGACCAGCTTAAAGTAGAGACGTCTAGCTACAAGATGAGCTATCTCTCATATAAAGCTTCGAACTCTGCTGCGAGTTATAGTTTGTTGTTCTACCGAAAAATCTTGTTTTCTGAGAAATTGTAACTGACCGGAAATTACTGAAATACGTTTACTGAGTAAACTGTTATTCACCGAAACATGCGTTTACAGAGAAGGTACTGAAGCACGTTTAGTAACGAGTCGTGACAGTTAACGATAAATGAAACTTCCTATCGTAACACAAAATAGCTTCAGATTCTTCACAAGTAAAGATTACGCGTAGACATCCACATGAACATGTGTTTTCGATTAGAGAAGATGTGTACAAGTAAGCTTGGCCTCTTCTTGCTCAAGTTACAGAAACTCTCCTACAGTGAGTAGTTTCTTATTACCATCTCTCTCAGATGAAAAAACCCGACACTTCAGGTTTGTGTTATTCATCTGTACATACGCGATCTATGGCGTCTTCTGAGAACTTCTAACTCTCTCTTCACTCATACGCGCATCTCACACGCATCATCTTCACGCGTCTCTTTCTGAGTCTTCTTTTTCCCTCTATCTATCGAGTTCTTCAAATCTTGCTGTATATATATATATATATACACTTTCCTTTGGCGCTCCTCTGCGCTGTTACTCTTTAATTTACGTTATGCACGCCTTACGCGCCCGTCGCGGTTAATTGCTCTGTTATGCGCACACCGTGCACTAACTTCGCATACTGTACACCTGTGCATTGATTTTCCAGAAGATTTTGTTTCTCTCTTTGCGTCAAATTCGTGAGTGTTTCCTCAACAGCCCTCAGCCATAGGCCATCCCGATTCTAGATCCACATTCTTGGGATTCCCTGCTACCACGCCACCTTTCATGCCCTCCCCGCCTCTACGACCTCAAACCCCAACCCCCATCCCTCCACTTCTCCAATCGCTTCATGCCTTTCTTGCTAGAACTTTTCAACCCAGGTCTCAACCATTCCCTTTATTTTCAGCTCCCAACCCCACTCCTCATCTATTCACCACTTTCACACACACACCACCTACCATTCCAATGTATATGGTAGACACCACACTTGCTTCCACTCCTGAAAGCATGGACATTTCACCACCCACAGCACCTCCCCCACCCCCCACACTTCCACCTCCTCCCATTCTCCCTCCACCAATTTCACCCACACACACGTCTTCAATAGACACATCATTCACTCTTCCCCTTCCCCAATTCCCTTCCCATGCATCTTCCATTGTACACACCACACCCTCATCCATAGGCAATGCATTGGACACTATGCTCGCATGTATATCACAGTTAAGGACAGAGTACAATCAACTCCAACACCATAATGCACGATTACAAGAGCACTCAGAGGTACTGCAACATCGTCTTGCTACACTAGAAGAGGAGAATGCTCGCCTCCTTACACAATTCCAAACTCTACAAGAGGCACATAGCATATTGGAGGTACAATTACAGAACACAGACCAGGAAGCAATACAAGTGGTAGAAGGTCATCTATGGACACAGCTAGAATGCAATTCAAAGCTTCAACGAAATATGGCCCTACTCAAACGACACCTTGCAGCCGCTCATGAAGAGAATCGACGCCTGCAATTACAGAATCACAAAAACCTAGAAGGAGCTATCAAAAACACACCTGGGGCACCCATCGGTCCCTCAAAGTTTCAAGCTGTGACCCCCGATAATATCAAGATAATCTTGGAAGACTATGGCACCCTACTTGAAGCCCATGACCAGTTATCAGAGGAACTGGGTCAACTGAAGCAGAAACACCAAAAAGAAACAACAGCTGCCTCTCAAACCACCTCCTCCGCGGCTTCACTTCTCACAGACTCAGAGGCCTTAAAAGATCTCCAGAAACAGGTCACAGAATTGCAAGCACACCTACTACAATATGAGAGACCTCCATCCCCACCAGAGGCTCCCACCGATGAGGAAACAATACAAATTTGTGTGGAACAAACGTTTGAAGAAGAATATGACCCACAACCATTCCCAGGAGGTCAACAAACAGAAGAAGGTCAGGATACGTTCGAAGCACCATGACCCCCTTGGCTACGACAAGTGGAGGAAATTGGGAGTTCACATGAAGAGCAAACACATGGTATCATATGTGTGCAAATTGAATAAAGCCTTTATATGGATTAAAGCAGGCACCTAGGGCATGGAATCATAGATTGACCACTTACCTTCAAGACCAAGGTTTTGTCATGAGCAAGGCAGACACTTCTCTATTCATCAAGAGAAGTAATTCAGAGGTAATATACCTATGTGTTTATGTTGATGACATCATACTTATAGGTAATGATGTTAATGGAATCAGATAAATCAAGAGCCAGATGATGAAGGAGTTCAAGATCAATGATCTTGGTCTACTAAAGTATTTTCTTGGGCTTGAGTTTGTCTATACTAACTCTGGAATATACATTACTCAGAAAAAGTACATAAAGGATATGTTGAAGAAATTTCATTTGCAGGATGCCAAAGTTGCAAGTACTCCAATGGAGGTAAACCTTAAACTAAGTGCCCATGAAGGTAATGAAATTAATGACATTACAGGTTACCAAAGCATGGTGGGTATCTTGAACTATGCTATCTTAACAAGGATAGATATTGCATATGGAGTTAGTGTGCTAAGTCAGTTTATGCACAAGCCAAGAGCAGCTCACTTGGAGGCTGCCAAAAGGATATTAAAGTATCTCAAGGGTACACAACATCATGGTTTGTATTTCCCTTACACTTCAGACTTGGATATTAAGATCTATTCAGATGCAGATTGGGCAGGATGCGAGGATGATAGGAGGAGCACTTCTGGATACATTTCGTTTGCAGGTGACAAGCCAATTGTTGGGAGAGATGGTTGGATGCACTCAGAAGATTGAGTTGGTACTGCTAATCCTGCTTTGCACCAGCCCTCTTTGACTCCAGATATGCTTAGTAGACTCCTTGAGCTTCCAAATGATACCAAGATATGCTATATGGACTTTGGAAATGATTTGAATAATGATTAGATCAAAACAGATGAGTTTGTACTTCACTAGACTTGAAAACTTTCTATTTTGATCTTGATACCTGCTCAGTCTTTCACTCAGTATGACCAGCACACTTACAATTGATCAAATTCCTTCTGGAAATATTAAATTAGCTTAAGAAGCTACCATTTGCAAGTGGAATGAGAAGAAATGACAAACTATACTCTGAGAAAGAAGTTTAGCAAAATTATATGTACCCCCGACTTTTTAGGAACTCTGTAGAAAAATACTAGAGACCACTTCGAGCGAGATTTCTCCGAGATGACTGATTCAATGACCTTCAAATTTTGTAAGCATGTAGTATGCTTGGCGCTGGTTCCAACAAGCTTTGAATCACTTGATTTGGTTCAGTAGGCACTGAGATATGCCTCTTGGAAGTTGACAGACTTGGAGAAGATAACTCACAAAATCACAGAGATAATGAATGTGACTCTTTCTATTAATTCACATGAATGTACAATCTCATTGGCTTGATAGATGTAGCCTAATGAGTTGGAGATGTGTAGGCTATAGTGTAGCACTCACACACTCAGAGATATTGAAAATGGAGCTCGGGAGTTCACACACTATCCCACGAGTTTTTACATTGACTTTTATATGTGATGGAGATGCATTTGAATTTCAAATTCAAACTAGGGCTCCCTAGAATCTCTCTTCTAAAAGTAGGGAGATATTCTCTCCACTTACACCATCCATTTTTCCACGAATCTAAACAAGTAGGTGTGTATACATAAATGCCAAGTCATTTAGACTTTTACAAGGAGTAAAATGGTAATAGTTCATAAGAATAAGTTCCTATGACTCTTGCTCCATGTAGAGATATCTTTCAAGGGTTCCAAGCCAAAGGTGAAGGCTTGAATTGCACCAACAGCTCCCCCTCAAGCCAAACACTTTGGCTTAAGTCTTCATCTTCAATCTTCAATCACATCGTGCAATCCAATCATGGATTTGAATCTGCATAATTTGTTTCCATCCAAAGCTTTAGTAAGTAAATCTGCACATTGCATATTAGTGGACACATAAGTCAATTGAATGTCCTTGCTAAGCAACTTTTCTCTCACATAGTGGTAATGAACCTCTATGTGTTTGGTTCTAGCATGATATATTGGATTAGCTGCAAGGTGAAGAGAGCTTGTGTTATCTCCAAAGATAATTGGAGGTCTAGTGTGTAGACCTAATTCTGTATACAAAAGCTTCAACCAGATAGCTTCTTGAGTGGCATTGGCTAGCCCTCTATACTCTGCTTCTGTAGATGACAAAGCTACTGTAGGTTGTTTCTTGGCTGACCAAGAAATAGGTTTATCACCTGCAAAACATATGTATCCTGATGTGCTTCTCCTGTCATCCTTGCATCCTGCCCAATCTGGATCTGAAATCACTTTAATATCAATGTCTGATGTATAAGGAAAGTACAAACCATGGTTCTGAGTTCCCTTTAGATACTTCAAGATCTTCTTTGCTGCCTCTAGGTGAGGTACCCTTGGTTTGTGCATGAATTGACTTAGCACACTAACTCCATATGCTATGTCAATTCTTGTTAAGGTAGCATAATTCAAACTACCAACCATACTTTGGTATCCTGTAATGTCTTGGACTTCATCACCTTCATGAGCACTAAGCTTTAGGTTGACCTCCATTGGAGTACTTGAGACTTTAGCTTCCTGCAAATTGAACTTCTTCACAATGTCCTGTACATACTTCTTTTGAGTGATATATATACCTGAATTAGTGTAGACTAACTCAAGACCTAAAAAGTATTTCAATAATCCAAGATCATTGATCTTGAACTCCTTCATCATCTGTCCTTTGATGTGTCTAATACCATTGACATCATTGCCTGTAATGATGATGTCATCAACATAAACACACAAGTAGATTACCTCTGTACTACTCCTCTTTATGAATAGAGAAGTGTCTGCTTTACTTATCACAAATCCTTGGTCTTGGAGATATGTTGTCAACCTGTAATTCCATGCTCTAGGTGCCTGCTTCAATCCATATAGAGCCTTCTTCAATTTACAAACATAATTTACCTTCTTGGGATCTTCATAGCCAGGTGGTTGTGACATGTAGACTTCTTCATATATCCATCCATTCAAGAAAGCATTCTTGACATCTAATTGGTACATGTTCCAATTCTTGGATGCAGCTATACTCACCAATACTCTGATTGTTGGCATCTTAGCCACAGGAGAAAATGTCTCCTCATAATCAATGCCTTGGGTTTGTGCAAAACCCTTGGCTACCAACCTAGCTTTGTACCTGTTGATTGTTCCATCTGAGTTTCTCTTTAGTTTGTAGATCCATCTGGATCCTATCACCTTCATAGAGTCCTTCTTGGGTACCAAGTCCCATGTGTCACTTTCCTTGAGAGCTTCTATTTCTTCATCCATAGCTCCTTTCCATTCTGGTTTGGTGATTGCCTCTTCATATGTACCTGGTTCTTCATTCAACAAATCCTTTGTAAGATATACAGAATGCTTAGTTACAAGAGAAGTGTCATACCCATATCTGATAGGCTTCTTACTTTCTCTCTGAGATCTCCTCATTGCTTGAGTTGAGGATTCTGGTATATCCTCTAGCTTCTTCATTTTCATCTTCCCTTTGGACTTCCATGCCTTGAATTCCTCAAGGTTAATTGTGTCATCATCATCTGAACTTGAGTCTTCTTTCTGGATTGGTTCCTCCTTGGTGAGCTTTGGGAAATCTTCTTCCATATCATAGGGTAGACTAACCTTCCTGCATTCATTTTCATACCATGAGTCATTCTCATCGAAGGTGACATCTCTGCTTACCTTGAACTCTTTGTTTGAGGGGTTGTAGAATCTGTACCCTTTCTGGTTCAAGTCATAACCAATGAAGATACATTTTTCAGCTTTAGGGTCTAGCTTTCCCCTTACCTGTGACGGAATATGCACATATGCTACACAACCAAAAACTTTGCAATGATCCAATGATGGTCTCTTACCATGCCAAGCTTCATAAGGTGTCATGCCATCAACAGACTTTGATGGCAACCTGTTGATGAGGTAGGTGGCAGTAGATACACTCTCTGCCCAAAGATAATTTGGCAACTTCTTTTCATTAAGCATAGACCTAGCTGTTTCAACAATAAGCCTATTCCTTCTTTCAGCTACCCCATTTTGTTCAGGTGAGTACCTTGTAGTTATCTCCCTTTTGATGCCTCTTTCCTGCAAGAAATCTTCAAACTCATTGGAGAAGTATTCTCCTCCTCCATCTGACCTTAGCCTCTTCAAGTTTCTTCCTGTTTGGTTTTCAACAAGTGCAAGATACCTCTTGAAACAATTAAACACTTCATCTTTATGCTTCATAAAGTATAACACAGTCCATCTGCTATAATCATCAATGAAGGACACATAGTACCTTGATCCTGAAATGGAGGGATCCTTGCTAGGTCCCCAAACATCTGTGTGTACCAAGTCTAGGTAGTCTTCATGCATGAAACCTTTCTTTGAATAGGGCAACCTGTGAGACTTACCAAACTGACAAGCACTACACTTGTAAATCATATGTTGCTTGGATACATTAGGTATCCCAAGTACACATTGATCCCTGCACATTTGCTTTAGGGTTCTTTCACCTATGTGACCTAACCTCTTGTGCCATATTTCTAACTCTGAAAGTGTTTGATCCTTGTAATTGTATAAAGCAATGTTTTTGGTGTCTTCTAGCTCAAAAGTAAATAATCTACCTGATTTTTCTCCCTTGGCTATCCTTCTGAATCCATGTCTTGGGTCTTCCACATATGCTCCATGTTGATTGAACCTGACCTCTAAACCTTTCTCCACAATCTGACCAACACTCATTAGGTTCTTGGTAATGGTTGGTACATAAAGTACCCTGCTCAATAGGTTCTGGTTACCATCACAAGTTTTCACATTTCCAATCTTTATAACAGAATGTTTAGTATCATCACCTGTCTGTACCTAATGTTTGCCCTTGGGTTCTTCCAAATCAAAGAGTAGTGCCACATTACCAGCTACATGGTTAGAACACCCTGAATCAATATAAAATAAATGATCATCATTTGTACCTGCCTTGGAGGTCATATTCATGATCAATAGGGAGTCATCTTGCTCCTCTGTGTAGTTGTTGTAATCCCTTCTATTTTTGAATCCACTTTGGTAGTTACTATTGTGGTTGTGGTTGTAATTGTTGTTGTATTGATTGTTGTATCCATTGTAGCCTTGGTGTTGGTTGAATCTGCCTCTACCTTGAGAGTATCCACCTCTTTGATAGCCTCTTCCTCTCTGATTCTTATAATTTCTGTAGCACTCATCTGTGGTATGGTTAGACAATCCACAAATGTTGCATGGTGATGAGTTGTAGGGTCTCCCCCTACCTTGCTTACCTCCTCTGCCCCTGCCTCTTGAAGATCTTCCTCTCCCTGCATAATTAGCTTGGGAGGTAGAGCCTTCTTCTTCTTGCTTCTTCCCTTTACCTTTATCCTTAACTTTCTTATCAGTATATAGAGCAGAGGGGTTATTACCTTTTGATTGATCTCCAGCCTTTGTAAACTTTGCTTCATGTGTGAATAGTTGGCCCATGAGAGTTGTGAGATCTGGGGTATGCATGTCCATGTAGAGATCCATTGCAGTGGTGAAGCTCTCCCACTTATCATCTGCCTTTAGTCCATTGGTTACTTGCCTTACTATTTGTTCCTCTTCAATCTCCTCTCCAATGCGTGCTAATTGGTCTGCCACATCCTTGATCTTGGTCACAAATTCTGAGACTGATTGCTTTGGTTGCTTCCTAAGGGTTGTGAATTCAATCCACAATTGATTCTTTCTGGCCCTTGTGTTAGAAGAAAAGTATGATGACAAGGTTTCCCAAGTCTCTTGGGAAGTCTTACAATTCCTGATGTGAGGTAAAAGGAAATCAGATATAGAGTTAAGAAGATAAGACCTTGCCAATGCATCTTTTGCACACCATGTGTTGAGCCTCTCTTGTTCATCCTTGGTGGGTAGTCCTCTAGCTTTGAATGAGGGCAATTCCTCATCTCCTGAGATGAATCCAAATAAGCTTCTTCCTTGTAGATAGGTCTTCATCCTTAGAGACCAAGCTTGGTAATTGTTCCTATCCAATTTGTCAATGAATGAAGGAAAACCATCTCCCATGTTACCTTATTTGCTCTGATACCACTGTTGGGAGAGATGGTTGGATGCACTCAGAAGATTGAGTTGGTACTGCTAATCCTGCTTTGCACCAGCCCTCTTTGACTCCAGATATGCTTAGTAGACTCCTTGAGCTTCCAAATGATACCAAAATATGCTATATGTACTTTGGAAATGATTTGAATAATGATTAGATCAAAACAGATGAGTTTGTACTTCACTAGACTTGAAAACTTTCTATTTTGATCTTGATACCTGCTCAGTCTTTCACTCAGTATGACCAGCACACTTACAATTGATCAAATTCCTTCTGGAAATATTAAATTATCTTAACAAGCTACCATTTGCAAGTGGAATGAGAAGAAATGACAAACTATACTCTGAGAAAGAAGTTTAGCAAAATTATATGTACCCCCGACTTTTTAGGAACTCTGCAGAAAAATACCAGAGACCACTTCGAGCACGATTTCTCCGAGATGACTGATTCAATGACCTTCAAATTTTGTAGGCATGTAGTATGATTAGAGCTGGTTCCAACAAGCTTTGAATCACTTGATTTGGTTCAGTAGGCACTGAGATATGCCTCTTGGAAGTTGACAGACTTGGAGACGATAACTCAGAAAATCACAGAGATAATGAATGTGACTCTTTCTATTAATTCACATGAATTTACAATCTCATTGGCTTGATAGATGTAGCCTAATGAGTTGGAGATGTGTAGGCTATAGTGTAGCACTCACACACTCAGAGATATTGAAAATGGAGCTCGGGAGTTCACACACTATCCCACGAGTTTTTACATTGACTTTTATATGTGATGGAGATGCATTTGAATTTCAAATTCAAACTAGGGCTCCCTATAATCTCTCTTCTAAAAGTAGGGAGATATTCTCTCCACTTACACCATCCATTTTTCCACGAATCTAAACAAGTAGGTGTGTATACATAAATGCCAAGTCATTTAGACTTTTACAAGGAGTAAAATGGTAATAGTTCATAAGCATAAGTTCCTATGACTCTTGCTCCATGTAGAGATATCTTTCAAGGGTTCCAAGCCAAAGGTGAAGGCTTGAATTGCACCAACACCAATATCATGGTCTTCAAAGAAGCAACCTACTGTTGCTTTATCCTCTACAGAGGGAGACTATAGAGGATTGGCAAATGTCACTCAAGAAGCCATATGGATCAAGCTATTGTTTACAGAATTGGGTTTATATACTAGGTCACCAATGATCTTTGGAGACAATACAAGCTCACTTCACCTTGCAGCTAATCCCATCTATCATGCTAGGACCAAACATATAGAGGTCCATTACCATTATGTGACAGAGAAGTTATTAAGCAAAGACATTCAACTAACCTATGTATCAACCAACATGCAGTGTGCAGATTTGTTGACTAAAGCTTTGGATGGAACCAAACGTTGCAGGTTCAAAGCAATGATTGGATTGCAGGATATACATGAAGATTGAAGATGAAGACCAAGCCAAAATGTTTGGCTTGAGGGGGAGCTGTTGGTGCAATTCACAAGCCTACACATTTGGCTTGAAGGATACCTTGAAGTCCATACACACATGAAGAAGCATAGGAACATATGCTAGTGGTTAATTACCACTTTACCTCTTTGTAAAAGTCACATTTGACTTGGAATCTTTGTAAACACCTACCAAAAGGAATTCGTGGAAAAAGGTTAGCTTTGATTGATAGAATATCTCCGAAGATATAGGAGCTTGATCATACATTAGGGGAAAAAATGAACCCTCTATGGGCCTTTTAGATTAAGGAGTGATTAGCAATGGACCAATGAGAGGAGGGTGGTGGACACAGTCTAGTCCCTTAATCACATAGGCTAGGCATAGGCTTCCCTTGTTTTTCTGTGGTCAAAGAGGAGAAAACCACCTTGAATTAATGGTTTTAGTTATGTGACTGGTTTTGGATGGCTTAGAAATTAATCATAGCCCTTGGATTGGCCTCAGGATCCAAAGGTTGAGGTTTAGTTGCAAAAGTCAAAGCAAGATTGAACAAGAGCCCTTGGATACTTAAGCTTTTCAAAGGCTTAGATTGCCTCCTTCCAAAAAAATGCGCCATTGCTCTCTAAGCGTTAGATTAGCACCTTCATCGGACGGCAGCTGATGAATAGCCTCAATCTTGGGCGCGTTTGCATAATGAGCATCCGATATGGTCTACATCCAATGGCTCCTGATGAAGCGTTTGAATCAAATGGCGCCATTTCACATAATCCCTTCGATCAATGTCTCCATCGGACGGCTCCGAATGCCTGTGCCTATAGCATCAGCCCCATTCGCGGTCCACGGTAGGATTCCTTGCAATCAAACGGTCCAAAAAGCTATAGACGGATGTTCATAACTGATTCGAATCGCGCCCAGCCCCATTCACGCTTTATCGTTGGATCCACCAAGATCTAATGGTGGAAAAACTTGCAGAGACTATGAGAATTTGGGCCCCCAGTAGAAAAATCGAGATGTTCTCTCTCCAAGTCTACACCAAAATTCAAATTAAGCCGTTGATGTAAACAATCCAATGGCTGTAAATTCTCACGCATGACATTTGAAATAGAAGGCTTCCTCAAGTATTATTTTATTCTACAAAACAACTAGTGGTTTTGTATGCCTACTTAAGCTCATGTTTTAAGCTCTTTAATCCCTAAAAATTAGGGATCCTTACAAGGCCCATGCAAGGTCCACTTTTTCCCCTAATGAGGGAGCCAAAAGTTTGAATTTGAATTCAAATTTTTACTTAATCACTATAAAAGTGATCATCAAAAAGTTGCGGTTAGAACTCATCACTCCTGAGCTTCTCATTACTATTTATGAGTGTGTGTGAGGCCTACACTCTAGCCCAAACCTATCTACATCATTAGGCAATGATATTCATGTCAATGGTACTGTATACAAGTGTTCATTAATACATATAACTTCATTGTTCATTTCTGAGTTCTCTGTTATACTACCTAAAAGTTTGTCAACTTGTGAAGAGCATATCTCAGTCATTTCTCCACCAAACTCAAAGATCTAAAGCTTTTTGGAACCAGCTCAAAGTTATCTATAAACTCTGAAGAGATTCTATTCAGCCATTTTAGAGAAAAGCGCGTCGAGGTGATCACTGGTCAAAGTCTGCAACAGTCCTAAAAAATTGGGGGTAAAGGTTTACTTGCTAAATTGATCTCTCTGAGCATAGTTGATCTTTTTATATCATTCCACTTGGAATAGTTATCTTGCTAAGCTAACTAGATACCCCTAAAAGGAATTTTTCCAATTCCTACTGTGCTGGTCATATTGACCAAAAGATCCACCAGGTATCAAGACATAAATAGAAGGTTTTCTTGAGATCTTGAAGTTCAAAGTTATCTGTTTTGATTCAATCTTTACATACATCATTTCCAAAGTACATAGGCCATTTTATGGTGTCATTGGAAAGCTAAGGAGGTCCACTTATCAACTCTGAAGCATCAAAGGGTTGGTACAAAGCAGGATTTGGCAGTGCCTACTCAATCTCTTGGAGTGTCCATCCATCTTTCCCAACACATATGAGTGTACCTTAGATGTAGAAGCCTCTGGTCCATTGATTGTGATTGACTCTTGAGGTTGAATCTATACATCAAAGTTTGCATACTCCTCTTGATCCTCTTCATCCAACTTTGTCTTGCCCTTGTCTCCATACCATGCCCTTGACTCATCAAACACAACATCTCTTGACACATATAGCTTCCTTGAGAGAGGGTTGAAGCACCTATAGCCTTTTTTATCATTTGAGTAGCCAATGAACACACATTTCTCACTCTTGGGCTCTAACTTTGTTCTCACTTCACTAGGAACATGAACAAAACATACACATCCAAATACCTTGAGGTGCTCCATGGTTGGTTTCTTGCCATAATAGACTTCATGTGGAGTCACAGTGTGCACACCACCTATTGGAGCCCTATTTATCAAGTAACAAGCTATATTCATAGCCTCAGCCCAATAAGAGAATGGTAACATATAGTTTTTATGAGACATCTAGCTATCTCAACCAAATGCCTATTCTTCCTCTTTGAAACACCAATTTGTTGATAAGTGTACTTGCATGTAAACTGCCTCTTTATACCATTACCAGCAAGTACCTTGTGAATTCCTTGGAGAAACACTCTTTGCCTCCATCTGACCTTAGTGTCTTGGTGTATGCATCAACAACAAGGTACCTAAACTTTTGAAAGCATGAAAAAACTTTTGATTTTTCCTTTATAGCATATAGCCATACCTTTCTTGAGTGTTCGTAAATGAAAGTGACAAAGTACCTAGATCCTCCCAATGAAGCCTCTCTGCTAGGGCACCATACATCTAAGTGTATAAGCTCCAAGAGCTTATAGGATCTATACTCAATCCTTGGAAATGGCTTCCTTGCTTGTTTACCTAGCTGAAAAGCATCACAAAACTCATGTTGATATTGGCCTTCAAGATCTGGTAGTCCTTGCACTAAACCTACTTTTCACATTCTTTTTAACTTGGATTATTGATATGTCCTATCCTCTTATGCCAAAAATCAATCTCTGCAATCCTTTTGTTACCAATCATCACGTAACTTACTTTGTTGTGTCTAGGACCAACATCTAGTGTGAACAATCTACCTTCTTTCCTTCCCTCGGCTATGACCTTGCCTCCTTGCTTCACCATGCATTCTTTTGCATCTAATATAACCTGCATACCTCTCTCTACCATCTATCCTAGAGAGATAAGGTTCTTGCAAATAATGGAACATGGAGCAGATCTTTAAGAGTCTTGATACATTTATCTTCACCTAACTTCACATCTCCCACATGTGTAATGGGATGCTCAATGTTATCTCTTCTCTCCACACAACCTTTTGAGCTTGGGACCTACATATGAACAAAAGATTTCTTCATACATGACATGTGATTAGAGCATCCACAGTCTATGCACCACTTTGTGTCCTTGGGATCACTAATGTAGCCATGTCTCAGGGCTAGGCAAGTCACCTTCTCATCATCCTTCTTGGAGTTGTTAGCATAATTCCCTTGCTCCTTCTTCTTCTCGCCTTTCTCATTCTTGAACCAGAAATTTGAAGAAATAGGATTCTCCTTACCACATATAAAACAAGTTTTACCTTGATGAGGGTTGTTCTTCCCTTTGCCATTCTTGCCCTTCCTTGACTATGATGCCTTGCTATCTCCTTCTAGATCTAAATCTTCTTCCTTGGACTGCTCCCACTTGATTTTTCCTCGATTCCCCTTCTAGCCACTCTTGTCTCTACCTTTGCTAGCATACAGGATCTATGAGTGACCATCCTTCTTGGATGTGTCTGTTGGAAGAGATGGTGGATAATCACAAGAGATGAGTTGGCGTACCTAAATCCTACTTCACACCTACTATGATTGAAATTTGGAGAGTGTTGTGGGACTCCTTAGCTAGCTAATGAGCATAAATGATCATATATGTTGCTTGGAAGATGATGCACAAATGATAGGATCAAAATAGATAGGTAGGCATATGATTCAATGCACAAAACATGTGAGACACATGCTCAGTGTTTTACTCAATTCTTAGAGTACAACAAAAATTAGTGAAATTCCTTTTGGGGATCTTCAATTAGCTTAACAAGCTACCATTCATGAGTGAAATCGTCTAAAATGATAAACTATATGCAGAGAAGTATGTTTAGCAAGTAAAGAAACTCCTCTGACTTTTAGGGGCCTTGACAGTCATAGACTAGTGAGCATTAATCAAATGATATCCAATGATTGCGAGAACTAAATTGAATGAAACTTTGTAGGATCAAAGTAGACAGTATGTTAAAGATGTCATGCTTTCAATCATGCAAAATGATGCACTACACAGTGATAACCAACTCAGATAAGATCACTATTCTGATAGAGTGTAAGAGAGATATGAGAGTAGGAAGTAATGAACATGTATTGACTAAATCATATAAAGTTACAAAGTCATTGGCAATAACACATTGCTCAATGAGTGTAGGATGAGAGAGCTATGAGATAAGCTCCTCTTCTCAATGAAGATACATGGAAATGATATCAGAACCTCGAGATACATGCCACATCTTCTTATGAAGTTTTTATAGCTTTTTGTTGGAGCCTATCATTTGAATTCAAATTCAAATCCTCACCTAAAAGTAATCCTAAAGTATAGGACTGATTATCTATTGACTTTAACTACCAAATGATATGGCATTACAAGCTTCCTAAATCCTCGTGGGTCTACATCACTTTTACAATGAGTAATTAGACTCAAAGTTACAAGAGGTTGTACATATGAAGCTTCTCAAGTGATATGTTAATACATCAAGCTTATGTGTATTCATCAAGTATGTAGGCTTGGGTTAAATTGCACCAACTGCTCCCCCTCAAGCCTAACATGCTTGATCTTCATTGCTCCTTGATCTCTTGCAGCCCAATCATCAATTTGAACCTGTTCATATTTGTTCCATCCAATGCTTTGGTGAGTAAATAAGCACATTGCAAATGAGTTGATACATATGTAACTCAATGTCCTTGCTTAGCAATTTCTCTCTAACATAATGATATTGCACTTCAATGTTCTTATTTGTGGCATGGTACACAGAATTAGCAGCCAAAGAAGTGAGCTGGTATTATCTCCAAATATAGTTGGAGTGTACGAATGTATCTCCAAAACTTCATACAATTGCTTAAGCCACATAGCTTCTTGAGTTGCATTAGCCAAGCCTCTATAATCTGCTTCTGTGGAAGATAAAGCTACAGTTGCTTGCGTCTTGGATGACCATGATATGAGTTTTGAACCTGCAAAGGATAGGTACCCTGAAGTGCTCCTCCAATCATCCTTGGAGCCATCCCAATGTGCATCAGAATGTAACTTTATATCTATGCCAGAAGTGAATGGATAGAATAACCCCTCATTCATTGTATCCTTTAGGTACTTAATGTTGGGAAAGATGGATGGACACTACAAGAAATGAGTTGGTAGTGCTAATCCCTGCTTTGTACCTGCCCTCTTTTACTTCAGATCTGTGTTGTAGGCCCTCTTATCTTGCAAATAACACAAATAAAGTGCCTATGTAGTTTGGAGATGATTCTTCAAACAATTTGATCAAAATAGATAATTTTCCAACTAGCTTCTGAGAAAAAACTTGCTATTTTGGTCTTGATAAAATGATTGACGATACACAGAGCAATCAATTTAACAACTGAAGCCTTACCCCCGTCTTTGTAGGAGATGTGCAGAGAATGACCAGTGACCACTTCGAGGCGATTTTCACCCAAATAGCTGAATCAAATGCTTTCACAAATTTTCAGCTTGAAGTAAACTTTGAGCTTGTTCCAACAAGCTATAGATCATGGAAAATGGATGACAACTCACTAAGATATGATCATCACAAGTACACTATTCAGAGTAGACATAGCAGAGAAGGAGATGAATATGATCAATGATATAATGTGCTATGTAACAATGTTATACATGATCATTGGCATGAGTGTAATGCTCAATGATAGTGATACAAGTAGGCTATAGTGTAAGCCTCTCAACTTCACCAAATGATCTACAATATGCTTAGTAATGGGGGACTTAAAGCCGCGAGTTTTCAACTACCTTATATAGTGACTTTTCTCCAAGTTTGAATTTTAAAATTCAAATAGAGCTCCACCTAAAAGTGTTCCTCTAAGTTATGAATGATTCTTCTAAGTGAGATTCGTAGATTTTAATTCTCCAAAATCCACGAAGAAGATGGGATTACAATATTCTCTCTAGGATTTATCTTTTACAAGAAGTAAATTATCTAACTTTACAAGCAATGGGTCATGTGGTCCTTCAAGTGCTTGCATATAGCTTCTTCAATGCCTAGCCAATTATGAAGGCTTGGCATTTGCACCAAAATCTCCCCCTCAAGCCAAACATCTTGGCTTGGTCTTCTCCATTAATCCTCTTGAATGTCCTGCAATCCAATCATACTTTTAAACTTGCAAAATTTAGTACCATCAAGTGCTTTGGTCAATAAGTGTGCACATTGCATATTAGTGAATACATATGCAAGTTGAATCTCCTTTCTCAATAGCTTCTCCCTCACATAATGATACCGAACTTCTATATGCTTGGTCCTTGCATGATAGATGGGATTTGCTACAAGATGTAAAGAACTAGTATTGTCACCAAAGATCATTGGTGAGTTAGAATGTAGTCCCAAATCTGAATATAGAAATTTGATCCATATGGCTTCTTGTGTAGCATTGGCTAATCCCCTGTATTCTACCTCTATTGAGGATAAAGCAATAGTAGCTTGCTTCTTGGAAGACCATGAAATGGGCTTATCACCTACAAAAGAGAGATAACCACAAGTACTCCTCCTGTCATCCTTACAACCTGCCCAATCTACATCTGAATAAATTTTGATGTCCAAATCTGATGTATATGGAAAGTATAAACCTTGATTTTGAGTTCCCTTAAGATACTTCAAGATCCTCTTGGCAGCTTCCAACTGAGTTGCTCTAGGTTTGTGCATAAATTGACTTAAGACACTTTCTCCATAAGCAATATCAATCCTTGTCAATGTAGCATAGTTTAGGCTTCCTACTATGCTTTGATATCCTGCAATGTCTTCAAGCAAATCACCTTCATGAGCACTCAATTTTGGTTTACCTCCATAGGAGTGCTAGCTATCTTGGCATGCTCCAAGTGGAACTTCTTCAACATGTCCTTCACATACTTTCTTTGAGTAATATAAATTCCAGAATTTGTATACACTAATTCAAGTCCAAGAAAATACTTTAGTGATCCAAATTTATTAATTTTGAACTCCTGTATCATTTGATTCTTGATGTGTTTGATGCCATTGGCATCACTACCTGTAAGTATGATATCATCAACATACACATATAGGTATATCACCTCTAAATTACTTCTCTTGATAAACAAAGAAGTTTCTCCTTTGCTCATGATGAATCCTTGATCTTGAAGATAAGTAATTAACCTATGATTCCATGCCCTAGGTGCCTGCTTTAATCCATAAAGAGCTTTGTTCAGTTTGCACACATACTTTACCTTGCTTGGGTCTTCATAGCCAGGAGGTTGAGCCATGTAAATCTCCTCTCAAATCCAGCCATTAAGAAAAGAATTTTTAACATCCAATTGGTACATATTCCAATTCCTTGATGTAGCCACACTTACCAATACCCTGATGATTGGCATTTTTGCCACAATTCAGAAAGTCTCTTCATAATCAACTCCTTGGGTTTGTGCAAAACCCTTCACAATAAGTCTAGCTTTATGCTTGCTTTATGGATCCATCTGAATTTCTCTCAACTTTGTGAATCCATCTAGAACCAATTACCTTCATTCATTCCTTCTTTGGAACTAGCTCCCAAGTATCATTCTCCTTGAGTGATTCTATTTCTTTATCCATAACTTCCTTCCATTCTGCCTTGGTCCTTGCTTCTTCATATGATGAAGGCTCTTCAAGTGATGAATCCTTAGCAAGATAATGGAATGCTTAGTAACTAAAGAAGTATCATACCCATATGTGATTGGCTTCTTGCTCTCCCTTTGTGATCTCCTTAGAGCTTGGTTAGATGATTCAGGTAAGTCTTCCAACCTCTTCATCTTTTCCTTGCCCTTTGATTTCCATGCCTTGAATTCTTCTAGGTTGATGATGTCCTCATCATCTAATTTGATGTCTTCAATTTGGATTGGCTCCTCCTTGGCGAGGCTTGGAAACTCCTCTTCCAAGTCATATGGCAACTTAACTTTCCTACATTCACTTTCAAACCAAGAGTCATTCTCATCAAACACAACATCTCTACTCACCATAAAACCCTTGTTGGATGGATTATAAAATATGTACCCTTTCTGATTTAAATCATACCCTATGAAGATGCACTTCTCTGCCTTAGGGTCTAGATTACCTTTGATCTAAGATGGAACATGCACATAGGCAATACATCCAAAGATCCTACAATGATCAAGTGATGGCGTGCTACCATTCCATGCTTCATATGGGGTCATCCCATCAAGTGATTTGGATGGAAAGCTTTTAATAAGATAAGTGGCAGTAGATACACTCTGCCCACAAATAATTACATAACCTTTTCTCATTTAGCATTGACCTAGTTGTTTCAACAATCAACCTATTTCTCCTCTTTTCCATCCCATTTTGCTCAAGGGTATAACTTGTTGTAGTTTCCCTTTTGATACCTCTCTCATGCAAGAATGCATCAACTTCATTTGTGAAGTACTCACCTCCTTAACCTTAGTCTTTTTAGGCTTCTTCCTGTTTGTTTTTTCACAAGTGCAAGATACTTCTTAAAGCAACTGGACACTTCAAGTGAAATCACTTAAAATGATTGACTATAGAGCAATCAATTTAACAACTGAAGCCTTGCCCCCGACTTTTTAGGAGATGTGGAGAGAATGACCAGTGACCACGTCGAGGAAATTTTCTCCCAAATGGTTGAATCAAATGCCTTCAAAATTTGTCAGCTTGAAGTAGACTTTGATTTTGTTCCAATAAGCTATAGATCATGGAAAATGGGTAACAACTCCCTGAGATATGATCATCACAAGTACCCTGTTCTGAGTAGACATAGCAGAGAAGGAGATGAATATGATCAATGATATAATGTGTTATGTAACAATGTTATACATGATCATTGGCATGCGTGTGATGCTCAATGATAGTGATAAGAGTAGGCTATAGTGTACGCCTCTCAACTTCACCAAATGATCTACAATATGCTCAGTAATGGGGGACTTAAAGCCGCGAGTTTTCAACTACCTTATATAGTGACTTTTCTCCAAATTTGAATTTTGAAATTCAAATAGAGATCCACCTAAAAGTGTTCCTCTAAGTTAGAACAATTCTTCTAAGTGAGATTCATAGCTTTTAGTTCTCCAAACTCAACAAAGAAGATGGGATTACAATATTATCTCTAGGATTTATCTTTTACAAGAAGTAAATGATCTAACTTTACAAGCAATGGGTCATGTGGTCCTTCAAGTGCTTGCATATAGCTTCTTCAATGCCTAGCCAAATGTGAAGGCTTGGCATTTGCACCAACACTTAAGCACACTCTTTGCAACTTCTATGTGTGGCTTCCTTGGTACATGCTTGAATTGACTCAAAGTACTCACAGCATATGCAATATCCACTCTTGTCAGAGTAGCATAATTAAGACTACTCACAAGTTGTTGATACCTGATAATATCATCAAGTGGCTCACCTTCATGTGAACTTAACTTATGATTGATCTCCATAGGAATACTTGCAACTTTTGTGTTCTCCATCTTAAACTTTATCAACATAACATTTATGTACTTCCTTTGTATACACAAGTGCTAAGCCAAGGAAATAGGTTAACAACCCTAGATGACTGATTTTGAATTCCTTCATCAATTGAGCCTTGACCTGCTTGATACCATCAGAATCATTACATGTAATAATGATATGATTTACATAGACACACAACTAGATGTTCTCTGGTTTATTCTTCTTCGTAGACAAAGAAGAATCTGTCTTGCTTACTACAAAGCCTTGATCCTACAAATAGGTAACAAGTCCATTGTTCTTAGCTCTAGGAGCTTGCTTGAGACCATAGAGTGCTTTTCTAAGCTTGCATACATATCCTGCTTTTTCTTCATCTTCAAAATCTGGTGGTTGTGCCATATGCACTTCCTCTTATATCCAACCATTTAAAAATGCATTCTTGACATCTAACCGATATAATTTCCAATTTTTGGATGCAGCAAGACTTACCAATACCCTGATTGTTGGCATCTTTGCCACAGATGAAAATGTTTCTTCATAATCTACTCCATGTGTTTGGGCAAAACCCTTTGCCACTAGTCTTGCCTTGTACGTATTTATAGAACCATCACAGTTCTTTTTAACTTTATATATTTACCTTGAACCAATTACCTTCATATATGGTTTCTTGGGAACTAGGTCCCAAGTGTGGTTTTCCTACAATGCTTCCACTTCCTCATGCATGGCTTCTCTCAACTCTTTCTTCTTCTTAGCCTCTTCAAATGAAGAAGGCTCATTTGCCGTTGAATCTTTATGGTTGAGACACATGCTCAGTGTTCTACTCAATTCTCAGAGTACAGTAGCAATTAGTAAAATTCCTTTTGGGTAACTTCAATTATCTTAACAAGCTACCATTCATGAGTGGAATCATCTAAAATGATGAACTATATGCAAAGAAATATGTTTAGCAAGTTAAACAACACTCCCGACTTTTACGGGCCTAGATAGTCACAAACTAGTGAGCATTAATCGAATGATATCTAATGATTGAAAGAACCAAATTCAATGAAAATTTGTAGGATCAAAGTAGACATTATTTTGAATATTTCATGCTTTGAATGATGCAAAATAATGTAGTATACATAGAGAAGCAGCTTAGACAATTTGTTCTGATAGAGTATGACAAAGATATAAGAGTAGGAAGTAATGAACATGTATTGACTAAATCATGTAAAGTTACAAAATCATTGGCAATAAGGCATTGCTCAATGAGTATAGAATGAGAGAGCTATGAGATGAGCTCCTCTTCTCAATGAAGGTACATGGAAATGATCTTAGAACCTCGAGATACACGCGGGATTTTCTTCTCAACTTTTATAGCTTTGTGTTGGAGACAAGCATTTGAATTCAAATTCAAATCCTCACCTAAAAGTAATCTTAAATTCTAGGATTGATTTGCTCTTGACTTTAACTACCAAATGATACGATATTCCAAGCTCCCTAACTCCTCATGGGTCTACATCGCTTTTACAATGAGTAGTTAGATGCAAAGCTACAAGAGGTTGTACATATGAAGCTTCTCAAGTGATATGTTAATACATCAAGCTTATGTGTATTCATCAAGTATGTAGGCTTGGGCTTAATTGCACCAAAAGCTCCCCCACAAGCCTAACATGCTTGATCTTCATTGCTCCTTGATCTCTTGCAGCCCAATCATCAATTTGAACCTATTCATCTTTGTTCCATCCAATGCTTTGGTGAGTAATTATACACATTGCAAATGAGTTGATACATATGATAAATGAATGTCCTTGCTTAGCAATTTCTCTCTAGCATAATTATAATGCAGCTCAATGTGCTTAGCCCTGGCATGGTACACAAGATTAGTAGCCAAATGAAGTGAGCTAGTATTATCTCCAAATATAGATGGAGTGTAGGAATGTATCTCCAAATCTGCATACAATTTCTTAAGCCACATAGCTTCCTGAGTTGCATTAGCCAAGCCTCTATAATCTTCTTCTGTGGAAGATAAGGCTGGGTTACTTATCTTTGTATATTCTTTTGGTAATACATTTAGTATTGTGTGGTGTGCTCCAAGCTGCTTATTCTTCCTTATGTTGTTTGCGTGCTTCCGTAGACCTCAAACTCCAACAACATGCATAACACAAGGAAGAAGAAGAAGCTTGGAGCACAACACAATATTGAATGTATTTCCAAGAGAATGTATAAAGATAAGTTAGCCTTTAGGGTTATAACTGTATATACAAGTCAAGGGTGGGACGTCTTATGGAGGAAAAAAGTGCCCAGGTGGTTCTAAGTGTGTTCACGCACATCCTTTCCAGAATATATCAACAAATCCCCTTAGGGGTGATGTGGTGAAGAAGGAACTAGCACTCATATATAAGGAAGTACCAAGCTATGTGAGAAGAGATCAATCCACAATTAATTATTATCTCAATGGGGAGGTCAAATCTGATAAAACTCTACTCAAGTAAGACTTTTGAAATGGTTTGATTATTAGCCTTATTTTAAGAGTGTGCGCTATGAGAGCCTAAAGGACAATGATATGACAAAGGTGCAACTAATTTTCTATCTCCCAAAGTCTGCACTAGCTGCTTAGGCATAGTTATAGCCTCTTCTATGTCAGTCCTCTCATCTACAAGTACATCATATAAATTTTCATGAGAAATGGAATGATATGCATCATCATGTGAAACCTATAAGGGTTGAGAAATTTCCTCATTTGGACTTGCACTTGACCACCTATAAATAAATGTAGAAAAGTCTCATAAATACATTTGGAAATAATTGGTGTCTCCTTAATACATTAAAGTAATGGTTGAATTGCATCTTCCATAGAAACAACATCACGACTAACCAAAATGCATTTATTCTGAGGATGATGCATATGATAGGCTTTGCTTTTCAAATTGTACCAAAAAAAATACATTTCATTGCTTTATCATCCAATTTCCTTTGTCGTTGTTTAGGCACTAATGCATATTCCATCCAAGAAAAGACATGCAAATGAGCAACTCATGGCTTGCAACCATTCCAAGACTCATATGGAGTGATTATAGAGTTTATGTCAAACACATGTTAAGCACATATGCTAGGCATATGACAGCCTCAAGATAGAAGTTATGTGGTAAAGCCTGAGTTTTAATCATAGACCTAGACATCTCCATGAGAGACTTA
Organism: Ceratopteris richardii; assembly: GCA_020310875.1. NCBI lineage: Eukaryota > Viridiplantae > Streptophyta > Polypodiopsida > Polypodiales > Pteridaceae > Ceratopteris > Ceratopteris richardii. The sequence goes on along the minus strand of CM035416.1, from coordinate 128,035,174 downwards.
TTCTTTCCTTTATCAACTCCATTTTATTGAGGTGTATATAGCATTATACACTGATGTTTTATCCCTTGCTTAGCTAGAAATGCATTAAAATCAAAAGACATGTATTCCCACCTCGATTAGAATGCAGGGTGTCCACTTCACATGCTCACATATTTTTTGACATAATCAGAGACTATTTGAATCACATAAACACTTCCGACTTTGCTTTCAATGGGTTTGCTCACTAATTTCCCTGTGATTTTGAGATTGTGATTGAAGGGGTGTTAATGATGCCCTAGATGAAGCAGTGACCTACTCTAATATGATTTGTTGGAGTTCAAGGTCTATAGTAGCACATGTAGAGCACAAAGAAGAAGAAGAATCTTAGAGCACAACACAATATTGAATTTATTACCAAGAGAATGTACAAAAATAAGTTACACTTTAGTTTTATAGTTGTATATACAAGCCAGGGGAAAAAACCTCCTAAAGAGGGAAAAATGTGGCCCCGGAGTCCTAAATGTGTTCACACACGTCACTTCCAAAATATATCAACACATTCATATACACAAGTTCCAAACCTTTTTCACTTTTATATAAATTGTTCATGAAGGATAACATGATTTGCTTGCCAATAGACAAGGCTCACATAAATGCCTTAAATTTTGATAATATAAATGAATTATATCGTCAAGAAAGTCCTTTCCTTTTCATATCTCTCATCCTTTGAATGTCAATACATCCTATTCTTTCATGCCATAAAGCAATGATTTTCATATATCTATTGTCACATGTAAAATATGAAATATGGGTTTGATTGGGATTTGTTGAGATATCAAGCTCAACATGTGATGATCCAAGATGACACATATCACTTTTTCATTTCTCTGACATGTATAGTGGTCATGCCGGTATATGTCAGGGATACTTCATTGAGCTTTACTAGATTTATATATCGTAAATGATTGCACATTTGTTTTCTTGCCAACTCACTCACTTGCAGACATTAGGATTTTCCTTATATATTGTTTCTTTATATATTACACCTGTTGTATTTTTGTTTTAGGTCATTCTTGTACATTCCTTTTATGTAATAGAAGAAGAAGAAGAAGAAGAAGATCATTCCTCCTTGCCTCAATCTCTATGCGTGCTCCTCTTTGATTGTGAGAGTGTGTGTGAGCTCTCTTCCTTATCTCCTTCCTTGTGACATGGTATCAGAGCCAGTGTGGTTGTAGAGAGATCGTGGAGAAGGCTGACAGTGAAGAGTATGCGAAAAGGCATGGAAAAAGTGTGATTCACAAACGAACTCAGATTGCTACGAAAATTCGCATGAAGCTAGAAGGCATCAAAATATTTTCACGATTTATCCCTTTAGGATCACTTTTTTTGCCAGATTTCTATTTTGGAGCCATCTCACCTCTATTTTAAGCTTGCAAGGTGGGGCCCACAAAAAAACCAAGTGAGCTTGCAAAACTGTAACTTGCATCCTATTTGGCAAAGCTCATACATTCCAAAACTTGAATTTCAAGTGATTCTGTATATTTTTTATACATGAAAATGGTGTTTTTTCTGAGATCAAATTGTCATGTCATAGTACGATAGCGTTCAAGCAGAGGTACTGCTTGTACTATTTTTGCAGTGTTGTGATTTGTTGTAGAAATGGCAAACGCAGATGGAATGAGTTAGTTTATGAGTTATAAGCTGGACAAGAAAAACTTCCATGCTTGGAGATTCAGAATGACAAATTTCCTAATCGGAAAAGGCTATTAGAAGTACATCGAAGGAGAGAACAAAAATGCTCTGCAATTACCAGAGAGGAATCAAACTGCAGACTAGTTAAGAACATATGAGGAATAAAATCAAGGTGCATGAAAGGTAATGTATCCGCTATCTATTAGCATAGAGGACAGCATGATTGGGAACATACAGGATGCCAAGACTCCGAAAGAGGCTTGGAATAGTTTGGCCACATTGTATGAGACCAACACAAAGGCATGGAAATTGCAACTCAAGAACGAGCTTCATACACTAGAGAAAAAGAGCATGTTGATAAGTGGCTACACCTTGAAAATTAAAAGCATATGTGAGTCACTTGCATCTATGGCGTGAATGTAGATGATGATGATAAGGTGGGAAGTGTGCCTTCGTGGTTTAGGAGCCGCATATAAGCAGTTTAGAACTTCTATATAGACCATGGAAAATATTCCAAATTTTGTTGATATGGTGTCCATGTGGATTATTGAAGAAAAGAATCTTGATGAGGACTCAAACTCCCAAGGAAAACCTAGTTATGAGTAGGTATTCTACTCTGGCAGAGGAAGAGGCGAAGGTAGAGGTTTTAGAAGTGGAAGAGGAAATAGTAACTAAGACTAAGGTTAACATCAAAATTATGTAGGAGCTTGAGGAAAGTTTTGAGGCACAGGGAGCCAAAGAGGCCGTAGAAATTTACAAAGAAATGATTCAAGTAATGACAGTAAAGGACGTTGGAATTGTGGTAAACTTGGACACTTTGAATGTGATGGCAATTTGAAGAATCAAAATCATAGAAGGCAGCAAGACAACTATGCATCCACACATGTAGATGATTCTAAGAAGTTGTTCATGGTTCAACTCATATGATGAATATGATGTCTACTAATGTTTCAAAATTGAATGGTAATGTTTAGTATGTTGATTCAAGTGCTTCAAATCACATGACCAATCATGTAGAATGGTTTAGTAGTTTGCAAAAATTACTAGTTCTTGGATATGTTGAAACAAGTGATGACACATCACACCCAATCAAGCATGCAGGAAACATAGCATTGTCTATGGAGGATGGGAAGGTAAAACATCTTGTTGATGTGTTAGATGTTCCAAATATAGCAAAGAATCTGGTTTCGGTTGGACAAATGTTTGACGAGGGATTACAAGTCAGGTTCAATGATGATTGGTTATGTGTAGAAGAGTACAAACAAGATGTAAGATTGATTGCCAAAGGAAACAAAGTGGGTAGGATGTTCACTTTAAATATGAACATTCTTGAAATGAATGCGGCCGTGTTTGCAAAAGGTGTAGGAGTTATTGTTGATATCGAGATTTGGCACAAACAAATTGGACATGCAAACTTGTAGAGGCTAAAATTGATGCAGGCAAAGGAGATTGTCAATGGACTACCAAATTTCAAGGTTGCAAAGATGCAAAAGGTATGTGCAGCCTATCAATTTGGTAAACAGTCAAGAGCATCATTTCTCCATGACAAGCATGTTAGTGAGAATGTGCTAGAAATAGTACATACATATGTGGGGTCTTGCAAAGACCACATCTATGGGTGGTTGCATATTTTATGTTACTTTCATTGATGACCATACACGAAAAGTATGGGTATATTTCATGAAAGAGAAGTGTAAGGTGTTCACTCACTTCCATACTTTTAAAGCTATCATGAAAAAGCAGATTGGAAAGTATATTCAGACATTGAGATTTGATGGATGAGGTGAATATATGTCAAATGATTTCAGCAACTTTCTAAAAAGTCATGGAATTTGAAGTCAGTTTTCATGCATGTACACACCACAATATAATGGCATTGCTGAATGCAAAAACAGACATATTGTAGAAGTAGCAGGAGCCTAATGGCTGAGAAGAATATGTCTCATTGTTATTGGGTAGAAGCTATGCACACTCCTATATACATCATGAACAAAGCTCTGACGGCTGCTCTACATCAAGTTACACCTGAAGAGAAGTTCATAGATAAAAAGCCAAACTTATCACATATGAAAGTTTTTGGTTGTATTGCATATGTACATGTTCTAGATGAGTTGAGGATGAAGCTTGATCCAAAAGTAGAAAAAATTATATTCATTGGATACTCCCTTGATCAAAAGGGATACACATGTTATAACCCACTCACATGATAGATGAAGGTAAGCAAAGATGTAGAGTTTGATGAAATGTCAAGCTTCTATGCAAACACCGAAGGTGGAAAATGACAAAGAAAATGTTGAAAAAGTAAGTGTAGAATCTCTAGTTTTGAGTGGGCCAAATGCATCACCAAACAATAGTTCCAACTCAAACCCATGGAGTGGAAGATTGTGTGGAAATTTCAATCCATTGAATTCATCAATTACATCCGAGAAAGGTAAAGAAAATCTTTCTACTGGTAGTAAAACATCTACAGGTTTTGAAGACATTGATGGAGATTCAAGCGGTTCAGAAAAGAGCCTTGACGAGGAACTTGGATTGCACTCTGTGAAGACCCCGAGAGTAAGAAAGGCACATGCAAATGATATAAGCAAAAGTGAATGAAGACCAAGAAGATCATCTGGGAGGATGCGGAATTCAATGCAACGGTTGACGTATGACAGTTACATGGTTCATCATTGTGCCTACATGATCAAGGTAATACAAGATGTTGAACCTTCTTGTTTTGAAGATGCAATTGGAAATGTAGATTGGAAAAAAGCTATGGACGAGGAGATGGCTGCACTTTATGGAAACGATACATGGAAGCTGGTTCCATTGCTGCAAGGAAAGAAACCCATAGGTTGCAAGTGGGTTTACAAGGTAAAGCACAATGTTAATGGTAGCATAAGCAAGTACAAGGCATGATTGGTAGCAAAAGGAAATGCACAGACATATGACATTGATTATGAGGAAACATTCAGCCTTGTAGCTAAAATGTCTATTGTTAGAAAGCTTGTTGCATTAACTACATCAAAAGGATGGTACATGGTGAGTTACTAGAAGAAGTATACATGGACCAAACACAAGGATATGAAGATTCAAAGCACCCAGAATATGTTTGTAGGTTGCAAAAGGCTTTGTATGGACTTAAACAAGCCCTCATGCTTGGCATGCAAGGATTGTTGATTATTTGACCACCATTGGATTTTCTATGTGTCATGCAGATCATTCATTATATGCAAGGAAGGGTGATGATGGCATCACAATTGTGGCTATTTATGTTAATGAATTGATTGTAGGAGGTGACAATTAAGCAATCATTAAAGAGGTAAATCAAATCCTTATGCAGTAATTTGACATGAAAGATATTGGTGTGCTACGCTATTTCTTGGGCATTGAGTTTATACATACAAAAATAGGTATATTGATGTCACAAAGGCAATATGCCTTGAGTAGTATGGTATGGTTGATTGTAAGCCGATTTCTATGCCATTAGATCATAATTTGAAGTTGGATACTACATCAAGTGAAGCATTGGAAAATGCTACTATGTACAAAAAAATTGTGGGAAGTTTGATATATCTGACAATTACAAGGCCTAATCTAAGCTACATTGTTGGACTTGAAATTCAATTCATGCAAGTTCCCAAGAAGCCACATTTGGATGCTCTGAGGTGCACTCTATGTTATGTGAGTGCTACTTTGGATAATGAATTATTTTATGAAGGTTTAGATTTGCAGGTTCATGGATACACCGATGCAGATTGGGCTAGTAGTATTCCAGATAGAAGATCTACTAGTGACACTCTATTCTCACTTGGGAGTGCAACTATTACATGGAGTAGCAAGAAGCAACCCGCTGTTGCTTTGTCAAGTACAGAGGTTAAGTATATAGGTGCTATGATGGCAGCATGCGAAGCATCATGGTTATAGATGCTACTTTCCTATTTAGGTGTGGAAGTGCAAAAGCCAATCATCATCTATTGTGATAATCTTAGCAACATTTAGTTAGCACAAAATCCTATTTTTGATGCTAGAACAAAGAATATCAAGGTACATTATCAATTCATCAGAAAGAAGTTATTAGCAGGTGATATTGATCTTGTTTATGTGCGGATGGATGAGCAGGTTGTTGATATTTTTACTAAAGCACTTGGAGTAGAGAAGCTGAAGAAGTTTCAAAAAATGCTTGGATTATAGGACATGAAGTTGATCTTGATAGGGAGTGTTGAGATCTTAAGCTCAACATGTGATGATCCAGGATGACTTGTATCACTTTTTCATTTCTCTCATGTGTATAGTGGTCATGTCAATATATGTCATGGATACTTCATTGAGTTTTACTAGATTTATCTATCGTGATGGAACATTTGTTTTCTTGCCAGCTGACTCACTTGTAGACATTAGGATTTTCCTTATGTATTGTTCTTTTATATATAACACTTGTATTGCTGTTTTAGGTCATTCTTGTACATTCCTTTTACGTAATAGAAGAAGAAGAAGAAGATCATTCTTCCTTGCCTCAATCTGTATGTGTGCTCCTCTTTGATTGTGAAAGTGTGTGTGTGTGTGTGTGAGCTCCCTTCCTTCTCTCCTTCCTCGTGATAAGATTTACCTCTAAAGTGTATAGACTTCCTTGTTTCTTTACTTTTTCCATAATCTTGTATCATTCATTTGAGTTCTCCACAAAGCATCCTCTTGCATTGAACTTCACTTGATATCCTACATCCACCATCTATCTGATTGAGACCAACTTCTTTATGATTTTTGGATCCCTTGTATGTCTACCTCTTGCTCCTCTTCCTCTTGATTTGATCCATTAAATTATACGTGGCCACCTTTTTGTGTTTTGTCTTGATTGAGCCTTCCTCTATCCCTATTTGGTCCTCCTTTTCTACCTTTTCCCCTTTGATTTCATGCATAGAAAGCTTTGGCTTGATTGTCCCTTCTCCTAGCTCCACCTCTATTACCAGTAGTGTAATTAATTTCTCAAGATCTACTAGTGTATCCCTTACATAATTGACATGGAAAAGACTTTCTATTTCTCCTTGTGCCTTAGACCATTGTGGGGTGTATGCCAGAAAGTTTTCACCATCGCTATGACACCTAATCGATCCTAAAGCATCATACAATTTTTTGACCTTCAAAATATAATCATTCATGGAGATACTTAATCTTTTAATAAGGTTTTTAAGCTCTTTTTTCATCTTATTTTCCTTTCTTGTATTGAAATATAGTGCAAATTTTCAAAGATCCCAAACCGATACGTCAAATCATACTCTTTGCTATGCATTATGGTATAATAAAAAATAACTTCTTATCTCTTTCATTCCATTTTCTAATTCTTGAGTTGATCTGGTGTGAGACTTGGATTCATTTCCACTAATCATTACCTATAGTCCCTTATTCGTTAGGTAACTAGATACCTCAAAGCTCCATCATCAATCATTGTTTGACTTTTCAATATGATGATTGAAATTTTCCATCTTCCTTTCTAGCTTTCTCATAACCTTCCTAACTTTATCTTTCAAGTATTGAAAATAATTTCTAACGAGACATTTATATCTTTATGCTCAACCTTTTTAAATACTCTCCTTTATTTTTTCTAAATGCCTTGGAGGTTCTCCACCTAGATGTAGTCTCCTCTTTCTATGATTCTAGTAAAGAATCTTCACTCGATACCTCCTTTTCTTTGCCTTTGTATCTCCTAATTGAACAAAATGATGTGATACCATTGACAAGAGAATAGAAATCCCTAATGCCTCCTTTTATTTGCCTTTGTAGCTCCAAATTGACCAAAATGATCAAGAACCATTGATAGGAGAATTATCAATCCCTATGCAAATTTTGAAGTGAGTGATTCCCTCACAGGTTTCTTTCTTTGTACCTCTGCAAATCAAGCCTAAAGTTTCCCAAAGATGTTCAAAGTGCTCTCATAAAACTCAAGACACTCAAGCTATAAATTGCAATGAAGCCAATGCAAGTTAAATGATAACAATTGAATATTCTCATATCAGTAACAATGTCATCATGTCATACTATTATGAGTATCTCTTATTCATCAATACACAAGGACACATGTGCATTGTTTGACACTTTACATAGAGAATATCTAGAATTATTGGGGCTTGAGGAACTTATAACAACAACAAATGGATTATTGGAGAGGGAGAACTAAAAAAAAAAACAACCTTCTTGTTGCAAAACACTAAAACTAGCTATAGATAATTAAACCTGAAGAAAAATTAAGCAGAGAGAATTTCTTGTTGCAACATACACACAATGAAGAATAGGATTATCGTTCAAGGAATATGTGTGATTCATGAAATGATTACATTCGAGCTAGATATAATATCTCAAAAAGTGCTCATAAAATTTAGGTAGTATGGTCGAATCAATTTTCACATAAAAGGTTCCTTGCAATTTGGCTTAGATTGGTTGAGGTAATCGAGGTGCATTTTTTGAAAAAGCTCCTAGGTTAAGGTTCCCATTTGATTGGTCCTTCATGACCTTTAATTCAGCTCCAAAAGCTCTAAGTTTGGAGCATGGTATTTCAATACTCCTCTTGCTATGTTGATCAAAAAAGAAAAAGATTGACAAAGGTGACCATAATCAAAAGTTGTGTTAAATTTGTGTTATTAGATGTTTTTTTATGATATCAATGTCCTTTAGATGTTGATAATAAGTATTTTAAATGCTCGTAATAAATTCCCAAGTGCTATTAACGATTTTACCTCTAGTTATGATCTTCAAGTAGGTTGTTGAAGAACTAAAGATGGAAAGTTTTCATGTTATCGGGAATCTATGTAGGATTCAAGATTATCGTGTCATAGAGATGGAATTTGCTGCTTGAAAAAGTTAAAAAGGTGATGGCATTCTTATCAGCCAACTTTGTCAAGTAGATTGTTTGTTCTCAACCATTACATTTTATCAAGCGTTAATTTTTATATCTTTTGTTGTTTTCCTATCATGTCATAAATAAATCAAATTCTGAGTCTAGGTAACATAACTTTCTCAAGTGATACTAATGAGATATTTAATAATAAATAAGCCACTTAGAAAAGTATGTTGTCAACCAAAGATTTTAGTGGTTTGGGATCACCAACATCAACAAGATGACTAAGATTTTTCTTCTCTAGGCTTTCGATATCTCTAGCATCTTTAATGGTTGTCTGAGAGAAGTGAAAAATACAAGTGCCTTCTTTGAAAATGCAATGGAGATATATTTCAAAAGGAGGTTTCCATCCCTCAAACAAGTGGCTAGTTGGATCATACAAAAAGCATGAAGATTTTGTCTCTTCATTGAGCCACTCTAAAGGAAGTTGAATCATAGGTAGAGATTTAATGGAACTATAGATTTAAAGAATTTCGAGGCACCACAAAAACTTTCTTCTATTGTGTCATCCATAGTGGTGTTTGGATTGCAAAAAGGGCAGAAGCATGAAGCAAAAACCACTAGTGGACACACAAGTGTCATAGCAACCAGCCCAGTCAGAGTCAGAAAAAGCATTAAATTTGGTGGTATTGATCCCCCCTTGGGATAAAACAATCCAAGTAGCCAAGTACCACTCAAGTAGTGATTAGTTCTAATGCCCAAGGAAAAAGTGATTATACAAGACTTTAATTTGTTCAAACCCCTCAGAATCGGTCCAATTGGATTACCTGGAGCCCATAATTATCCCTCGAGGAATTCTTCCTTTGTATATGTACTAGTTCGTATGCTTCCCGGCAAACGCACCAAAATGTTAAGGCGTCTTAGTCCAAGGGAAAACGCCTATGCACAATGATATTTTACCCCCAAACTTACTTAGACTAGGTTAGCTTTTATCACCCTAAATCCATAATTTCACTCATAGGTATCTATGGAGGAGGCAGGAAAACACATGCGCAATTGGCTATCCAAATCCATTGGTCACTTTTTGCAGTCTCCCTTTCTTCACTCGCACTTCTTGATTTCACTTTGTCAACTGCCCCCTTTTTCTCGCCCTCTCTTTCACTAGCCTTCTTTAACCCTCTTTTCCTCATCCTTCTCTCTCTTCAATTCACCCACTCACTTGCACATATCCTCTCGCACACACACTTATGCACGCATGCACACTTAGCCCTCACCTTCCCACTACTCTCATACGCGTACTCCTACACCTCACTCCCGTACCCAAACACAAGCACACCACCCTGCCCTTCTAGTCTCTCACCTATTTTGCTCTTCTCCACCCTAATCCTCACGCCTTTTCTCTCTCTTCCTCCACACTCCCGAAGTACCTTCTCGTTATTTACCCATAAACCTGGCACATCGATTACACATGCAGCATCATGAAGTTGATCTTCCCACTTTCATAGTTGCCCTTCAAGGAGCTCATTCCAAGAGCATAACGCTCTGTCTGAATACCACTATGCTTACTTTTGTTTTCCCTATGTATGTGGAAGTCTCATTGACATCAATCTTGTAACCAACGTGTTAACACATTATCAAAGTGAGGTATTGAGAATTCAATAATGGGATGAGGCAATGCGGTCGAAGCGACCATACTATGTCTTGGAGACATCCATGTGTGCATCTATCCCCAGCGCATGGACGCAAAGATCTTTGCACGGTTGAACTCAAATGTGTACATGACACACACAGGTGTACATTTCTTCCTATGTAATCACTTAAATAGGCAACCCTGGAGGGTTCAGGTTATATGGAGTGCTTTGCAAAGGAACCTGAGATGGAAGTAAAAATGACAGACGATCTTTTCCAAATTCAATCCCCAACAGTAACGCTAGCATGTGGTGATCCAAATTCAATCCCCAACAGGAAGGGTGTGCTCAGTTCGAGATCGGGGTATTCCATAGGATTCACATAACAAGATCAATATTTAAGGAAACCATTAGCAAAGGAAAGTAATGGAGGACTCATCGTTTATTTTATTCCAAAATGATTGGGGTGTTATTGTTCTTTATGCTCACCATACAAGCAGTAGAACCTTTCGCTTTGAGGTGTCCATGGGAACCTGCATATGTGCGCTCATGTCATGCATCTCTGTTTAATTCCTCACTCCCTGGCTAACAACATACATACACGCTCCAGTCATGCATTCATTTTCAAAAACAATTATCGCATATCACATCTCTTATTCTACCTTCTTTCCGCATCCTTAAGCACAAGCGCTGCAAGACTGCAAGGTCAACCAAATGGATGTACAGTGGACCTAATTAAAACTGTTATTCAGACAAACTCTGTACCCGTTCTCTTATTCCCGATTGAACTAAGATGCATGCCATATAGCTCAGGTAAGCAAAAAGAGGTACATTTACACAGTGTTGAAGCAAGGAAACATCTGTAATTCTGATATGCAATGGATTTTCTTCACGATATGGTTACTATGCAGCATAACTAAAGGAATCGGTGAATTCCTTCACTACATACATTTATCGTAAGTCGTTTGAGACAAATCATCGTTCGATCATTCATACCTGGTAAATAGAGCAGATCAGCTAGAGCATCATATTACTAACCTCCTCCTTCAGCGAGGCAACGTCTTGTCCTCACGGAGTTCTTCACTTTTATGGCCTTCTTTTAGGATTCGTAGCTCTGTCGCTTTAACTTCTTTTGCATTCCACACACAACGCGTTCGAATTCCTTCTCTGTAGCAAGATGAGTATAAATTCCCCTTTTTTAGTTGGCAGATGTTCCATGAGCTTAGTGGTCACTCTCATGGAATGCATTCAAAGGGATAAGTTGTGGCTTTGCTTCCCCCTCTCGATGAACAGATCCAACTTCGTGGGCTGTTCTAATCTCCGGTGCATTTCCACAGTTGCAGTGTGCATTTCTTAGATGTTCCATTGACCATCTCTTTCCCAGGCTGGCATTCGAGCGTACCGATACTGCCCACCCCCAAATCTCTTCAACTCTGCATTTCAGTGGTAAAGGCCTTGCGTATGATACCCCTCCTTCAGTTCACTGCGTCCAATCGCATCCAACTTCTTTCATATATTCCTGCACCTTGTGGGCTACAAGGCATTGAGCTCCAAGGGGATTCCTCCAACGGAAGTCCCTACCTCTAAGCATGTCCATGGAGAAGATCTCTTTTGCCCTTCCCCTTCAGATAACTGTAATGAGCCCAAAACAAAAATGCCCTCCAATAACTCCCGCAGTAGCCGGCAGCAGAAGGAGATGGGCCTCCCTCTCAATCTGAGATGTACAGCCGCGAAGCGAGGACAAGGACACCCCCAACTGTACTCCTCCCTCCTCCTCAGAGCTTCCTATACCAAAAAACGAAGAAGAACTTCACTCGCGTCTCCGTGTGACATATGCCTCTCCCCCCCTCTTCATCGTTTCCCCAGCTCTTCAGGAATACTTGCCACATTAGACAAAAACAAAAGACAAAAAAAAACCTCTTGCCAAGGCATGGCCGAGTGCCTTCCTCTCCTTTTTCTCTACAGGTAAAGCAAAACAACCCCCCCCTGTTCTGCACAAAAAACGGAAAAGGGCCCACACCCTTGGTTTTTCTTCTGCCAAAATACCAGCACCAAAAATCTTGTTAGGAAAATTCTTTCGTGGAATGTTACTTCATAACTATAGTCGAGATTCAAGGGAGTTCAACTCTTCTAATTTCTCAAATTGAGAGCATTTAAGCAAAAATCCGTAGTAATTTGGTCATTTCTTCTGTAACAAGATCCACCATGTTCACAACAGTTTGCTATATCTGACTTTGACCACGATTTGGATCAAAAGTGCAATCACTTGTTATTGGATTTCTATCATTAATGTGAACTTCAGCTTCGAGGGAGGTTTTCTCAATTTCTACCTCCTTCAGGTCAGTGGGATTCATAAAGTCAGACCCTAAGACTTGTGTAAGATCCCTAACAAATTTATCTACATTGAATGCATCGGTTGCATTTCCCTCTTGAGCATTTGCCAAAGCAGTATCAGGTTTCTCTTCAAATACATGTGCTGTGAATAATACTGAGAGCACCAAGTGGACTGACCAAAGCAGCGCTGCTGCATACGCATATGCTACAAAGTTTGCAATTTCTTCCACAACCATCAATGGTCTTCTAGGGTTACTGGAAGTGTTCGTTGAATGCAACAAAACTATTCCAGATATAAGTGTTATAAATTCACCAATTTTAGAGACCACATTGAAGCCCTTTGTCCATCCCAATCTTTGAACATGATGACACTAGCCATAATTATCAATGATGTAAACATCACATAATTCATGGCGAGACAATTGGTGTGTTGAATGTGTCGAGTGATTTATTGAGATAGACCATCTGTGTAAGCACACATGCGGTAACCACCATAAGGAAAAGCCATGTTTCCGAGTATTGCCTCCCTTCTAGCATTCCTCTTCAATCAAGAAGTCGTCATGTAGTCCCCAAATACTTCCCATCAATCATCTAATCACTCTTCAAGTACCTGAAATCAAACATATTTTCCTGCCAAATAGAACCACATTAGTGCATCAAAACCAACCATTTTCTGAGCTAACAAGTAGCAAAAGATGCACTTGACTGTCTGCCAATGCTCGACTCCTGGGCAATGCATAAATGTGCTCATCTATGAGATAGAAAAATTTATATCTGGCTGAGTAAAACATAAGTAAATCAAGCATCCAATAGCCTACTGATAGAGAATAACATCAAATGCATCTCCACCATCATGAAGACTCAATCATAAACCTCTCTCCATAGGAGTAGAAATAGGTTTACAGTCTTCAAGGCCAAAAAGCTCCAATAATCTGTCAATATATTTTGTTTGACACAAAGCCATTCCACCATCAACATGCATAAACTGAATGACCAAATAATGATGCATATGCCCCGAATCATACAACTCAAATCAGGCATGCAAATCAGCCTTAAAATCAGCAATATGCTTCTCATGAGGACAAGTGAGCAGCATGTCATAAACATACACAAAAATGATCAGAAGTACATCATTAGCACGCTTAACATATAAGGTGCTTTCAGTTGAATTGTTCTCAAATCCATGTGCAATTAGATAGGCATGTATCTTTTCATACCAAGCACGTGGTGCTTGCTTTAAACCATATAACGCCTTCTTTAACCTCCACACCTGGTTTTTATGCCCTTTCTGCACAAAACCACAAGGCTAAAAAAAGTGCACAGATGCTATGAACAGTAGTCATTCAGCAAATAAGAGCAAAGGTCTCATCAAAATCAATCCCTCTTTCTTGAGCATAACCCTTTGCAATAAGCCTAGCCTTATACCTGTCAACTGTTCCATCATGTTTATGCTTCAGTTTGTGTACCCACTTAGTACCAATGGTCTTCTTGCTAGGAAACAAGTCACATAAAGACCAGGTACCATTTTTCATAATAGCATCATATTCAGATTGCATTGCAGCAATCCAATGTTTAGAATTTTGTGCTTCATCAAACCAAACAGGCTTAGCCTCATCATACAGACTAGACATAGACATAGCATAGCAATCTGATGTAAAAGAGGCACTATGAGAGCCTAAATAAGTACGATATGATAGAGGTGCATCTAATTTGTTGTCATGCAAAGTCTACACGAGCCATTTTGGCATAGTTTTTGCCTCCTCAATATCAATTCTCTCATCAACAAGTGCATCATGTAAATGTGCATAAGAAATAGAATGATCAGCATCATCACATGAAACCTGTAAAGGTTGAGAAGTTGCCTCATTAGGAACAAAACTAGACTGTCCACCTATAAAAAGAGGTAGCAAAGTATCATACATGTCTTTGGAGCTAAGAGATGTCTATTTCGTGCATGAAAATAAAGGCTAAATAGCATCTTCCACAAAAACAACATCATGGCTAACCAAAATGCATTTAGTCTATGGATGATACAGACAATAGCCTTTGCTTTGAGGACTGTACCCAGCAAAAATACATTTTACTACTTTATCATCCAATTTCCTGTGATGTTGTTCAGGCACTAATGGATATGCCACACAACCAAAAACACGCAAATGAGCAACAAATGTCTTGCAACCATGCCAAACCTCATATGGAGTGATAGACTATAGTGCTTAAGTGGGACACCTGTTAAGTACATATGCTACACACATAACAACCTCAAGCCAAAAACTATGTGGTAAAGTTTGACTCTTTACCATACACCTTGCCATCTCCATGAGTGATCTATTCTTCGTTCAGCAACTCCATTCTAGTGAGGTGTATACGGCACTATACACTGATGTTTTATCCCACGTTCAGCTAGAAATGCATTAAAGTCAAAAGACATATATTCCCCCCCTTGATCAAAATAGAGGTTGCCCATTTTACATGCTGACAAATTTTCAGCTAAAACCAAAAACTGTTTGAAGCACATAAACACTTCGAACTTTGCTTTGAGTGGATATACCTATGTATGCCTAGAAAAATCATCAATGAAATTCACGAAGTAAAGATAGTTCCCAAAAGAGGGTTTTTGCATAGGACCACAAACACCACTGTGAACAAGCTGCAATCTCTGAGTAGCTGGAACTGAACTATCTTTTGGGAATGAGGAACATCACATTTTGCCCAAAATATAACCTTCACATACATGTTTGCTGGGTGCCTCAAGTTTGGGCAAAGAGAACACCATTTCAGATTCTTGCAGGTGTAGAAAACTAGCAAAATTTAGATGACCAAAGCAGGGATGCTAAAACTTTGCATAATCATTTATAGATTTTTCATACTCTATGAGCTTATACAGCCCACGACATAAAATGCTAGAAGCAATAATCATGTTGCCATTTGACAAATCACGGACTGTACAACTGTCATCAACAAGTTCCACAACCAAGCCAATCTTGGTTAATGCAAAAACTAATAATAGATTTTTCTTGATCCCTGGCACAAATAAAGCATTCAACAAAGTGAAAGAACTACCATCAGCAATAGTCAAAATGATCTTACCAACTCCCATGACAGGATAAGAGGAGTTGTTGGCGCATGTGACAATATTCCCTATAGGGGCAGGCTCAAGTGAAGTGAAGAAACTACGCTATGAGGTAATATGTTTGATTGTCCCACTATCAAAATACCAAAGATCTGAGTCTACTGCAGACATACACTACCCATGAGAAGATGGGTCAAAACTGTAAACAGTAGTAAACACCCATTCGTCATTCTGCACAAGATTAGCAGACTTTGTTTTTGATGTAGAGGCCTCTACAACAACCATTCCAGCCTCTTTTTTCTTTGCCTCTTTTGCAGCCAATTTTTTACAGTAATTTATTATATGATCATTTCCTTTATAGTATTTGAAAAACAAGTTTTGCTTTTCTGATTTCTTCTCATCTTTGTCTTCCTTCTTCAAATATGCAACATTTGCATATCTCTGCTTACTAATAGATGAGCTCCATTTACCTTTCCCCTTCTGACTAGCCAGGAAACCTTGATCTGCAACATGCATAATGGACCTGTTCTACCTAGACTGATCTTCCTACAGTAGAACAGAGACTAACTCTTCAAATGTTAAGCCATTTGGATTGCCTTTCATCATCAAACGAAGAGTAGAAGCGAAACTCTGATATGAGCTGAGAAGACATTGAGAACAGTCTGCACAAGTGAACTGTCATGAAGGACTTCATCAGCAGAGTGCCTTCCTCTCCTTTTTCTCTGCAGGTAAAGCAAAACAACCCCCCCCTGTTCTGCACAAAAAACGGAAAATGGCCCACACCCTTGGTTTTTCTTCTGCCAAAATACCAGCACCAAAAATCTTGTTAGGAAAATTCTTTCGTGGAATGTTTACTCCATAACTATAGTCGAGATTCAAGGGAGTTCAACTCTTCTAATTTCTCAAATTGAGAGCATTTAAGCAAAAATCCGTAGTAATTTGGTCATTTCTTTTGTAACAAGATCCACCATGTTCACAACAGTTTGCTATATCTGACTTTGACCACGACTTGGATCAAAAGTGCAATCACTTGTTATTGGATTCTATCATTAATGTGAACTTCAGCTTCAAGGGAGGTTTTCTCAATTTCTACCTCCTTCAGGTCAGTGGGATTCATAAAGTCAGACCCTGAGACTTGTGTAAGATCCCTAACAAATTTATCTACATTGAATGCATCGGTTGCATTTCCCTCTTGAGCATTTGCCAAAGCAGTATCAGGTTTCTCTTCAAATACATGTGCTGTGAATAATACTGAGAGCACCAAGTGGACTGACCAAAGCAGCGCTGCTGCATACGCATATGCTACAAAGTTTGCAATTTCTTCCACAACCATCAATGGTCTTCTAGGGTTACTGGAAGCGTTCGTTGAATGCAACAAAACTATTCCAGATATAAGTGTTATAAATTCACCAATTTTAGAGACCACATTGAAGCCCTTTGTCCATCCCAATCTTTGAACATGATGACACTAGCCATAATTATCAATGATGTAAACATCACATCATGGCGAGACAATTGGTGTGTTGAATGTGTCGAGTGATTTATTGAGATAGACCATCTGTGTAAGCACACATGCGGTAACCACCATAAGGAAAAGCCATGTTTCCGAGTATTGCCTCCCTTCTAGCATTCCTCTTCGATCAAGAAGTCGTCATGTAGTCCCCAAATACTTCCCATCAATCATCTAATCACTCTTCAAGTACCTGAAATCAAACATATTTTCCTGCCAAATAGAACCACATTAGTGCATCAAAACCAACCATTTTCTGAGCTAACATACTCCCCTCTTCTTATTTGCAAAGTCGTCCTCGATGAGCCCTTCTTGCTGCAATATAATCCAAACAACCATGAACATGTCAATTTACAATTGGTTTGCATACTTTTTCATTGAGCCATCATTCCAAGTGGACCTGCACTCATTGAAGTTATTAGTGCTAAAAAATCACTCATGAATACATACAAATCATTCACTTCCAAAATGATCCAAGAACATGCACCTATATGCAACTCCAATTCCAACATGCATCAAATTGATCATGCATTCCATTGTGAAAATTGTCTCAACCAAAATAACACATGCATACCTTTCCATGTTTTACACATTTGTCATTACGAAAGAAAACAGAAACAAAAAGACCGAAATAAACAACAACTGAAATGAATTCAACAGGAGATGCAACATATGCAAAATGCATACCCCTTTTTATTGACCTACTATTCGCTATGTACACATATTCCATGAACAGACACTCGTGAAGAATCCCCATCGTCGTCCCACAAAAACCATCGAGACTCGAGTACAAGTCAAGACCTACATAAAAAAAAACCTAGAGTGTCCCACATACTAGAAAAACCCTCAGATAGAGCACACAGGTTATAAAGCAAGACCGTTGCATTACCTCGCTAAAGCCTCATCCATAAGTACATATAGAATATCTGTGCCTTCAAGAATGTTGATTCAAAGTGAGCTGATCTGTCGCAAGCCATCACATACCAATCACACAAGCAAATAACGTTCCCTTCCAGGCGATCATCGCCCTCTCCTCTCTCTCTCTCCCCCTCAGGAGTGGGGAATAACTTCATAGGTAAATTTTATTTTAATCACACGTTGGCCTACATTGTCACTGGATGCGATTCGTGGACCTGACCACCCGATCAGGTTGATTCCACCCATCTACCAATACAATGCAGCGCACAACACACAAACACACAATGATAACACATAACATATATTAGCTAGCCCATAACGAAGCTAGATGCGGCTCATGGTTGTGACCGCCCGGCCACAATGGTTCCACTTACCTACCAACCCGTTATGGCGCGTAGCTAGGACACAAACATATACATCCCAAGCCTATGGCGAAACTAGCTGCGGCTCGTGGTCCTAACCACCCGGCTAGGATAAATCCACCCACCTACTAGCCCACCATAGCACATTGGTACGATCACAACAACACAATATTTTTTCTTTCTTTTCTTTCTCTTCGTTTTTTTTCATAGTTAATTAGTTCACCCAAGTCCTGAGAATTAGGGAGAGGAAGAAAGGGACTTTCCCACTTTTCCCACACATGCATGCAAACATATACACTCTAGCCTTTGACAGATCAACCACCTCTTCACTCCATTCTTTCAATTACAGACACTACATATGTATTAATCGATTTGACTTTTCACTAGGTAACTACAACCAGCTATGCCTTAGTACCTCCTGTACCTATCCTTAGACGATCTAGAATGTGGGTCTCCGGGATGTCTCATGTAGTCTCACATCGTACTCGCATCCCGACAACTTCCCTAGGGCGAGTCAGGCTCAACTTCAGGAGCTCCGTCATCACTTCCTATCGTTAACACATCTGCCCAAGCCCAAGTGATATCGTTTTCTTCGTTAGGCATTTCCCTAGAAGGATCGAAATAGTAATATCGATCTCCCGCCCATCCTACATGTCGAGTCAGGTATTCCTCAAAACACTCAATGTAAAATGCAACACCCAAACCCTGGTTTATAAAGCATACCAGCCAATGCGCTTCCTCTACATCATATTCCGTCTCAAAATCGTCGACATCTATGTCCATGCGGGCGAATGTTTGGTCCGAGAAATATATCCTTAGCTCGTACAAATAGAGTTGCATTATTTGATCTGCCATTTTGTTACTTAGCTCCTAACAGTCTCTGCATAACACAAAAAATATTGGAAGTCCAAAATTCTTGAGCTAGCACAGGATAATATTTATGACAACAAAAATCATAACTAACATATGCGCATATATATATATATATATATATATATATATATATATATATATATATATATATATATATATATATATATATATATATATATATATATATATATATATATATATAACTATACATGTATGTACAAGGAGTCTACTACGTCCTTTCGTTGGATCTCGTCTGGCTTCTCCCGTCCTAATGTCATGTGAAATATGGTTTAACTCGAAGCGCATTAACCTTCACGGGAGCACATTCTTCTCCTAAATCTTGAATTTGCATGGAACCATTGGAGTTGAGTTCCACCACCTTAAACGGTCCTGCCCATCTTGTCTGTAACTTCCCCGGGAATTTATAACATTTACTATCATAGACTAGTACCAAATCCCCTTCTTGAATCACATAGGTCTTGAGATTCTTGTCATGCCTCTCCTTACGTCTTTTCTGAATAGCTTCCAGACTTTGCTGTGCAATGAGTCTCTTTTCTTCTAGCTTGACCAGTTGTATGTACCTCTCCTTTAATGACTCTTCCTCTCCCAGCCTAGCCTCGATGGCCACTCTTAGTGTCGGAACTTCTTTTTCAATGGGAAAGATGGCTTCCTCGCCATATACTAGGGAGAACGGAGTGCTCTTAGTCGTCACTCGGTAGGATGTTCGATATGCCCACAAGGCTTCCAAAAGTCTCTCATCCCAGTCTCTCCTATGCACAGCTACTGTCTTTGTCAGAATCTGTTCAAGGACCTTGTTGGTGACCTCCACTTGTCCATTTGCCCTCGGGTAATATGGAGTGCTTTTTCTATGTTTGATCTTATATAATTCCATTAATTCTTCGATCAGTTCGTTGACAAAATCGGTTCCTCTATCACTTACTATTTCCAACGGGCATCCGAATTGGGTGATGATTTGTTCGTACAAAAATTTAGCAACATCAACAGCTCGGTCAGTCTTCAGAGCTTTGGCTTCTACCCACTTGGTAACATAGTCAGACAGACCAAGATATACCTATTGGATCTTTGTCGTGAGGGAGGATCAATAGGCCCCACAAAATCAATTCCCCACTTCTCAAAGGGCTTAAGAGCGAGCACCGGTGTGAGAGGAGCAGCATGTGCTAATGTGGGTTTGCCCATTCGCTGGCATTTGTCGCATTTCTTACAGTATGCATAAGAGTCTTTGAACAGCGTTGGCCACCAATACCCAGCCAATAAAATCTTTCTTGCCGTCAATTCACCAGCAAAATGCCCACCGCAAGGTTCATCATGCAAAGCCCTCAACACTAGGGTTGTTTCTTCTTCCTCGAGACATCTCCGATAAATGCTCTCATGAACAAAATATCGATAGAGCTGCCCCCCAATGATGCTATGGTGCTTCGCCAATGCTAACAGTTTTTGCTTCTCTCTCTTGCTTGCTCCTGGCGGGTATTTAGTGGTGCACAAGAAATTCACCAAGTCGGCATACCAAGGTACTTTAGCATCAACCTGGAATAGATGCCCATCAGGAGCATCATCGGGCACATCAGAGATTGGCTCCTCACTAACAATTCGAGATAAATGGTCGACCAATATATGCGCTTTGCCTGGTCTGGTTACCACTGTGAACTGAAATTCTTGGAGGAGTAGCATCCACCTCATCAATCGCCCTGATAGCTCGGGTTTATTAATGATATACTTAAGGGCTTCATGATCCACATAAAACGTAAAATGTTTTCCCATCAAGTAATGCCGATACTTGTTTACCGCAAAGATCATCGATAGGCATTCCTTCTCTGTAGTCGTGTAGTTCCTCTCAGTGCTATTCAAATTGCGAATTGCGTAATAAATAGGGTGATCCAACTTCTTTTCATCGGCTTGGCATAGCACTGCTCCAACCGCAGTATGAGAAGCGTCGGTATGCACATGGAATTCTTTCGTCCAGTCAGGTGCTACCAAGATCGGTGCATTTATCAATCTCTCCTTGATCGAGTCGAATGCAACTTGACACTCTTCAGTCCATTGGTATTGTTGGTCCTTCCTCAAAAGATTCGTCAGTGGTGCCGCTAAGGATGCAAAATTTAATATAAATTGTCGATAATAATTAGCATGCCCCAAGAATCCTCTGAGTTGCCACAAGTTTTAAGGCGGTGGAAGTTGTCCGATCTTTTCCACTTTATCCTCGTCGACCGCGATTCCTTTTTCGGAAATAACATGTCCCAAAAGCAATCCTCTTCGTACTCCAAATGTACACTTTTCAGGATTCAATGCGATGCCTTTTTCAATGCTTCTTTTTAAAATAGCTTCAATCCTCTCCATCATGTTTTCATCGTTGCCTCTGATCGCAAATTCATCGAGGAATATCTCCATCCAATCCTGCAGAAAGTCTTGATATGCAGCTATCATTGCCCTCTGGAATGTGGCCGGCGCATTGCATCATCCAAATGGCATCACACGATATGCGTATGTGCCCCATTCCGTGGTGAAAGTAGTCTTTGATTGATCCTCTTCATGGATTTGGATCTGGTTGTACCCACTGAAACCATCCAAAAATGAGTACAATTTATGGCCAGCCACTTTGTCCAAGATTTGATCAGTAAACGGCAAAGGGAAATGATCCTTCTTTGTGTGCTCGTTCAACTTTCGATAATCTATGCAAATACGGATTTTCTTATTTTTCTTCGGAACAACTACAATTGGTGATACCCATTCGCTGGATGCGATGGGATATATGAATCCTGCTTCCAATAATTTAGTCAATTCCAACTTGATCAATTCCGAGTAGACTGGATTTGTCCGCCTAAGTCGTTGACATATTGGTCGGGTACCTTCTTCCAAGTCTATATAATGTTGGCAGATTCGAGGATCAATTCCTCTCAGATCACTGTATGACCATGCAAAGGCCTTGCTGAAATTTTTGAGTGCCAATTTAATGCAATCTCGTACTCCCTCTGGTAGCTCTGACCCCACACTCAAGAACTTTTCTGGGAAAACTTCCCATTTTTCCAACTGAGCTTCTCGTGAATATTCCTTATTCCTTGATGACACTGTGATTGGAACGTGCTCTCCAATCACGCGTGCATGGTTGGCCAGTAAATCATTGTTTTGTTCTTTTTCAACCGCACCCAATTTCTTAAGTTCGGCTTTTGCAATGGCTTCCCGCACTTTAGTTCTACTTTCCGCTTCTCTATCTGATTGTCGACTTTTCCTTAGAAGCTCTTCTTCTAGCATTCTAACCCTTTCTCTCAACTGTTGTACTTCCATTGCCGGAGCTAACTCCAGTTTCAACTCATCTTTTGAAGTTCCCTTTTTCAGGGATTGGGTAGCTTTGCTTTCCTTTGTGTCTATACTCAACATGTAGCACTCAAATTCACTTGTACGTGTCAACCATCCCAGCAACTCCTGGTCTGAGTCATCCTTGTAACATAGTGGATCTTTGTACTCGCCCACTTTCGCATGTTGGAGGTTGGCCAATTGCAGATTAAATCCATCCTGTGAAAGGTCCTTAGAAGTCTCCGTGCGCAGTGCAAATCTTACCCGTGCCATTTCTTGTCTAACTTTTTCCTTTGCTTTCTGCTCCCTTTCCTCAGCTGCTGTCGATCTCTTGTCGGTTAAGTTTGGAGACACTTGAAGTTGTATTCGATCAGCCTTTGGTCCAATTGTGATAAACCCTGTGTGCCAATCGTGCACACATTCAGCTTGCACCAGCCATGGCCGTCCAAGTAAGATCGAGAAGGTAGCCTCTGAGGTCCTTGGTCTTACTATCAGATAATCAACTTTAAATTCTAGACCGCCCACAACTGTGCTTACATTCTTTAAAAGACCCGCAAGCTTCACTTGTGTTTGATCTGCCATTCTCAAGGATATCGGCGTTTCTTCCATGTGGTTGAGGCCCAAAGCTTTCATCATGAACTCAGTCATAAGGTTGACTGTGGCTCCACTATCTAACTGAGCACCGGGGACTGCATACCCTTTAATCTCAACCGTCACAGTTGGAGCATTCAAATCAATTTGCGTCGTAATACTTTGAATGATCCCTTGGACGTCTTTATCTTGTCTCTTTTTATCTCGAGCTTTCCTCGGCTTCTTAATATATTCGTTGTAGAATTGTTTTCTATAAGCAGGTGAACATTTTAGCAATGTGCCAATGTCTAGCGTGACTTCCGTGTCCGCGAGCAACTTTACAATGTCCACTTCCTCCAAACTCTGTTTTTTCCTTCCTACACTTCGGAGCTCTTAATCTTTCAGGGAATGGTGCTATGCCTGGCACAAACTCCTTGGTCACTGGTGGAAGGATCTCAATCTCTTCCCCATCCTCAAACTCTTGCTGCTCATCAAATCCTCCAACTTGGTTCTCTACCTCGCCCTGTTCGATTATCTTCTCCTGGCTAGCTTTTTCGCGTTCGCCTTCCGGATGCTTCTTTGAATACTCTTGAGTCCTTGTGACTACTGCCACAGTTGGCTCTTTATGTGGTTTCTTGGCCTCGTAAGCATCCACAAAGTGCATTGACGAGCTAGAGCCTTCTTGAGGGTTCGGTGTCTTGAACACTACTCCGATCGTAGGAACTGGCTCTTGAGCTCTCGTTGTGGAATGCATCTGAGTATCAACATAATTTGAGGACCCTACTGGTCCTTTTTCCTTGCCGGCGACAGCTCTTCGTTTAGGACAATCCTCATCAAAGTGGCCCTCTCCACTACAGTACCTACATAGTGGGGTATAATCAATTGGCTTCTTTTCGTTTCGACATCTAGATTGAGTATGGCCAAAGCCATGGCATCTCCAGCACTGGATTGGACCATCTCTCCTTTGATCACGTGAGACTCCTCTTGGATAGTCTCCTCCTTGACCTTGAGCACCATATCCATATGTCGGTCTGTTTTCCCAACGAGATGTAGGTGGGACACTTTGAGCGGGCAATCCCGTGTAAGGTCTTTCTCTTGTATCTCCCGATTTCATGGTCCTCTCTTCATAGGCTCTCTTGTTGTAACATCGGTCCTCCGTGTGATTTGTTCTTCCACAAAAAGTACAACGCATCCTAGGTGGTGATCTATCTGTGAATACTCTCGAGACTGTAGGGCATTCTGAAGCCAAATGGCCGTAACCATGGCACTTTCCACACCATGTATTTGATCGAAACACTTGATTCGGGTTTGTTGTGACCTCTGGTTTTACTGTGTATGTCTCCTGAGTCATTGTGGCTGCTTTTATAGCTTGTGTGACCAACTCCAATATTCATTCTTCAGTTAGCGTAGGCTTTGTCTCGCCTGGCGTGCTAGTGGTAGCTACAAAAGCTGGGGTCGTCAATGCAGGACTTCCTTGGCCCGGATCTTTCATTGATATGGTTCCTGGGCCTCCCATAGGCTCGTATAAGAGCTCCATCTTCCTTTGTTGGCATAATTGTACTTCCTCCCAAAGCCTTGCTTGTTCCTTATCATCCATTAAAGTCGCATGTCTTGTCAGGCTGATATGCTGCTGTGCCGTAGGATATCTCAATCCCGAAATGAATCTTCTTTTCAATGTCTCATCGTTCGGGGCATTCGTGCCCATCTTTCTTACCAACGTTTCCATTCTCTAAATGTAGTTATCGATGCTTTCATTGACTCCCTGTCGCAAATAATCCATCTGTTGGGCCAATCTATCTTGGAAGCCTTGTCGTCGAAACTTTGCCAAGAAGGCTTCCTTGAGCATCTGATAAGTTCCACGCTCTTGTGGTGTCAAATTCCCATACCAATTGGCTGCCTCATCTCGGAGAATAGCCGGAAAAATTCTCAACCTTTGACCCTGGTCAACTACCTCATTGGCCTCACAAGTAACCTCAAACAGCTGGATAAAACTATCTGGATCTTCGTCCCAGGCACCTGAAAACTTGGTGAAGTCCCCTAAGTGAACCGAAATCCGCTGAGCCATTTCGAATAGAGGTGTGATGTCAATATCACTTCGATCCCAAAAATTTAGCGCACGTGGCCTCAGGATCCCTCCTTCAAACTTCCGCACTTGATTCGCGATTCTCCTACGAGAATACACATTTTTGGCAGATTTCTTTGAGCCAGTCGAGGTTGACTCAACTTGCGATTCCCACCTCTTCCTTTCTCTTTCAAGGGCTCTTCTCTGAGCGCGTTCCTCTCTTTGAGTTTGTGTTGCTCCTGAGAATGAGCTCCCCTCACTCATGTACTAGATCTGGAGTCCGCAAGCTCGGCCAACATGTGGCGCTAGGCAAACCTATGACACTCTCTTATAGAGACGTGCCAAGCTATTCCCGGCAAACGCACCAAAATGATTAGTTCTAATGCCCAAGGAAAAAGTGATTATACAAGACTTTAATTTGTTCAAACCCCTCGGAATCATTCCAATTGGATTACCTGGAGCCCATAATTATCCCTCGAGGAATTCTTCCTTTGTATATGTACTAGTTCGTATGCTTCCCGGCAGACGCACCAAAATGTTTAGTTCTAATTCTGAGTCTAGGTAACATAACTTTCTCAAGTGATACTAATGAGATATTTAATAATAAATAAGCCACTTAGAAAAGTATGTTGTCAACCAAAGATTTTAGTGGTTTGGGATCACCAACATCAACAAGATGACTAAGATTTTTCTTCTCTAGGCTTTCGATATCTCTAGCATCTTTAATGGTTGTCTGAGAGAAGTGAAAAATACAAGTGCCTTCTTTGAAAATGCAATGGAGATATATTTCAAAAGGAGGTTTCCATCCCTCAAACAAGTGGCTAGTTGGATCATACAAAAAGCATGAAGATTTTGTCTCTTCATTGAGCCACTCTAAAGGAAGTTGAATCATAGGTAGAGATTTAATGGAACTATAGATTTAAAGAATTTCGAGGCACCACAAAAACTTTCTTCTATTGTGTCATCCATAGTGGTGTTTGGATTGCAAAAAGGGCAGAAGCATGAAGCAAAAACCACTAGTGGACACACAAGTGTCATAGCAACCAGCCCAGTCAGAGTCAGAAAAAGCATTAAATTTGGTGGTATTGATCCCCCCTTGGGATAAAACAATCCAAGTAGCCAAGTACCACTCAAGTAGTGATTAGTTCTAATGCCCAAGGAAAAAGTGATTATACAAGACTTTAATTTTTTCAAACCCCTCAGAATCGGTCCAATTGGATTACCTGGAGCCCATAATTATCCCTCGAGGAATTCTTCCTTTGTATATGTACTAGTTCGTATGCTTCCCGGCAAACGCACCAAAATGTTAAGGCGTCTTAGTCCAAGGGAAAACGCCTATGCACAATGATATTTTACCCCCAAACTTACTTAGACTAGGTTAGCTTTTATCACCCTAAATCCATAATTTCACTCATAGGTATCTATGGAGGAGGCAGGAAAACACATGCGCAATTGGCTATCCAAATCCATTGGTCACTTTTTGCAGTCTCCCTTTCTTCACTCGCACTTCTTGATTTCACTTTGTCAACTGCCCCCTTTTTCTCGCCCTCTCTTTCACTAGCCTTCTTTAACCCTCTTTTCCTCATCCTTCTCTCTCTTCAATTCACCCACTCACTTGCACATATCCTCTCGCACACACACTTATGCACGCATGCACACTTAGCCCTCACCTTCCCACTACTCTCATACGCGTACTCCTACACCTCACTCCCGTACCCAAACACAAGCACACCACCCTGCCCTTCTAGTCTCTCACCTATTTTGCTCTTCTCCACCCTAATCCTCACGCCTTTTCTCTCTCTTCCTCCACACTCCCGAAGTACCTTCTCGTTATTTACCCATAAACCTGGCACATCGATTACACATGCAGCATCATGAAGTTGATCTTCCCACTTTCATAGTTGCCCTTCAAGGAGCTCATTCCAAGAGCATAACGCTCTGTCTGAATACCACTATGCTTACTTTTGTTTTCCCTATGTATGTGGAAGTCTCATTGACATCAATCTTGTAACCAACGTGTTAACACATTATCAAAGTGAGGTATTGAGAATTCAATAATGGGATGAGGCAATGCGGTCGAAGCGACCATACTATGTCTTGGAGACATCCATGTGTGCATCTATCCCCAGCGCATGGACGCAAAGATCTTTGCACGGTTGAACTCAAATGTGTACATGACACACACAGGTGTACATTTCTTCCTATGTAATCACTTAAATAGGCAACCCTGGAGGGTTCAGGTTATATGGAGTGCTTTGCAAAGGAACCTGAGATGGAAGTAAAAATGACAGACGATCTTTTCCAAATTCAATCCCCAACAGTAACGCTAGCATGTGGTGATCCAAATTCAATCCCCAACAGGAAGGGTGTGCTCAGTTCGAGATCGGGGTATTCCATAGGATTCACATAACAAGATCAATATTTAAGGAAACCATTAGCAAAGGAAAGTAATGGAGGACTCATCGTTTATTTTATTCCAAAATGATTGGGGTGTTATTGTTCTTTATGCTCACCATACAAGCAGTAGAACCTTTCGCTTTGAGGTGTCCATGGGAACCTGCATATGTGCGCTCATGTCATGCATCTCTGTTTAATTCCTCACTCCCTGGCTAACAACATACATACACGCTCCAGTCATGCATTCATTTTCAAAAACAATTATCGCATATCACATCTCTTATTCTACCTTCTTTCCGCATCCTTAAGCACAAGCGCTGCAAGACTGCAAGGTCAACCAAATGGATGTACAGTGGACCTAATTAAAACTGTTATTCAGACAAACTCTGTACCCGTTCTCTTATTCCCGATTGAACTAAGATGCATGCCATATAGCTCAGGTAAGCAAAAAGAGGTACATTTACACAGTGTTGAAGCAAGGAAACATCTGTAATTCTGATATGCAATGGATTTTCTTCACGATATGGTTACTATGCAGCATAACTAAAGGAATCGGTGAATTCCTTCACTACATACATTTATCGTAAGTCGTTTGAGACAAATCATCGTTCGATCATTCATACCTGGTAAATAGAGCAGATCAGCTAGAGCATCATATTACTAACCTCCTCCTTCAGCGAGGCAACGTCTTGTCCTCACGGAGTTCTTCACTTTTATGGCCTTCTTTTAGGATTCGTAGCTCTGTCGCTTTAACTTCTTTTGCATTCCACACACAACGCGTTCGAATTCCTTCTCTGTAGCAAGATGAGTATAAATTCCCCTTTTTTAGTTGGCAGATGTTCCATGAGCTTAGTGGTCACTCTCATGGAATGCATTCAAAGGGATAAGTTGTGGCTTTGCTTCCCCCTCTCGATGAACAGATCCAACTTCGTGGGCTGTTCTAATCTCCGGTGCATTTCCACAGTTGCAGTGTGCATTTCTTAGATGTTCCATTGACCATCTCTTTCCCAGGCTGGCATTCGAGCGTACCAATACTGCCCACCCCCAAATCTCTTCAACTCTGCATTTCAGTGGTAAAGGCCTTGCGTATGATACCCCTCCTTCAGTTCACTGCGTCCAATCGCATCCAACTTCTTTCATATATTCCTGCACCTTGTGGGCTACAAGGCATTGAGCTCCAAGGGGATTCCTCCAACGGAAGTCCCTACCTCTAAGCATGTCCATGGAGAAGATCTCTTTTGCCCTTCCCCTTCAGATAACTGTAATGAGCCCAAAACAAAAATGCCCTCCAATAACTCCCGCAGTAGCCGGCAGCAGAAGGAGATGGGCCTCCCTCTCAATCTGAGATGTACAGCCGCGAAGCGAGGACAAGGACACCCCCAACTGTACTCCTCCCTCCTCCTCAGAGCTTCCTATACCAAAAAACGAAGAAGAACTTCACTCGCGTCTCCGTGTGACATATGCCTCTCCCCCCCTCTTCATCGTTTCCCCAGCTCTTCAGGAATACTTGCCACATTAGACAAAAACAAAAGACAAAAAAAAACCTCTTGCCAAGGCATGGCCGAGTGCCTTCCTCTCCTTTTTCTCTACAGGTAAAGCAAAACAACCCCCCCCTGTTCTGCACAAAAAACGGAAAAGGGCCCACACCCTTGGTTTTTCTTCTGCCAAAATACCAGCACCAAAAATCTTGTTAGGAAAATTCTTTCGTGGAATGTTACTTCATAACTATAGTCGAGATTCAAGGGAGTTCAACTCTTCTAATTTCTCAAATTGAGAGCATTTAAGCAAAAATCCGTAGTAATTTGGTCATTTCTTCTGTAACAAGATCCACCATGTTCACAACAGTTTGCTATATCTGACTTTGACCACGATTTGGATCAAAAGTGCAATCACTTGTTATTGGATTTCTATCATTAATGTGAACTTCAGCTTCGAGGGAGGTTTTCTCAATTTCTACCTCCTTCAGGTCAGTGGGATTCATAAAGTCAGACCCTAAGACTTGTGTAAGATCCCTAACAAATTTATCTACATTGAATGCATCGGTTGCATTTCCCTCTTGAGCATTTGCCAAAGCAGTATCAGGTTTCTCTTCAAATACATGTGCTGTGAATAATACTGAGAGCACCAAGTGGACTGACCAAAGCAGCGCTGCTGCATACGCATATGCTACAAAGTTTGCAATTTCTTCCACAACCATCAATGGTCTTCTAGGGTTACTGGAAGTGTTCGTTGAATGCAACAAAACTATTCCAGATATAAGTGTTATAAATTCACCAATTTTAGAGACCACATTGAAGCCCTTTGTCCATCCCAATCTTTGAACATGATGACACTAGCCATAATTATCAATGATGTAAACATCACATAATTCATGGCGAGACAATTGGTGTGTTGAATGTGTCGAGTGATTTATTGAGATAGACCATCTGTGTAAGCACACATGCGGTAACCACCATAAGGAAAAGCCATGTTTCCGAGTATTGCCTCCCTTCTAGCATTCCTCTTCAATCAAGAAGTCGTCATGTAGTCCCCAAATACTTCCCATCAATCATCTAATCACTCTTCAAGTACCTGAAATCAAACATATTTTCTTGCCAAATAGAACCACATTAGTGCATCAAAACCAACCATTTTCTGAGCTAACAAGTAGCAAAAGATGCACTTGACTGTCTGCCAATGCTCGACTCCTGGGCAATGCATAAATGTGCTCATCTATGAGATAGAAAAATTTATATCTGGCTGAGTAAAACATAAGTAAATCAAGCATCCAATAGCCTACTGATAGAGAATAACATCAAATGCATCTCCACCATCATGAAGACTCAATCATAAACCTCTCTCCATAGGAGTAGAAATAGGTTTACAGTCTTCAAGGCCAAAAAGCTCCAATAATCTGTCAATATATTTTGTTTGACACAAAGCCATTCCACCATCAACATGCATAAACTGAATGACCAAATAATGATGCATATGCCCCGAATCATACAACTCAAATCAGGCATGCAAATCAGCCTTAAAATCAGCAATATGCTTCTCATGAGGACAAGTGAGCAGCATGTCATAAACATACACAAAAATGATCAGAAGTACATCATTAGCACGCTTAACATATAAGGTGCTTTCAGTTGAATTGTTCTCAAATCCATGTGCAATTAGATAGGCATGTATCTTTTCATACCAAGCACGTGGTGCTTGCTTTAAACCATATAACGCCTTCTTTAACCTCCACACCTGGTTTTTATGCCCTTTCTGCACAAAACCACAAGGCTAAAAAAAGTGCACAGATGCTATGAACAGTAGTCATTCAGCAAATAAGAGCAAAGGTCTCATCAAAATCAATCCCTCTTTCTTGAGCATAACCCTTTGCAATAAGCCTAGCCTTATACCTGTCAACTGTTCCATCATGTTTATGCTTCAGTTTGTGTACCCACTTAGTACCAATGGTCTTCTTGCTAGGAAACAAGTCACATAAAGACCAGGTACCATTTTTCATAATAGCATCATATTCAGATTGCATTGCAGCAATCCAATGTTTAGAATTTTGTGCTTCATCAAACCAAACAGGCTTAGCCTCATCATACAGACTAGACATAGACATAGCATAGCAATCTGATGTAAAAGAGGCACTATGAGAGCCTAAATAAGTACGATATGATAGAGGTGCATCTAATTTGTTGTCATGCAAAGTCTACACGAGCCATTTTGGCATAGTTTTTGCCTCCTCAATATCAATTCTCTCATCAACAAGTGCATCATGTAAATGTGCATAAGAAATAGAATGATCAGCATCATCACATGAAACCTGTAAAGGTTGAGAAGTTGCCTCATTAGGAACAAAACTAGACTGTCCACCTATAAAAAGAGGTAGCAAAGTATCATACATGTCTTTGGAGCTAAGAGATGTCTATTTCGTGCATGAAAATAAAGGCTAAATAGCATCTTCCACAAAAACAACATCATGGCTAACCAAAATGCATTTAGTCTATGGATGATACAGACAATAGCCTTTGCTTTGAGGACTGTACCCAGCAAAAATACATTTTACTACTTTATCATCCAATTTCCTGTGATGTTGTTCAGGCACTAATGGATATGCCACACAACCAAAAACACGCAAATGAGCAACAAATGTCTTGCAACCATGCCAAACCTCATATGGAGTGATAGACTATAGTGCTTAAGTGGGACACCTGTTAAGTACATATGCTACACACATAACAACCTCAAGCCAAAAACTATGTGGTAAAGTTTGACTCTTTACCATACACCTTGCCATCTCCATGAGTGATCTATTCTTCGTTCAGCAACTCCATTCTAGTGAGGTGTATACGGCACTATACACTGATGTTTTATCCCACGTTCAGCTAGAAATGCATTAAAGTCAAAAGACATATATTCCCCCCCTTGATCAAAATAGAGGTTGCCCATTTTACATGCTGACAAATTTTCAGCTAAAACCAAAAACTGTTTGAAGCACATAAACACTTCGAACTTTGCTTTGAGTGGATATACCTATGTATGCCTAGAAAAATCATCAATGAAATTCACGAAGTAAAGATAGTTCCCAAAAGAGGGTTTTTGCATAGGACCACAAACACCACTGTGAACAAGCTGCAATCTCTGAGTAGCTGGAACTGAACTATCTTTTGGGAATGAGGAACATCACATTTTGCCCAAAATATAACCTTCACATACATGTTTGCTGGGTGCCTCAAGTTTGGGCAAAGAGAACACCATTTCAGATTCTTGCAGGTGTAGAAAACTAGCAAAATTCAGATGACCAAAGCAGGGATGCTAAAACTTTGCATAATCATTTATAGATTTTTCATACTCTATGAGCTTATACAGCCCACGACATAAAATGCTAGAAGCAATAATCATGTTGCCATTTGACAAATCACGGACTGTACAACTGTCATCAACAAGTTCCACAACCAAGCCAATCTTGGTTAATGCAAAAACTAATAATAGATTTTTCTTGATCCCTGGCACAAATAAAGCATTCAACAAAGTGAAAGAACTACCATCAGCAATAGTCAAAATGATCTTACCAACTCCCATGACAGGATAAGAGGAGTTGTTGGCGCATGTGACAATATTCCCTATAGGGGCAGGCTCAAGTGAAGTGAAGAAACTACGCTATGAGGTAATATGTTTGATTGTCCCACTATCAAAATACCAAAGATCTGAGTCTACTGCAGACATACACTACCCATGAGAAGATGGGTCAAAACTGTAAACAGTAGTAAACACCCATTCGTCATTCTGCACAAGATTAGCAGACTTTGTTTTTGATGTAGAGGCCTCTACAACAACCATTCCAGCCTCTTTTTTCTTTGCCTCTTTTGCAGCCAATTTTTTACAGTAATTTATTATATGATCATTTCCTTTATAGTATTTGAAAAACAAGTTTTGCTTTTCTGATTTCTTCTCATCTTTGTCTTCCTTCTTCAAATATGCAACATTTGCATATCTCTGCTTACTAATAGATGAGCTCCATTTACCTTTCCCCTTCTGACTAGCCAGGAAACCTTGATCTGCAACATGCATAATGGACCTGTTCTACCTAGACTGATCTTCCTACAGTAGAACAGAGACTAACTCTTCAAATGTTAAGCCATTTGGATTGCCTTTCATCATCAAACGAAGAGTAGAAGCGAAACTCTAATATGAGCTGAGAAGACATTGAGAACAGTCTGCACAAGTGAACTGTCATGAAGGACTTCATCAGCAGAAATCAAATGTTCCTTCAAATCCTTGATCTTTATCAAAAAACTATCCATAGAATCACCTTCATTCATATGCTCACTCTCCAACTGTTTTTGGAGGTAAACAACACAAGCCTCATTTCCTAGCCTGGTACAATGTGGTAAGTGTATCCCAAGCATCCTTAGTTGTTCTGCAAGAGTGAATGTGAGAAATAGTGGCACATTTAATAGACAGGGCTATCAATGCATGTGCTTGAGCATCTCTATCATCCCAATGAATTTTCTCTACAGTAGGTGCAGTAAAAATTGTGGCACGAACAGGAATCTGAAGAATATCAGCATCTTCAACACCATCTGCATCAGTTTCAATACTTGTATTTGTAGGTGTAATAGGACGTTTTTCAACACCCTACACAATGTTCCACAATCATTTTGCAACCAATACATGTCGCATCATATAAGCCCACAACGGGTAACTGGTATCGTCCAACTTATCCTCAACAGCCAACATACGGAATACATCACTGCTTTCAGCCATGGATACTGACTAAAATACCTTGATGCAGAAAAATGACTGTATCTAAAAAAAGTTGAACAAAACTACCCTTACGAGTTCTGCTAGACTTGTAGAAAACTTGAGATGCTTATATTGGCGAACCAGAACCTGTATATATCTTTGGCACAAAAAGACGGAATAGACTGCACAAGCAATGCGATAGTGTGTTTGGAGGCTGAAACAAGCTCAGAACACGATTTTGGCACAACAAAGCGAAGCAATTTTGATCTTCTAATCACCCTGAGTATGCTCACCAAATTTTGTCGATTCTGAGACTGTGACTGGAGGGGTGTCGATGACGCTCTAGATGAAGCAGCGACTTGCTCTGATACCAATTGTTGGAGTTAAGCGTCTACGGAAGCACGTGAACAACACAAGGAAGAAGAAGAAGCTTAGAGCACAATACATAATACTGAATGTATTACCACTAGAACGTACAAAGATAAGTAACCCGTTAGGGCTATAGGCATATATACAAGCCGGGGGAAAAAAACCTCCTAAAGAGAGAAAAAAGTGCCCCGATCATCCTAGTGTGTTCACACATCACTATTTAAATATATCAACACTTTCTTGTTGGTGAAAGAAGATTTTGTCAATAGTTGTATATAAATATTTTTTCTTCATAAATAACCAAAAAGTAGAGTTTAAAAAATCTACATTCTGCAGCACTCATGAAGAGTTCTCTTTGAGTTATCCCATAGCTATGTGCAAAGTTAGAAGGTCATCAAATAACCAAAGATAAGAGCTTAGGAGTCTAGAAGTTGAGAACGTAGTTCATTTTGGAAGTACCATATAAATCAAATGTAAAGAAGAATTAGGGGACACAAATTCATTTGTAATCTTCCTTCATTGAGAATAGAGAGCTCCTCCTTTGGCTATCATCTCCTTCACTGTGATACTCTATATGATGCCTTGAGTGATTTTTAGTGTGTTGTTTGATTGATCATTTAGTTGTAGAGTGAGTTAAGACTTGTTATTAAGATAATTATTCGGTAGGCTGCTTCTTGCTCAACCAAGATATACATGAGCTACCAAGCATGAAGCAAAAGCCACTAGTGGACACACGTGTCATAGCAACCAGCCCAATCAAAGTCAGAAAAAGCATGCAAACCTGGCGGTAGTGATCCCCGCGAGTAATGCATAAGTAAATCAGGCATCCAACAGCCTACTGATAGAGGACAGCATCAAATGCATCTCCAACATCATGAAGACTCAATCGCAAACCTGTCTCCATAGGAGTGGCAATAGGCTTACAGTCTTCAAGGCCAAAACGCTGCAATAATGTGTCAATATATTTCGTTTGACACAAAGCCAATCCACCATCAACTTGCATAAACTGAATGCCCAAATAGTGATGCAAATGCCCAAAATCAGACATCTCAAATGAGGCATGCAAATCGGCCTTAAAATCAGCAATGTGCTTCTCAATAGGACCAGTGAGCAGCATGTCATCAACATAGAAAACAATGATCAGAAGCACATCATTAGCACGCTTAACATATAAGGTGCTCTCAGTTGGACTGTTCACAAAACCATGTGCAATCAAATAGGCATGTATTTTCTCATACCAAGCACAGGTGCTTGCTTTAAACCATATAATTCCTTCTTTAACCTGCACACCTAGTTTTCATGCCCTTTCTGCACAAAACCACGGGGCTAAAAAACATACACTTCTTCATGCAAGTCACCATTCAGAAATGTAGTTTTAATGCTTAACTGATGTACATTCCAACCATGATGGGCTGCAAGTGCACAGATGCTCCAAACAGTAGTCATACGACATGTGGGTGCAAAGGTCTCATCAAAATCAATGCCTCTTTCTTGTGCATAACCCTTTGCAACAAGCCTAGCCTTATACCTGTCAACTGTACCATCAGGTTTACGCTTCAGCTTGTATACCCACTTAGTACCAATGGCTTTCTTGCCAGGAGGCAAGTCACATAAAGACCAAGTACCATTCTTCATTATAGCATCATATTCAGATTGCATAGCAGCCATCCAATTTTTTGAATTTTGTGCTTCATCAAAAGAAACAAGCTCATTCTCATCACAGAGACTAGATGCAGCCATAGCATAGCAATTTGATGCAAAGGAGGCACTATGAGAGCCTGAACGTGTACGATATGACAAAGGTGCATCTAATTTGCTGTCACGCAAAGTCTACACAAGCCATTTTGGCATAGTTTTTGCCTCCTCAATATCAACTCTCTCATCAAAAAGTGCATCATGTAAATCTGCATCAGAAATGGGATGATCTGCATCATTACATGAGACCTGCAAAGTCTGAGAAGTTGCCTCATTAAGACTAGCAGTAGACTGTCCACCTGTAAAGAGAGGCATCAAAGTATCATACATGTCTTTGGAGCTAACAGATGTCTCCTTAGTACATGAAAGCAATGGATGAATAGCATCTTCCACAAAAACAACATCACGGCTAACCAGAATGTGTTTAGTCTGTGGATGATACAGACGATAGCCTTTACTTTCAGAACTGTACCCAACAAAACTACATTTTAGTGCCTTATCATCCAATTTTCTGCGATGTTGTTCAGGCACTAGTGCATATGCCAAAACACCAAAAACCCGCAGATGAGCAACAGATGGCTTGCGATCATGCCAAGCCTCATATTGAGTGATAGACTGCAGTGCTTTAGTGGGACACCTATTAAGTACATATGCTGCACACATGACAGCCTCAAGCCAAAAACTACGTGGTAAAGCCTGACTCTTGACCATACACCTCGCCATCTCCATGAGTGACCTGTTCTTTTGTTCAGCAACTCCATTCTATTGAGGTGTATATGGCACTGTACACTGGTGTTTTATCCCACGTTCAGCCAGAAATGCATTAAAATCAGAAGACATATATTCCCCCCCTCCCCCTCGATTAGAATGGAGGGTGCCCATTTTATATCCTGACAGATTTTCAACCAAAACCAAAAACTGTTTGAAGCACAAAAACAATTCGGACTTTGCCTTCAATGGATATACCATGCATGCGTGGAAAAATCATCAATGAAAGTCACGAAGTAAAGATACTTTCCAAAAGAAGGTGTTTGTATAGGACCACAGACATCACTATGTACAAGCTGCAATTTCTGCGTAGCCCGAACTGAGCCATCTTTTGGAAAGGAGGAACACTGCATTTTGCCCAAAATACAGCCTTCACATACATGTTTTCCAGGTGCCTCAAGCTTGGGCAAAGAACACACCATATTAGATTTCTGCAGGCGTAACAAACTAGCAAAATTCAGATGACCAAAGCGTGCATGCCAAATCTTTGCATCTGACATAGCCTGAGAATCATGAACTGCACATGCCGAATCATTCACAGATCTTTCATAGTCTATGAGCTTATATAGCCCACGACATAAAGTGCCAGAAGCAATAATAACATCGCCATTTGACAAATCATGAAGTGTACATCTGTCATCAACAAATTTGACAACCAAGCCAATCTTGGCTAATGCAGAAACTGATAACAGACTCTTCTTGATCCTTGGCACAAATAAAGCATCTGACAAGGTGAAAGAACTACCATCAGCGTTAGTCAGAATGATCTTACCAACTCCCATAACAGGATAAGAGGAGTTGTTGGCGCATGTGACAGTATTCCCTCTAGGGGCATGCTCAAGTGAAGAGAAGAAACTGTGTTGCGAGGTAATATGTTTGGTCTCCCCACTATCAAAGTTCCAAACATCTGAGTCCACTGCAGACATGCACTGCTCATGAGAAGATGGGTCAAAACTGCAAACAGTAGTAAACGCCCATTCTTCTTCTTGCACAAGATTAGCAGACTCTATTTTTGGTGTAGAGGCTTCTGCAACAACCATTCCAGCCTCCTTTTTCTTTGCCTCTTTTGCAACCAGTTTTGAATAGTTCTTTATGATATGATCATTCCCTTTACAGTACTTGCAAAACAATTTCTGCTTTTCTGATTTCTTCTCATCTTTATCCTGGTTCTTCGAATGTGGAGCATTTGCAAATTTCTGCTTACTAGTAGAAGAGCTCCATTTTCCTTTGCCCTTCTGACTAGCCAGGAAAGCTTGATCTGCAACACGCATAATGGACCTATTCTGCCTGGACTGATCTTCCTGTAACAAAACAGAGACTAACTCCTCAAATGACAAGGCATTTGGATTGCCTTTCATCATCAATCGAAGAGTAGAAGCAAAATTCTGATATGAATCAGGAAGATCATTCAAAACGGTCTGCACAAGTGAGCTATCTGGTATAACCTCATCAGCAAAAATCAATTGTTCCTTCAAGTCTTTGATCTTTGTTAGAAAACTCTCCATAGAATCACCTTCATTCATGTGCTCACTCTCCAACTGTTTTCGGAGGTAAGCAACACGAGCCTCATTCCTAGCCTGGTACAATGTGGTAAGTGTATCCCAAGCATCCTTTGTTGTTCTGCAAGAGCGAATGTGAGGAATAATAGCATGCTTGAGAGACAAAGCTATCAATGCATGTGCTTGAGCATCTCTACCATCCCAACGAATTTTCTCTACAATAGGTGCAACAGAAACAGTAGCACGAACAGGAATCTACAAAATATCATCTTTGACATCATTTCCATCAGCTTCAGCACCTGTATTTGCAGTACCTGTAGTCGCAAGTGTAACAGGACGTCTTTCAACACCCTGCACAATGTTCCACAGTCCTTTTGCAACCAATACATGTCGCATCATATAAGCCCATAATGGATAGTTGGTACCATCCAACTTATCCTCAACAGCCAACATGCGGAATACATCACTGCTTTCAGCCATGGCCGGTGACTAAAATACCTTGATGCAAAAAACTGACTGTATCTCAAAAAGTTGAACGGAACTGCCCAGACGAGCTCTACTAAACTTGTAGCAGACTTCGAGACTCTTATACTGGTGAATCGAAGTAGGTATATACCTTTGGCACAAAAAGACGAAATAGCCTGCATAGGCGCTGTGATAGTGCGTTCGGAGGCCGAAACGAGCTCAGATTGCGATTTCGGCACCACAATGCGAAGCTTTTTAGATCTCTAAAACAACCTGAGTATGCTCACCAAATTTTGTGCAAATCTGAGACTGCAACCGGAGGAGTGTCGATGATGCCCTAGATGAAGCGACGACCTGGTCTGATACCAATTGTTGGAGTTAGACGTCTGCAGAAGCATGCGAATAGCACAAGGAAGAAGAAGAAGCTTGGAGCACAACACACAAGACTGAATGTATTACTAGAGAATGTACAAAGATAAATAGCCCATTAGGGCAATAGGCGTATATACAGCCGGGGGGAAAAAACCTCCTAAAGAGGGAAAAAAGTGCCCTGGCGGTCCTAGAGTGTTCACACACATCACTACCTAAATATATCAACAGGAAGTTTGGCCTTAGCCTACTCTCCCGGACTTGTATTAAATAAAAGAAAAGAAAACTACAAGTGAAGGAGACTAGTGCCCATAGGACCCCCCATGTCCCATAGAGCGAGGGAAGATCTTACAACGATTAGATTGCATTACAAAGAAGGTAAATCACCCTCTCATCACCCACATGAGGGGCCCACTTGAGTTTAAGCTTGTTGTTGATTATAAGGAACACTTGATGATGCCTAAAGGTGGGGGATTTCTCGTATTTAGCAATTCTTTTACCAAGAAGGAATAGTGATTTCTCAATCGACCACTCTTTGAGGGGTAGCCAAAGTTATAAGCACATCGTTCCCGCCAGATCTTCCACAAGAACTCCCTCTGATGGCGTTCCAGAGATTAGCAAGGCATCCGATTGCTTCTCCCAGCAGAGCTTGTTTCCAACTGATATGTTTCTCAAGTCTAATTTTCTTTTCGACAATCTACCAGAGCTTGTTTTGAAGCGACATCTGAAGCGACATCACATCACCTACTTCACAAAATTTTATTTGGTATTAATCTCTTCAACATTTGAAGTCATCTGTGTTCTCGTTTCAACTGTTGTGATTTCTGCTCAAGCCTCATCTTAATGTTATCCTTAACAATTCTCAGTTACAATAAAGGAATTCAGCTTAAGATGTTCTTGTATGAAGCACTCTATGAAAAAAATGTTGATATATTTAGGTAGTGATGTGTGTGAACACACTAGGACCGCTAGGATACACTTACCACATTGTACCAAGCTAGGAATGAGGCTCGTGTTGCTTACCTCCGAAAATAGTTGGAGAGTGAGCACATGAATGAAGGTGATTCTATGGACAGTTTCCTAACGAAGATCAAAGACTTGAAGGAATAGTTGATTTTTGCGGATGAGGTTATGCCAGATAGCTCACTTGTGCAGAGCGTTCTGAATGGTCTTCATGATTCATATCAGAGTTTTGCTTCTACTCTTCGATTGATGATGAAAGGCAATCCAAATGCCATATCATTTGAGGAGTTAGTCTCTGTTCTGTTGCAGGAAGATCAATCTAGGCAAAATAGGTCCATTATGCGAGTTGAAGATCAAGCTTTCCTGGCTAGTCAGAAGGGCAAAGGAAAATGGAGCTCTTCAACTAGTAAGCAGAAATCTACTAATTCTGCACATTTGAAGAAGGAAGATAAAGATGAGAAGAAATAAAAAAAGTAGAGATTCTTTTGTAAGTATTGTAAAGGGAATGATCATATCATAAAGAACTGTCCAAGACTAGCTGCTAAAGAGGCAAAGAAGAAAGAGGCTAGAATGGTTGTTGCAGAGGCTTCTACACCAAAAATAGAGTTTGCTAATCTTGTGTAGGAAGAAGAATGGGCATTTACTACTGTCTGCAGTTTTGGCCCATCTTCTCATGAGCAGTGCATATCTGCAGTAGACTCAGATGTTTGGTATTTTGACAGTGGGGCGACCAAACATATTACCTCATAGCACAGTTTCTTCTCTTCACTCGAGCCTGCCCCTACAGGGGATACTGTTACATGTGCCAACAACTCCTCTTATCCTATTATGGGAGTTGGTAAGATCATTTTGACTACTGTTGATGGTAGTTCTTTCACTTTGTCAGATGCTTTATTTGTGCCAGGGATCAAGAAGAACCTGTTATCAGTTTCTGCATTAGCCAAGATTGGCTTGGTTGTGAAATTTGTTGATGATAGGTGAACAATTCATGATTTGTCAAATGGGGATGTGATTATTGCTTCTGGCATTTTATGTCGTTGTTGTATAAGCTTATAGACTATGAAAGATATGTAAATGATTTGGCATGTGCAATAAATGATTCTCACTCTATGTTAGATGCAAAGCTTTGACATGCACGCTTTGGTCATCTGAATTTTGTTAGTTTGCTATGCCTATAGAAATCTGAAATGGTGTCCTCTTTGCCCAAACTTGAGGCACCTTGAAAACATGTTTGTGAAGGCTCTATTTTGGGCAAAATACAGCATTCGTCCTTTCCAAAAGATGGTTCAGTTCGGGCTACTCAAAAATTGCAGCTTATACATAGTGATGTATGTGGTCCTATGCAGACACCTTCTTTTGGGGATTATCTTTACTTCGTGACTTTCAACGATGACTTTTCCAGGCATGCATGGGTATATCCATCAAAGACAAAGTCCGAAGTATTCATGTGCTTCAAACAGTTTTAGGTTTCGGCTGAAAATCTATCAGCATGTAAAATGGGCGCCCTCCATTTTAATCGAGGGGGGGAATATATGTCTTCTGATTTTAATGCATTTCTGGCTGAACGTTGTCGGAGAGATTCTCTCTCCCTATTTAGATGCTAGAAATGTCAGATCGTGAAGACTTGATAGCAAGATTGGATGAGAATGCCAATCGTATGTAGGAAGAACGGGAAAAAGAGATAGCCTTGGAGTTCATTCATCGTATATAAAACTAATTGTCTTTGAGTATATATGTGTTTCTGAGCTTCGGAAGTCATGAAAATAATGATAAATTTGAGGTTTCTGTTTTGAGCTTAGTCAAATTCTCTTTGATTAAGAAGAAGACTTGATTTGGATAAGTTTGATTGATTTTGGATTTGCAAATGCATTCTACTTATGACTAGAGTTTCCTGAGTCTTAATTATATGATAAATCTTCACATTTTGCACTAATTTCTTTTCATGAGTCAATTATAAGAAATAGTGAGATCTTCAATCAAACATGATGAATGGATTGATAGACTTGAATTCGTATGATCCTTGAAGATTTCTAAAGTTTTTAGGGAATGGCTTGAATTGATGGTGAGTTTCGATAGTTTTTGACACTCGGATATGTTTTCCAACTGAACCCTTACTTATTTTCTTTGAGTTCCCACGGCACCTGAGCTTGCTCCAAGCACCCAGCATGCGCCGTATTATCGGGGGTTGCCTTGATCCACTAGACGTTTCGTTCACACCTACAACGTGGGATAAAGCACTAGTGTATAGTGCCATATACACCTCAACAGAATGGAGTTCTTGAACAAAAGAATAGGTCACTCATGGAGATGGTGAGGTGTATGGTCAAGAGTCAAGC
The DNA here is from genome assembly GCA_020310875.1 of Ceratopteris richardii. Classification (NCBI taxonomy): domain Eukaryota; kingdom Viridiplantae; phylum Streptophyta; class Polypodiopsida; order Polypodiales; family Pteridaceae; genus Ceratopteris; species Ceratopteris richardii. Next base: position 127,992,967 of record CM035416.1, on the reverse strand, counting down.
TTTACCACATAGTTTCTGGCTTGAGGCTGTCATGTGTGCAGCATGTGTACTGAACACGTGTCCCACTAAAGCACTACAGTCTATCACTCCATATGAGGCTTGGCATGATCGCAAGACATGTGTTGCTCATCCGTGTGTTTTTGGTTGTTTGGCATATGCATTAGTGCCTCTGTAGAAAATTGGATGATAAAGCAATAAAATATATTTTTGTTGGGTACAATTCTGAAAGTAAAGGCTATCGTCTGTATCATCCACAGACTAAACACATTCTGCTTAGTCGTGATGTTGTTTTTGTGGAAGATGCTATTCAGCCATTGCGTTCATGTACTAAGGAGACATATGTTAGCTCCAAAGACATGTATGATACTTTGCTGCCTGTTTTTACATGTGGACAGTCTAGTGTTGGTCCCAATGAGGCAACTTCTCAGCCTTTGCAAGTTTCATGTGATGATGTAGATCATTCCATTTCTGATGCAAATTTACATGAGGCACTAGTTGATGAGAGAGCTGATATTGAGCAGGCAAAAACTATGCCAAAATGGTTGGTGCAGACTTTACGTGACAGCAAATTAGATGCACCTCTGTCATATCGTCCTCATTCAGGCTCTCATAGTGCCTCTTTTGCATCAAATTGCTATGTTATGGCTGCATCTAGTCTCTGTGATGAGAATGAGCCTGTTTTGTTTGATGAAGCACAAAATTCAGAAATTTGGATGGCTGCTATGCAATCTGAATATGATGCTATAATCAAGAATGGTACTTCGCCTTTATGTGACTTGCCTCCACGCAAGAAGGCCATTGGCACTAAGTGGGTATACAAGCTGAAGTGTAAACCAGATGGTACAGTTGACAGGTATAAGGCTAGGCTTGTTCCAAAGGGTTATGCACAAGAAAGATGCATTGATTTTTATGAGACCTTTGCACCTACATGCCGTATGACTACTGTTCGGAGCATCTGTGCACTTACCGCTCATCATGGTTGGAATGTACATCAGTTGGACATTAAAACAACATTTCTTAATGGTGTCTTGCATGAAGAAGTGTATGTTTTTCAGCCTCGTGGCTTTGTGTAGAAAGGGCATGAAAACCAAGTGTGCAGGTTAAAGAAAGCATTATATGGTTTAAAGCAAGCACCACGTGCTTGGTATGAGAAGATACATGCCTATCTGATTGCACATGGTTTTGAGAACAGTCCAACTGAAAGCACCTTATATGTTAAGCGTGCTAATGATGTGCTTCTAATCATTGTGGTCTATGTTGACGACATGCTACTTACTGGTCCTATTGAGAAGCATATTGCTGATTTTAAGGCTGATTTGCATGCCTCATTTGAGATGTCTGATTTGGGGCATTTGCATCACTATTTGGGCATTCAGTTTATGCAAGTTGATGGTGGAATGGCTTTGTGTCAAACGAAATATATTGACACATTATTGTAGCATTTTGGCCTTGAAAATTGTAAGCCTATTGCCACTCCTATGGAGACAGGTTTACGATTGATTCTTCATGATGTTGGAGATGCATTTGATGTTGTTCTCTATCAACACGCTATTTGATGCTTGATTTACTTATGCATTACTCGGCCAGATATTCAGTTTGTTGTCTCACAGATGAGCAGGTTTATGCATTGTCCAAGAGTCAAGCATTGGCAAGCAATTAAGCGCATCTTTTGCTATTTGAGTGGTACTCGGCTACTTGGGTTGTTTTATCCCAAGGGGGGATCACTACCACCAGATTTGCATGCTTTTTCAGACTCTAATTGGGCTGGTTGCTATGACACACGTGTATCCACTAGTGGGTTTTGCTTCATGCTTGGTAGTTCATGTATATCTTGGTTGAGCAAGAAGCAGCCTACTGTGGCCACTTCCAGTTGTGAAGCTTAGTATAGGGCAGCTTTCATAGCGACTGGAGTGTGTGTGGCTCAGATGCCTTATGGCTGATTTGGGTGTTGGTCTGACTTCTTCCACCACCATCTTCACTGACAGTCAGAGCGCATTGGCAGTTGCGAGGAACCCTGTGTTCCATGCTCGCACTAAGCACATTGAGGTGCATTATCACTATGTCAAGGAGAGGTTCTCTGCTGGGGAGATCAGCTTGGCATATGTGCCCACGCAGGAGAACATTGCAGACCTTTTCATGAAGGCTCTGCCTAGGGAGAAGTTTGAAGCTTTCTGCAAAGCTTTGGGCTTACTTCCTTTTGTGGAGTGATTTCCACATAGCTTGGAACTTCCTTATACATGAGTGCCAGCTCCTTGTTCACTGCATCACTCCCAGGGGGGATTTGTTGATATATTTAGGTAGTGATGTGTGTGAACACACTAGGACCGTCGGGGCACTTTTTTTTCTCTTTAGGAGGTTTTTTCCCCCAGCTTGTATATACGCCTATTGCCCTAATGGGCTACTTATCTTTGTACATTCTCTAGTAATACATTCAGTATTGTGTGTTGTGCTCCAAGCTTCTTCTTCTTCCTTGTGTTGTTCGCATGCTTTCGTAGACGTCTAACTCCAACAAAAAAGAACAGTTGTTCGAGCCTACGTAGCCTAGTGGCTAATGCTTTGAAGCTGTGGGAGAAAATCCTAAGTTCAAGTCCTAGCTTGACATGTCCATAAGTCTCTCATGATGGGTGCATCTACCTTAAGAGGTTGGGTGTATGAGTGTGTATTTCCTATTCATTGTACTCTCAAAAAAAAACAATGTACAGTTAAAGTTCCAGTCAATCTGTTAAAATATATGACAACCAGTTTTAATTCTATCAACAAAAAATCAATTCTCTAGTATCCTATAAGAAAAGTATGAATTAATGTGAAATGTAAGTTTCGATCATTCTTTTTTTTCGTTAAAAGGAAGTTCGGTCTTAGCCTACTCTCTCGAACTTGTATTAAATGAAAGAAAAGAAAAGTACAAGTGAAGGGGACTAGTGCCCACAAAACCCCCCATGTCCCACAGAGTGGGGGAAGATCTTACAACGATTAGATGGCTTTACAAAGAAGGTTAATCACCCTCTCATCACCCACATGAGGGGCCCACTTGAGTTTAAGCTTGTTGTTTATCAAAAGGAGCACTTGATGATGCCTAAAAGGGAGGGGATTTCTTGCAGTTAGCGATTCTTTACCAAGGAGGAATAGTGATTTCTCAATCGACCACTCTTTGGGGGTGTCGCCAAAGTTATAAGCACATCTTTCCAGCCAGATCTTCCACAAGACCTCCCCTCTGATGGTGTTCCAAAGATTAGCGGAGCATCTGATCGCTTCTCTTAGCAGAGCTTGTTTCCAACTGATATGTTTCAAAAGTCTAATTTTCTTTTCGACAATCAGCTAGAGCTTGTTGGAGTTGGGACAAGTAAAGAAGATATGAGAAACATCTTTGATGGACCGGTAGCAGCACTTGCACCAGGGAGGCACCCCACATATTTTGCTAGCCTTGAGGTCTAGATACCATGATGGAGAATTTTCCATAGGAGAACGAACTTTTTGATTTCTATGAGAGGGTGCCAGATACCCATGAACTTCATATCCCACCGCAGCCGCGTCCACAATAGGCACCAGTTCTTGTTGAGGTAGACCTAGTAATCAATGGTTTCTTTGATGTTGTGGATTTTTATTAGTCACTTACCATTATGCCATCTAAGTCCAGGCAGGCTCGACGTGTCGTGCCCCATGAGAAGGCAAACTTTAGAGCAATCCCATGCAAGATATCTGTTTTGCAAAGTATTCCATTCTTCATAGGTAATGTTAACACTAGACTCAATATCCTCGAAGTTGATCCACTGGTTGGTGTCTTGTTTTCAAAGATGTTTCCGTTTTTTGAAGCCTTTGTTCCATAGCCTCTTGGCATTTCGAATGTTCCAAGATTTCCACAATTCGGATGCCATGGATCAAAAACCAAATAGAGTCGTTTTGTCTGATACCAGCCGCCCACTTCCAATCTTCGCTCACTCTTGTGAAGCTCTTGACTTCATTCCAACTCTTCCATAGGGAGCACACAAGATCCGAGCCTTTCGAGAAGACCAAGAGCAGGGAAAACAAGAGGGCCACAATGTCAAGGTTCTTCCAATTCGGGAATCCCACGAAAGTCAATGCATTCTTATTTATGAAGATCAACTTAGCCCACGAGGTCTCCCCGTCGCACGCCTTAAATCATCCATTTTGCTGCAAGTTTGTTAGCCATGCACCAAATGTCCAGAATGCCTAGGCCCCCACTATCTCTTTGGCTGGAGCAGATGGACCACTTGATTTTGGGCACACCCTCTCCTATTGTGGTTGCCTATCCAAAGGAAATACTGCTCTTTCCGAATTCCACTCCAACTCAGAAATACCTTGACTATACCAGACCTTTGATACCTTCTATTGCCAATTCTATCTACGTCCACGTAAGTGCTAAACTTGACATCTGATAGCGGGAATCGTATTTATCAGAAGAATGAACAAAAAATCCAAGAAGCTGCAACAGAAGTCCATGAATTTCTCTCATTCCATGATGAGGGGAGAATTTGCAACTTGTTTCGCAGCAAGGCAAACAGAAGGTCCTCGAAACAGAATTCGTCAACAGCAGACTCCCAAGATCATCAATGCTTGTATATTTGAAGAAGGTTTCGAAGACCTTCATACACATTGTAAACCCATCGCACGGTTACATTTACAAGCCTCAAACTGCATAATTACAAAACCAGACACGCTGAACAAAGGCACTACATTCCTCCTGTAAGCTTCGAGTATGAACTTCTTTCTTAAGAACTGACTAATAAGAAGCAAAAGAATTCGGGCCTTACAGAAACTTCGGAGAATACAGTTCAAACATATTCCTACATCCACCAGAACGGAATAAAAGCGGCACAAAGTCATGTGCTATCATGAGGCTTCGCGCAAGGATCCAACCAATACTACGATGGATTTACACCATAATATCCAAGTTTTGATTATGCATAACCAGATTATTGTCAAGAGGTACCACGGAGTTTCAATGATGTACAAAATTCATGAGGATACTTATTACAGGACAATCAACCATGAATCTGCTAGCAACGTAAAAACTTTGCAAAATTTAATGATTTGGAGGAACTATCAATAACGTCAAAAAACAATTGCGAAACTCAATGATTTGGAAGCAATCACATCTGGACACTGCCCGTGTGAGAACGAAAATTCTGTAATGAATTCAAAGAAATGTCATACTGTGCCAGCTGACTGCACAATCAACCCCATAACACATTTTAATACAAAGGGAGATGGCAGAACAATTGTAGCTGTCATAGAGAACTTTTCTGAACTCGAACAATATTCAATTCCAAGCTTTACTACTGGACATGTGATTGAATCTCAATAGTATCGAATGAAACATATAGTTTGATTTTCTGCTACTCGGAAATAATAAACCTGCAGGTTACTAAATGGACATGTACTTGCATAAGGAGCTTAAACAGTTCGTGATCTCCCATTATTTCGATTTCATCCGAAAATCCTCCAGAACCTTAACTACCTCACTGAATTCAGGCCTATTTGAAGGGTTTGTAGACCAGCATTTCTTCATGAGCTTCGCCATTACCCGTGGACAGTGGGGCGGGATAGCCGGCCTCGCATTCTACGAACAAACGGTGAAAAAAGAACACGGATGAGTACAAAATCCATTTTCGTCCAATGCATTTATTGCGTCTCACACAGGTTCCAAACCAGGCGAAAAATGAAGAAGGCCCTTTAGCATGACCAAGAGAGAACATAATGGAATTCACTGAAAGATTCGAAATACCTTCTGGCAAACAGCAAATGCAGCCTGCACAGGAGTCATGTCACTGTAAGGAGTGAGCCCCGTCAAAAGCTCCCACAATACGATGCCGAAACTGAAGACATCCACTTTCCTCGAGCACAACTTCCCTTTTATCATCTCCGGGGCCATCCACCTGTAGGTTCCTGTGTAACCTTTCATGTCTTCCTTATGTGTTTCAAGGCAAGAGACGCCGAAATCAGCAACCTTCACACGTAGATCTTCAGTCATGACGAGATTGTCTGACTTGAGATCTCTATGAATGATTCCCTCTGAGTGCAAGTATTCCATTCCAGATGCAGTATCAAGAGCAATGCTGATCACCAATTCTATTGAAAGTGAATATGGTTCACTTTTGTGCAAAAAATTCTTCAATGAACCTCCTGGAAGATACTCCATTATAACGCAAAACACTGGTGGGTTCTTGCACGCAGACACGAACTGGAAAAGAGAGAAAACCAAATTGAAATGAGAACACATTCTCTCTCTCTCTCTCTCTCTCTCTCTCTCTCTCTCTCTCTCTCTCTCTCTCTCTCTCTCTCTCTCAAACTCACACGCACCTGAACGATATTCGGATGACGAAGGCGCGAAAGTAAAGCCACTTCTTGAGAAAACTGCTGGTCAAGGCGGATCGCAAGGGCCTCATCTTCCGTCGGGGGCATTATAAGCTTCACCGCAACGGCCTGCTGCTTGTAGAATGCGTGATAGAGCCTGCTATGCGTTCCAGATGCAAATTTTTGTCCAAGAAAGAGCTCCGAGAGATCGGTTGTGTGATCTTTGGAGATATTGACACCATCATCTTTTCCGCTTCCGTTTTCCAGATATTGAGACCAAGACGTAACTCTTCCAAACACCTTTTTCGGATTCTGCTTCATAGATGATCCTGATCTCTGTAAATGAGAATTTCTGGTCTCCACAGAGCGCCTTGAGCTGCATGACCTGTTCAGCCTCCATGGATTCCATGAATCTTCTGATGCGCCTGTCTTACTAGCCTTCCAGAAACAATTCAAACTACGGCCATACCCCAACACCGCCTTCTTGCATAATGTCTGCAAAGTGCGACAAATAAGACCACCCGATGTTGCAGCATCCTTCTTCTCGTACTGGAACCAGGATAGATCTTCTCCCATTTTCGTTCGAAGAAATTGACACCTAAATTTTAATGTACTACTGTTAAAACTAAATAGAAGGGAGATCTGCTACACCCTCCCAGAACGCGTCTTCAGGAAGTGAGAGGATTTGCCTATGAATCGGGTAATCTTCGTCAAGGTACATTCGCACACAGCACATGATGGGTAGGATAAGATGCATCAGCAACAACTGGAAACTAAGAAAATTGCACTAACCAAAGCGGAGGGGAATAGAGAAAATCTTATATAAGCATGTCGAAGGTGAAGAAATTCAGAGAAGCATCGATGCAGTTGTATAGCAACGAAAGCTCATGCTATGGAAGATAACAGGTAGGGTTCGAAAGGATGAGGAAAGGATTCACAAGGAGATCATGGCTATGGCAGAAGTACGATGGGGGATCTGATTGCAGAAACTGCGGCGTTGTGGCGCGTAGGAGGAGCTGTCGTTCATGTGAAGGCACGAACGCAGAAGAGCGCGATTGGGCTGGAGCACACATACGCACTCCTGGTAATAGTCCCCTCTCTCTCTCTTCACTATCACACACTAGCCTTATATTGTCTGTGCTGAATATTTTAGCTATATACCTAGAATTTCTCAATCGTATTCACGAACCGTATAACCGGGGGTTCGACAGTCGGCTGCAGACGAGCTTGTTACTGAAGCTCCACAACTATCTTGGATTTGGATTTAAGGGAGCAGAGTGCGCTCACCACACGTGGTCCACTTCCAGTTGTAAGGTCCTCACTTCAAGAGTTCTACATCCAAGTCTTTTGTGAATGAATCCATAAAACTTAGAAGGGCCGGTTCACACGACTTTGGAAAAAGGGGAGATATTTCTCTCTTTTCCATCATCAATGTATTCTAGGAGAAAGATGGATGAGCTTTCAGCGGTAGTCATATTTAGTGTGATTTCAGACTGTCTCGGTGGAACAAAGATATTATTTTTTGACAATATATATATATATATATCATTGGATTACCAATAAAAAAAATTTAAGATCATAGATCTCCTTTATTTTGCTTGGGTTGAGTTTGTTCCGAAGGGGAGAGCCGGAACATTTTTACGTGGGTCTAGAACAACACTCACTTCTTGTAAGTTAATAAGCATATGCCACATAGGATACTCTCAAAATTTGGTATCATCAAGGTATGCAAATTACCCCTTAAAATCTCTTTGATATACCTAATGGCTAATTCAAATTCAGCGGAGCCCTTTCTTCATGGGATTTTAAGTTACTTGCCCTATGGAATCTTCTCATTGAGGATAAAAAAGTTATTTTGATGTAGCAAATTCTCCACCGGGGAATTTCGACTAATGTTAAACCTAAAAAAACTTGTGGAACCCCTTTGCGGTGTAAGAGTTACCTCAATGGTAGAGAATGCTTGGGACATGTCTTCCTTTTGTGCCTAAGGAGTTTTTTGGTTTGTCAGGCATTGAGGAGGCTTATGAGTTTACAGAGTCAAATAAATTGGAAACAAGCTTTACTTGGAGAAGAAATCGGTTGATTTGTTGCCTTGTGAAATGCAATTAAGGGAGAATCCATTTAAACGATTTCAAAAGATGCACTAACAAATTTGAAAACCCTCCAAAAGAGTGGTCAATTGCCAAATGCCTTGGCTTTTAAGGCAAAAACATTTGTAATTGTAAGAAACCCTCCCTTCAGACACCATAGGGTGTTTGTTTTAAAAAACAACAAGATCCAAAGCAAATAGACTTCCCATGAAGGGGACAAGAAGGTTATTAACCTTGTTTGTAACTCTCTCTAATAGATTCATAATTTTTTGTGGTTCTGATAGTCTTGCCATCTCATAAGCCTAGTTTCCCTACCATCTTTGGGCCATCACCATTGTATTGCCTTCAGCCCATCCTACCCCTACTTTTTGGAATAGAGGAGGGCCCATGGGCACCGTGCCCAATCACGTGTATGGTTGTTCTTTTTCAATTACATCATGCAAAGAAAACTAGACTCTGTCGAACTTCCTCTTAGGAAAAATAAAGGGTTGAAATATTTTGGTCGGACCTTGTGGACTCACATATGTAAGTACTGAGCCTCAATCTAAGAGCCTCAATCTAAACACAGATGCATGTTCATCAAGTGCATAAGTTCTCTCCAAATCGTTAATCCATGAGCATGAACTAGTTAGCGTCATCTCAACCTCCCTTCACACATATGAGAATGGAAGAAAACATATAAATTGGCTTCCAAAAAAACAAAGCATGTAGGTTCCAAATGAATGAACGAAATTTCAACAAGTAATGGGTTCACTTTTTAAGCTGTCAAAAAGATTGAAGTAAAACAAATGCGTAGTTCGAAGTGAACCAAAACAAAAGAAATGTGTAGTTGCGTAGTCTTGTATTTTTGCATGCAGCAACCAATAAAATCTTTCGGAAGATTTTCAATAGCAAAATCGTGATAAGTAAAGAGAGAAAAGTCTTCAAATTTGAGCTATAGAAGTGTTACCTCAAGAAGAAGAAGAAGCAGCTTAAGTTCCAAGTTCAAACCAATAATTAAAAGTTATAGAAGATGTATTTTATACTAAGAGATGAGGACCCTTTCACATTCACATTAGGTACGAAATAATTTAGGAGTTTTTTCAAAAAAATAGATAACACCATGGTATAAGTGGTGAGGTGCTCTTGAAGATCTAGAAAGAGAGGTGTGTCATCAACATTGACATCCTTCCTAAAGAATGGTCGATCGAAAAATCATTTTTTTTAAGCAAAAGAATTTTCAATTTTAAGAAATCCTCACCATTTAGACATCATAGAGTGTTCTTCCTTGAGAGCAACAAGATTTAATCCAAGTGGGTCCCCCATAAAGGGGAAGAATAAGTTATCAAACTTATTTTTAATGTCCTCTAATTGTAACAAATTTTTCTTTCCTTTTCTTTTTAGCGACCCTGCTTTGAAGGATTTGGGGCGTTCTATGGGTACTAGGGCCATTCACTTGTACAATTGTTCTTTCTATTAATAAAGGCTAGGGAGAGTAGGTTGTTCTTGAACTTTCTTTAGTTAAAAAAAGAATAAATAAAACTCATATGAAGAGGATTAAGGAACTTTTTAGGCTAATTTTGACAAATAGCGCGTGGTTTTTGCTAAGATAAGGGATTACTAAACAAATTGAAATTTTGATCTGCAAAACTAACATTACTTCATACAAAAATGATTTCAAAGAATCTATCTTCCTTCCTTCTCTTTTCTATTTGGTTCTTGATTTTCCTCCTCTTTCTTTTTTCTTTATTTCAATTTGTTCTCAAAATCTGAAATAAGTTCAATCCAAATAAGGGAGTAAGCCTAAATCTTTTTTGAAAAGCTTCAAACTTCTCCCAAGGTAGAGCCTTTGTAAACCTTTCTGAAATAAGTTCAATCCAAATAAGGGAGTAAGCCTAAATCTTTTTTGAAAAGCTTCAAACTTCTCCCAAGGTAGAGCCTTTGTAAAAAGGTTTACAACATTATCGTGTGTGGGTGCATACACTAAATTGCTATCTCCAACAGATACACTCTTATTATAGAATGATAGTGCATCTCAATGTTCTTAGTGCAAGCATGTGTTGGAGTTATACGTTCTCGAAAGCATGCGAACAGCACAAGGAAGAAGAAGAAGCCTGGAGCACAACACACAATACAGAATGTATTACCACTAGAATGTACAAAGAATAGTAGCCCGTTAGGGCAATAGGCATATATACAAGCCGGGGGGGAAAAACCTCCTAAAGAGGAAAATAAGTGTCTCGGAAATCCTAGAGTGTTCACACATATCACTACCTAAGTATATCAACAAATCCCCCCTGCGAGTGATGTGGTGAACAAGGAGCTGGCACTCATGTATAAGGAAGTGGCAAGCTATGTGGAATCAATCCGCAAAAGGAAATAACCCCAAACTTTTGTGGAAAGCTTCAAACTTCTCCCTAGGCAGAGCCTTCGTAAAAAGGTCTACAATGTTCTCCTGCATGGGCACATATGCCAAGCTGATCTCCCCAACAGAGAACCTCTCCCTCACATAATGATAATGCACCTCAATGTGCTTAGTGTGAGCATGGAACACAGGGTTCCTCATAATTGCCAATGTGATCTAACTATCAGTGAAGATGGTGGTGGTAGAAGACTAACCAACACCCAAAGCTTGTTCAACCAAGATATACATGAGCTACCAAGCATGAAGCAAAAACCATTGGTGGACACACGAGTGTCAAAGAAACCAGCCCAATCACGGACAAAAAAAAGCATGCAAATTTGGCGGTAGTGATTCCCTCTTGGGATAAAACAATCCAAGTAGTCGGGTACCACTCAAGTAGTGAAAGATGTGCCTAACCGCCTGCCAATGCTTGACACATGGGCAATGCATAAACCTGCTCATCCGTGAGACAGCAAACTAAATATATGGCTGAGTAATGCATAAGTAAATCAAGCATCCAACAGCCTGCTAATAGAGAACAACATCAAATGCATCTCGAGCATCATGAAGACTCAATCGTAAACCTATCTCCATAGGAGTGGCAATAGGCTTACAGTCTTCAAGGCCAAAACACTGCAATAATGTCTCAATATATTTCATTTGACACAAAGCCATTCCACCATCAACTTGCATAAATTGAATGCCTAAATAGTGATGCAAATGCCCCAAACTAGACATATCAAACGAGGCATGCAAATCAGCAATATGCATGTCATGAGGACCAGTGAGCAACATGTCATCAACATATACCACAATGATTAGAAGCACATCATTCTCACGCTTAACATATAAGGTGCTTTCAGTTGGACTGTTCTCAAAACCATGTGCAATCAGATAGGCATGAATATTTTCATACTAAGCACATGGTGCTTGCTTTAAACCATATAATGCCATCTTTAACCTGCACACCTGGTTTTCATGCCCTTTCTACACAAAGTCATGAGGCTCAAAAACATACACTTCTTCATGCAACTCACCATTTAAAAATGTTGTTTTAATGTCCAAGTGATGTACATTCCAACCATGATGAGCTGCAAGTGCACAGATGCTACAAATAGTAGTCATTCGGCAAGTAGGAGCAAAGGTTTCATCAAAATCAATGCCTCTTTCCTGCGCATAACCCTTTGCAACAAGCCTAGCCTTATACTTGTCACTATTCCATTAGGTTTACGCTTCAGCTTGTATACCCACCTAGTGCCAATTGCCTTCTTTCCAGGAGGCAATTCACATAAAGACCAAGTACCATTTTTCATGATAGCATCATATTCAGATTGAATTGCAGCCATCCAATGTTTAGAATTTCGTGCTTCATCAAAAGAAACAGGTTCAGTATCATCACTGTTGATATATTTAGGTAGTGATGTGTGTGAACACACTAGGACCGCCGGGGCACTTTTTTTCCCTCTTTAGGAGGTTTTTTTCCCCCAGCTTGTATATACGCCTATTGCCCTAATGGGCTACTTATCTTTGTACATTCTCTAGTAATACAGTCAGTATTGTGTGTTGTGCTCCAAGCTTCTTCTTCTTCCTTGTGCTGTTCGCGTGCTTCCGTAGACGTCTAACTCCAACAATTGGTATCAGAGCAGGTCGTTGCTTCATCTAGGGTGTCATCGACACTCCTCCCTTTGCAGTCTCAGAATCGCACGAATTTTGGTGAGCATACTCAGCGTGTTTTCGAGATCAAAACAGCTTTGCTGTGTGGTGCCGAAATCACGATCTGAGCTCGTTTCGGCCTCCGAACGCACTTTCGCAGCGCTTGTGCAAGCTATTTTGTCTTTTTGTGCCAAAGGTATATACCAGTTTCTGTTCGCCAGTTTAAGCGTCTTGAAGTCTGCTATAGGTCTAGCAGAACTCGTCTGGGCAGTTCTGTTCAACTTTTTGAGATACAGTCAATTTTTTGCATCAAGGTATTTTAGTCACCGGCCATGGCTGAAAGCAGTGATGTATTCCGTATGTTGGTTGTTGAGGATAAGTTGGATGGTACCAACTACCCATTATGGTTTTATATGATGCGACATGTTTTGGTTACAAAAGGATTGTGGAACATTGTGCAGGGTGTTGAAAGACATCCTGTTACACCTGTAACGACAGGTACTACAAATACACGTGCTGGAGCTGATGAAGATGGTGTCGAAGATGATATTGTGCAGATTCCTGTTCGTGTTGTTGTTTCTGTTGCACCTACTGCAGAGCAGATTCGTTGGGATGGTAGAGATGCCCATGCACATGCATTGATAGCTTTGTCTGTCAAACATGCCATTATTCCTCATATTCGCTCTTGCAGAACAGCTAGAGATGCTTGGGATACACTTACCACATTGTACCAAGCTAGGAATGAGGCTCGTGTTGCTTACCTCCGAAAATAGTTGGAGAGTGAGCACATGAATGAAGGTGATTCTATGGACAGTTTCCTAACGAAGATCAAAGATTTGAAGGAACAATTGATTTCTGCTGATGAGGTTATACCAGATAGCTCACTTGTGTAGACCGTTCTGAATGGTCTTCCTGATTCATATTAGAGTTTTGCTTCTACTCTTCTGTTGATGATGAAAGGCAATCCGAATGCCTTATCATTTGAGGAGTTAGTCTCTGTTCTGTTGCAGGAAGATCAGTCCAGGCATAACAGGTCCATTATGCGTGTTGCAGATCAAGCTTTCTTGGCTAGTCAGAAGGGCAAAGGAAAATGGAGCTCTTCTACTAGTAAGCAAAAATCTGCAAATGCTGCACATTCGAAGAACCAGGATAGAGATGAGAAGAAATCAGAAAAGCAGAAATTGTTTTGCAAGTACTGTAAAGGGAATGATCATATCATAAAGAATTGTTCAAAACTGGCTGCAAAAGAGGCAAATAAAAAGGAGGCTGGAATGGTTGTTGCAGAAGCCTCTACACCAAAAACAGAGTCTGCTAATCTTGTGCAGGAAGAAGAATGGGCGTTTACTACTGTTTGCAGTTTTGACCCATCTTCTCATGAGCAGTGCATGTCTGCAATGGACTCAGATGTTTGGTACTTTGACAGTGGGGCGACCAAACATATTACCTCGCAGCGCAGTTTCTTCTCTTCACTCGAGCCTGCCCCTACAGGGAATACTGTCACATGCGCCAACAACTCCTCTTATCCTATTATGGGAGTTGGTAAGATCATTCTGACTACTGTTGATGGTAGTTGTTTCACCTTGTCAGATGCTTTATTTGTGCCAGGGATCAAGAAGAATCTGTTATCAGTTTCTGCATTAGCCAAGATTGGCTTGGTTGTGAAATTTGTTGATGACAGATGTACAATTCATGATCTGTCAAATGGCGATGTTATTATTGCTTCTGGCATTTTATGTCGTGGGCTGTATAAGCTCATAGACTATGAAAGATCTGTCAATGATTCGGCATGTGCAGTTCATGATTCTCAGGCTATGTCAGATGCAAAGCTTTGGCATGCACGCTTTGGTCATCTAAATTTTGCTAGTTTTCTACGCCTGCAGAAATCTGATATGGTGTCTTCTTTGCCCAAGCTTGAGGCACCTAGAAAACATGTATGTGAAGGCTGTATTTTGGGCAAAATGGAGCGTTCCTCCTTTCCAAAAGATGGTTCAGTTCGGGCTACACAGAAATTGCAGCTTGTACATAGTGATGTCTGTGGTCCTATGCAGACACCCTCTTTTGGGAATTACCTTTACTTCGTGACTTTCATTGATGATTTTTCCAGGCATGCATGGGTATATCCACTCAAAGCAAAGTCCAAAGTGTTCATGTGCTTTAAACAGTTTTTGGTTTTGGCTGAAAATCTGTCAGCATGTAAAATGGGCACCCTCCGTTTTGATCGAGGGGGGGAATATATGTCTTCTGATTTTAATGCATTTCTGGCTCAACGTGGGATAAAACACCAGTGTACAGTGCCATATACACCTCAACAGAATGGAGTTGCTGAACAGAAGCACAGGTCACTCATGGAGATGGCGAGGTGTATGGTCAAGAGTCAGGCTTTACCACATAGTTTCTGGCTTGAGGCTGTCATGTGTGCAGCATATGTACTTAACAGGTGTCCCACTAAAGCACTGTAGTCTATCACTCCATATGAGGCTTGGCATGACCGCAAGCCATATGTTGCTCATCTGCGTGTTTTTGGCTGTTTGGCATATGTATTAGTGCCTAACAACATCGCAGAAAATTGGATGATAAGGTAGTAAAATGTATTTTTGTTGGGTACAGTTCTGAAAGTAAAGGCTATCGTCTATATCATCCACAGACTAAACGCATTCTGGTTAGCCATGATGTTGTCTTTGTGGAAGATGCTATTCAGCCATTGCTTTCATGTACTAAGGAGACATCTGTTAGCTCCAAAGACATGTATGATACCTTGATGCCTCTTTTTACAGGTGGATAGTCTAGTGCTGGTCCTAATGAGGCAACTTCTCAGCCTTTGCAGGTTTCATATGATGATGCAGATCATTCTATTTCTGATGCAGATTTACATGATGCACTTGTTGATGAGAGAGCTGATATTGAGCAGGCAAAAACTATGCCAAAATGGCTGGTGCAGACTTTGCGTGACAGCAAATTAGATGCACCTTTGTCATATCGTACTCGTTCAGGCTCTCATAGTGCCTCCTTTGCATCAGATTGCTATGCTATGGCTACGTCTAGTCTCTGTGATGAGAATGAGCCTGTTTCTTTTGATGAAGCACAGAATTCAGAAAATTGGATGGCTGCCATGCAATCTGAATATGATGCTATAATGAAGAATGGTACATGTTCTTTATGTGACTTGCCTCCTGGCAAGAAGGCCATTGGCACTAAGTGGGTATACAAGCTGAAGCGTAAACCTGATGGTACAGTTGACAGGTATAAGGCTAGGCTTGTTGCAAAGGGTTATGTGCAAGAAAGAGGCATTGATTTTGATGAGACCTTTGCACCTACATGCCGTATGACTACTGTTCAGAGCATTTGTGCACTTGCAGCCCATCATGGTTGGAATGTACATCAGTTGGACATTAAAACAACATTTCTGAATGGTGACTTGCATGAAGAAGTGTATGTTTTTCAGCCCCGAGGCTTTGTGCAGAAAGGGCATGAAAACCAGGTGTGCAAGTTAAAGAAGGAATTATATGGTTTAAAGCAAGCACCACGTGCTTGGTATGAGAAGATACATGCCTATCTGGTTGCACATGGTTTTGTGAACAGTCCAACTGAAAGCACCTTATATGTTAAGCGTGCTCATGATGTGCTTCTGATCATTGTTGTCTATGTTGATGACATGTTGCTTACTGGTCCTATTGAGAAGCATATTGCTGATTTCAAGGCTGATTTGCATGCCTCATTTGAGATGTCTGATTTGGGGCATTTGCATCACTATTTGGGCATTCAGTTTATGCAAGTTGATGGTGGAATGGCTTTGTGTCAAACGAAATATATTGACACATTATTGAAGCATTTTGGCCCTTAAGACTGTAAGCCTATCGCCACTCCTATGGAGACAGGTTTACGATTGAGTCTTCATGATGCTAGAGATGCATTTGATGCTGTTCTCTATCAGCAGGCTGTCGGATGCTTGATTTACTTATGCATTACTCGGCCAGATATTCAATTTGCTGTCTCATAGATGAGCAGGTTTATGCATTGCCCACGAGTCACGCATTGGAAAGCGGTCAAGCGCATCTTTCGCTACTTGAGTGGTACTCGGCTACTTGGGTTGTTTTATCCCAAGGGGGGATCACTACCGCCAGATATGCATGCTTTTTTTGACTCTGATTGGGCTGGTTGCTATGACACTCGTGTGTCCACCAGTGGTTTTTGCTTCATGCTTGGTAGCTGATGTATATCTTGGTTGAGCAAGAAGCAGCCTACTGTGGCCACTTCCAGTTGTGAGGCTGAGTATTGGGCAGCTTTCACAGTGACTCTTGAGTGTGTGTGGCTCAGACGCCTTATGGCTGATTTGGGTGTTGGCCAGTCTTCTGCCACCACCATCTTCACTGACAGTCAGAGCGCATTGGCAGTTGCGAGGAACCCTGTGTTCCATGCTCGCACTAAGCACATTGAGGTGCATTATCACTATGTCAGGGAGAGGTTCTCTGCTGGGGAGATCAGCTTGGCATATGTGCCCACGCAGGAGAACATTGCAGACCTTTTCACGAAGGCTCTGCCTAGGGAGAAGTTTGAAGCTTTCCGCAAAGCTTTGGGCTTACTTCCTTTTGTGGAGTGATTTCCACATAGCTTTGCACTTCCTTATACATGAGTGCCAGCTCCTTGTTCACCGCATCACTCCCAGGGGGGATTTGTTGATATATTTAGGTAGTGATGTGTGTGAACACACTAGGACCGTCGGGGTACTTTTTTTCCCTCTTTAGGAGGTTTTTTCCCCCGGCTTGTATATACGCCTATTGCCCTAATGGGCTACTTATCTTTGTACATTCTCTAGTAATACAGTCAGTATTGTGTGTTGTGCTCCAAGCTTCTTCTTCTTCCTTGTGTTGTTCGCGTGCTTCCACAGACGTCTAACTCCAACAATCAAAGAGACTAGAGGCAGCCATAACATAGAAACCTGATGCAAAAGAGGCACTATGAGAGCCTGAACGAGTACGATATGACAGAGGCGCATCTATTTTACTGTCATGCAAATTCTACACCAGCCATTTTGGCATAGTTTTTTCCTGCTAAATATCAACTCTCTCATCAACAAGTGCATCATGTAAATTTGCATTAAAAATGGAGTGATCTGCATCATCGCATGAAATCTGCAAGGGCTGAGAAGTTGCCTCATAAGGACCAGCACTAGACTGTCCACCTGTAAAATGAGGTAGCAAAATATCATACATGTCTTTGGAGCTAATAGATGTCTCCTTAGTACATGAAAGTAAGCGTTGAATAGCATCTTCCATAAATACAACATCACGAATAACCATAATGTCTTTAGTTTGTGGATGATACAAACGATAGCCTTTGCTTTTAGAATTTTACCCAACAAAAATACATTTTATTGCTTTATCATCCAATTTTGTGCGATGTTGTTCAGGCACTAATGCATATGCCAAACAACCAAAAACACATATCCCCCCCCCCTCGATCAGAACGGAGGTTGCCCATTTTACATGCTGACAAATTTTCAGCCAAACTCAGAAACCGTTTGAAGCACATAAACACTTTGGACTTTGCCTTCAATGGATATACCCATCCATGCCTGGAAAAATCATCGATGAAAGTCATGAAGTAAAGATAGTTCCCAAAAGAAGGTGTCTGCATAGGACCACAGAGATCACTATGTACAAGCTATAATTTTTGTGTAGCCTGAAGTGAACCATCTTTTGGAAAGGAGGAATGCTGCATTTTGCCCAAAATACAACCTTCACAAACATTTTTTCCAGGTGCCTCAAGTTTGGGCAAAGAGGACATCATTTCATATTTCTGCAGGTGTAGAAAACTAGCAAAAATTAGATGAGCAAAGCATGCATGCCAAAGCTTTGCATCTGACATAGCCTGAGAATCATGTATTGCACATGCCGAATCATTTACAGATCTTTCATAGTCTATGAGCTTATATAGCCCACGACATAAAATTCCAGAAGTAATAATGACATCACCATTTGACAGATCATGAATTGTACATCTATCATCAACAAATTTCACAACCAAGGCAATCTTGGCTAATGCAGAAACTGATAATAGATTTTTCTTGATCCCTGGCACAAATAAAGCATATGACAAAGTGAAAGAACTACCATCAGCAGTAGTCAAAATGATCTTACCAACTCCAATAACAGGATAAGAGGAGTTGTTGGCGCATGTAACAGTATTCCATGTAAGAAACTGCACTGCGAGGGAATATGTTTGGTCCCCCCACTATCAAAGTGCCAAACATCTGAGTCTACTGCAGACATGCACTTCTCATGAGAAGGTCGTTCAAAATTTCAAACAGTAGTAAACGCCCATTCTTCATCCTACACAAGATTAGCAAACTCTTTTTTCGGTGTAGCAGCCTCTGCAACAACCATTCTGGCCTCTTTCTTCTTTGCCTCTTTAGCAGCTAGTTTTGGACAGCTCTTAATGACATGATCATTTGCTTTACAGTATTTTCAAAATAGTTTCTGCTTTTCTGATTTCTTCTCATCTTTGGGTTCCTTCTTTGAATGTGTAGCATTTGCAAATTTTGGCTTACTAGTAGAAGAGCTCCATTTACCTTTGCCCTTCTAACTAGCCAGGAAAGCTTGATCTGCAACATGCATAATAGACCTGTTTGGCCTGGACTGGTCTTCGTGCATCAAAACAGAAACTAACTCTTCAAAGTTAAGGCATTTGGATTGCCTTTCATCATCAAACAAAGAGTAGAATCAAAACTCTGATATGAGTCAGGAAGACCATTCAAAACAGTCTGCACAAGTGAAGTGTAAAGAAGGACTTGATCTGCAGAAATCAATTGTTCCTTCAAATCCTTGATCGCAACACGAGCCTCATTCCTAGCCTGGTACAATGTGGTAAGTGTATCCTAAGCATCCTTAGCTATTCTACAAAAGTGAATGTGAGGAATAATGGCACGTTTGACAGACAAAGCTATCAATGCATGTGCCTGAGCATCTCTGCCATCCCAATGAATTTGCTCTAGAGTAGGTGCAACAAAAACAGTAACACGAACAGGAATCTGCAGAATATCACCATCTTTGACACCATCTGCATCAGCTTCAGTACCTGTATTCACAGGTGTAATAGGACGCCTTTCAACACCCTGCACAATATTCCATAGTCCTTTTGCGACCAATACATGATGCATCATATAAGCCCACAATGGATAATTCGTACCATCCAACTTATCCTCAATAGCCAACATACAGAATACATCACTACTTTCAGCCATGGCCACTGACTGAAATACCTTGATGCAGAAAAATGATTGTATCTTGAAAAAGTTGAACAGAAGTACCCTGATGAGTTCTGCTAAACATGCATCAGACTTCGAGACGCTTATACTGGCAAACCAAAACTGGCATATCTTTTGCACAAAAAGATGAAATAGCCTGCACGAGTATTGTGATAGTGCATTCGGAGGCTGAAACGAGCTCAGATCGCGATTTTGGCACCACATAGTGAAGCTGTTTTGATCTCTGAAACAGCCTGAGTATGCTTACCAAATTCCGTGCGATTCTAAGACTGCAACCGGAGAGGTTTCAAAGATGCCCTAGATGAAGCAATGACCTGCTCTGATACCAATTGTTGGAGTTAGAAATCTATGGAAGCACGCGAGCAACACAAAGAAGAATAAGAAGCTTGGAGCACAACACACAATACATAATGTATTACCACTTGAATGTACAAAGATAAGTAGCCCATTAGGGCAATAGGTGTATATACAAGTCGGGGAAAAAAAACCTCCTAAAGAAGAAAAAAGTGCCCCAACGGTCCTAGCGTGTTCACACACATCACTACCTAAATATATCAACAACATGGAATGTTAGATATACTCACTACTTCAACTAGCACTCTAAGTTGCAAAACATCCATTATGAGAAGAAGCTGTTCTGAGAGCCCAGACATTTCTGGAACCCTAACTTCCAAGTTAGATGAGGTCTATGCGTGATCATTGATGGTAATATATGATCTTTGTGAGCCTAGCCATGAGGTTAGGTAGGGCATAGACTTCCAGGCCATTGGGTTTCCATTCAAAGAAAAAAAAAAAGGTACTTTGTGGTGTTGTGCATTTTCTCCATAGAACCTTAATGGGGGGGAGTGAAGAGGGAAGACTTGCCCCCTTCTACGGTGTCTAGGGGGCTATCTTGGATAGTCTTCTCTAAGGGGAGGTGCTCTTTGTCAAGCCTGCAAGGAGATAGACAACCCCAGAGTTAAAGGGGAAAATCCCCTTGAGTTACCCAAGAGCGAGCGAGACTTAGAATGAGTTGGCCCAAAGGCTGGTTATGTAGCGGAGTGCAAGAGTGAGGACATCAATTCAAGGGGAGATCAAGGATTGATAATTGAGGATAATGATCTCTATAAGGGAAAGAGAGTGTTAGAATCAAGATATGATAGGCAGGAGATGGTTGAGCCACACCCTAAGAGGGAGGATTAGGAAGTAATCCTCAACCATGGCTTTTGGGGTAAGTGGTTAGCCCATCATACTCCTAGCCAGTAGATCATGAGTTCAATTCCCATAACGTCCCTAGCCTTAGGCACAAACAAGTCCATGTTTTGCTGACTTATGATCTCACCGAGCTATGATGTGATGACTTACATACTCATCAACCACCCAAAAATGGGCATATCAATAGCCTCAAGCTACATTTACCCCAAGGCATGGACGTGTAGTGAATCATGCGACTTATAGTCATGTCGACCAATTTTACTTGAAAATTTTCTCTCGCCATGAAGGGACCCATAGGTAATAAAGTTAGTATATGGTCTAGGGATCCGACCGCTTCAAATAGATCTAAAATCGAACACTGTTTGGTCACTCGTGTGTAGGACCAAAGATCTCAAGAGTAGACTCAAGCATAAGTTAATGTGCTCTCATATTACATTCGAGTAATCCACTTAGTCTAGTGGTTAAGTCTCATGATTGTGAAGGAGGAGGTCTTGGGTTTGAACCCCACCTGGGCAGCAACAATAGAAGTATCTCTTCTTTGTTTTTTTTTTTTGTTTTTTGTCTGATTTAGATGATTGTAGCATCGACAACATTGGGTATTAATTCTAATCAAATCTGCAGAAAGCATATAATTGTGAACGCTTCTGTTCTATTGGACAAAGCACAACACTTTCTTGTGGGTAGTATGGGTTCGAAACCCGCGTGCTAGCTACTGTAATTATTGTCCTTTTGCTTGTAATGAACAAGCTTTCAGCACCAAATATAACGTCTTTATTAGATCCATAGAGTAAACCGAGCACAAAAGCACCTTGGTAAGTTGGATACAAGGGAGTTATACACACAATGAGGTCACGTGTTCAAACACCCCCTCCCTGCCTCTAAAGCAAAACTTCTTTTTGTAATCTCCTCCTTGAGGTATGCCCTCCAAAAGGAATTCGGAAGGAATTGATGCACACCCGCAAGCAAGGAACACCACTCACAAGTGGCTGAATCTGTGAAAATGGGGATGCTAAAGATGAGAATGATGATGAAGCTCACTCCAACGTCACCATGGAAGCTCTGATACCAATGCAACATAGTTTCCACAATACCAGCTCACGAATGAATGTGTACTCACCTCCCAGCCATATGCCTCTATATATAGCTGCTTGAATCAATGAGGACCACAAATGTAACTGTAATAAAGTGATACGTAGGAGATGGTTGAACCACACCCTTGATAGATAGGAGATGGTTTAACTACACCCTAAGAGAGAGGATTAGGAAGTAACTCTCAACCATGGCTTTTGGGGCAAGTGGTTAGCCCATCACATTCCTAACCAAGAGGTTGTGAGTTCAATTCCTTACGTGGGTAACATAGCATAGGAACTAGTTTTGGGAAAGGTGGATTGACGTAATGGCCTCTAAAAAAGAGGCTTGGGCATTCTCCATATGAAAGGGTACAAAGTACCGCACATCGCTTTCACAAGTTAGCCTAACACAGATTGAGGTGTATCTCTCAATCCGTAGATCGGATTGAGGCATGTAAGATACCATTGGAAAGCTCTCAGAATGAACTTTCCAAACCTAATGAGCTAGCTTGGAAGTGTGAGGCCCTTGGGAAACCTTGGGTGGCACTTGATTGAGAATTCAAGATATTGAACATGGGTGAGAACAAGATTCAAGATACTAAGGTTGAGAACAAGGTTCAAGACACCAAGGTTGCGAAGAAGGTTCAAGAAACTATGCGAGGTTGAGGACATCAATTCAAGGGTATCAAGGGAGCTCAAGAATTGATCACTGAGGCTCGACGGATATTTGAGTAGATCATTGAGGACAATGATCAACTAAGGGGGGAAGAATGTAATAAAGTGATAGGTAGGAGACCTTGATAGATGGGAGATGGTTGAACTACACCCTAAGAGAGAGGATTAGGAAGCAATCCTCAACCATGGCTTTTGGGGCAAGTGGTTGCCTCTTTGACTGACAAAGGTAAGGGGAAACAATAGATTCATCTCATCCAAACTTTGAATTTGGATGAAAATTCAAGTGCAAAGAAGGTTCAGATCATGCACTATAATAGTACCCATAAGTGCCGAGTTTCCAAATACATGTGGCAACCTCAAGAATTTGGTCCACATGATTTGGTAAAATTGCACGGGTCAGTCAAAGGTCACACCATCCGGATTATGGTGGACAATTCAGCAATGCATCATTTTATAGATTATGCACTTGTGAAAAAATTGGCTCTTCCTTAGAGTCAATCTCCTCATAGATATGTTGTCTCTATAATGCACGGGTAGGATACCATGATTTCAAATTTGGAACTGGAAATCCAAGATTATAAAGATAAATTGGACTTCGAAATTATGAACATGGACTAGGTAGATTTGGTTCTAGGAGAGAGTGGCTTTGTTGGACCTCCATTGTCCTGATGCTATTATAAAAACACTTTGGAATTCCAGCGTGATGGAGTGTTGTACAAGATCAAGGGTGAACACAATGTTCCAAGCACCCCTTTGATTTCACACACTGAATTAAAAAAACTTTTAAGCAGTGAAGCTAGGACACAAGCTTTTTTGGTCCTTAGCACTGATGTAATTGATTTAGATAATACAAAACAACTTTCTTATGTCTTGTCATTTATTCCATGTGAAGTGTATATTAAATTCAATGAATTAATGAAGGAATTTAAAGATGTGTTCCCTAAGGAACTCCCCCACGGCTTGGCACCCTCTAGTGGAAGCATTGATCATAGAATAGATTTGCTTCCAGGAAACCAAGCCAAAATCCCAAAACCCCTATCAACTCCCCTATGTCCAAAATCTGGAAGTTGAGAAACAGATTAAGGAATATCTAGACAAAGGGTTTATTAGGCCAAGCTAGTCCCCTTGGGCCGCACCCACCCTTCTTGTAAAAAAGAAAGATGGTTCTATGAGGCTGTGCATGGACTATAGGGCGTTAAACAATCTGAGAATAAAGAATAAGTATCCCATGCTTCTAGTTGAAGATCTCTTCGATAGCTTAAAGGGAGCTAAAATCTTTTCAAAGATTGACTTACACCAAGGATATCATCAGGTTAGAATTAAAGATGATGATATTCCTAAAACAACCTTTCGAACAAAGTATGGTCATATGAGTTTTTGGTAATGACGTTCGGGTTAACAAATGCACCCACAACATTTATGAGCTTGATGAATCAAGTATTGAAACCATACTTAGGAAAGTTTGTAGTAGATTTTTTAGATGACATATTGATCTACAGTACAGATCATGGAAGTCATCTAGAACATCTAGAAAAAGCTTTTAAACTTCTTCGTGGTAATCAACTTTATGGTAAATGCTCTAAAGAAATGGCACCATTACCTGTATGGATCAAAGTTAACCATATTCTTTGATCAAGAGAGCATCAAGTGGTTTGCAAACCAGTCGGATTTAAGAGGTAGAAAAGCTAGATGGGCCGAACAGTTACAAGAGTTTGATTATGAACTAAGGTACAGGAAAGGAAAGTTCAATGCAGTGGTAGACGCCTTAAGTCGGATGCCTATACTGAACAACCTGAATTTTGTACACATTCAAAGTGAATTTATTTCAACTTTGAAAGAAAGCTGTAAAGAAGATCCAAGCTACAGTCAAGCATGGAATTTAGCTTAACAAACTCAAACAAATGAAGCAAGTACTTCATAGGGAAATTTTAAACACTATTCCCTCCAGGATGAATATTTGCTTTATAAAGGTAAGGTTTGTGTCCCAAATCTTCCGGACATGCAAAATCAAGTACTTTTTGAATGCCACGATGCTCCAAGTGCTGGAAATCCTGGTATTATCCGAACTTATGAGTTAGTTAAATGACATTTTTATTGGCCTAATTTACATCGAGATGTGCAAAATTATGTATCCAAGTGCCATAAATGTCAAGTCAATAAATTTGATTGACTTAAAGTTGGAGGATGTTGCATCCTTTGGAGATTCCCAAAGGTAAATGGGAAAGTATCTCCATGGATTTCATTTCGGGGTTACCCCACACTCAGAAAGGCTTTGATTCAGTCTGGCTTAGCTTTACAGACTCTATGGTCTTCCAGTAGACATAGTTTCTAATCGGGATGCTCAATTTACAAGTCATTTTTGGCAAGCAGTCTTTAGTAGACTTGAAACTAAACTAAGTTTAAGTACAGTTGAACATCCCCAGATGAATGGACAGGCCAAAAAAGTCAATCAAATTTTGGAAGACATACTCAAAGCTTATATTACTTCCAAATAGATTGATTGGGAAGACTATCTTCCTTTAGCTGAATTTGCCTATAACAGTGCCAAGAATTCATCAACTGAATTTAATCCATTCATGTTGATGTATGGGTTCCAACCTAGCTCTCCATATGTAGTGGGACTTCAAAATGAACGAGTTCAAGCAGATCAAGAATTCCTTCAAGATATGAGCTTTAAGTTAAAGATAGAAAAAGAAAACTTAAAGAAAGCTCAAGATTGTGCAAAAGATTATGCGAATCCTAAGTGAAGAAATATTACTTTTTAGGTTGGTGATCAAGTTTATCTTCGTTTTCCTGAAAGGTTGGAAAAGTTTGAGACTGGTCAATGCGCCAAGTTTTCACCTAGATATTGCAATGCTTTTCCAATCACCAAGAAAGTTGGCTTATGGGCTTATGAATTATAACTTCCAGAAGATACTTGGATTCATCTAGTATTCCATGTTAGTTGACTTAGGAAGAGTCTAACAGATTTTGATAATCTCATTGGACAACAGGTTATTCTTCCACTTCCCATAAGTGAAATAGTTCCTCATGAACCTGAAAGGATACTTCGCACCCGAGATAAACGTACAAGAAGTGACTTGTACAAAGAGTGCTTAGTAAAATGGAAGGATGGAACTGAAGAAAATTCAATGCGGGAAAAAGTTTCTACAATCTAGTGATGCTTTTTGACTTTTCAGTTTTAAGTTAATCAATGATAGATAAGGTTCTCTACTTTCAAGTTCTAAGTCGACAACTGATCGAATGAATGCTCATGTTCTTCCGGTATTAGAACATGAGGCTTGGGGATTGCCTATGGACACTATATATAGTTTATTTTCGAGGAAAAAAATCTTTCCCAAAGGGAGAAGAATGTAATAAAGTAAGTCTATGGTCTAGGAATCCGACTGCTTCAGAGGGATTTGAAATTGAACATCGTTTGGTCACTCATGTGTAGGAACAAAGATCTCAAGAATAGACTCAAGCATAAGTTCATGTGCTCTCATATTCAAGTAATCCACTTAGCCTAGTGGTTAAGTCTCATGGTTGTTAAGGAGGAGGTCTTGGGTTCAAACCCATGGGGAGCATAGGGAGAGAGTTTTGCCCAAGAAGCTCTAGAGCCTTCTAACTCAAGTTAACATGAGTTAACTTGAGTCTAAAGAGACTTAACTCGAGTGGCGAGTACAAGCTCCACTAGTGGACTCTAGTGGAAGGAACTAAAGCAGTGGACAAGATCACTCCAACCACTAGCAGACTCTAGTGGAAGGTATCAAAGGAGTGGAGGAGATTGCACATGCACTTGTGGACTTTAGTGACATTTGTGGTCCTCGTTGATTCAAACAGCTATATATAGAGGCATATGGCTAGGAGGTGAGTACACATTCATTTGTGAGCTGGTATTGTGGAAACTCTGTTGTAGGCATCATCCATATAGGGCATGGATGGGAGGGCAAGGTGATACCCTCATAGGAGAACACATTTTTTTTCACCCGTATTCTTCCATATTTGTGCTTAGCTCGGAGGCAACTCAAACAAAAGATATGTCTTTATTTTCATAGGGATAGGTCTTGCAGTCAATAAGTGGGTTGAGAGCACTTTTCATTTTGGCACATGGTAGCTTCACTGTTTCCTAGCACTATTGCTGACCCACCCATGGTGGAGCACGAAGGACTGTCCTCTGTTGCTCCCCATTTAAGTCTCATGGGTAAGGGCTTTCACCCCAAAGGGCCACAACTTACAGTGTGTTAGAGCATCTTATTACACTACCTCGACCTAGAGAACAAGGTTGCCTTACCTGCATATGAAGGGTGTTACCTCCTGTCCCATGGTGGTTGATGTAGAATCATCGATGCAGGTCAAGCCAATGAGGGAATATGCAAATGGGAGTGGGCGAACAAGCGGATCAGGCCCATAAACACATTAACATGTGATCATTGTGCCTTGCATAGGATCATAAAATATTGGGGTGGCCTTCCACACTAACCCCTTGACCCGTGCCTTGTAGTCGTGAAGCTCTTACTAGCTATCATTTGTTGATGAACGAAGCAAGGGTCAATAGTGGACATTATGTCCATATAAATAATTCGCACTTTGTGCCAAAATGAGCTAACGTCCAAATAGAGACCACCAATGATGTATCTCATTTAAAAAAAAAAAGCCTTTACCAACGAGTCGAGGACTGGCCCCTCAGTTGGTGGATGCACAAACTGACCGAGAGTCGAAGCGGCACGACTTAGAATGGGTTGGCCCAAAGGCCTGTTACATGACGAAAGTAGGACTTAAGTCGGAAGTGTGAAGGGTCAATCGCTGATGGCAGATTGACCCGACGGTGAGATGACGTCAAGTCCATGTTGCCGATTGCCAAGAGGCAAAGCGTCTCTCCATTGTAACACATCCAAATCCCCTTTGAGCAGGCAAGATGAGGATAGGCTAACACGGTGCCATCCCACTTGGCCATCTAGGTATAAGAACCCCGAAGGTTGATGAGGGATGCTCCCATTGCCAAGCATCTACCCACAATGCAAGGGACAATCGACGTTCCCATGAAAAGTGAGGAAGGGAAGGCTCAACACTTATTCCCATAGTGCATCATTGCCCAAACATTGGGGGCATTCCTAGCCACCAGTCTTCATGAAAGGTAAGCTTGTGGTACAAATTACACCACATGGAAGTTTAAAATCACTTGTATCCTTGATTCATATGCACTTTTGGAAACTCTTCTTAGGATTGATCATGATCCCCAAGAAACACCTTATCCAAATATTATGGCTGAATGATTCCCCTAATGTTGATCTTCTATATGCTTGGAAATGTAGAAATGTAGATGCACTATGTGATCTAGTTATAAGTACTATTGGTAATGTTCAAACTCTCATTCAACATACTTACAAGGCTTCTAAAGCATGGAACATATAAAAAAATCAATATAAGAATCATAATCATAAACATATTCAAAACTTAGAGAATCAGCTAGTAGCAAAAAGTTTTGTTGATGGAAAATCTACAAAAGTGTTCATCACTCACATAAAGAATCTACGAGATCAAATGGTAGGAGATCAAATGATCATAAAAATTCAAGCAAGAAGCTAGCTTAGTGTTTTCTTCAAATCTATCCACCAAATTTTGATGGTTTAATAGTTGCTCTTAACACTCAAATCAAATAGCAACCTCTAACTTTTGAAAAATCCAGTGCTTACCCATGGAGGAGGAGTTGTAGCTCAAGGCAAGGAGTGGTGGCAACAAAGGGGATGTTGCATTCATAGCAAGTGCAAAAGGAGGTAAAGCTGAATCTTCAAGGGAGAGTGCTTCCACTACAAGAAGAAAGTCCACAAAAATCAAGATTGTCGCATCAAGAAGGTAGAAGAGAAGAATGGTGGTTCTTCAACAGGTTTCAAGGGCAAGGATTCTACCAACATTGTAGAAACAAAGCTTGAGTTATTTGTTATGATAGAGGAGGTATGCACCTAGACAAAAGATTCAAGAAAAGATGACTCTGGATGTTGGAGAATGGTGTCTCACATCACATGATGATTAGAAAATACCTTTATAGTTCCTTAGAACCTCTAAAGGAACCCATCACAGTAAAGGTAGTCAATAATGCAAGATTCCCTACAGAGGGTATGATGGTGATATAAAAAATCTTTCAAATGTGTTGTATGCTCCATAAATCAAATGAGATGTGCTTTTGGTAGCTTCCATAAGTAATCAAGATCATGAAGTATCTTTCAACAAGAGAGGAGCTAAGGTTATGGATAGTACCAACAACATTGTAGGGACTTTCATAAGGAGGAACAACATGTATGAGTTGTTTGCTCTTACAACCACTACAAGCATGGGCACGAGTAAATTATGGCATGAGAGATTTGGCTATATCAGATATCCCTTACTAAAGGAGATACATCATAGAGGTATGATTGCACACCTACCATCGATTGCATATATGAAGGAACCATGTGAAGCTCAAGTCACCATTGAAGGAGGAACCATGTCCACGAAAGACAAAGGTTCCGAGTAGTTCCCGAGAGGTCACCCATCCTAGTACTACTCTCCTCGGAGATCGCTTAGCTATCAATCTCTTGCCATCAGGCTATAGTACTGTGGGAGAAAGACTAAGATTGACATTATTTTGAGTAGGTTTTGGATACTCAAGAATTTATTCAGGGATTTTCGAAGCATTTTTGAAGTATTTTTTTGGGTGATTCTTGGAGTTGTTTTAGATTACTCTTGTGGGTAATTCTCTTTGTACAAGTTAAAGATATGGAATGGCCATTTGGGCCACATATCTTGTTCTAGAATGGAAATTCCTTCTCATTCTACTACTTAGCTATGTTATATTTCTTTGGTTTTTTCATTTTGTGAGCCTTATCAATATGGAAAGCAAACTAGGAATGTGCATATAGTGCACATTAACTCTTCACTTCATCAATTAGATCTCGTTCATACATATGTATGTGGTCCTATTTCCACTAGGTCATTAGGTGGTTATCACTTTCATAGATGATGCTACTAGAAAAATTAGCTTTATCCTATAAAGTCTAACGATGTGTTATACCCTACTTTCAAAACATGGCTTACCTCAATAGAGACTGAGAAGGGAACTAAGCTTCAGGCTTTACGTTTAGACAATGGAAGTGAGTATACCTCACAAGAATTTAGCTTGTAAGTATAGAGGAATTCGAGGAGAGCTTACAACTCCTTATACCCTATTAAAGAATGGTATAGATGAAAGGATGAACATAACTATTCAAGATAGGGTAGTTTCTATGTTGCATCATGCAAACCTTTCACAAGGCTTTTGGGCAGAAGTAGTGTTGATTGCAGTTCATGTGATTAACCTTTCACTTAGTACTACTAAAGGCTTGAAAGTGGCACAAGAGTTATGGACATGGAAACCACCACATTATGATCAACTTCTAGTATTTGGTTGTGAGGTTTATGTCCGTTTTCAAAAGAATTTGAGAGAGAAATTGGATTACAAATCCAAAAAATTGCCTTTTTTATTGGACATGGAAGAGATGGGTAGTTTGGATATCATTTATGGGAACTTGAAACACATTTAGTGATCAGAAGTAGTGATGTCATTTTCAATGAAATGAAGATGCATAAATAATCCATCAAAGAGGTTGAAGTGAGAAGAGTTATGTTTGAGGATGTCCTCCTGCTAGTATGCATAAGAATTTGATAGAAAAGGTTCTTCATGAAAATGTTCAACAACAGTTAGCTAGTGCTCATGATCAACAACCATCAAGAAGGATCTTCACATGTCTCACATCCACCTAATAGATTGGTTCCGAGATTGGATTTTGTCATGTTGACAGATGTTGATGAGCCTTCTTGATGTAAAGACACTATGCAGACAGATGATCATATCAAGTGGGAGTGTTCCATGAAGAGTGAAATTGATTTTATTCATAAGAATGGTACTTGAAGATTGGCACCTTTTTCAAAGGGTAGAAAATCTTTACAACCCAAATGGATATATAAGTTGAAATTCACATCAAATAGTGCTTCTCCAAAGTATAAAGCAAGACTATATGCAAAAGGACTGAAGCAACAGCAAGGAGTTGATTTTGAGGAAATCTTCTCACATGTAGTCAAGATGACAACATTATGGATGTTGCTTAGATTGGTTGCAAAAGAGGACTTACAACTAGTCCAAATTGATGTGAAGACTGCTTTATTGCATGGAGATCTTACATATGAGATCTATATGGAACAATCAGGGAATTATGTGATTCCTAGAAAAGAAAATCTAGTGTGTAAGCTCAAGAAGAGCTTGTATGAAGTTGGGTAGTCACCTTGAGAGTGGACCCAAGAGTCTAACACATTCATGAAGTCCCAAGGATATTCTAGAAACAATGAGTATCACGGTCTCTACAATAAGAGATGTTTAGATGGAAGTTTGATGTATTTGATACTTCATGTTGATGGTATGTTTATTTTCAAGAAGTTGTCAAATAACATGTCTCTCTTGAAGACTCTTGAATTTCTTCATTTTATTCCTTGTTTCAGTTTCAACAAGATAAAGCCATTCTTTAAACTTACCAAAAACTTGAGCTTTATCACAAAGGAGGTACACTCGCATCTTCTTGGTATAGTCCTCGACAAGTAACATGAAGTAGGAAGATCTGCCCAAGGCATGTGTAGGCATTTTCTGCACAAGTTAGCATGCACCAACTCTAGAGGATAGCTTGCTCTATTCTTGCTTTCTTGTGAAAATTCCTTCCTCTATTGCTTGCCCATCATGCAAGCTTCACATGGTTCCTTCATCTTTGCAATCAATAGTAGGTATGCAATGATACCCCTGTGATGTATCTCTTTTAGTACATGGTATCCAATATGGTTGAATTTCTCATGCCATAGCTTACTTGTGCCAACACTTGTAGTGGTTGTAAGCGCAGACAACTCATATAGGTTGTGCCTCCTTATGCTAGTCTCAAGAACATTGTTCTTACTATCTATAATCTTAGCTCTTGTCTTGCTAAAAGATACTTCATAACCTTGATCAGTTATAGAAGCTATTCAAAGCATATTTTGTTTGATTTGCGGAACATACAACACATTTGAAGGATTTCTCATATCCCCATTAGAATTAATGAAAGAAAGTGTACATTTTCACTCTATAGGACATATTGCATTATTGCCTAACTTTACCATGAAGGGTTCCTTTGGAGGCTGTAAGGAACTGTAACGGTCTTTTCCACTCATCATGTGATGAGAGGCACCCGTCTTCAACACCCATGAGTCATCTGTTCCTGAATCTTCAGCTGAGGAGCATACCTCCTCTATCATAACAAATAACTCAAGCTCTATTTTTGTAGTGTTGGTAGACTCCTTGCCCTTGCTACCTTTTGAAGAGCCATTCTTCTCTTTTGCCTTCTTGATGTGACAACCTTGAATTCTATGGCCTTTCTCCTTGTAGTGAAAACACTCTCTCTTGAACTTTTTTTTGTTGTTTTTCTTTTTATCTCCATCTTTTGAAGATTCTTTGTTGTTTCCACTCCTTGCCTTGAGAGCTTCATCTCCTCCTCCATGACTAAGGCATTGAATTCTTCAAACGTTAGAGGTTGAGGTCTGATTTCAGTATTAAAAGAAGTTACCAAACCATCAAACTTTAGTGGACAAATTCGAAGACAATGCCAAGCTAGCTCATTGATTGACTTTTGTAATCTTGCTCTCGCCATTTGATCTTGTAGATTCTTTATGTGAGTGATAAACACATTTGCAATCACCCATCAACAAACCTTTTTGTTGCTAGCTGATTTTCAAAGTTTTGAATCTGTGTCTGATTACGAGTTTCATATTGATTTCTAAATATGTTCCATGCTTCATAAGCCTTGGTAGTATAATAAATGAGATTTAGAACACTAGTATTAGTAATTGTAACTAGAGAACAGAGTGCATCTACATTTCTTCATTTCCAAGCATGTAGAAGATAAACATTAAGAGGAATCATTCAACTAGGATTATTTGCAGCTGTTTCTTGGGGCTCATGATCAATCCCAATAATAGTTCCCAAAAGCTCATATGAATCAAGAATAGAGTAATTTTAAACTTCCATAGGGCATAATTTGTCCCATCAAGCTTACCTTCTGTGAAGAATGGTTGCCGTATCCATAATGTTGGGATGAACAACATCATAGCTACTCTTGCTTGTGCTCCACCTGCTGTTGTTGAAGAACAACCTTAATTCCCAATTGTAGATGATGGTGCACCGCTTGAAATCTTATCTCTTTTTTCATCGAAGCCTCTAAAACCTTTGCACTTTTGTATTTGGACCACTCAGAGCCTTGTGAGCTATGATACTATTTAAGAAAGTATAGCACAATCTAATCGACTAGTAGATCGAGTTGAGGGGAAACATAGATAAAGATAGATGCAGACTAAGAGATAGAGAACTCAAATTCTCAAATTTCCAAGAGTAATGGAGTTACAAAGATGGTGCTATCCACCCATGAACTCCCAATGTGGAGCTTTTTTGAGAATTGAACTCACAACCTCCTAGTTAGGAGTGTGATGGGCTAACCACTTGCCCCAAAAGCCATGGTTGAGGATGACTTCCTAATCCTCTCTCTTAAGGCATTGTTCAACCATCTCCTAGTCCTCAATGCTCACTTGTGGACCCTTCTAACTCTTGGACCCACTTTCCATGCATGAGTGCTTCCACCAATCTCAAACTCCAACACACGGACCAAATTTGGACCTATCCCACTCTCTATGGGTGCCCAAATGCCCATGCGCCTTCATCTAAGGCTAGTTTCACACTCACCACAGATAAGCGCTTTTTCCAAGTGCCCACGAATGAGGTGCGAACCTCCATCTTGCCCAATTTCTCAACTAGGCTCTGATACCAATGTTGGGAATTGACCTCACGACCTCCTAGTTAGGAGTGTGATGGGCTAACCACTTGCCCCAAAAGCCATGGTTGAGGATTACTTCCTAATCCTCTCCATGTAGGCATGGTTCAAACATCTCCTACTAGGATTATGTGACAAGCTTGAATGGTGATCTGGACATATTCTAGATGATGGACTTTCTAGTGTGAAATGTTGTGTAAAGCTACACATGGGCCATGCTTATATAGCTTTTACAAGGGGAGTCAATATAGATAAATGTAGTCAGGAGAGATAATATAGTTGACATAATATATAATTTGACAATATCTCCATGACCAAAAGTCCTATTGTCTCTACCCTATGGGCCGTGATGATAGGCCCCCCTAACCCCACAAAAGGGGACAAGCGCCCCCTAACCCCACAAAAGGGGACAAGCGCCCCCTAACCCCACAAAAGGGGACAAGCGCCCCCCTATGCTCCACCCATTAAGATTCTATGGGGAAACTGTGTGGCACCAAAACACCTTTATTTTCACCTTGAATGATAACTCAATGGCCCTATGTAACCTAATGGCTAGGCTCACAAAGATCATCTATTACCATCACCGATCACACATAGACCTCATCTAACTTGGAATTTAGGGTTCCATAAATGTTCGGGCTCTCGCAATGACTTCTCCTCATAATAGGGGCCTTACGACTTAGAGCAGCATGGATCATTTGTGGTCAATCACAACACCAAGGACCCAATGTATCACATGGCAAGGTGCCAAACTAGAACTAATGCCTTGTTTGAGTTTGAGGTCTACAGAAGCACATGAACAACACAAGGAAGAAGAAGAAGCTTGGAGCACAACACACAATACTAAATGTATGACAAAAGAGGACACCATTTCAGATTTCTATAGGCATAGCAAACTAGTAAACTTCAGATCCCAAAAGCATACATGCCAAAGCTTTGCCTCTAAGATAGCTTGAGAATCTTAAACTGTGCATGTTGAATCACTAATAGATTTTGCATAGTCTATGAGCTTATGCAACCCACGACATAAAATTCTAGAAGCAATAATAACATCACCATTTGACATGAACAATACATCTATCATCAAGAAATTTGACAACCAAGCCGATCTTGGCTAATACTAAAATTGACAACATATTTTTCTTGATTTGTGGCATAAAATTAATAATAACATCACCACTTGAAAGATCATGAATGGTACATCTATCATCAACAAATTTGAAAACCAAGACGATCTTGGCTAATACTGAAACTGACAACAGATTTTTCTTGATATGTAGCACAAAGAAAACATATGACAATGTGAAAGAACTACCATCAACAATAGTTAGAATGATCTTACTAACTCCCATTATATGATAAGGGGAGTTGTTAGCACACATGATAGTATTCCCTATAGGGGTAGGCTCAAGTGAACTGAAGAAATTGCACTACGAGGTAGTATGTTTGGTTGGTCCACTATCATAGTACCAAACATCTGAGTCTACTATAGACATACATTGTCGTGTGTGATTTTGAGACTGTGATCAGAGGGGTGTCAATGATGCCCTAGATGAAGTGGCAACCTGCTTTGATACCAATTTTTGGAGTTTGAGGTCTGTGGAAGCATGTAAACAACACAAGGAAGAAGAAGAAGCTTGTATCACAACACACAATACTGAATGTATTACAAAGTGAATGTACAAAGATAAGTCACCTATTAGGGTTCTAGGCATATATACAAAATGGGGGGAAAAAAACCTCCTAATGAGGGAAAAAAGTGCCCCGATGGTCCTAAGTGTGTTCACACACATCATTATCAAAATATATCAACATACCTACCCTAGCATAGTAGATAGAAAACCATTCATCTTAGTATAGCTAGGACAAGACACTACAATGAAGATGATCATAGCCCTCATTGATTCAAGAGCTACCACTAGTGACATTAGGTATTCATGTTATCAAGACATGAAAATATGAGTGAATCCCATTGAGGCTTACCTCATAGGATTTGGAGGATTGGAGACCCCTTGCATTGGTGAGGTGGACATTCCTATCCTCATACAACATGTTCCCTTGATAGTAAAGCTATTGGTTTGGGATGATGAAGATCTCATGGAACCATTGATATTGGTCCAAGATTGGATCTACAAACATGTAATCGACTTGAACCTTTGAAGATAAATTCTTCAGGTTTGAGTCAATTAACTCTCAAGTCCTTTGGTTTTGAGTGCATTCACTATGCATGTGACCCTAAACCTATTGTGCAGAATGCTTCTCTTCCTTTTGGAGCCTCCTTCTTTTCCAAAAAGAATTCTATTTAATGACAACTCAACTATGGAAACTAAGCAACAAATGTAGAAAAACCACAAGAAACAAAGGTCGCCTGCAACCATGTAGAACAACCAACACAGAAATCAATCTATTCCAAGTGCAAAATAGGTGTGAGTGAAGAAAGGTGAACAAAGGATTGTTCCACCAAAACAATCATCAATAAAGTAAAGTAAAAAAGACACCAAAGGTAGAAATTTGACATGAAGGAAGGAAATCAACCCCCTACAACTCAAAAATATTGCAACCCCAAAGAGTCAAGGTGGCATTCCCTAATCGTTCATGTAAGATGCCTCCAAATAGATCACTTACCTTAGGAAGATTATAAACCTTGTCACTCTCACTCTACATCTAGATGAACAATTGCTTCATACAAAAAGCCTTGTACTCCTTCCACTAGAAGAATTTGGAAATGGATGCCTAAAAGGCCCTAGGACCAAGAATCTTCATTTTCCACTAACAAATTGTATAAAATCATTCACATCGCCATATAATCCCATAATGGAACCTCATTATCATAAGCAATCTTGTAATAAA
This sequence comes from Ceratopteris richardii, assembly GCA_020310875.1. Taxonomy (NCBI): domain Eukaryota; kingdom Viridiplantae; phylum Streptophyta; class Polypodiopsida; order Polypodiales; family Pteridaceae; genus Ceratopteris; species Ceratopteris richardii. The sequence goes on along the minus strand of CM035416.1, from coordinate 127,956,641 downwards.
TCCATACCATATGAACATTGTAACATACACCAAAATCATTGAAAGCATACTAAGTTCATGCATCATCCAAAGTATGCATATAGGAGGTCTAGCAAAGTGCATTAGGTACAATTACAATAGTGCACTGACACACCATATGAGAAACAAAAGAATCATGTCAGTATTGGAAAGGGATCGAGGTCTTCCCATATTGGGATTGATGTTCGTTTCAATATTAGCATGTTTTCCTTGTGTAGCAGGTCATCATATTCAAAAGCACTTAACGATGTAGACATCATGAACTTCAGCAATAGGCCTGAGGCAATGACCAATTGGCTATGGATCTCTACCAGAGGAAGCTTATCCATTGCTACAACCACCTGAACTTGCTAGCTTCCAAGGATCAATACAAATTGAAGACCCACTGGTAGGTAGACAGAGAGAGTCCATGCCAAATCGCACTAGTTTCAAGGACTAGTTGGAACCTTGGGAGATGCCCTATACGTATGGAATCTAAACCAGAATTCAACAATTGACGGGGAAGATTTCATTTCTTTTTGCAAGATTTTCAAGCACTACAAAATGCAGATGAGCTCAAACCCATCTCGAAGAGGGTGGGGCTTGATGAGTTCTTTGACGCCCCTCTTCGCAAACCTGATTTTCTTAGATGTTAGTGACTCATCCACACTCTGTAGTCAAACACCAATAAGGAGATTCTAGGAACATCTCTGCTGCCCTCTTTGTTTCTCGATCAATTACCCTAAAGATTTAAGTTATCACATAAATTGCTAAGAGAAGTTCTTAATATGGTAGGGACCCATATTCCCATACACAAAGAAGCTATTATCTTTGAAGACATGAAGAGGAGTGAAAACTTATAGCTTTCTCAAATCTCAACCATCATGCCCAACCTCTCCACCCCATTTCACATGTGCGTGCAACACTTCATGTTTCCAGGGCAAGACCATTTCACCCAACCCCACAAAAGGATTTAGTTTAGGTTGTATATAGTAGAGGTGATGTAGGTGAGAATCAATCTACCACATTTGATCATAGATTAGGTTTATGCAAACAATCTAAGGTGGCCACAGAAGCAAGTTCTGAATGGGTGTTGTCCCATTACGAGAATTGTGTACACGTGACATCCCCATTGAGCTAGCACTTACATATGTTGAAATTCAAGCATCAAAGGGATGTAGATCATCTTTTGGGCAACTGACTAAACAAATGCATGGCAATATCCCATGTCCACAAACCAATGAGACCATTATCACACTAGAAAAATCACCTACTTAACTAGAGCCATCAGTTTCACCCTTTACTATTTGACTTCCTCGATCAACTCCAACAACTACACCCCCCTGTCCAAGAGCAGCAAACAACCACACAAGTGGAAGCCACCACAACAAAAACTTTCATTGTAAAGCCAATTCCACCTATTGGCTCTGATTTTTTGTTTCTAGTAATGGGCACTACAATGTAGCAAGATGAAACTTTGATTTTTACTTCGAGCAGCCCCTAATTGCTAGAGATTCACTCACTAATTGAGCACAAAGATATGAAGCATATGAAGTAAATTGATGAAGACATAAGTGAAAAATTGAAGATGAAAAAGATTATGAAGCTTGGATATATAAAATCATGCCTATGTGAAGGGATAAGTTCACACATGTAATATATAGTTAGAATTTGGATCTAGATTAGTTCTAGAAATTCAAAATTATGACTTTAAGTGGTAAATGCATAAACTTAGAATGTATATAGGTCAATTAGGAGCATAAAATTGTATAGATGTGAATCATTCAATCGATTGTAAGTCCTAGACTTTTGGAGTATAAATATCTACGTAGGGTAATGTTCTTCAACTTTGAAAACACACAAGTGCAGTAGAACCAAGAAGATCATGTCAGATCACATATCAATTGATAAATTGGATAGAGACAACTATCCTACTTCAATAATGAGAATGGAAGCCTTACTTATGAGTAAGGATCTCATGGTTTACACAACATGTAAAGAAGAAAAGCCTACCTTTGAGGATGCTAGTCATGCTAAAAGGTAAGAGCTAAATGCATTGAAGATATGGAAAAAGAAGGATGCAAGTACAAGGAAATATACCTACAACACAATCACATATCATGTTTTGCCATATATTAGAGGGTTGGAATCAACAAAAGAGATATGAAGTGCACTGGAGGATCATTTCCAAAATACTAAGGGAAAGCTAGATTATGTTAAGACTTTACAACATTAAAAAAGAAGCAAATTCAAAGAATTAGTGATTATGTCACTAAAGTGAAAGACTTGGCAGATAGTATTGGATCTATAGATGATGACATCGAAGATCATATATTTATTGCACAATTACTTACATGTTTGAGAGGAGATGAAAGGTGGAAACCTTTCGTCTCATCAACTGAACTTTAATTAAATCATTTTGTACCATATCTAAATCAATTGCTTGGATTGATGCTCACCTTTGAGCAAGTCTTGAAGTCATACAAAGATCAAGGACAAAGTTCTACTATGTATGCAAAGAATGAGAAGAAACGAGATAAAGGAAAATTAAAGGAAGATGAAGAATCAACCTCACACGTCAATTATGTAAAAGGAAGAGGCAATGGTAGAGGTAAAGGCAAAGGACATGGAAGAGGTAAAGGAAAAGGACATGGAAGAGGTAGAGGAAATCAGAATAATAATAAGAAGACATGCTAGATATGTGGCTTGAGCAATCATCTCGCATATGATTATTGGCACAATCAACAATAAATATCAATGCTAGAGGCAGAGGTGGAAGGTATCAAAACAACTTTCAAAGAGGAAGAAAAAATCAAAGAGGAGGCTATAATAGAGGTGGAGGAAGAATTTGGGGGCATAATCAATCCTACACCACTTATTACAATTATGCCAATGATACACAGAACGAGAATCATACAAAATGGATGATGAACTTGATTGACACACTAGAGAATGAAGAACTCAATGTATTTTACATTGACTCGTTGTTTAATCATTTATGAGGAAATATATACTAATGTCAAAATTAGAAGAAGGTATCCTTAGTCATATAGTTCAAACAGGTGATAACACAAGGCATAATGTGCATTCAATTGGAAAAGTGAAATGCAAGAGTGGAGTAGACCTACTCACAAATGTTTTGTATGTTCCCAAAATACCTAAGAACCTGATTAGTGTGGGATAAATAGTTGAGAAAGGTTAACAAGGTAGATTTACAAATGGAGTCTTTGTGGAAGATCCAAACAAAGGATACAATTAGATTGTCTACCGTAAGAAGGGAGGTAGACTTTTCACTTTGAAAGTGCAAGGGAACATTGGTCAAGCTTTCCTCACACATGGGGAGCAGGTTAACAGAGGTTAGGACATTTCAATAAAAGAGGAATTAAAGCTATGGTGGCCAATCAATATGTCTTGGGTCTACCTAATGTGGAAATCAACATATGCTATACAAATGTGAAGCATGCCAAATGGGAAGGGCACATAGATTAGCATTTCAAAAGAAAGGATTCAAGCATGATGGAATACTAGAGCTCATCCATATAGATGTATGGGGACCAACAAAAGAAGGATCAATGAATTGACTCAAAAACTGGTCTTTCATGCAAGGTCCAAGCATATAGAAGTACACTAACAGTTTATTAGATAGAAGATCATGTCAGAGGATGTAAAGGTGGAACATGTGAGTACAAAGGACCAATATGCGGATATGTTTACCAAAGCTTTGGATCAAGTAAAGCTACAACATTTCAAGGCATGCATTGGAATGAAGAGGGCGAGTGTTGGAAATTAAGTATCAACCATACAAAAGAACTCATCCACGATTTTTGCAAGGGGAACAATAGAAACGGAGGACCCAAATTCATGGAATCCAAAGATAATCATATGCTATATATTTTTAAACAGCATAGATCCTGTAGGAGTTTTTGGGTGGATATAATATACACAAAGAGGAGGAAGATTGCATTAGTTACAAATAGAAATATTGTTTTTTTGCTTTTCTGATACTCAAAAAGCACTAAAAGTCTAGTGGGAGAGGAATCATATGATCAATCTAGTTTATATGATGAATTTATTTTTTGAGATGTGCAACTTGAGGAAGAAAAAAATTATTCTTACTGATTTGAGCTACCATTATAATGCATCTTTATAACTTAGTGATGCATCCATCTATATATAAGCGAGAATAAGACCATTGGGACAAGATCTTAAAAGATGTGTTTTGTTAACACTTATTATTGGATTAGAGGGAGTAAGAAATCAAAGAATTGAGTATCTATTAATGAGCATATTAATTTAATAATCATCCTGATTTAAGGAAGAGTTCATTTCACCATACTATGAGAGTTGGGATACGCTTAGTGTGATTTTTCTTCATTAAGCGTACATTCTTGTTTGCTTTTGATGCATTGTATTAGTAATTTGAAGATCTTTAGTAAAAACATATTTTTGGTTTATGAAGCCTCATTGAAAGGAGAAATCATATTATATTCATGTCCAAAATATTTCTCAATTTTGGGTTGTGTTCCTTAGGTCTAATTAGAAGTGTTTGGTATGTGTGCATATATTGCTATAATTGGACTTTATTTAGTACATGATTTTCCATATATGGATTTACTTTTAAGGATCATCAGATGAAAATAGGCTATAGATGTATTGATTCAGCTCAATTATTATATGTGATTTTTCATGTACATTATATTGATTATGCACATGATTGTGGCCCTTTGGGCCACTGGATTGTGGCTAGAAGACCTATGAATTGTATCAGAGAGACTCCCTCAAAAAAACTAGACCTAGTAATATGATGGCACAAGCTTGGAGACCCCTCAAAGTATGACCTGGATGAATCGAATTCCATGCACAGCCAGGGTTGTCCTCTTTTTCCAGCCTATAGAGGTTTTGAAGACAACACCATCTGAAATCCTCTCAAACATACGTCCACTTTACATCAATATGGTGGAACGAGTTTGAAGGCCCCTCAAAGTATCCCCTAGACGCATCACACCACCTTTCCATGCACAATCAAGGTTACCCTCTTTCTTGAATAGAAGAAGGTTTTGAAGACAACACCATCTTCTTTGGGCCTGATCAACACTCGATCATTGGAGGGTATCCGTTGGACAGCGGGGAATGTTCTAAAGAGAAAAACGAGTGATAGGAATGCTACTCTTGGAAAAGGGCACTTATTGAGTAGTACATACGCCAAATATTCATTGGTTTCTTTCCTCTCAAAGGTAAACTAAAAGTGATAATTCTTGATTTGACAAGGTAATGCACTGCTTGACTCCTACACAGAGTTCATCATATGATTGCAACCATATCAATGCATTTTGTTTAAATGATTCTTATTGCTCCTCCTTGTAGCCTAATAGCAACTGCTCGGATTGAGGGAATATACTGTTTTCGTAGACAGTTTAATAATGTGTGTGTGTGAGTGTGTAAGTGTGTGTGAGAGAGAGACAGTGAGAGAGAGGAGATGGATTGTTTTCAAGGTCAAATACCATCCATGTTCACATATGTATTTTGTTAGCGGATATTGTTAGTAAATTGATGATCTCCTCTCTTATTTTTCTTGTAACACGAAGAGGATTCCTGGATACCAATGAGATCTTGTGAGACGCATCCTTGTGTCTCTCCTCTCTCTCCCCCCTCTCTCTCTCTCTCTCTCAATCTCGTCTTTCTCGTCGTTTGTTTCTCTCTCTCTCTCTCTCTCTCTCTCTCTCTCTTTGTCTCTTTCTCTAATGAATTCCGTTGACCTACGAGTGGCCATATGTTGTTGTAGACTCCTTATGGTACCATATGCGGGCTTATTGTCTTTATATTTGCATTAGGAAAATGCTCGGATGAGGTAGTATACTGTAGTCATAGGTACTTTACTAATGCGAGAGAGAGTCTCCAAGGTCATATAAAATCCATGTTTATTTCAATCTTTTGTTTTCTAAAAAAATAAAGGAACTTCATCGTTGGCCTACTCTCCCATGCCTGTATTAATTAACGGAAAAGAAAAGTACAAGTGAAGGGGACTAGTGCCCACGGGACCCCCAGAATCCCATAGAGCACGGGTAGATTTTATAGAGATTAGATGGCATTACAAAGAAGGTTAATCACCCTCTCATCACCCTCATGTGGGGCCCAGTTGGGATTAAGCTTGTTGTTGATTAGAAGGAGCACTTGATGGTGCCTGAAGGGGGGGAGGATTTCTTATAGTTAGCGATTCTTTTGTCGAGGAGGAACATCGATTTCTCATCGACCACTCTTTGGGGGAGTCACCAAAGTTACAAGCACATCTTTTCCACCATATCTTCCAAAGGACCTCCCCTCTGATGGCATTCCAGAGAGGCTGATCCCTTCTCCCAGTAGCAGTTGTTTCCAATTGATATGTTTATGAAGTTTAATTTTCTTTTCGACAATTTGCCAGTGCTTGTTGGAGTTGAGACAATTAAAGATGTGAGCAACATCTTCAATGGACCGATAGCAACACTTGCACCAGGGAGGCACCCCACAAATTTTGCTAGCCTTTAGGTTGGACAAGATTCCCAGATGGAGAATTTGCCATAAAAGGATAGACTTTTTGATTTCTATGAGAGGGTGCCAGATAGCTATGAACTTCATATCCCACTACAACCACATCCATGACAGACACCACTTCTTGTTGAGGATGACTTTATAATCAATGTTTTCTTTGATGTTCGAGATTTTTGATAGGCCATTACCATTGTGCAACTTGAGACCAAGTGGGCACGGCGGGTCGTGCCCCATGAGAAGATGAACTTTAGAGCGGTCCCATGCAAGACATCTGCTTTGTACAGTATTCCATTCTTCATAGGTAATGCTGACACTAGGGTCAATATCCTCGAAGTTGATCCACTGGTTGGTGTCTTGTTTCTAGAGATGTTTCCATTTTTTTAAGCCTTTGTTCCAAAGCCTCTTGGCATTTTGAATGTTCCAAGGTTCCACGTTTCGGATGCCATGGATGGAAAACCAGATAGAGTCATTATGTCTGATACTGGCTGCCCGCTTCCAATCTTCAAAAAATCACAGATGATGTTGAGGTTGAAAGAACCCATACAGGTAATACTCACCCTAATAGTCTTAATGTTGAGAGTGATGTTGAGGATAGGGATGAAAGTACCCTTGTTATAGATAGAAATACGCTTAGTAATTGGCATAACCATCTTTACGAAAAGGTTATTGTTGGTCTCTATCATGGACCTCGGTCTGCTTAGGAAGTTTTAAAGAACTAGAAAAAAAAAATTGTGGAAGTAGAGGATTGCATGTTAATCCAGTGGAGTATTTGCCAAATAACTAACTTTTGTTTTTTTTTTTATGATGCTAAAAATGCTATCCAAGTTCTATCTGAAGGACATTGGCTTATTAAGAACACCCCCCTTTCCATATTTAAATGGCGGCCTAGTTTTAACCCTAGGGGTCCCAAGCCCACTAAGATTCCTGTGTGGATTGAATTCCCTGACCTCCCCATTGAATATTATCCTTGGATAGAACAACTAGGTAGAATTCTTGGGAAAGTCATAGGGCAGAAACCTAGAAATGGCTTTAATCCCAAGTGAGATCCCCAAATTTTGGTTGAAATAGACATTGCTAAAGAATTAAAATCCACCCTTATCATAAAAGATGATGATTGTATCAAACTGCATGAACAAAAGGTCTTATACAAAAATCTTCCAAATGCCTGTTTCAATTGCTTTAAAAAAGGTCACTTAATTAAAGATTGTCCTCTTTTGGTGTCGAAAAGTGAGCCCAATATCTCTACAGGTAAAAATCAAGAGAACAACACACGGACCAGTAAGAGTAACATTGACATTGCTAGGAACATTTTTAAGAAAGTGGTATATAAAAAGAAAAAGAAATCTTCCTTTTGGATGAATAAAAATAGTGGTTTGCTACATAATGTCAGTAACCCTTTTGACGTTTTTGTGCTTTCACAGTTTTATTATATTTTCCATGGATGTGATAAAAATTCTCTGCCTCAACATCAAAGGTACTACTGATCTTGATCCTATTAGGGGTAAGATTTTTAATAATTGGCTTAAAGATATCTCTCTGCTTCTTGATGTCATCTGTTTGCAGGAAGTTAAAGTCAGTGGCTTTAATTTGCAGTCTAATTTGAACATTGCTTCCAGCAAACATAAGTGGTATTTCACTAACCATATCAATGGCAAAGGTGGTATTTCTATTGGTATTCTTAATGACCTTGATCGCATGGTTTGTGAGTGACACTTGTCAATGGATTGCTATAAAGTGCATGTCCCCTTTGAACTACACCATTGTCAGTGTTTATGCTACTAATAATTCCTATGATAGATGCATGTGCTGGTCTGAGCTTGCCACTTTGTCTTGTGAAGTTATTCTAATTCGAGATTTGAATATGGTTCTTGATCTTGCTGATAGAAATGGTAATACTAAAAATGTGTTGCAAGGAAGAGAAAAATGTTGCTGTTTTAATATGACTTCTTCTCTTAATCTCATTGATTGCTCTCCCCTATCGGGTCATATTTGGAGTAACATAAATGGTTTTAATTCCTTGTTTGCTACACTTGACAGATGTAGTACATGTGTGCTAATAGATTTCAAGAGATTTGGAATCATTCTTGTGTCAAAGATGTGTCTCTTCAACTTTCTGACCATTCCCCCCTTATTGTGAAGTTGTTTAGGAATTTCCCCTAACTACAGGGCTGGCTAGCCTCATTTGGATACTTCTCTGCTTAAACTGCGTATTATAAAAGATCAGATCAAGCATATTTTTTCTTCCTATTTTTATGGTAGCAATTTGACTCCTTTTACTACTTGGGAGAGATCTGTTAAATATAAAGGCCCCTCACCACGTATAGACAAAAGGTGAAGGATATTAGAAACAAAAGAAGGATGATGATTCTTAGGGAGATAGATCTAGTTGACCCTTGCACTAAAAAGTAGATGATTTATGAGCTTCAAGATAGAATGAGATATGAAGATTATCTCTTGGCTAGTGGTGCTCTTGCTTCCTCAAGAGAATTTTGGGCTAGTAAAGTGGATAAACCCAATAAGCACATGTTTGATCTCATGAAGAAGAAGAAAGCTAGGGACTTTGTGCCCTTACTTAAAAAGAGTTCAGGAGACTATGCTACAGGTGATTGTTAGCTTCTTTACCAATGTTTTCTCTAAGCCTCGCAAGAGGGGGGTGGACATCCAAAGAGTGAGAGCCCTTATTGCCATAAAGAGAAAAAAAATGATCTCTAGGGCCATGGCTTCCATATGAGATGCCCCTTGGAATTCTTCCTCTTGGCATCTCATATGTAGAAACTACAACTACAAACACTGGAAAAGTAGAATATTGGCCCTATACTCTGAAAAAGACTGAGTCTCATGGAATTTCTAGAGTCTTCTATGTAACTTGTCTCCCTCCTTTTTCTTTGGGAGCTCCTCTTTTGGGCTGTATTTTATTCTCTTTTTAATTTACTTTCTCGTTCTATTTAAAAAAGAACTCTCCATCACTCTTCCAGGCCTTCATGTGATGTCTTGAAGTTTGAGTGGCCATGCATGAGGGCTTATCACCTCTATTCAATAAGACTTCCTTGCCTTGTCACCTCTTTCCCTCACTCACACAATCACACACTTAGGCTTGTAGAAGACAATGAGAGTAGTGGATCCAATCATACGAGTAAAGTTTGTATTTTAAAATTCACGAATGCCCTTGGGACCTTATCACCTCCATTCAGGGGGTATATTCTTCCTACAGTCCTTTTCTTTACTCACACATACTCCCTTTTTTCTTGAGGATGAGCAAGATCCAAGTGGATCTAATCATCCGAGCAAACTTTCAATTCAATGCAGGGTGGAGATGGCTAGATTTTCATATTGAGTCATGTGAATGAAGGAACTTGGAGAATCTTGTAGGAGGTAGAAAAGTGCGTTTCGAAGTGACGAAGTTTGGTCCAGCCAACCGGCACAAGACCAGCCCTTGAGCTTATGGAGACTCAAATAGACCTTATAGGTATGCGATAAGTGCAAAGAAATGCATTATGTACTTTGGAGCATCAAGGAGAAGGAGTCAATACAAAACAAATAGGTTTGCGCATCGACTAGCTCAAAAAACTTAATATCTATGGAAGAGACAATGAACTTCAAATGCCCATAGCCACCAGCGTGATTACAATTAGAAAAAATCCTTTTATAGAAGTGATTCACATAGGGTTGAGTGAATATAATGCACAAAATTATAAGGAATAAGCAATATATGCTATAAGAATGAATCAAACACTCAATGGTGGTACTTCTTATTTTTCAGGAATACACAGAGATTGACCTCAAGACAGAAAAACTGAGATTTCTCCTAATCTACTAAACCAAGTGCTATGAAATTTTGTAGGCATAAACTAGAAACTAACATCTTTCCAACACGCCATGGTGCGATTTGGAGCTATGGAAAAAGAGCAGCAGCCTCTGCAAGATTACTGTTGGCGAAGAAGATGATGCAAAGAAATGAAGGAGCAAGACAATGATGGTCACAAGTGTATGTATATTGCTTCCATGTATTGTAAAAGTGATTTCAAGTCTTTATATAGACTCTAGAAGGGAATGGTTGTTGGAGGGAATCAATTCACTTTCCTACAATCTAGGAAAAGTGAAGATCAAGTTTGATCTACTTTTAAGTGATTGATTGCTTGATTGAATGCAACCCAACCACCACAAATTCATGAGATTTGGGCTCTATCTTTCTACTTTTACATGTGCAAAGCTCAAGGATTTCACAATGTTAAAAGATTCATGAAAAATCTTAAAAAAAAAATACAATAAGTGAGCATAAGAAAAAGAACTCTCCAATGGATATTCTTTCGATACGATAGCCTTTGATGTCGATCAAATTCACCTCAAGCATAGTCTAAGATTGATGTTCCAACAACTCCCCCTCAAGCTAAAGTATGCTTGAGTCTTCATTCTCTGATAGGTTGAATACTTGTCATAGCTTTGAATCTACAAAGCTTTATTCCATCAAGTGCCTTCGTCATCATATCTGCTACTTGCTTTTTAGTAGGAATAAAAGAAATGTCAATTTCCTTTGCCATGAGCTTCTCCATGATGAAGTGGTAATGAACCTTTATGTGTTTGGTTCTTGCATGGAAAATAGGGTTTGCCGCTAGATGCATGGAACTTACATTATCTCCAAATATGTGAGGTTTGGAACTCACAAGTCCCAAATCTGTATACAATGCCTTTAACCATGTTGCCTCTTGAGTTGCTATGATCAAACCTCTGTATTCTGCTTCAGTCGAGGATAAAGCAATTGTTGGTCGCTTCTTAGAACTCCATGACACTAGCTTTGAACCTGCAAATGCTAAGTAACCAGAAGTACTTCTTCTATCATCCTTAGCTCCTGCCAATTTGCATCTGAATAGATTTTGATATCCAAATATGAAGAGTAAGGACAGAATATACCTTTGTTGATTGTACCTTTGAGATAATTAAGTACTCTCTTAGCTGCATCCATGTGTGGTCTTCTTGGCGAGTGCATGAATTGACTAAGCACTCCGACACTATATGAGATGTCTGCCCTTGTATGAGTAGCATATATCAAGCTACCTACCAAGCTTTGATACTCTTTAATGTCTTCAATTTTCTCACCTTCATAAACACTAAGCTTATGATTCATCTCCAAAGGTGTACATGCAGGTTTAGTGTTCTCCATTTTGAACTTGAGAAGTAGATCATGAATGTATCTCCTCCGAGTCAAATACATTCCTTCATCTGTGTATATCACCTGCATACCTAGGAAATATGTGAGCTCACCTAGTCACTGATTTTGAATTCCTCTTGCATGTGTCTCATGATCCTTTGAATGCCATTTAGATCATCACCTGTCACAATAATATCATCTACATATACACATAGATAGATAATCTGATCGTGATCCCTTTTGATGAATAGAGAAGGATCGGAGTTGATAGCTTTGATCCCTTGATCTTGAATATATGTAACTAACCTGTAATTCCAAGCTCTAGGAGCTTGTTTCAATCCATACAATGCTTTCTTAAGTCTGCAAACATAAGATGCATGATTAGGGCCTTCAAAACCTGGTGGTTGTGACATGTATACCTCTTCACTTATCCAACCATTTAAGAATGTATTTTTCACATCAAGTTGGAGGAGTCTCCAATTCCTTGAAGTAGCTACACTTATCAATGTTTTGATTGTAGTCATCTTTGCAACTGGTGAGAATGTTTCCTCATAGTCTACACCATGAGTTTGTGAGCATCCTTTGGCAACCAATCTTGCCTTGTACCTACAAACTGATCCATCTGAATTTCTTTTAATTTTATACACCCATTTGCAACCAATTACCTTTTGATTCAGCGACATTAGAACCGAATCCCAAGTGTCCATCTCCTTCAATGCATCTATTTCTTCATTCATGGCCTTTTCCCAATTAGGGTTTCCCTTTGCCTCTTCACAGGTTGATGGTTCTTCTGAAAATCTTTTGCCAAGTAGATTGAATGCTTTGTAACAAATGTGGAATCATATCCATACCTTTCTAGTTGTTTCTTCTCTCTTGCTGATCTTCTAGGTGCTTGTTTGGAGCATTCTCCAACCTCTTGCATCTTTGCTTTGCCTCTACATCCATAGCTTGTAATCCTTTTCCCTTTCATCTTGGTCATTGTCCGTATCACTTCTTGGATCCTGGACCTGTGTATCATGCTTGCTTCCTAATTGATGAGAATCAGAATCAAGATCATATGGTAGAGTTACCTTTTGTTTGTGTTCATCATACCAAGACCTGTGTTCTTCAAACACAACATCTCTACTTGTAGTGATCTGCTTGGTTGAAGGATTATAGAACCTGTAACCCATCTGAGTTGAATCGTATCCAATAAACACTGCCTTTGTTGCCCTTTCATCTAGCTTACCTCTTATTTGTGATGGTACATGAACATAAGCTAAACAACCAAAAACGTTGCAATGTCCAAGACTAGGTTTTCTTCCATGCCATGCTTAATAAGGAGTCATACCTTGAAGTGATTTGGATGATAGTCTATTGACAAGGTACACCGCAGTTGAAATAGCCTCTGCCCATAGATAATGTGGAAACTTCTTCTCTTCAAGCATTGTTCTGGCTTATCCAACCAATGTCTTGTTTCTCCTCTTGATGACTCCATTTAGTTGAGGAGAGTACCTGGTAGTCACTTACCTTTTGATACCTTTATCTTGCAAGAACTCATCAAACTCTTTGGAGAAGTATTCTCCCCTCCATCACATCTGAGTTTCTTTAGTGATCTACCTGGATGATTCTCCACATGTGCTAGATACTTCTTGAAGTAATCAAACACTTCATTCTTACTCTTGATAGAGTAAAGAATAGTCCATCTACTATAGTCATCAATAAATGAGACATAATACCTTGATCCTACCAATGAAGTTTCTTAACTTGGTCCCCATACATCTGTATGTACTAAGTCCAATAAGTTGTTGTGGATGTAGCCTTTGTGGTTGAATGTTTGTCTTTGTGCCTTCCCAATCTCACATGCATCACACCTATTGATCATGTGTTGCTTTGATATGTTCGGTAGTCCTAGAACACTTTGATCCCTGCATATATCCTTCAAGGTTCTTTCATTCGCACGAGGAAGTCTCTTATGCCACACTTCAAGCTCACTTAGGGTTTGATACCCAAAGTTGAATAGAGCTATGTTCCTAGTTTCTCCTACTTCAAAAGTAAAGAGCCTGCCATGCTTCTCACGTCTGGCTATCTTCTTGAAGCCTTGACATGGATCTTCCACAAAAGCTCCATGTTGGGTGAACCTAACTTGCAAGCCTTTTTCAGTTATTTGGCCTACACTTATTAGGTTTTTAGTGATAGTGGGTACATAGAGAGCCTTACTCAGAATGTTTGTCCTGCCATTGGAAGCTTTGACATTACCAATCTTCTCCACATTGTGCTTTGTGTCATCCCCTATTTCTACTTCATGTCTATGCTTTGGACTTTCCAAATCAGATAGAAGAGCAATGTTGCCTGCAACATGATTTGAACATCCTGAATCTATGTAGAACAAATGATCATCTTCTTTACCTTCTTTGTGGCATAGATTCATAAGAAGCAATGAGTCTTCATGTGGTTGATCTTCTGAATAATTGTTGAAGTCCCTTCTATTATAGCCTCTATTGTTATTGTTGAAGTTATGTCCACCTTTGCCTCTAATGCTGCCATATCCACCTCTTCCACTTCCTTTCTAGGTCTTCCCATTGAACCAGCAATTTTGAGTGGTGTGGTTGGTCTTATCATATATGGCACAAGGTTGAACATTTTGACCTTTGGCTTTGTCTTACTTTGGTCCTTTCTTCTTCCCTTTCCAGTTGCTCTTGCTTGAGAAGTTGGCTTGGGAAGTCTCTTCTCCATCTTCTTCCTTCTTCTTGCCTTTTTGCTTCTTATCCTTCTTATTTGCATATAGAGCACTACTTGAATTACCATGATAGGAGTTACCTTCCTTTATGCTATTGTTGGCTTCTTGATTCAAGAGTTGTCCAAGAAAGATGTTGAAGTCTGGAGTTTGCACATCCATGATGAGATCATAAGCCATCGTGAAGGATTGCCATAGCTTATCACGTCAAATCATATCATACTCAGTGAGGCTCTCATAGTGCCTCTTTTGCATCAGATTGCTATGCTATGGTTGGCTCTAGTCTATGTGATGAGACTGTACCTATTTTGTTTGATGAAGCACAAAATTCTAAACATTCGATGGCTGTAATGCAATCTGAATATGATGCTATCATGACAAATGGTACCTAGTCTTTATGTGACTTGCCTTTTGGCAAGAAGGCCATTGGCACTAAGTGGGTATACAAGTTGAAGCGTAAACGTGATGGAACACTTGACAAGTATAAGGCTAGGTGTGTTGCAAAGGTTTATGCACGGGAAAGAGGCATTGATTTTGATGAAACCTTTGCTCCTACTTGCCGAATGACTACTGTTTGTAGCATCTGTGCACTTGCAGCTCATCATGGTTGGAATGTACATTAGTTGGACATTAAAACAACATTTTTGAATGGTGACTTGCATGAAGAAGTGTATGTTTTTTAGCCCCATGGCTGTGTGTAGAAAGGGCATGAAAACCAGGTCTACAAGTTAAAGAAGGCATTATATGATTTAAAGCAAGCACCACATGCTTCGTATGAAAAGATACACGCCTATTTGATTGCACATGGTTTTGAGAATAGTCCAATTGAAAGAACCATATATGTTAAGCGTGCTAATGATGTGCTTCTGATCATTGTTGTGTATGTTGATGACATGCTGCTCATTGCTGCTCATGAGAAGCATATTGCTGATTTTGAGGCTGATTTACATGCCTCATTTGAGATGTCTGATTCGGGGCATTTGCATCATTATTTGGTTATTCAATCTATGCACATTGATGGTGGAATGGCTTTAAGTCAAATGAAATATATTGACACATTATTGCTTCATTTCGGCCTTGAAGATTGTAAACCTATTGCCACTCCTATGGAGATAGGTTTATGGTTGAGTCTTCATGATGCTAGAGATGCATTTGATGCTGTTCTCTATCAACAGGATGTTTTGCAGACCTTTTCACAAAGGCTTGGCCTAGGGAGAAGTTCGATGCTTTCCGCAAAGCTTTGGGATTATTTCCTTTTTGTGGATTGATTCCACATAGCTTGGCACTTCCTTATACATGAGTGCCAGCTCCTTGTTCACCACATCACTCCGAGGGGTGATTTGTTGATATATTTAGGTAGTGATGTGTGTGAATACACTAGGACCACCGGGGCACTTTTTTCACTTTTTACGAGGGTTTTTCCCCCGGCTTCTATATACGCCTATTGCCCTAATGGACTACTTATCTTTGTACATTCTAGTGGTAATACATTCAATATTGTGTGTTGTGCTCCAAGCTTCTTCCTCTCCCTTATGTTGTTCGTGTGCTTTCGTAGACATCTAACTCCAACATGCCCTTCTTCTTTGAGAGTAGATGGCCACTTTTGCTTACTTTCTCCATTATTAATTGATGCTTAAGGAGTGAACATGAATCCATAGAAAGGGAATACACACATACACACTCACACGAACACACACACACAAAACCCTTTTGCCACAATCATATGTACACATCACGAGGAGAGAAAAATACATACTACACTTTTATATATAAAGGAGGGGAAAGTAACATATTGTCCATCAGGGTCATACTTGAATGGATGAGATTTGGTCCATAAGCTTGCCATCATAAAGTCGATCCATAGACTAAATGCATTTTGGTTAGCCATGATGTTATTTTTGTGGAAGATGCAATTACACCATTACTTTCATGTACTAAGGAGACACCAATTAGCTCCAAAGATGTGTATGACACTTTGATACCTCTTTTTACAAGTGGATAGTCAAGTGCAAGTGTAAATGAGGCAATTTCTCAACCTTTACAAGTTTCACATGATGATGCAAATCATTCCATTTTTGATGCAAATTTACATGATGCACTTGTTGATGAGATGGATGATAGAGAGGAGGCAAGAACCATGCCTAAATTGCTAGTGTAGACTTTGCAAGATAGCAAATTAGATGCACCTCTATCATATCATACTCATTTAGGCTCTCATAGTGCTTCTTTTGCATAAGATTGCTATGATATGGCTGCCTCTAGCCTTTGTGATGAGAATGATCTTATTCTTTTGATGAAGCACAAAATTTAGAAAATTGGAAGGTTGATATGCAATCAGAATATGATGCTATTATGAAGAATAATACTTGGCCTTTATGTAATTTGCCTCCTAGATAAACGGCCATTGGCACTAAATGGATATACAAGTTGAAACATAAACCTAATGGAACTGTTGACAGGTACAAAGCTAGGCTTGTTCCAAAAGGTTATGCTCAAGAATGAGGCATTGATTTTGATGAGACCTTTGCACCCACATGTCAAATGACTACTATTCGTAGTATCTGTGCACTTGCATCCCATCATGGTTGGAATGTACATCAGTTGGACATTACAACTACATTTTCTGAATGGTGACTTACATGAAGATTTGTATGTTTTTCAGCCCCATGGTTTGATGCAAAAAGGGCATGAAAACAAAGTGTTTAGGTTGGAAAAGGCATTATAGGTCTGAAACAAGCACCACATACTTGGTATGAAAAGATACATGCCGTGACTTGATTGCACATGGTCTTGAGAACAGTCCAACCGAGAGCATCTTATATGTTAAGCATGCAAATGATGTGTTTCTGATCATTGTTGTCTATGTTGATGACATGCTTCTCATTGGTCCTAATGAGAAGCATATTGCCAATTTTAAGGCTAATTTTCATGCCTCTTTGAGATGTAAGATTTGGGGCATTTGCATCATTATTTGGGCATTCAATTTATGCAAGTTGATGGTGGAATAGCTTTATGTCGAACAAAATATATTGACACATTATTGCAACATTTTGGACTTGAATATTGCAAAGCTATTGCCACTCCTATGGAAACAGGCTTACGGTTGAGTCTTCATGATGTTGGAGATGCATTTGATGTTGTTCTCTATCAACAAGCTGTTGGATGCTTGATTTACTTATGCATAACACAACTTAATATTCAGTTTGCAATCTCATAGATGAGCACGTTTATGCCTTGCCCAGGCATCAAGCATTGGTAGATGGTTAAGCCCATCTTTCCCTACTTGAGTGGTACTTGGATACTTAATTTTTTTTTATTCGAAGGGGGGATCACTACTACCAGATTTACATCATTTTTTTGACTTTGACTGGGCTGATTGCTATGACACTTGTGTGTCCACTAGTGGTTTTTGCTTCATGCTTGGTAGCTCATGCATATCTTGGTTGACCAAGAAGCAACCTCTTCTGGCCACTTTTAATTGTGAGGCTGAGTGTAGGGAAGCTTTCATAGCAAATGTTGAGTGTGTGTGGCTCAGATGACTTTTGGCTAATTTGGGTGTTGGTCAATCTTCTGCCACCATTATCATGACTAATAGTCAGAGTGCATTGGCAATCACGAGGAACCCTATGTTCCATGCTTGCACAAAGCATATTGAGGTGCATTATCATTATGTCAGGGAGATGTTCTCCACTAGAGAGATCAGTTTGGCATATGTCCCCACACATGATAATGTTGCATATCTTTTCATAAAGGCTCTACCTCCGAAGAAGTTTGGAGCTTTGTGCAAAGCTTTGGGCTTACTTCCTTTGTGGATTGATCTTTCCACATAACTTGGCACTCATGGATTTGAACTTGGAGAAGATGAAGTGGTGCTGCAAAAACATTGCACTACACTAGCCAAATAAACTCTAGGGATATGTAGTGGGACCTTTTAGCTTGCCAAATGATGTATTAGACACCCTATGTACCTTGGAAGATCACTCTCAAAAAGATGAATCAAAATAGATAAGTTGGAGTAGATTCAAGAACAAAAAACTTGCTATTTATGTTCATACACCTATCCAGTGTTTTGAACAATTCTTTAGCAATAGCAGCAATTGACTTGACTCCTTTTGGGTAACTCGTATTACCTTAGTAAGCTAACAATGAAGAGTTATTTCATAAAAAATGATGGACGACATAAAGAGAAAGGTGTTTAGCAAGTCGTAGCATAACCTCAATTTTCATGGGCTATAGCAGTACTCAAACCCATGAGCAGAGAAATGTTGATATCTTGAGCTTCCAAGAAGAAATGCTCATGAAATTTTGTAGGCTTATACTAGAATGTATGTGGATTGTATCAAGCTTTGAATCATGGAAAATGATGAAGCACACACTGAGAACCAGCTCTGAGAAAAACACTGATTTGATGGAGTGCTGATAGAGAAGTAGAGTATGCAGAGAAGTATGTGAACACACTTAGGACCACTGGAGCACTTTTTTCCCTCTTTTGGAGGTTTTTTCCCCATCTTGTATATACACTTATAATCCTAACAGGTTGCTTACCTTTTTACATTCACTTGGTAATGCACTCATTATTGTGTGTTGTGCTCCAAGCTTCTTCTTCTTCCTTGTGTTGTTCGTGGGCTTCCATAGACCTCAAACTCCAGCAACTATATGCGCCCTCAAAGCCAATATTATTTCCCAATTATTATGTATACATAAACCAAAACATGTATCTTGTGTGCTTAGGACTATCACACAATACTCACACTTGCAATTTTCACATATATAGGAAATTCAAAATAAAAATTATAAAACATAGTTTGTTATTTATGACAACGTAATTACCGAACATTAACCTGCATACGTAAATAGATAATATATAGACGTAAAAGATACTAGATATTGAAAAAACACCAAGTAAGATGAACTCTAAGGTGTCTAGGAAAAGTAAGTCCTAAAATGTTTAATTATTTATAAAAACTACCATATTGCACCATTTTCCATCTATATAAGTCCATTTTTCCTACTTTTCTCCCAGACATTGCTCCATATTCTTCCAAGGTGGTTGCTAGATTCTCCAAAGCAATGAGGCATGAATTTTCCTTGATTTGAGGAGGACGAAATTATGTGTAAGAGAGAAATATGAACGGTTTGGTTTATGTATACTACCCAGGACGAGATTACATATATGAGGAAATATAAGTTCTCTAATTATGACTATGCGGATACCTAACTTCAGAATTTACAGAAGGTGACATTCTTCTGATTTCATTACAGATTTGGATGCCATTTCGATCTTTGAGAGTGTTGGAAATGCCACAAAAGTTCAAATTCATTTTATTGAATCTCTACACAAGCAAGATGATCATATGCTATATATTTTTAACACCATAGATTCCGTAAGAGTTTTTGGGCGGATATAATATACACAAAGAGGAGGAAGATTGCAATAGTTACAAATGGAAATATTGATTCAGAAAGCACTAAAAATTTAGTGGAAGAGGTATCATATGATGAATCTAGTTTATATGATGAGTGTATTTTTTGAGATGTGAAAATTGAGGAAGAACAAAATTATTCTCAATAACTTGAGCTACCATTATAATGCATCTTTGTTACTTATTGATGCATCCGTCAATGTATAAGGGAGAATAAGACCATTGGGACTAGATCTTAAAAGATGTGTTTTGTGGCACTTATTATTGATTAGGAGGAGTAAGAAATCATAGACTTTGAGTATCTATTAATGAGCATGTTAATTCTATAATCATCCTTATTTATGGAAGAGTTCATTCACCATACTATGAGAGTTGGGATATGATTAATGTGATTTTTCTTCATTAAGATTCCATTCCTGTTTGGTTTTGATGCATTGTATTAGTATTTTGAAGCTCTTTAGTAAAACCATATGTATGATCGTTTATGAAGCCTGACTGAAGGGAGAAATCATGCTATATTCATGTCCAAAATATTTCACAATTTTGGGTTGTGTTCCTTGGGTCTAATTACAAGTGTATGATGTGTGTGCATATATTGCTAATATTGAACTTTTTGTTATTTAGTACATGATTTTCCATATATGGATTTACTTTTAAGGATTATGAGATGAAAATAGGCTATAAATGGATTGATTTAGCTCAATTATTTTACATCGTTTTTCATATACGTTATATTGATTATGCACATGATTGTTGCCCAAAAGCCCACTAGATTGTGACCTAAGGGCCCATTGGATTGTGGGTAGAAGACCTATGGATTTTATCAGAGGGACTCCCTCAATAAAATAGACTTAAGTAATATGGTGGCACAAGCTTGGAGACCCCTCAAAGTATGACCTAGATGAATTGAATTCCATGCACAACCAAGGTTGTCCTCTTTTCTCAGCCTATAGAGGTTTTGAAGACAACGCCATCTGAAATCCTCTCAAACATACGTCCACTTTACATCAATATGGTGGAACGAGTTTGAAGACCCCTCAAAGTATCTCCTAGAGGCATCACATCACCTTTCCATGCACAATCAAGGTTACCCTCTTCCTTGAATAGAGGAAGGTTTTGAAGACATCACCATCTTCTTTGGGGCTGATCAACACTTGATCATTGGAGGGTATCCGTTGGACAGCAGGGAATGTTCTAAAGAGAAAAACGAGTGATATGAATACTACTCTTGGAAAAGGGCACTTATTGAGTAGTACATACGCCAAATATTCATTGGTTTCTTTCCTCTCAAAGGTAAATGAAAAGTAATAATTCTTGATTTGACAAGGTAATGGACTGCTTGGGTTCATCATATGATTGCAAGAAGATTGTTATTAGTACAACCATATCAATGCATTCTGTTTGGGTTCCTCTATCGTACTTATCCTACACAGGGTTCATCATATGATTGCAAGAAGATTCTTATTAGTACAACCATATCAGTGCATTCTGTTTAAATGAACTACAAGTGGACATATATCATTGCGAGCTCCTCCTTGTAGCCTAATAGCAACTGCTCGGATTGAGGGAATATACTGTTTTCGTAGATAGTTTAATAATGTGTGTGTGTGTGTGAGAGAGAGAGAGAGAGAGAGAGAGAGAGAGAGAGAGAGAGAGAGAGAGAGAGAGAGAGACGGCTTGTTTTCAAGGTCAAATAATATCCATGTTCACATAAGTATTTTATTAGCGGATATTGTTAATGGATTGATGATCTCCTCTCTTACTTTTCCTGTAACATGAAGAGGATTCCTGATACCAAATGAGATCTTGTGAGACGCACGCCTCCGTCTCTACTCTCTCCCCCTCCCTCTTTCTCTCTCTCTCTCTAATGAATTCCGTTGAGCTACAAGTGGCCATATGTTTATGTTATTGTAAACTCGTTATTGTCTTTATATTTGCATTAGGAAAATGCTCGGATGAGGCAGTATACTGTAGTCATTGATACTTTACTAATGAGAGAGAGAGTGTGTGTGTTCCCAAGATCATATAAAATCCATGTTTATTTTAATCTTTTGTTAGAGGATAATGTTACAGAAAACATGATCATCTCCTCTCTTTAGTTTGCTTTACGGAATCCCCTGAATATGAGATCTCGTGAGATGCATCGCTCTGTCTCTCTCCTCTCTCTTTCTCCGTCTCTCTCTCGGTTTTCTCTTTCTCTCTCTCTCTCTCATCTCCTCCTTGTGACCCTATTTTTTAAGTGAGTCCATTCTCGTGAACCGAAATCACGGCATCAACTTCTCCAACTCTCCATCGCTCTTGCAGGCTTTCATGTGATGTCTTGAAGTTTGAGTGGCCATGCATGAGGGCTTATCACCTCTATTCAATAAGTTTGCCTTGCCTTGTCACCTCTTTCCCTCTTTCACACAATCACGCACTCAGGCTTGAAGAAGACAATGAGAGTAGTGGATCCAATCATATGAGCAAAGTTTCTATTTTAAAATTCCCGAGTGCCCTTGGGACCTCCATTCAGGGGTTATATTCTTCCAGTAATCCTTTTCGTTACTCACGCAGACTCTCTTTTTTCTTGAGGATGAGAAAGATCCAAGTGGATCTAATCATCCGATCAAACTTTCAATTCATTGCAGGGTGGAGATTGTTAGATTTTCATATTCAGTCATGTGAATGGACGCCATTGTGAAGATAAAGAGACCATGGTCTACGGTGACCTTGACCTTGATCATGGTTACTTTGTGGGTTAAGGCAGGCTAGATCTCTTGGCCAATGGACAAGTAACTTACAGGTGCCCTTCTTCTCTGAGAGTAGATGGGCACTTTTGCTTACTTTCATATTCAGTCATGTGAATGGATGCCATTGTCAAGGTAAAGAGACCATGGTTTACGGTGACCTTGACCTTGATCATGGTTCTTTGTGGGTTAATTCAGGTTAGATCTCTTGGCCAATAGACAAGTAACTTACAGGTGCCCTTCTTCTCTGAGAGTAGATGGGCACTTTTGCTTGCTTTCTCCGTTATTAATTGATGCTTAAGAAATGAACATGAATCCTCGAAAAGGGATACACACATACACACTCACAGAAACACACACATACACACACACTCTATACACATCACGAGGAGGGAAAAATACATATTACACTTTTATATATAAAGGAGGGGAAAGTAACATGTCCATCAGGATCATACTTGAATGGATGAGATTTGGTCCATAAGCTTGCCGTCATAAAGTCCATTTTCCATTGAATTGACCATGTGCTACAGGATGGCCTCACATAGTTTCACATCATTTTTGTTTGTGAATTTGTTTCTCTTTTGGATAATGTAGATATTTCTGTTTAATTGGCATATGCCTAACTTTAAATGGAAGTGAACCGTATAAATCACCAGGAAACATGAGAAACATGTGGTAACTACAAGGACTTTCAGTGTCTTCTCATGCTCACATTTCTTGTAAGTTATATGAAGCTATTAGTGAAAATAGCATGCTACTATTGTCTCATTATCATGATTTCCACTTCCATCTTGCTTGAAACTTTATTCAAGTTCAATAATGTCATGCAATTTTCAGACCTAAGAATTTGTGTACGTTTTTAATAGAAAGTAGAGACCATATGGTTGCTGCTATGTTATAGCCATTGTCTCTATTAGGATGTCCTGATATATGGCTCATTTATGATTAAAAAATTCTAGAGAAACATCTCATACATTTTACTAAGAAGTCCTTAGTATTGTGACCAAAAAAGAGAATAAAATAAGTTTCTTTAATATTGGACTAACCCTTGCTTCCCTTTGTCGTGTGCAGATGGTAAGATAAATCCATTTAACATGAAATATCACACCAGAAAATCCATTGACAATTAACGACATGGTAAATTAAAATTTCAACAAAATTAATAAAAATTACCTTGATGAAAAAATACTAAAAATTCTCTTTCTTTTATCAACATAGAATATAGTTTAATTTGATTCTCTATTTACAACCTCTTTAGTTCATACAAGGTAAGGCTTTGATGGATATTGCAATGTATATAAGAAATGACTTTTATTTCAAATTTTTGGACTACGAAGATATGTTAAACATAAGTTGCTAAAATTTCACGTAAGAATGAACCATATTCTGTAGGCACTCTCCATACTTATCTACTTTTTTGGGTGATCCGAGCCACTTGCAATAGAGGAATTAATTAGTACAGAATAATGTAGATATATTTAGAAAAGTTGAAATGACCATTCACATGTAAATCTTTTTTATACGTAAAATAATAAAATTTAAAATTTTTGTCAGTTCATTATCTTATTAATTAGAAGCGACATTGAGTCATAAAAAGCATGTGATCTGTCATGTTCTCTTTTACAGATTTCCTATAATGGTTAAACAACTTTTCTTTTCGTATAATATTCTTCATGTAACAGCGAGTCGTAACAAACGAGAACTATGTCATAAAAAGAGAACACTCTCTTCAAAAATCAAGCAAATGGCAGCTTATGTTTGAGATTCTTTTATACCAGTATACATATATTATAAAAATGAAGTGAAAACATGTGATTTTTTGACATTTTTTGTCATTTTCTCATAAAAAAAGAGCTCAAAATGTAGTCAAAATTTCACTATATAAAGCATGGACATGTCCAAAATCTATATGGTAAGACATTGACATGTTCAAAATCTATATGATAAGACATTGACATGTCTAAAATCTATATAAAGAATGTAAAACTGAATAATTCTTATACAAAAATAACATTTTAGACATATTTTCAATGGGTGGATATCTGATTGTTATTCAAAATTGCTACAAAACATGGTTTCATTAACCAAACTACTTCAAGGCATTTACATAAGCACTAAAAATGTTAGAGAGTTTCAATGCAACTCACAACTATGTCGATCTATGTCTACACCCTCATCATCTGATGCACTTGATTCAGTCTCATACTGTTGAGAGCTCTCTTCTTCTTCTTCTATATCCACAAGAGCTCTATCTTCATCCATGTACATACCAAATTCTACAGGATCATGCACAAATCTTCTTGTTTGCCTATGATTTCGTATACCACATACATCTAGAAGCTTTTGTTTTATCATATTGATGGTTGCTTTCCTCAAGTGACCTATTTTTGTCAAGGAAAAATCATAAACAAGAATATCTACATCATCCATTTTAAGAGTGGATGTGCTTCGAAAATTCTTTTTCTTTTTTGAACCTGTTCGTTTAGTATCACACACCATTTCTAAGTTATATTTACCTGTGAATGCATTACTACTTTTAGTATAATACCAATGGACCATCAAAGCCTCTATTCTTCTCTGATCAATATCTTTAGTTATCTCTAAAACCTTTGCAATCCAAAATGGTCTGGTAGCCTCATCACCATCAGTAAGTACTGCAATAAGTGTTCCAACATTTATCTCTATTAAATTTCCTTGCCATCTTGCTTCTGCCTGTTTTGTCATCCTTGGGCCTACATAAATATTTATTTCTGGTGGATGTATAAAACTTTGAAGTGCATCTGCATTACATGCTTGGGCCACATTCACGGATCTTTGTGTACAAAAATCCCATGTGAATGGAATATCAACTAGCCAATGACCTGCAATTGTATACTGTATAATCTCTTCTTGATGATTGAAAAAGTCCTCCCACCAAGATACATCTTGATCTCCAGCATATTTTTTGCACACTCAATATGTCTCTTCTTTTCAATGAGTGCATGCTTCCAGCTTTTACTTTGATCAACCACATTTCCACATCTTTCTATATTGTTTTTATCTTCATATGGTGATTGTTCTGCACCATACACCGTAGATAAATTAGGCACTTGCAATAAGAATCTGCATCCCTCTTTAGGCTCCCACCCAGGAGAAGATGAATACTGCTTTGCAAATAAAAGGGTTATTTCATCAAACCTCCTCATCAAGAATACATGGTTGAAACTAATATTGTGCAATGGAGCCAAAACCTTAGCACTGTTATCAAGGCCCATTGAGCAAAAGTGCTTAAAGTTATAAATCTGTGTGAGGTGTTGCACTTCTGGTTTTGGAGTATATGCTTCTGAAATCAGCTCAGATAAAATCGGAAGAGTAAAAGCATTGTTACGTGCCAACTTCTTAGAGAAAGTACTGAACATTTGATCAATGTGATCATGAGTGTGGCCAACCAGAAGGAAATTTACCTTAACCTTCTGAAATACCTGTTTATCAACAAGCATGCTTAAATATCCAAAGACTGTAGAATTTTTATTCTCTCTTGTAGTATTATCAAGTTGCAAATATAGAGTTGGTGGCAAAAGACCCTTCTATGATTGCAAAACACGATGAATGATAGTAACTGTAAGGTTTGGATCATTATGCACATTCGGATATGTGAAGAAAACCTTGGAAATTACAGTTCCATTGTATACCAAAGCACCAACCAAATGCATTTGCACAAGGACTTCATCTCCAATGTCCTTACGGATGCGATAAAAATGTGGCAAACAAGTTTTTTTTTGATCCATACCATCGATCAACAAACACATATAACGCTCTGGATTTCTGAGTGCTTTACTTCGATGATGAATTGCTTTCTTTCTCTCTAAAGCTTGACTCTCACAATGGTTGTTAAGAAGGTTTTTAAAATTATTCTTTTCCTGTGGTGTTGTAGCCCCCTTTGCCATGTTTTTCAAAGTGGTGCAAAACTGAACATTCACCCATTCTAACTTTACGAGGAATAGACACATTGTTAAACTCTTCCTTCCATAATTGAGTAAAGTGACGATACAACACATACTTCTCATTTCTATTTTCCATGTCTTCTCTATATATTTGAAATACCTCTCGATGAGTAAAGTTATCTGACAAGTGCAACCTTCCAGTTGTAGGCATAACCTCACAATGCAAGCTAAAATAGTTCATCATCCAATTCATCGCATGACGTCCAACAGATCCTTTGGTCCCAACATGGAACGTATCCAAAATGAGATCCCCATTCAAAAACCCCTGTTGAACCCTATGTATTCTAAAATTTCCCACACCCATTATATTTTAAATGCAGCCCTACAACATCGCATCCCTTGACTAAAGAAATATTCAAAAGCAACACGTGTTACTGACATGTTATCCTCAATCATTTGCATGCGAGAAACAAGGTATATATCCTGCCTTTCACTATCTAAATGGAGGAATTTCTCTCTTAGGTGCTTTAGTTTCTTCATTCCTAAATTGTACAAACATTTCAAACCACAACAATGCTTCACAATATCCAATGCAATCTGTCTATCTGAAGTAAGAAGTTTAAATCTTTTTTGACTTACTTCACGAGGCCTTCTTTTAAAACGTAGATTGAGCTTGCTTTGCTTTTCCATTGCTCCACATGCACTTGAGTCAGAAGGGAGATCAATGGTTGGATTAGATGGGAGATCAAGAGGTGCATTTGGTTGAGTAGCATTGCACTGTGAATTGGATAACTTAAATGACTCAACACAAAACATAGAATGATCATTAGCACGTTCTAAACCATAGGGATCATCACTTATGTGGAAAGGGTCAACTGAGAACAATGAATCCGAAACTGTATCAATATGAGCAGAGGAAGCTGATGCCCAAGCATCCACTGAAAAGATTGAGCTCATCTTCACTCAGTTCAAAGAAGACTGAAGATGAATGACCTTTTTAAATAAGTAGAAATCCGAGATCAAGTGAAGATGTCACATCAAATGTCACATCAAGTAGATATGAAATCAAAAGTTCAGTAAAGTACATTAAATTACATTAAGCATCGAATTACATCAAATTACTTAATTACTCATATATACACTAATAAGGGAACCAAAGATTTGATTCACTTTTGAAAGATGAGATACACAGTTGATTTCTAACTAGATATGAGTCATTGAGTCTTAGCATTATGAGTGAATCATAATATATCCAAGTTGAGTTCCAACTGGATTAGATATTAAAATTGTTTGGAGTAGTGCCATTGAAGACTTTACAAGAAGAAATTTTACCTTTGGTTAAGATGTCAAGGATTAGGTTTTATTGTGGTCTTGGCTAGATCTCAAAAAGGTAAATGAAAGTATATTAAAAAAGAATTATGTGTAAAAGAGGTACACGGAAAAGTATATGTAAGAAGTATATGGAAAAGTATATGTAAGAATTATATGTAATAATTAAGTATGTGCTTGTTACAAAAGATTTTCAAATGAATTTTGAATCTACGATTTTCCTGAACGTTGGATGCAAAGACAATGAGTGACGTTTGAAATTACCAAGCTATTTTGTTGAAATTACCAACCTATTTTGTTGAAATTACCCCAAAGTTCTTTGTTGAACATTTATTCATACATTGATTTTCCTTTTCAACAATGTGTTACAAGATACATGTGAATATGAACTGAAGTGAGAAGGATAACACTATAAAGATGTCATTAATCTCCCATATTCAACACAATTTAGACTTGATTTTTTCCCAAGCAAGAGATTCTAAGAAACAATTTATACATGAGATTAGACTTCCTCATGTACATACCATACTCTTGCCATTGAAGTGTACATTACATGCAAATGTATATAAATAGTTGCAAGGTTCTATGAATACTTCATTAAAGTCGAGGTGAAACAGCCTATTTGTGTGAGTGGTATTTCTTGGTTAGATAAGTTGACAGATATAGTTAGCAACTCGATTCATTCAGTTAGATCCAATTAGTCTCTGGTTCAAGTTACCCAATTGCCTATAAATAGTAGAGGAGGAGATCATTCTCATTTTCAAAATCCACGAGCAAGAGAGAGCAACAGAGAACAGACAGCTATGGAGCACAGAGCTCAGCAAACCAGCAAGGCAAATCTCATGGAGAAGAAGAATGTTGGCAAGAGTACCAAGAGGTAGACAAAATCAAACCACAAAAAAAGATTCCTAAAAGATTTCTTTTGTATGTTTGAGTAAATAGTATGCTTTCTAGGTTTTTATTTTTCTTAGCTCATAAAATATAGATCCAATGAGGGTACAACTCGATGCTAGGCATCAACTTTTAGGTGCAATTCGATGCCAAGCATCGACTTTCTGTGCAAGTCGATGCCAGGCATCGACTTGAGGGTGCAAGTCGCTGCCAGGCATCGACTTGCACCCTCAAGTCGATGCCTGGCATCGACTTGCACACAAAGTCAATGCCTGGCATTGACTTGCACACAAAGTCGATGACTGGCATCGACTTACACCATCAAGTCGATGCCTGGCATCGGCCTGGAAGGTCGATGCCTGGCATCGAATGTGGCCTGAAAGTCGATGCCAAGCATCGACTTCAGGGTGCAAAGTCGATGCCAGGCATCGACTTTTAGGTGCAAGTTGATACCAGGCATCGACTTTTAGGTGCAAGTTGATGCCAGGCATCGACTTTGTGTGCAAGTTGATGCCTGGCATCGACTTGCACCCTCAAGTCGATGCCTGGCATTGACTTGCACACAAAGTCGATCCCTGGCATCGACTTGCACCTAAAAGTCGATGCCTGGCATGGACTTGGACCCTTGAAAAACACATTAACGTATGAGCTCATATTTCCAAGCCCCTTCAGGGATTCTGAGTCCAAGAGTGAGAGGCGTTTCAAGAAGCTGAGAGTGACCATGAGCTCTGCTGACCAGCAACGTGAAAGAGGCATTGGTCACCAAGCAAAGCCAAAGAAAATTATTGCATCCTTATCCTCTGAGAAGGCTAGCAATCCGGTTGGAATGTCCTCTGGTGGACAGAGTAGCATCAAAATTGCTGAGGATGATACAACTAGGCAGGAAAGGTCGAGGGACGTAGAGGTCTTAAGGACAGATCGTCCACTCCGAGACATGACAAACCTAGAGTGGTGCCTTCAATATGTTGAAGAAAAGAATGCAGTCCTCCTTGTGTTTGCAGGGGCGTATGGGAGATGAAAGATCATGACAACACAGGGTTTTCAGTATGGCCATGTGTTCAAACTGGATTATGAAGATGAGGATTCTGACAACCTCCTTGTCCTGGTAGAGACATCGAAAGGTTTAAGAAATGTTATATGCAAGATGGATTTCTTGTGCCCAGAGTGCTGTGTTCCAGATGGGCTTGCAGAGATATGCAGGGACTCAATGAATCTTATCGAGGACTTGATGCCGTGGATCCAGGGCAACATCATGCCAACACAACAGAAGATGACAACCCTTGTAAAGGCAAGGGGTAAGCAGAGTGTTGGAGAAACACTCACTAATTGGACATATATTTGAAGGTCAAATCTTAGGAAGAAAACACCATGCCTATGTGAAGGGACAAATTCACAAGTGTATCATATTTGTAAAGTTAGTTCACTTTAGTTCTAGAAGTTTTTTAAAATCACGAGAATACGAAAATCTATATAAGTTAGTTTGTATCAACTGACGCGGAGAGAGAGTGAGAGAGAAGAAGTAGAAGAAGGAGTTCATTTTATACGACTGAGTATAGTCGGGCTTCTCTGAGTGAGAAAGCATCTGTAAAACTTCTGAGTTTTCATAGCTATGAGAAAGAACTGAGTAAAGTTCTGTGTATGAGTCTCTCTCCATCATCTCCATGCTTGCCTACTGTGTGATGAATTCAAAAGTTCAAGTTTTCTGAGCAATTCGATGCCTGGCATCGAATCTTGGCTGATAAGTCATTATTTCCATTCTTTGTGTGTTAACTGTTGTTGAATCTTTTAAAAACATGAAGTTTGTGGAGCAACTCGATGCCTGGCATCGAGTTCCAGCATAAAATGGATGCCCGGCATCGACTTCTAGCATATAAGTCATCTTCTTCATGTGTGTGTAAAATAGAGTGTTTCTGGTGCAGAAAAATAGCCAAAAAAAGCCCAAAGTCGATGCCCGGCATCGACTTGGACTGAAATTCGATGCCAGGCATCGAACTTTTTATTTTTGGACACCAGGATTACTAAAACAAGAAAAAATTCTAGTTTTGGAAGGTCATACAGGGTCATCTTGTGAAGGCCATAACTTGAGTTCTAGAGGTCTGTTTGATGCATATGATAACTTGTTGGAAAGCTCTACTCTTCTAGTTTCAGCCTGTAAAGTTTCATGGAGAAATAATACTTGAGCTAGGAGAATTAGCAAAATACTGAAGGTATGTCATTTCAGTGACTAGGAATTTCTGTAGAAGCAAAGTTCTCACTTTAGGCTATCATTTCTCAAAGTTTGGAGTGGCAATGAGTTAATGGTGACCATAGAGGTGTTCTAGTGTCACCTTAATTCATTTCTTGTGGTGTTTCATACATCAAAAAGTGGTATCAGAGCAGAAAGATTCTCGAGAGAAGAAGATGAAAAAGGTACGAGAAGTTTTGTAAAGTTTTCCATTAAAGTTTGAAAGGTGAAGCATTTGAAGACACAAGGCATCAAAAGGTTACTTCAAAAGTATCCTCATACACAAAGAACTTCAAAATGTATTATCCTTTATCCTTTAAGCTCACAGGTTGTAGCAGAAGAAAAGAACTATGGCAGATCATATCTCCATTGACAAACTGGACAGAGATAATTACCCCGCATGGGTAATGAGAATGGAAGCCTTACTTATGAGTAAGGATCTCATGGTATATGTAACAGGTGAAGAAGAGAAGCCAGTATTTGAAGATGAAAGCCGACCAAAGAAAGAGGAACTTGATGCTTTAAAGCATTGGCAGAAGAAGGATGCAAGTGCAAAAGCATACATCTACAATACAATCTCTGATCATTTGCTACCACACATCAGAGGATTGGAATCATCTGAAGATATATGGAATGCATTGGAGTATCATTTCCAAAGTACTACTAAAGCATGGAAAGCAAGTCTATGGTCAGAGTTTACAACATTCAAGAAGAAGCCAAGTCAAACCATTAGTGATTATGTGACTAAGATGAAGGATCTAGCAGATAGTCTTGGATCCATAGATGAAGATGTTGAAGATCACAGATTGATTGCTCAATTACTTGTAGGTTTGAGAGGGGATGAAAGGTGGAAACCTTTTGTCTTATCAACAGAACTTTCATTAAATCATTATGTTCCAGATTTGAACCAGTTGCTTGGTTTGATGCTCACATATGAGCAAGACTTGAAGGGAGATGGAGATAAAGGACAAAGTTCTGCAATGTACATGAAGAACAAGAAGAAAGGAGATAAAGGTAAAGCAAAGGATGAAGAAGAGTCAACTTCTCAAGTTTATTATGCAAGAGGTAAAGGCACTGGCAGAGGAAGAGCAAGAGGTTTTGGAAGAGGAAGAGGTAATCAAAATAACAATAAGAAGGCTTGCTGGATCTGTGGATTGAGTAATCATTTGGCTCATGACTGTTGGCACAACCAACAAGGATCAAACCAGAATCAAAACAACAATAGTAGAGGTCGAGGTGGAAGATATCAAAGTAATTTTCAAAGAGGTAGACAAAGTCAAAGAGGAGGCTATGGTAGAGGTGGAGGAAGAAGTTGGGGACAGAATCAATCCTACAACACCACCTACTACAACTATGCAAATGACACACAGAATGAAAGTCATACATCATTGATGATGAATTCAATCAGCACATCAGATAAAGAAGATCTAAAGGTATTTTACATTGACTCTGGATGTTCTAATCATTTGTCAGGAAACATAGAATTGATGTCAGAATTGGAAAAAGGTATTTCGAGTCACACAGTTCAAACTGGTGATAATACAAGACATAGTGTACATTCAATTGGAAAAGTGAAATGCAAGAGTGGAGTAGATTTGCTAACCAATGTTTTGTATGTTCCTACAATACCTAAAAACTTGATTAGTGTGGTACAGATAGTTGAAAAAGGTTTTCAAGTCAGGTTTACAAATGAAGGAGTATTTGTGGAAGATCCAGAGAATGGATATAATCAGATTGTCTCTGGTA
Organism: Ceratopteris richardii; assembly: GCA_020310875.1. Lineage (NCBI taxonomy): Eukaryota > Viridiplantae > Streptophyta > Polypodiopsida > Polypodiales > Pteridaceae > Ceratopteris > Ceratopteris richardii. The sequence goes on along the minus strand of CM035416.1, from coordinate 127,923,992 downwards.
AGAAAGAAGGTAGACGCTTTACTTTAAGAGTGCAAGGGAACATTGGTCAAGCTTTGCTCACACATGGTGAAGCAGTGATTACAGAACTTGATCTCTGGCATAAGAGATTAGGTCATTTCAATGAAAGAGGAATTAAAGCTATGGTTGCTAATCAGTCTGTACTAGGATTACCAAATGTGAAAAGTCAACATATGGTTTATAAATGTGAAGCATGTCAAATGGGAAAAGCACACAGGTTACCATTTCAGAAGAAAGGATTCAAACATGATGGAGTACTTGAGCTCATTCATACAGATGTATGGGGACCAACAAAAGAAGGATCTATCAGTGGCTCAAGGTATTATGTTTTTTTTCATTGATGATGCTACAAGATGGATAACATTATATGTTTTGAAGGAAAGATCAGAAGTGTTTGGAGCCTTCAAGCATTTTCATGCATATGCAGAGAGAGTAACAGGTCAAAAGCTTAAAAGACTGAGGTCTGATGGAGGGGGAGAATACTTCTCCCAAGAGTTCAATGATTATCTTTGGAATGCAGGTATTAAGAGAGAAATAACTTGCAGGTATACACCACAACAAAATGGTGTAGCAGAAAGAAGGAACAGGACTTTGGTTGAGTTTGCTAGAGCTATGCTAAAGGAGAAGAACTGTCCAAATTATCTTTGGGCTGAGGCTGTAAATACAGCTACATATCTTGTGAATAGATTACCATGTGCAGCTCTGAATGGAATGACTCCATATGAAGCTTGGTGGGGTAAGAAACCAACACTAGATCATTGTAGAGTGTTTGGATCAATTGCATATGCTTATGTGCCATCACAGCTTAGGCATAAACTTGAACCAAAGGCAGAAAAATATGTGTTTATTGGTTATGATGAAAAGCAGATGGGTTACAGATTGTGGAATCCTCTAACCAAACAATTTCTTGTTTCTAGAGATGTTACATTTGATGAACAGAAAAGTTGGTATGCAGATCAAAGTCATACAGCTGAAGAATTTGAAGAAGAGGTAAGAAGATGTGAGAAAGGAAAATCAATTGTGCAGGTGAATAGAGATGAAGACTATATGCAAGCAAGTACATCCAAAAGTGGATTAACAAGAAGGAATGAAGAAGCTCCTATATTTGATGAAGAAGTGTATCCAGAAACTTATGAAGAATGTGAACCAAGAAGGTCAAGCAGGACTAGAAGACAACCAGAAAGGTATTCTTATGATACTTCTTACATAACTCAGAAGAACTATGCATATATGGTCAAAGATGATGAAGAACCTCAGAACTATGATGAAGCTAAAGGTAAGAAGCAATGGGAAGAAGCAATGAAGGAAGAGTTCAATGCATTGGAGGAGAACAAGACATGGGAACTTGTTCCTAAACCAAATGGTAAGAAAGTAATTGGAAATAAATGGGTTTATAAAGTGAAGAAGCTTGCAGATGGAAGTATAGCCAGATACAAAGCTAGATTGGTGGTGAAAGGCTATGCCCATACCTATGGCATAGATTATGATGAGACATTCAGTCCCGTAGCTAAGATGTCAACTATAAGGACAATCATTGCTATTGCAGCTTCAAAAGGATGGACTCTAAGTCAATTGGATATAGAAAATGCATTCTTGAATGGATACATATCAGATGAGGTATACATGGAACAACCTCAAGGGTTTATAGATTCCAGGTATCCAAATTTTGTTTGCAGGTTGAGAAGAGCATTGTATGGATTGAAGCAAGCTCCAAGAGCTTGGAACTATAGACTGGTGAAGTATCTCAATGATCTTGGATATCAAAGATCAAAAGCAGACCCAAGTCTACTTATCAGAAGAACAGAGGAAGGTACAATCTACATTTGTATTTATGTAGATGACATTATAATCACATGTACTTCAGATGAAGGAATCAAGGAGGTAAAGAGATTGCTTGAAAAAGAATTCAAGATCAGTGACCTAGGAAAGCTATCATACTTTCTTGGAATGGAAGTTACTTATACAGATCATGGCATATATGTGTCACAAGAAAGGTATCTTCTGAACTTGTTGAAGAAGTTTGATATGGAAAATTGCAGAGAAGCTTCAACTTCACTTGAAGTTAATCACAAGCTCAGTAAATATGATGGTGCAGACTACAAAGATATGAGGAAGTATCAATCTCGTGGGTAGTTTGATTTATGCTACACTAACAAGACCTGATCTTAGTTATGCAGTGGGAGTTTTGTCACAATTCATGCATTGTCCAAAGGACCCACATTGGATTGCAGGTCAAAGAGTTCTCAGATATATCAAAGGAACTATAAAGGAAGGATTATATTATCCTTTTACATCAGATTTGAAGTTGAGAGCCTATAGTGATTCAGATTGGGCAGGTAACCAGGATGACAGAAGATCAACTCATGGTTACATGATATACATTGGTGATAAGCTTGTAAGTTGGTGTTCAAAGAAACAACATACAGTAGCATTATCATCAACTGAAGCAGAGTACAAAGGACTTGTGGAAGCAGCTAAGAAAGTCATATGGATGCAGACATTGTTCAAGAGCTTAGGCATTGATCAAGGTACACCTACAATACATGGAGATAATATGAGTTCACTTTATCTTGCAGCAAATTCAGTATTTCATGCAAGGACAAAGCACATAGAGATACAGTATCATTTTCTCAGAGAAAAGGTAATGGAGAAGGAGATTGAAGTGGAGTACATTTCTACTAAAGATCAGTTAGCAGACATAATGACAAAGAGCTTGGATGGTGTGAAGACCAGCAGATTCAAAAGCATGGCAGGAGTAAAAGAAAAGAAGATGATATGAAGAAACAGGGAATGTCAATTAGTGATTGAGGGGGAGCTGTTGGAGAAACACTCACTAATTGGACATATATTTGAAGGTCAAATCTTAGGAAGAAAACACCATGCCTATGTGAAGGGACAAATTCACAAGTGTATCATATTTGTAAAGTTAGTTCACTTTAGTTCTAGAAGTTTTTTAAAATCATGAGAATACGAAAATCTATATAAGTTAGTTTGTATCAACTGACGCGGAGAGAGAGTGAGAGAGAAGAAGTAGAAGAAGGAGTTCATTTTATACGACTGAGTATAGTCGGGCTTCTCTTAGTGAGAAAGCATCTGTAAAACTTCTGAGTTTTCATAGCTATGAGAAAGAACTGAGTAAAGTTCTGTGTATGAGTCTCTCTCCATCATCTCCATGCTTGCCTACTGTGTGATGAATTCAAAAGTTCAAGTTTTCTGAGCAACCCGATGCCTGGCATCGAATCTTGGCTGATAAGTCATTATTTCCATTCTCTGTGTGTTAACTGTTGTTGAATCTTTTAAAAACATGAAGTTTGTGGAGCAACTTGATGCCTGGCATCGAGTTCCAGCATAAAATGGATGCCCGGCATCGACTTCTAGCATATAAGTCATCTTCTTCATGTGTGTGTAAAATAGAGTGTTTCTGGTGCAGAAAAATAGCCAAAAAAAGCCCAAAGTCGATGCCCGGCATCGACTTGGACTGAAATTCGATGCCAGGCATCGAATTTTTTATTTTTGGACACCAGGATTACTAAAACAAGAAAAAATTCCAGTTTTGGAAGGTCATACAGGGTCATCTTGTGAAGGCCATAACTTGAGTTCTAGAGGTCCGTTTGATGCATATGATAGCTTGTTGGAAAGCTCTACTCTTTTAGTTTCAGCCTATGAAGTTTCATGGAGAAATAATACTTGAGGTAGGAGAAATTAGCAAAATACAGAAGGTATGTCATTTCAGTGACTAGGAATTTCTGTAGAAGCAAAGTTCTCACTTTAGGGTATCATTTCTCAAAGTTTGGAGTGGCAATGAGTTAATGGTGACCATAGAGGTGTTCTAGTGTCACCTTAATTCATTTCTTGTGGTGTTTCATACATCAACACAGAGCATGCAGAAAAAGTTCCAGAAGAAAAAGAAGAGAATTGCTGATGAGGAGTCTTTTGACTCAAGCTCTAGCTCTGTGGATATAATAGTTGCACCTTGTGGAGAGCTTGCCTCGGGTGTTCTTGGTACTGAGCAGAACAAGATGAGGGAAGACATAGCGAGAAGAAAAGTTGTGAAGAAGGGGCAATTGTTCCACCTACCAATCAATATCATCCATAGGCCACCATTAGATCCAGTCACAAGGAGGAGGCCCCTTGAGATCAGGGAGCCACACAATTTGCACGTGCAGAATCTTAAGAAGAAAATGAAAATAAATCCTCATGCTACTGTTGTGCCATTCCTTGTCATGGTGGATCCGAATGAGTGCAGCTCTGTGGAGGAGTTCAATGAGGGTTTGTTTGAGGATTATACATATTATGTGATTGGAGGTTCACACTCCGCAGAGGCCCGCAGACAGCTAGTGAAGGAGCACTACCACATTCTTCTTTAGGTATGCAGAGTGCAAGATATATGTTGGTCTTACAACTGAGGAAGCCAAGCTTCTTGCTTGGGATCACAACAATGACAATGACTATAGGCAAAAAATATCCTCCATAGAGAGAATTTGGTTCTTCCACCATGAACATGAAGATTGTCTCCTGAAGGAAGCTGGAAGAATACATCCCAATCTACGAAAGCAATGCCTTATTGAGGTTGGAATTGCACTGGATGAGAATAGAAAGTCTGATGCTTTGAGGAAATATGATCCATGGTTTCAACTGGCATTCAGAACAAGTGAGATCTGGGATCTACAGGATAAAATTTTCACAATGTGGGAGAATAAGGAGGTCAAGGGCTAGAAGCAACGGAAGTCGAGGCCAGACCCACAGGTGGATCTGAAGGGAAAGGGAAGGAAAGTTGACCTCTCAATTGAAGAGGCTCCTGAGGACATGAAGCTGACACCATGGAGGACCCTTCAAGGAATCAAGGATGATACATTGATTATATCAACTTTGTCAAGGGTAATCTCCAAGGAGTTAAGCCTGGAGGAGATGGTTACTGAGCTCAATAAGTATGTATGTTATTCTCAGATCCTTTTTCCATCCTCCCATGTTTCTGGTCTAACCTAGTCTCTTTTTCATTTCTGTGACTGTAGTCATAAAGTATACATGAAGATTCAGGAGGTGATGATGAAGAGGCTGGGCTGCTTTTCTTGGACAGAGGTCCAAGCAGACTATCCAACCACATCATCCTACAAAGCTTTATCAGAATATTTTATCCTATTTCGTGATTGGGTAGGTTCTCTTTCAGAGATCATGCCTAGTTTGCTATTAGTCTAGATGCCTTGATTCACCTAACCAATTTGATGCTAGGCTTTTAGTAGGAATTCGATGCCTGGCATCGACTTACTGCTAAATTCGATGCCTGGCATCGACCTTCTGCCAAAAGTCGATGCCTGGCATCGACCTCCTGGCATAAGTCTATGCCTGGCATCGAGTTGGGGGCATAAGTCGATGCGTGGCATCGACCTCGTGGCATAAGTTGATGCCAGGCATCAACTTATGTCCCAAAATCGATGCCATGCATCGACTTTCAGTAGAAAGTCGATGCTTGGCATCTACCTACACACGAAATCGATGCCATGCATCGATTCCTTATGTTTTGTTTGCTGTATTGAAGAGCTCATTTAATTGTCTTTCCACTTTATTCTGTAAAAACCAAAGAAAAGTAAGTCTGCAGAGCAACTAGATGATTGCCCCCTTGCATTCTTGGCTCACATTCAAAGAGCAAGGCATGAAAAATCTAGACTGAAAGTCAAGGAGATTGATTTTGATGATGAACCTGATCTAAAACGTTTCTCCAATCCCCTAGACCCCCTTAGGCCTGTATATTACAATGTATTCTGTAGTGATCTAAATAACATCTGTTCTGTTGTGCCTAGAAAGCATTTCTCCCTTCTCATAGCAGACATACCCTATGGATTTAGGATGTTGGGATCAGTAAATGATGATGAACCCTTCAAACACCCTCAGATTCGGAAGATGGTCACTGATTTTGCAGAGTTGACTATGTCTCCTCTTTGGAGGATAGTAATTTTCCATAGCAGAGACCAATCTTTCTCTGTTCCAACTGCTCTGAAGGCAAGATGTCATGCTGTGGAGTGCCTCACGTGGTAAGTAATCTTCTTTCTATCTCCATGGCTTTAATGATGCTCTCTGTCACTTATAGTTCTTGTTGGTAGGGTGAAGACAAACGTCAATCACACTCCTTTGCATAGGTTTGTGAGCTCCACTGAATGCATTACAGTTGGCTATTATGATGAAGTAAGCAAAAGGAGAGTCAGGGAGCATTGCAATGAGAATGGGATCTCAAATGTGCTCATGTTCCCAACCGTTACCAAGAAACTTCGTCATGTAGCTGGGGACATGACATTGGTTAACCCCTATCAGAAGCCACAAGAGCTCATAATGAGATTGCTTCAACTATTCTCCAATGATGATGACTGGGTCCTAGACCTTTTTTCGGGCACAGGTAATTTCAATTTTAACAATTTTCATTAGTCATCATGTTGATTGGCCTCTAAGTGGTTTTCTGCTGTTTCAGGAACGACTCTGGCTTGCTCCTTAAAGATGTTCAGGCACTGCATAGCTGTGGAGAAGGATGATGCTCAAGTGAGCTTCATTAGAATGAGAATCAATGGGCTGAATGAATGCCCAGATGAAGACCAAGAGGTTGGAAGGAAGCACATTGCAGACACGGAGAGATTCCAACCGGCTTCAAGGGAGCCTGTTCCCCCACTTGCAGATGAACCGGGGGACATGGCTGACCTTGAAGAGCCAATCTTGGAGCAAGAGAGGCAGGAGATGTGTTCTAATGTTCTAGAGGATACCATTATGCTTGAGCCTGAGGAAGGCTATGATCCGCTTCTATTGTAGATTCATATTACTCTTGTAAAACACATGAAATGTAAAACATCATTTTAATAGAAATATAATGTCGAGTTGTGGTTCCACTTTGTGTTCAGCTTGACTTATCTTGAGCATTTCTCTCATGAATGTGTGAATGTTTCTTAGTATAATTTTGTTAATTATAATCTTCTCTTGGGAATGCTTTTGTGAAATTTATTTCATATTCTATGAATATGGCCCAACATTCAATGATGATCTTAACTATACAAAGGGGATGATCTTAATTGCCTTGTTAAAATTGTTCCGATTTTTGCAACACATGTACTCTGATTTTCGAGTAGCTTTTAATAAGCTATAATCTGTGCTTGTTGAGGTTATAGATGTAATGAAGGAGCTTCTCGAACTCTTACTTGTACCTTCAACTCTAATCTCTTGTCAAAGATCATGATGTGGGATTCTTGATCGTGCTGAACAACTAGTTTTCATGGCACCAAGTATTTTATTATATCTATCTTGACTACTTGGGATATGGGATCAAGCTTCTAGTCAATATTTACAAGCAAGAACAAGTGATGCTTTCTAGATATTGTAAAATGCCCACTTTATTGCTTGATATCATGGTCTTTAGGTAAAAAGGAATAGAGAACATGTCTTTGTTCTCCTTTGTTGTGACTCAGTGTTATGTATACTTTTTTATAATTAGATTAAAACAATGAAGTTCTTGAGGTAAACCTACAAGATAAAAACAAAAAAAATGAAAATTGAAAAGTGAGAAACTGATTATGTTTTCTAGACTATATTTGAAGGATTGATATCTGTTTCATGATTAAGTACTTAGAATCACATATTTTGCATCAAGAAAGAATCTTAAATTACAAAGAACATTAAAAGCAATCCTTTGTATCTTATCTCAACACATTGGCAATGCCATGATTGGGCATGTACAAGATCCAAACACCTCAAAGGTGTGAGAGTTTCTTGAAAGGTCATACTCAATCATGACTAAATCTAGGAAGCTCCAACTCAAGAATGAGTTGAATAAACTTAAGAAGAACCTTAGTAGTGTTGAAAATGCATACATCTCAACTATTGATGCATTCACATAAATTGGGAGCCACATGGAAGATGATATCTTGCATCATGTTCTTAATGGGTTCAAAGATATATGATACATGGAGACCATTTGCAATATATGTAAGGGATAAATTACCTAATTTTAAGCAATTAGTGAGCTTGATGTTCATAGAGGAAATAAATTTGGGTGGTGACCAAAGCAAGGGTAACCTTGCCCAAGTTTTCCATGTATGGAATTCAAGAGAAAGATGAAGAAGATGTGGAAAAGGAAGAAGTAGAGGATAAAATAGAAAACACCAAAGGGATCAAAAGTGTGTCTATCGTAGGAGTAGCTAAACAACTTCAAAATATCATTGGAAAGGGTAAATCCTCATGTAGGTAGAATCCTCATTAGGAAGAAGACAAGGTGAATTACTTCTTGTCAAGATCCAAGTGTACCTATATCAACACAATAACCACACATGATCACAAGTCAAACAATAAAAAAATATATCATGTTTTCCCAATCATATGATTAAAAACACTTCAGGACACGCAATCAATTAGCCTCCAATTAAACAATCAATATAACATGATCAGTGAACCTCCAACCACATGATCAATCGTTTTGCATTTACATGATCAATATTTTCTTAGTCACATAATTGATGGAATGGTTGGTTGCACATAGTACTGACTCATTTCACACCAAATCATGCATACAATAGCTGAACACAAGGGTAACAAGGTGAGATACAAGTCATGAAATACAAATCCACACATAGAGTATATTTGAGCTAGAAACTTTAGGCTCAAATGCAATTTCTTACATAGCTTGTAGATTAGAACTTGAAAGCATGACAAATAATTACAAGAGAGAAGCTGAAGGTAGATAACACAAAAATAGATAACACAAAAACAGACAAGTATTCATGAGTTTGAGTCACTTGAACATGCAAGACTCACATTTAAAAGTGGGCTAAAAACTTGTGCACAAGTTTTTGAAGCAAAAGAAGAAGAAGCTCACTTCAATCAATGGAGAAAAAGCCTCTAGAAAGTGGAGAATGGGCTTTTTATGTTGGAACCCTTATGTAAAAATCTACATCATTCTTGAAATTTCAAAAAACGTGACAAATCAACTAACTTCCTAGATTCTTCCTAGCTTCTTCTATTATGGGAGATCATGGGAAGACTCTTTTCTCATGTAAAAAATTATTTAGAAAAAAAATCTATGTTATGAAAAGGAAATCAATAGACTATAGAATAGTGGAAGGAACCATATAATTTTTTTGGGTCAGCCACATTTGCAGATGGACTGGCCAATATTCCACCCTTCTAAAGCTTTTCTTCCCTAACAAGACTCTTCATTTACTAGGATTCATAGTCCTTCAACTACCTCTTGAGTGATGTGATCCTATGGGTTTGTTAGTTTGTCTTTGTACTTGAATTTTGTGTCTACTAATTTTAGTTTTCCAAACATAGACTAAATGTTTTTTAGGCTTCATGTACATCATGTAACTATGTACATAGGACAAAAAGGAGGAATTTCTAGTATCATGTGGTCTCCTTGAGACTTAAATTGTGAACTTCTTCAAGGATTCTACTTTCTATGGTTTATCCTTATGAGGAGATGAGCATCAAACATAATTGGTACGTTTTATGCAAGAAATAAATGATATATATTTATGCAAGAAGTAAATGATATATATATACAACAACATGCTAATTTTTCTTCTTAATCTAGGGTGATTCATCTAGCATCGAATCTCATCTATCATGCTAGAACCAAACATATTGAAGAGCACTATCACTTCATAAGAGAAAAGGTGATCTCCAAGGAAGTTTCAATACATCATATAGGTAGCAAGTACCAAGTACCAAGTTGCTAACATGTTTAAAAAGCCTTTGAATGGAGTGAAGATCTGAAAGTTCAAGCAATGCATCAAGATGAAGGACCTTGGATGAAGATGAATATTATTTTTGAAGCTTTAGGGGGAGTGTCGAAAGCCAATCTTCAAACCGAAATTCATGAAAAAAATCAATAATGGATATATGGAACAATTTAAGGAACCCTAAAAGCATGAGATTACATCAAAATAAATCAATAAACTACTCCCCAAGTCAATTCAACTAAGTCCTCCAATGTAAGAGGATGTTTTTTTTTGGAAATGTGGTTCCTAGATTTTAGGGGCCAACTTCTCTCTATAAAAGTAGTTTGTATCATGAACTATTTTGAGTCATCTTCTTGGATTTTTAGTTCCTTTAGAGTGTGCAGTAAGTTTTGGAGTTCTAATAAGCAACCCTCTTGCTTAAGCTAGCCCCTTGCTTGCTTGTTTTTTATCTTTGAGTAGGCATACCATTGGTTATATGTGTCACAAGAAAGGTGTCTTCTAAATGTACTGAACAAGTTTGACATGAGAATTCCAGAGAGGCTTCAACTCCACTTGAAGTCAATCATAAACTCAATAAACATGATGATATAGAATAAAAATACATGAGATCAATCTCGTGTGGGAAGCTTGATTTATGCTACACTAACACACTTGATCTTAGCCATGCAATGGGAGTCCTCTCACAATTTATGCATCATCCCATGGATCCACATTGGATTGCTGGTCAAAGAGTCCTCAAATATATCAATGGAACCTTAAATGAAGGATTATATTAACCTTTTACCTCAGACATAAAATTAAGAGCATATAGTGACTCATATTGTACAAGATGTCAATATGATAGGAGATCAACTCATGGTATATATAGGTGATAAGTTGTATCCATGGTATATATATATATATAGGTGATAAGATAGTAAGTTGGCGTTCAAAGAAGCAACACACAATAGCTTTATCATCAGAAGAAAATGAGTACAAAGGATTGGTGGAAGCAACTAAAGAGATCATATGAATGCAGACCTTGTTCAAAAGCTTGGGCTTTGATCAAGGTATACCTACAATTCATGGAGATAATATATGTTCAGTTTATCTTGTAGCAAACCCAATTTTTCATGCAATAACAAAGCACAAAGAGATTCAATACCATTTCTTGAGAGAGAAGGTATTGGAAAAAGAACTTGGAGTTGTGTATACTCCTACAAAGGATCAAATAGTTGACATTATGATCAAATGCTTAGATGGTGTGAAGACAAGAAGGTTCGAAGGAATGGTAGGAACAAAAGAGAAGAAGATCACATGAAGAATCAAAGAATGTCAATTAGTGATTGAGGGGGAGCTCTTGAAGCATCAGTCACTAATTGAGCATGAAAATATGAAGCATATGAAGTAAATTGATGAAGACATAAGTGAAGAATTGAAGACATAAAAAATTATGAAGCTTGCATACAAAACATGCCTATGTGAAGGGATAAATTTGCATAAATAATATACAATTAGAATTTGGATCTAGATTGGTTCTAGAAGTTCAAAACTATGAGTTTGAGTGGTAAAGACATAAACGTAGACTGCATTTAAGTTAATTAGGATCATAAAATTGTAGAGATGTGAATCAAAGAATTGTTAAGTCCTAGAATTTTGTATAGGTAGTTGGGATATTCGACGTGAGAGGTTGTGAAGAAACGTCCTTCATAGATAGAGACTTCTTTGTGGTCATGAGTAGAAGAAAACCAAAACATTTCGTACACACCTTTCGTGATAGTAACCAAACATTTTTCTAGAAGGATTTGATCCAAATCCAAATGTGTCAAGAGATCCAATGTGATTTGTAACTATATGTATTACAATTGACAATTATGAGGAATAGGTGTAGATTTTCATGATTTTCTTAGCATGACATCTCGCAACACAATGTAATTTTTTTATAAGTAGTAGCTCGTTTAAAAGCTATAGTCCTCAACTAATTTTGGCTAAAATATCTCTCACAAATGGAATGTGAGCTTAGCGAATTAAGCTCAAGAGTAGAGGTATGTCAAATCAAAGAGAAATGAAGACACTTTCAGACTTGGTTTAGTCCATCGGTAGAAATGGAGGTACTTATAAGGTCAAGACTCAATGTATTGTTTTGAATCATTGCTTTACTACATGAGTCAAGTTCTATTAGTCTTTATTCAAACGAATTTTGAGAAGTTATATCAAATATGAGAGAATATTGAAGTTAAAACTTTTGAAGTAAAAGGCACATATTTAGAGAAAGTATATGGTAACATTTATTTCATAAGAAGGTAAAAATTTCAAAGATTGAAGTCTTGCTGAGCTAATGGTGATTATAGAGTATTTCTAATATCACATTAGTTTAGTTCTTGTCATGTTTCATAGATCAACATTAGTTGATTTGGGAGAATTTCAGTTTTCAGATGTCCATCATGTCTCACAAGAGTATGAAAGGCCTAACTACCCTAGATCCTAGACAGATCAAGAAGAAAGTCATACAAGGATTGACCAAGAGGATGAAAGCAACCTTTGACTAAAGATGATGAAGAAATAACCATTGAACAACAAGATGAACATGATGAGCAACAACACTCAGAAGATGAATAAGAACCTAATAGATCAACTTACACCATAATACTACAAAGACTACATGCTAGCATGGTAGTATTACGAGCTAGGGACATTAGGGGAAAAAGTGAGCCCTACATGGGCCTTGTAAGGATCCCTAAATTTTAGGGATTAAAACTAATCATGCTTAGGATTTACGAAGAATATCACTAGTGGTTTTCAATATAAAAATAAATTTTTTAGAGAACTAAAGTTGAGTGCCGAGTCGAGTTGGATTCATGGGTATTTTGAGCCGTTTGATGCTTTTCATCAATGGATGAGATTAAAAAAAGCATGTCTAGCAGAAAACGACAAAATAGCATTCTCAGTGTTGTTGGTCCCACGGCTATTGAGAGCCGTTAGATGCTCTTTGCGAATGGACAAGATTGACTAGCAAGAAAAGACAAAATAGAACAATCACATTAGTTGTACTTAGAAGTGATGGGAGAAAGGAGGAGAAAGAGTACAAATCGTGGGCATGGTGATCCTTGGATTTTGCTCACGGACATCCAGGATTGACGTTCAGGTATAGTAGAAAAGGACAAATGAAGAGTCATATCACTCATGCGAGTTGGGAAAAAGGAAGAGAGAGAGGAGAAATAATGGGACCCAAATCAACATGGTCCCTTAGATGCTCTTGAATCCAATGAGCAAGCTTAAAACGCGATATCGCGTGGCTAGGAGTTAATAGGAGCTGTTGGATCTTTGATTGATCCAACGAATAAATTTGAAAGATGCTCTATCCTCTACAAAGGAGATCTCAAGTGTTCGATTGAGCACTCCATCCAATGGTAGAAACGTAAAGGCACGTCTCTCTCTTTGTTTTCAAGATCAACCATTGGATCTCCTCCCTATCAAATGGCCCAAATCAAATACGCATGGATAAATTTGACTTTCGTGGTCCATGAAACCACTAAGCGAGGAAATACCATGCTTGTCACCACATTTTGGTTGTTTTGACTAGCCAAAACGAAGGGAAACCTAGGCTTGACCTACTTGATTGAGGCTCTAGACTATGGCCACCACCCTCCTCTCATTGGTCCATCACTAATCACCTCTTAATCTAAAAGGCCCATGCAGGGTTCATTTTTTCCCCTAATGAAAAAACTTAACGAGGAAAAAAGATAGGCCTTTTTGCAACAAGAACTAGAAAATATTGGGTTCAATGTACCCTCCATTGAAATTATCCACATGCTTACAGAAGCAGTGGGGGTGCTTGAGGTGCTTAACTTCCTAATCGATTGTCCACGTACAACATATGATCTTTGAAGAGCTTGAATGTAGCCTCACCAAGGCCAAACAATTACATATCAAATCTGTCAAACTTGTCCCATTGATCCTCCCTTAGAGGACATACAACTCCACCGATTCCCTCAATTGACAAAACCTCATTAGTTCAACCCCCCATTCCACTCATTTCCTCATTCATAGAAATCCCACTCAATTGTTGAAACCCCTCTAGAAGCACCACCCCGTTTCCATGTACTTATTATATCACCACTCCATTCTCCACCCAAAGTTACCCGTGAAACTGCCAAAGGCATTGTTTTAGCATCCCCAATAGATCCACCAGTAACCACAAATTCTTCCACCATTACTCTAGTACAACCAATATTTGCCCCTTTTCCACCTTCGATCCAAACCACACTTGCACCCTTCCCACCATCGATCCAACCCACAATTGCACCCTTCCCACCACTCTGCCCCCTGCTCCTATTTTGTAGTCCCTTATCAACCCCAGACCACTTATGTGTATTCATGGAGTAACCTATTGTCTTCAATATTCAACATGACAATTGTCTCCAATAGCTCACTAGGACCTACACCTATACAAACTAACATCCATATTTCATCAAGTTTCATAAGCACTACACCATCCATTGCACAAATTGTCCTACTCTTCACTTACACGACCACACACATGGCCACGTCTAGGCCAATGGACATTTCACCTCCTACTCTACCACCTCCACCGCCCACAATACCACAATCCCTAATCTCCCTGCCAGCAAATTCACCACCATTCACTAGTGTGTTCACATTTGCATCCAAACTTTCCATCCCCCATCCCCTTCCCTATGCATCGCTCTTTAATCAATCTGCATCCATGTGTGTAAATCTTGTATAAAATTAATCGATTTTAGATATTACCATCCATCAAATGTTTACATGCATGAATTAGATCCGCGAGGACTATGCTACATTAGGGCAAAGGAACAATCAACTACAAGAACAATATCTTAATCTACAGATGCAACTCAACTCACTTATGGTAGAAAATATCTCCCTCAACACAAGGTACATCCAGTTGAAAGATGCACATAATGCGCTAGAGTTGCAATTAGAGGATCAAAATAAGTACACCTTAGAAGAGATAGAAGAACTCCTTAGTGCATGAATGGGCAGAAATGCTCAGCTCACTAGAAACATGGGACTCTTACAGAGACAGCTTGCTGCAGCTAGAGAAGAAAACCAAAGGTTACAAGAGTGGAACAAAGATGAATTGGGTGCCCTAGTAAGTATGTCTTGCTTTTAGGCAATGTCATTGGAAAGCATAAAGACTATTATGGAAGGCTACACCAATCTCTTGGAGGTGCATGAGAAATTGTACGATGAATGTGAAGCATTGTGCTTGACACATACAACCACCCATGACCTATATGGATGAAACTAGTGAAGGAACTTGGCTGAACACATTCTGAGCACATAGATGCAGAACTACAAGCCATTGTAGTTATTGAAGAATCAATTCTAAAGTCAACATACTTTCAAGAGCTTGTACCACGATGATATATCCCTACCAATGAGATCGAGTACATGCCCCATTTTATGTTTACGATTGAATACAATGAAAATCAAATGCATCACATGAAAAATACCCATCTTTGCTACATGATTTGAGCCTAAAAACCTACCTTTAGAGGCATGCTGCGGTACCATTTTTCAGCCCAATTGGTGAGAACAACTCTTGCAAGAATACCCTGAGATGATGCAAACATGAATGAAGGTCCTGCTCCACATTTTATACAATCCATGCTATGGTCCCATCCTGAGAAGAAGAACTTGGCCAAATTTCACCATAAAAGTAGAAAATGATAAAAAATACTAGGATTGTATCAATTACCCTTTTACCACAAGGATCGGCTATATGTGTCTTCTGAATGTACTGAATAAGTTTGACATGAGAATTCCAGATAGGCTTCAACTCCACTTGAATTCAATCATAAACTCAGTAAACATGATGATATAGAATATAAAGACATGAGGAAATATCAATCTCTTGTGGGAAGCTTAATTTATGCTACACTAACAGACTTGATCTTAGCTATGCAATGGGAGTCCTCTCACATATTATGCATCATCCCAAGGATCCACATTGGATTGTAGGTCAAAGAGTTCTCAAATATATCAAAGGAACCTTAAATGAACGATTATATTAACTTTTTACCTCAGACATAAAATTAAGATCAAATAGTGACTCATATTGTACAGGATGTCAAGATGATAGGAGATCAACTCATGGTATATATAGGTGATAAGCTGGATCCATGGTATATATATAGGTGATAAGCTGGTAAGTTAGCATTCAAAGAAGCAACACACAATAGCTTTATCATCAGAAGAAGTTGACTACAAAGGATTGGTGGAAGCAACTAAAGATATCATATGGATGCAGACCTTGTTCAAAAGCTTGGGATTTGATCAAGGTATACCTACAATTCATGGAGATAATATATGTTCACTTGATCTTGCAAAAAACCCAATGTTTCATGCAATAACAAAGAACAAAGAAATTCAATACCATTTCTTGAGAGAGAAGGTAATGGAAAAAGAGCATGAAGCTGTGTATAACCTACAAAGGATCGAATAGCTGCCCCCTTGCTTAAGCTAGCCCCTTGCTTGCTTGTTTTTTATCTTTGAGTAGGCCTATCTATGTGTGTGCACAAGCAATGTTGCAACTCTCTACCCTTGGGTTGTTATCATTGTTTCTCCATCATTATTCATCCATTTGATGTAGTCTTTTTGTCATTGGATAGCTATTAAATTTATTGTGAAGTACACCAAGGCTTTAGAACATTCTCAGGATGTTTTGAGAAACCATAAAATTAGTGTAGTGATTGATATCTCTCTTTGTATGTAGGCTCTATTGTATGTATGTATGTATGGTCATGTACTTGTGTAGGTATGTGTATTTGTGCACGAATGCATGTATGCTTATGTATGTGTATATGTATGTATGTATGTATTTATGTATGGTTGTATATGTACGTAGGTATGTGTATTTGTGTGTGAATGTATGTATTTTTTTGTATATGTCATGTGTATGTATAGATGTAGATGTGTGTGCATATGTATAGATTTATATGTTATGTATCTATGTATGTATGTATGGTTGTATATGTATGTAGGTACGTGTATTTGTGTGTGAATGTATGTATCATTTTTGTATATATCATGTGTGTATGTATAGATGTATATGTGTATGCATACATGTCCGTAGGTATGTATGTATATATGCATGCATGTATGTTTGAATGTATGCATGTTTTTATGTATGAATGCATAAATGTCTGTATGATTACACACACACATAAACATACATATGTACATACATTCATTTATGCATTCATACATAAATACATGCATCCATACGTACATTTATGCATACATACATGCATATATACATACATACATACCTACACACATGTATGCACACATATACATCTATACATACGTACATGATATATACAAAAAACACACATACATTGACACACAAATACACATACCTATGTACATATACAACCATACATACATATAATACATACAAAAACATACATACATATACACATACACACACACATACAAACACACACACACACACAAACACACACACACATATACATATAAATGTATATACACATGCATATCTATATACATACATACATACATACAAACACACACACACACACACACACACACACACACACACATATATATATATATATATATATATATATATATATATATATATATATATATATATATATATATATATATATATATATATATATATATATATATATATATATATATATATATATTTCATAACTATTAACTTCAAAACAATAAGTTAATTTAATGAAAACTCTAAAATGATCAAAATTATGAAATTATACTATAGACAAAGTTATATATATATATATATATATATATATATATATATATATATATATATATATATATATATATATATATATATATATATAGTGTGTGTGTGTGTGTGTATGTGTGTCAATGTATATAATACATTGAATGTATAATGTCAGTGTTTAAAATTGTTTGTTGTTGATCATAACTCTCATGTGATGCATGATGAGATGTAGAAAAAGCATGGCTAGAGGGGTCGCTAGATTGTGATGATGAACATCGTCCCTCTTGTGTTTGTTCTCCACCTCTTTCATGTCTTTGCCGCCACAAAAATCATGTTTTACATATAATAAATATCAATTTTATTTACAATTATCATCAACTGAAATAAGATAAATTCATGAAATTTAATACTACAAAATCATTTGGATGATCTTCTATATTCTGACTCAAAGAACAATATCCAAAATAAGTAGCAAATACATATACTTTAACAACTCACAAGAAATCATCACACCCCATACAATCTAAACAGGATGTGTGACCTTCTTCAATTCTTCTTTTTGCAAATACCAGTGTTTATTTAATGAAAAAAAGGTAGATTGATTAAATGAATACACATAATATATACAACTCATATTAATCCTAACTATTGTACATAATTTTTTTTGAGGAAAATATTCTTGTTGAAATAGTTTTTTACAAATACAAGAATAAGTAACCTATTAGGGTTATGGAATATATACAAGCCAGGGAAAAAACCTCCTGAAGAGAGAAAAAAGTGCCCTGACGGCCCTAAGTGTGTTTACCCACATCACTATCAAAGTATATCATCAAATTCTGATTGGGATGCAACAAGGAGCTGACCCTCAAGCATAAGGAAGTGCCAAGATATGTGCAAAGAGATCAATCCACAAAGGAAGTAAGGACAAAACTTTGTGGAAAACTTCAAACTTCTCCCTAGGCAGAGCCTTTGTGAAAAGATCTGCAAGGTTATCATGTGTGGGCACATATGCCAAAGTAATCTCTCTAGCAGATAACATCTCCCTGACATAATAATAGTGCACCTTAATGTGCTTTGTGTGAGCATGAAACATAAGGTTCCTTGCAACGATCGATGTACTCTAACTTTCATTGAAGATGATGGTGGTAGAAGATTGAATAACACCCAAATCAACCAATAGGTTTCTGAGCCACATACTGAATAGTCATTGTGAAAGCTGTCCTATGCTCAACCTCACAACTAGAAGTGGCCAGAGTGGGCCACCTCTAGCTCAACCAAGATATTCATGAGCAACAAAGCATGAAGTTAAAACCACCGGTGGACATAAGAGTGTCATAGCGACCAACCCAATCCAAGTTAGAAAAAGCATGTAAATCTGGTGGTAATGATCCCCCCTTTGGGATGAAACAATCCAAGTAGCTAGGTACCACTCAAGTAGTGAAAGATGTGCTTAACTGACTACCAATGCTTCACAACTGGGCAATGCATAAACTCATGTAAGAGATGACAAACTGAATATCAGGCAGAGTTATGTGTAAGTCAATCAAGCATCCAACAACTTTTTGATAAAGAAAAACATCAAATGCATCTCTAGTATCATGAATACTCAACTCTAAACCTACTTCCATAGGAGTGAAAATAGGTTTGGAATCTTCAAGGTCAAAATGCTACAATAATGTGTCAATATATTTTGTTTAAAAAAAATCTATTCCTTCATCAACTTGCATAAGGTAAATGCCCCAAAAATGATGCAAATGCCCTAGATCTGACATCTCAAAAGAGGCATGCAAATCAGCCTTAAAATTAGCAATATCCTTCTCATTAGGACCACTGAGCAGCGTGTCATTAACATATACAACAATGATAAGAAGTACATCATGTGCAGGCTTTTCATACCAAGCACGTGGTGCTTGCTTCAAACCATATAATGCCTTCTTCAACCTGAACACTTTGTTTTCATGATCTTTTTGCACAAAACCATAGGTCTGAAATACATACATTTCTTTATGTAGTCTCTTTTAAGAAATGTAGTTTTAATATCCAACAGATGTACATTCAAACCATGATGAGTGACACATGCACAAATGCTACAAATGGTGGTCATTGGACAAGTGGGTGCAAAGTTCTTATCAAAATCATTCCCTCTCTTTCGAAGATAACCTTTTGCTACAAGCATAGCCTTATACATCTCAACTTTTTCGTCGAGCTTACATTTTACCTTGTATAGCCATTTAGTGCCAATGACCCTTTTCTTGGAGGAAAATCACATAAAGACCATGTACCATTCTTCATAATAGCATCATATATCGATTGCATAGTAGCCATCCAATTTTCTTAATTTTGTTCATTACAAGAAACATACTCATTTGCATCATAAAGACTAGAGGTAGCCATCACATAACAATCTGATGCAAAGAAAGCGCTATGAGAGCATGAAGGAGTACGATATGATAGATTGCACCTAATTCGATATCTATCAAACTTTGCACCAGCCGTTTAGGCATAGTTTTTGCCTCCTCTATATCAAACCTATCATCAACAAGTACATCATGTAAATTTACATCAGAACTAGAATGGTTTGCATCATCATGTGGAACCTGTAAAGGTTGAGAGATTGCCACATTTGGACTAGCACTTGATTGTGCATCTATAAAATGAGGAAGCAAAGTGTCATATGTACCTATAGATCTAACTAAAGTCTCCTTGGTACATGAAACAGAAAAAAAATACTTAGTGCCTTATCATCTAATTTCCTACATTGTTGTTTAGGCACTAATGCATATGCTAGACAACCAAAGACATGTAGATGAGAAAATCATGGCTTGCAACCATGCCAAGCCTCGTATGGAGTGATAGACTCCAGTGCTTTGGTGGGACACGTGTTAAGTACATATGCTACACACATAACATCCTCAAGCCAAAAAAGCTATATGGTAAAGCCTAACTTTTGACCATACCTTGGAATATCCATGAGAGAACCATTCTTTCTTTCTGCAAATCCATTTTCTTGAGGTGTATATGGCAATGTACACTGATGTTTTCTACCATGCTCACCCAAAAATGCGCTAAAATTAGAAGACATGTATTCCCCCCTCGATAAGAATGTAGGGTGCCCAATTTACATGTTGATAGATTTTCAACTATAAACAAAAGCTGTTTGAAGCACATAAACACTTGGGACTTTGCTTTTGATGGATAAAACCATGCATGTTTGGAGAGATCATCAATAAAAGTCATGACGTAAAGGTACCTCTCAAAAGAAGGTGTTTGCATAGGACCATGAACATCACTACGAACAAGCTGCAATTTATGAGAAACTCAAATTGGACCATATTTTGGAAAGGATGAAAATTGCATTAGTCCCAGAATACAAACTTCATAGACATGTTTACAAGGTGCCTCAAGTTTGGGTAGAGAAGACACCATTTTTGTTTTTTTGCAAGTGTATCAAGCTAGAAAAATTTAGATGATCAAAGCATGCATGCCAAAGCTTTGCATATAAGATATCATGAGAATATTGAATTTCACATGTTCAATCATTCATATATTTTGGATAGTCTATGAGCTTATACAACCAACAACATAAAATTCCAGAAGCAATAATGGCATTGCCATACGAGAGATCATGAACTATACATATTTCATTTATAAATTTGACAACCATGCCAATCTTGGCTAATGCTGAAACTGGCAACATATTTTTCTTGATCCTTGTTACATAAAAAGCATTTGACAATGTGAAACAAATACCATCAATAGTAGTCAAAATGATCTTACTAGCTCCCATTACAGGATAAGAGGAGTTGCTAGCACATGTGATAATATTCTGTGTAGGGGCATGTTCAAATTAATCAAAGAAACTTTAGTGTGAGGTAATATGTTTTCTTGCCCAACTATCAAAGTACCGAACATATAAGTCTATTGTATGTTGGAAGTGAGGTAGGCCCTTGGCTCATGTCACAGGTCCACGGTTCCATAGGTCCAGTATATACAACATAGAATCTAGCAATCTTCAATATTGACAAAACATGAACATACCACACTTAATCATACAAATGATGAGACAAAGATAGAGAAAGAATAGACGACATGTGTAAGGTGTTACTAAGCCTTCGCTTACTCATAGTATCATATATACCAATGTTCAATGTACAATGTGGGAGCAAAACTCTCAACCACTCTATGTGATGAGAAATAGATGAATGAGTGAATGTACAATGTAACAAACATATTCAGATGTATGGGTAGAAATCTGAGTATACATGAGATGTGTGACCTAATAGGTTATAGAAGAGTGAATATGAGTGACTGAAAGAGGAAGGATCAATGTGAAACTAATAATCAACAAACCCTCATCTAACCTTAGGCTATGGAAGACCTTAAGTTAGATACATGTGTGACAAGAAGATCACATACTTAAAAAATTGCAAGGAATGCTAGCAAGTTTGGTGCCGAAAATCCTCAAACTCATGTGAACACACCTTCTCAAACACCTCATCCAAATATGCATAAAGCATATACGTACTGTTTCTCTTGTACCTATGCCGAATAGGACTCCTCCTGATATGAATGCTACTGCCTCCATAAAATTCAAGTACTACCTATGTGCATAAAGAGAATATGTACCTGAATACTTAACATATGTAAATCTTATGTTAAACACCATCCAATGTCTTTGAAGTAGCCCGACATCTTCTTGTAGAAGACAATCTTCAACCTGATATCTTCTTGTAGAAGATAATCTTCAACTACACCATGTAGATGGTCGATCCTCACCATCAAGCTGCCAATGACCAAGTCTTCTTGCCATGAACAAGAGATAACCTCTTCTCCATGAGCTAGAGTGTGAGCACACCCTTCATCCTCTCCAAGAAGAATCATTAAGAAGAACTCCATAGCTGCTCCTCAACATGCTTCAAGTTTGCACCATGGCTGCCCCATGTGCTAGACGAAACACCACCTCTATTGAGGTCCAAGCTCCAAAGCTTGTGTTGAAAACTAGGTGAAGGATGAATACAAGTGAGCCGAAGTTGTTCTTATATAGTATTGAGGATAGGACTCTTGTTGTGTCTTCCTTGGATTTCCAAGAGATAGTCTTGCTTCCAATTATGACTACATGACCATGTGATCATTTTATCATCCTTCAAGTTAGCCCAATTAGCATCACAATAAGCTTTTACCTATAAATATTTATGATAAGCATAGAATAAGCCTTAAATAGAGTTATCATGGGGTATCACAACACACTTATGTATGTCATTAAGTGTTGTAGTTTGGGGTGCTTGTATAAACTCTGAGAGAACTCCTATTACATGGTTGATGTCTAGCATAGTAAGAGTTGTATAGTTCAAATATCTTACCATGGATCTATACAAAATAATATTTTAAATATCGTCTCCCTCATATACTCTCAGGTTTACATTCGCCTCAAATGGATTTGCAACTTGTTGGGGGACTCTTTTGCAAAAAGGGACTTGAGTGTTTATAGGAGAAGGAAGAAGAAGAAGAAGAAGTGGAACACAGACACCGAAAGCTTCTATATCTTGATTACGAGTAGGAAAATACAATGATAATGTATGAAACAAAACACAGTGTTCTCTGTGCGGAGTGCTTAATTCCAAAGAAGACACACACACACACACAAGATTACAAGATACCCAAAGTTACTTATGTCACCACCCTTCTCTGCACCAGACCTCCACCTTCTCCAGGAGCTTCCTCTTGTGCACACCTTGCACTGAAGCTTCCAGTAGGGTAGAAGGGAGGGACACATTTTGTCGATGCACACACTGCTTCAATGGTACCTTGTGCCGCCTTGATTGCCTTGCTTACTGGTTCTCTGCACTCCTCTGAACACATACTAGATCACACTTCTTGCACACTTTGTCTCACACTTACTTCTCTGTATTGCACCCTGGCTGAATGTCTCTTGCTCTTCTCACCTAGTGTAGACCATCCTCTCACTTTATTAGTCTGACTCCATGAATAATGCATATTCTTGACTTGTGTCGATTCAATGTACGGAATAGCATATCTTGGTGCTCACTTTGATGTCCCAAGAATGTCTAAAAATGTGTAAAACCAATGACTCCCTATTTTGTCCTATAGTGACTTTAGAACAAAACAAAATTTTAAATGGGGTCCATACTTACACTCTTGCATACTGCTTCCTTTTCAAATGGCTTTACTTTTTCCTTTAGTTCTTCAATATAGGTACCTAAGGGAGGGTTCACCTCAACCTTCCAAGTACTTTAAAATCCTTGAAAACCTTACAAAAAGACAATCTGCAACGTGCATTCAACTTTCTGCAAACCATAACCATTGTGAACAAATTGATTGTGCACTACTTATGCACCTTGCCCAATTTGACTCTGACCACTTTGACTTTGACCACTTTGAATTTGACCAATTTGACTTTGACCAACTTGACTTTAACCAATTTGACTTTGATGGGCTCAATAGTTGCCCACCACCCTAATGGGCTCTCCGTCTCACGGAGCTAACAACCAAACCATGAGTAGAGAGGTTCACCTTGATACCTATTGTGCACAACCTTCAAAATAACATATGAGCAGCTACGAAGTCCACTAAGAGCAGGAAAGAATAGTCACACTGTTCTAAGCAAGATTAGATATCAGCTCTTTGAAGAAGCATAGCTAGAGAATGGAGGGTAGGAATGAAAGGTTAGGTAGGGCTGAAGGGTTAAGAAGGATAGGGTAAGGAGGGGTAAGGGCGGGACTGGGTAGAAGGATAAAGGGAGGGCTAGGGACTAGGATTAGAGGCTCTGGAGAGGGCCAAAATGCAAAACAATGAAAACTACAGAGGGTTCATATGGAAAAATGTGGAACATGTGGGAAAATAAGAATGGAATAGACTAGATGTACCATGTGCAAATAATAAAAACATGTTAAATGAGCACAAAACATATGGTTTTGGGACCAAAAGGAGGAGAAACCTCTAGAATTTGGCAAAAAAAAATGCAAAAATTGAGTCCAACAGTGTCAAGAAACATGAAATTGACCCCAAATTTAAAAAAGATAGTCAATCAAGGTACAATCTAAATCCAAAAACATTTTTCATATATATATATATGTATATATATATATATATATATATATATATATATATGTATATGTATATATATACATATACATATACTTATACATATATATATATATATATATATATATATATATATATATATATATATATATATATATATATATATATATATATATATATATATATATATATATATATATGTATATGTATGTATATATATATATACCACCATAGGATAAAAGTTATCCTATGGTGGGGGGCTAGGGGGTAGGGGGCGGGTAGAGAGAGAGAGATGGGAGGAGATATAGAGAGAGATGGAAAGAGGTAAAGGATTAGGAAAATGGGAGAGAGGAGAGGCGAGGAAAGAGGCAAATTCATGAGAGAGAGAGAGAGAGAGAGAGAGAGAGAGAGAGAGAGAGAGAGAGAGAGAGAGAGAGAGAAGCAAACGACGAGAAAGACGAGAGAGAGAAAGAGGGAAGGAGAGAGAGGAGAGATAGAGGGATGCGTCTCACAAGATCTCATTGGTATCCAGGAATCCTCTTCATGTTACAGGAAAAGTAAGAGAGAGATCATGAATTCATTAACATTATCCGGCAACAAAATACATATGTGAGCATGGATACTATTTGACCTTGAAAACTCTCTCTCTCTCACATACACGCACTCAAATGCATTATTAAACCATCTACGAAAACAGTATATTCCCTCAATCCGATCAGTTGCTATTGCAAATACAACAACGACAGTAGGCTACAGGGAGCTCGCAATGATATATGTCCACTTGTAGTTCATTTAAACAAAATGCATTGATATGGTTGTAACTTGTACCAATAAGAATCTTCTTGCAATCATATGAGGAACTCTCTGCAGGATAAGTACGACAGAGGAGTCAAGCAGTCCATGCCTTTCATTTACCTTTGAGAGGAAAGAAACCAATGAATATTTGGCGTATGTACTATTCAATAAGTGCCCTTTTCCAAGAGTAGCATTCGTATCACTCGTTTTGGTCTTTAGAACAT
Organism: Ceratopteris richardii; assembly: GCA_020310875.1. Lineage (NCBI taxonomy): Eukaryota > Viridiplantae > Streptophyta > Polypodiopsida > Polypodiales > Pteridaceae > Ceratopteris > Ceratopteris richardii. The sequence continues at coordinate 127,898,433 of CM035416.1, read as the reverse complement.
TCCCTGCTATCCAACGGATACCCTCCAATGATCGAGTGTTGATCAGCCCCAAAGAAGATGGTGATGTCTTCAAAACCTTCCTCTATTCAAGAAAGAGGGTAACCTTGATTGTGCATGGAAAGGTGATGTGATGCCTCTAGGGGATACTTTGAGGGATCTTCAAACTCGTTCCACCATATTGATGTAAAGTGGACGTATGTTTGAGAGGATCTCGATGGCGTTGTCTTCAAAACCTCTATCGGCTGAGAAAAGAGGAAAACCTTGGTTGTGCATGGAATCCAATTCGTCTAGGTCATACTTTGAGGGGTCTCCAAGCTTGTGCCACCATATTACTTAAGTCTATTTTTTCGAGGGAATCCCTCTGATAAAATCCATAGGTCTTCTAGCCACAATCCAGTGGGCCGTTAGGTCACAATCCACTGGGCCTTTGGGCAACAATCATGTGCATAATCAATATAACGTATACGAAAAACGAGGTACAATAATTGAGCTAAATCAATCCATCTATAGCCTATTTTCATCTCATGATCCTTAAAAGTAAATCCACATATGGAAAATCATGTACTAAATAACAAAAAAATTCAATATTAGCAATATATTGCACACACGTCATACACTTGTAATTAGACCCAAGGAACACAACCCAAAATTGTGAAATATTTTGGACATGAATATAGCATGATTTCTCCTTTCAATCAGGCTTCATAAACGATACATATGTTTTTACTAAAGAGCTTCAAAATACTAATACAATGCATCAAAACCAAACAAGAATGGACGGTTAATGAAGAAGAATGAGTTCAACTCTCATAGTATGGTGAATGAACTCTTCAGTAAATTAGGATGATTATAGAATTAACATGCTCATTAATAGATAAAGTCTACGATTTCGTACTCCCCGTAATCCAATAAGTGAAAAAAATACATCTTTTAAGATCTAGTCCCGATGGTCTTATTCTACCTTATACATTGACGGATGCATCAATAAGTTACAAAGACGCATTATAATGGTAGCTCAAATTATTGAGAATAATTTTGTTCTTCCTCAAGTTGCACATCTCAAAAATCAAGGAAAATTCATGCCTTGTTGCTTTGGAGAATCTATCAACCACCTTGGAAGAACATGGAGCAATGTCTGGGAGAAAAGTAGGAAAAATGGACTTATATAGATGGAAAATGGTGCAATATGGTAGTTTTTATAAATAATTAAAAAGTTTAGGACTCACCTTAGAGTTCATCTTACTTGGTGTTTTTTCCATATCTAGTATCTTTTACGTCTATATATTATCTATCTACGTATGCAGGTTAATGTTTGCTAATTACGCTGTCATAAATAACAAACTATGTTTTATAATTTTTATTTTGAATTTCCTATATGTGAAAATTGCAAGAGTGAGTAATGTGTGATATTCCTAAGCACACAAAATACATGTTTTGGTTTATGTATACATAATAATTGGGAAATAATATCAACTTTGAGGGCACATATAGTTGTTGGAGTTTGAGGTCTATGGAAGCACACGAACAACACAAGAAAGAAGAAGAAGCTTGGAGCACAACACACAATAATGTGTGTATTGACCAAGTGAATGTACAAGGATAAGCAACCCATTAGGATTTTAAGCGTATATACAAGATGGGGGAAAAAACCTCCTAAAGAGGGGAAAAAGTGCCCCGGTGGTCATAAGTGTGTTCACACACATCACTACCAAAATATATCAACAAATCCCCTTGGGAGTGATGCGGTGAACAAGGATCTAAGACTCATGTACAAGGAAGTGCCAAGTTATGTGGAAATAGATCAATCCACAAAAGGAAGTAAGCCCAAATCTTTGCGGAAAGCTCCAAACTTCTCCCGAGGTAGAGCCTTTATGAAAAGATCTACAACATTATCTTGTATGGGGACATATGCCAAATTGATCTCTCTAGCAGAGAACCTATCCGTGACATAATGATAATGCACCTCAATATGCTTTGTGCAAGCATGGAACATAGGGTTCCTCACAACTGCCAATGCACTCTGACTATCAATGACGATAATGGTGGTAGAAGACTGACCAATACCTAAATTAGCCAAAAGGCATTTGAGCCACACACACTCAATAGTTGCTGTGAAAACTTCCCTATACTCAGCCTCACAACTAGAAGTGGCCATAGTAGGTTTCTTCTTGCTCAACCAAGATATGCATGAGCTACTAAGCATGAAGCAAAAACCACTAGTGGACACACGAGTGTTATAGCAATCAACCCAAACAAAGTCAAAAAAAGCATGTAAATATGGTAGAAGTGATCCCCCTTGCAATAAGCAATTCAAGTATCTGAGTACCACTCAAGTGGCAAAAGATGCGCTTAACTTTCTACCAATGCTTTACACCTGGGCAAGGCATAAACCCGCTCATTTGTGAGATTCCAAACCGATTATCAAGTTGAGTTATGCATAAGTAAATCAAGCATCCAACAGCTTGTTGATAGAGAACAACATCAAATGCATCTCCAACATCATGAAGACTCAACCATAAGCATGTCTCCATAGGAGTGGCAATAGCTTTACAATATTCAAGGCCAAAATGCTGCAATAATGTGTTAATATATTTTGTTTGATATAAAGCTATTCCACCATTAAATTGCATAAATTGAATGCCCAAATAATGTTGCAAATGCCCCAAATCATACATCTCAAAAGAGGCATGAAAATCAACCTTAAAATCAGAAATATGCTTCTCATTAGGACTAGTTAGCAGCATGTCATCAACATAGACAACAATGATTAGAAACACATCATTTGCACGCTTAACATATAAGGTTCTCTCAGTTGGACTATTCTCAAGACCATGTGCAATCAAGTAGGCATGTATCTTTTCATACCAAGCATGTGGTGCTTGTTTCAAACCATATAATTCCTTTTCCAACCTAAACACTTTGTTTTCATGCCCTTTCTACACAAAACCATGGGGCTGAAAAACATACAAATCTTCATGTAAGTCACCATTCAGAATGTAGTTGTAATGTCCAACTGATGTACATTCCAACCATGATGGGCTGCAAGTGCATAGATGCTATGAACAGTAGTCATTTGACATGTGGGTGCAAAGCTCTCATCAAAATCAATGCCTCATTCTTGAGCATAACCTTTTGGAACAAGCCTAGCTTTGTACCTATCAATTGTTCCATCAGGTTTACGTTTCAACTTGTATGTCCATTTAGTGCCAAGGGCCTTTAGCAAGGAGGCAAATCACGTAAAGACCAAATACCATTCTTCATCATAGCATCATATTTTGCTTGCATAGCAACCATCCAATTTTCTAGAGTTTGTGTTTCATCAAAAGAACAAGCTCATTCTCATCACAAAGACTAGAGCCAGTCATATCATAGCAATCTGATGCAAAAGAAGCACTATGAGAGCCTAAATGAGTATGATATGATAGAGGTGCATCTAATTTGCTATGTTGAAAAGTCTGCACTAGCAATTTAGGCATAGTTCTTGCCTCCTCTATATCAACCATCTCATCAACAAATGCATCATGTAAATTTGCATAAAAATGGAATGATTTGCATCATCATGTGAAACTTGTAAAGGCTAAGAAATTGTGTCATTTAGACTAGCACTTGACTATCCAATTGTAAAAAGAGGCAACAAAGTGTCATACACATCTTTGGAGCTAACTAATGTCTCCTTAGTACATGAAAGTAATGGTTGAATTGCATCTTCCACAAAAACAACATCATGGCTAACCAAAATGCATTTAGTCTATGGATCGACTTTATGATGGCAAGCTTATGAACCAAATCTCATCCATTAAAGTATGATCCTGATGGACAATATTTTACTTTCCGCTACTTTATATATAAAAGTGTAGTATGTATTTTTTCCTCCTCGTGTGTGTATATATGATTCTGGCGAAAGGGTTTTGTGTGTGTGTCTGTGTGTTTGTGTTTTTGTGGGTGTGTATGTGTGTATTCAATTTCTATGGATTCATGTTCATTCGCTAAGAATCAATTAATAATGGAGGAAAAAGCAAAAGTGTCCATCTACTCTCAGAGAAGAAGGGGACCTATATGTTACTTGTCCATTGGCCAAGAGATCTAACCTGCATTAACCCACAAAGTAACCATGATCAAGGTTAAGGTTACCATAAACCATGGTCTCTTTATCTTCACAATGGCATACATTCACATGAGTTAATACAAAAAATCTAACCATCTCCACCCTGCATTGAATTGAAAGTTTGCTCATATGATTAGATCCACTTGGATCTTGCTCATCCTCAAGAAAAAGAGGGTCTGTGTGAGTAACGAAAAGGATTACAGGAAGAATATACCCCTTGAATGGAGGTGATAAGGCCCCAAGGGCACTCATGAATTTTAAAATACAAAATTTGCTCATATGATTGGATCCACTACTCTCATTGTCTTCTTCATGTTGAGTGTGTGATTGTGTGAGTGAGGGAAAGAGGTGACAAGGCAAGGCAGAATTATTGAAGAGAGGTGATAAGCCCTCATGCATGGCCACTCAAACTTCAAGACATCACATGAAAGCCTACAAGAGTGATGGAGAGTTTTTGCATTTGAAACAAAACGAGAAAGTAAATTAAAAAGAGAATAAAATACAGCCCGAAAGGGGATCTCACAAAGAAAAAGGAGGGTAATAAGTTATGTAGAAGAGTCTAGAAATTCCATGAGGCAGGGATTGAGATCGAGGGGAGGGAGGGTCAAGATCGAGAGGGTTTTTTTTTGAGGAGTGTATATGCACGTATAGCTACATATATATACTCCCCCCTTCTTTTTTTTCAGTGTAATTTATTGACCAATGACCTATCCATAATACAATGAAAAAAAAAGCAATCCAGGGGAATGATATGGCAATTGAGGAAAATAAAGTGAGGAGAAATTTGCTACCAAAAGATCATATAAAACCGGGTGATCGAATGAACTTTATTTTTGTTGATTATAGGCCTTGAGCCTTGAAATGTTGACCAGTGGTAGTATCTCTCCTTTTAGGTTCTCTAACTCCACTTCACCCTAGTTAAGCATCATTTTATTTCTGTAAGATCCTTCCCAGTGTGCAAACCACTTTCCCCATACTTGTGTTTGGAGTTGAGGTTTATGGAGAAGAAATAACATGCCTGTTTGTAAGTTATTGGTCCATAGATTTTGATCATGAGCTTCTTTCCTCTTCATTGAGTCTCTAGCAATTGTTTTGTGGCATGTAGGTGAATCTCTTCCACTCTGTGTAGTGCGTCAAGTCTCTTAGAGACAACACATCTTTCTTTCCCTACATAAATATAGTTTTTGGTGAACCATGTAGAAATTCATGAAAGGGTTCAATGGGTAATACCCCACAAACCAACTCGAATGGAGAGTATCCAGTTGCTTCTTTGTAAGCCAACCTGTAAGCCTAGAGGGTACCTTGATAAGCTGTGCCCCAAGAAGTAGACTGTAACATACACTCCTTGCTTAACATAGTAATCAGTACTCTATTAGTGGATTTTGTCTATCTATTAGCTCTTGGATAATAGGCATAAGCAGTCCTATGTAAAACTTTGTACTTGTTAAAAATTTCATACCGAACTTTGTTCACAAAATGAGTTCCTTGATCTATGCAAATTTCAAGAGGACACCAAATCTACAAATAGTGTTACTATAAAGGAAATCCACATCTTTTTGTGCTGTGCAATCAGGGGAAGTAATAGCTTCAACCCACTTTGTTGCATAGTCAGTGGTGATCAACAGATACTTCTCTTTTCGGACTAATGCCCAATAGATGGGCCCTACGAAATCCTGCCCCCACTTTTTGAATGGTTGCCACGAACTGGAAACAACCAAAGGATTGTGCCGTTGCTTTCTGGGCTTAGGGCCACACCTCTGATAGACATCGCATGCTCTTCCCCATTCATCTACATCTCTAATTAATGTGGGCCACCATAAGCTAGCATCAATGATTCTCTCGCCCATAATGTGGCCTAGAAGGTGCCCACCACCTATTCCTTCATGTACAGTTAAAAGGATTTGCCTTAATTCCTCTTCTTCCATGCACTTTCTAAGCCAGTTGGCCTTACCATATATAGTTTTCCTCCAATGAATGTAAAAAGTCTGCTTTTGATTAGCAACCTCTTCTTTTACATAGAACTTGCCCATTTTGGATACAACCCATTTGTAATGAAATTCTTGATGTCATCATACCATCCTTGTACTCTTATAGAGAACAACTCAACATCTCGAAAGTCATCATTCACTCCAATTGCTTGATCAGTTGTGTTAATCCTAGACATATTATCAGCCATAACATTTTCTCTTCTAGGTCTATGGACTACAGAGAAATCAAATTCTTGGAACAAAAGGAGCCACCTCCATACCCTACCACTCACTTGTGGCTTATTTAGTAAATACCTGAGCAGTTGATGATCAATTATAATAACAAAATTCACCCCTAGCAAGTAATGGCAAAACTTTTTGACAACAAAAACCATTACTAGGGCTTCCTTTTCTATGATGCTATAATTCTTTTCCACTTTTGGCAAAATTTAACTGGCATATTGAATAGTTCTTTCAAGCTTGTACTCTTCACTATGTTGACTCAGGATTGTACCTACTGCATATGCACTTGCATCCACATGTACATGGAAAATCTTTGACCAATCTAGTGTCATTAGAATTGGTGCAACTACTAGTTGGACCTAAATGTTTGATAAGAATTTTCCTCTTCTTCATCCTACTTGAAGGGTACTTCTTTACTTGTGAGCCTAGTGAGAGGCCTACCTATCTCTACATACATTTTAATAAGTCTCCTAGGGTACCCGGTATGCCCCAAAAAGCTCTAAATTTCTTTTGGAGATTTGGGCTTGGGTAACTTTGATATAGATATAATTAAGTTGAATAGAACTACCCCACCGAGTTCTACTAAACCAGTAGCAGACTTCGAGGTGCTCATACCAACAAACTGAAAAAGATGAAATTGCCTACACAAGCACTATGATAGTGCATTCAAGGGTTGAAATGATCTCAAATTGTGATTTTGACACGACAAAAGAAAGCTCTTTTGAACTCTAATCACCCTAAGTATGCTCTCCAATTTTTGTGTGATTCTAAGACTATCCTCAGAGGGGTATCGATGATGCCCTACATGAAGCGATGACGTACTCTGATACCAATTGTTGGAGTTTGAGGTCTCCGAAAGCACACAAACATCACAAGCAAGAAGAAGAAGCTTGGAGCACAACACACAATAATGAATGTATTACCAAGAGAATGTACAAGGATAACTAACCCATTAGGGGTATAGGCATATATACAAGCCGGGGGGAAAAACCTCCTGAAGAGGGAAACAAGTGCCCCTGTGGTCCTAGTGTGTTCACTCACATCAATATTGAAATACATCATCATCTATCACTATGAGGATTGATAATTAATCAAAATATGGTAATAATGCCCTCACTAAATTTCAAGTAGACAATGGGCTCCATTTTTCATCATCTCTAAGGCTCTATTGTATATGAACCCACAAATCATTATCATTGCTAGAATCTCCCATTGATCCTAAGGCATGAACAATTTCTTTTACCTTGAGGATATAATAATTAATTATGAGACAAATTGAGGCTTTCCATAAGTTGCTCAAATCCTTCTTGATTTGAATCTTTTGAGCCTTTGTGGAGGTGGGCTATAATCTCTCCAAAGCCTCCCACACCTTCTTGGATGAGCGGACGTCTTAGATATGGATAATCATGGTATTACCAATGTATTGTATTAGAACAAATATGTCTATCATATCTCCATCAATCCAATTATTGATTTGCATAGTCCCTTGCCAATAATGGTTCTTCGTATTGAGGCTTGGGCTCAATCCCACTAATTAATCTCCATAGTCCCTTGCCAATAAAGAGATTGCCACTTGAAATCTCCAAAAATGGTGATTTCCCTTCTTCAAATTATCTATTTAGGTAACATAATTAGATATTTCTTAAGCATATGTGCTTCCTAACATCCCCTTGAGTGCGATTCAATAGCCAAAGATCAAAATGCTTACCTTCTTATAGCCTCTTTTGCAAATTCCCCTTCAAGGGTACCCAACGATTGGAAATTCTCGTCATTGTACCCTTATGCAGCTTTGGAGCTTGCATGCTGTGACAAGTTACTTTTCACACTGAACTAGAATCACTATTTTCTATTTAACTCAGAGCGTAAATGTGGGATGAATATGATATTTTATATAATGCGATCAAACGCTATCAGATACCTAAAAAATTTCCTACAACTCAATTTGATTACACTTTCATGGAGAAACAACGTTTTCAAGATAGAGTATCTATCCTTGTTGCTCTTTGCCTTTGTAAAATGATATACACTCACTATTTGAAACCTCACACTCAATTCACTAAGAAACTAACCTTGTAATTAATATGCAATCTGACGCACTATATGTGCAACCAAAAACAAGTGGAATCACCCAACATTGTTCAAGGAATAATATAGTAAAGAAGAAGTCTTGAAAACTAGCCTAGTGCATATGGACAATGAGCAATAACTACATACAATAGGAGTATACACTAGAGAAAAGGATATCTTAGAAAGGGGCTATAGTTTCATGATGCTCTATTCTAACTTACGAAGATAGTGGTGGTCATGGACATCACTCAAATCTTGGATTCATACAAATATAGTGGGTGACAAAGTGATCCTATAATTTATTATGAATTTTCCAATCACCCACTTCTTTTTGAGTGAGATATGAATCAATTATGCAACATGCTATTATCAGAATGAGGGAAGAGCCCTCACGAAGGACAGTAATATGCCAAGTTTTTTGTTGGGTGGATGTAGTGGATAGAGATGCGTCACATTCATAAATGCCATATGATTTTAGCTTTTTTCATAAAACCAACATATTCCATCAAAAAATATTTGGATGCACAATGTTATCTACATGTATTAAACGAAATCACAACTAAGCTTGATGCAAAAGTAGGAAAATATGTTCTCATTCGTTATGACAAAGATCACGAGGGTTAGAGGTGTTTTTATCCTTCAAAAAAGGAGATATTAGTGAAAAAGGACTATAGGTTAGTACTAGCATTAGCAGTAGCAACAACAATAATAATAGAAACAACAATCGTAGTTGTAAGAAGACATTAATCTTAGTGATAATACCAACAATAAAATATTAGCAACAAAGAAGGGTTAGCTACAGGATTAGATTTCCTGGATCAGGGGGATTAAAATCATTATGCTTGTCTATTGTTTCTTTCCCACCATTATCATCTGCACTCAAATGACAAATATCATGTCCTTTATTTGAATCAAGAAGAGGGTGAGAAATATCTTCTAGGAAGGCATCATAAGTATTTATCCAGCTTTTATCTTTTTTCCTAAGTTGCTTAGCTTGAGCCTTCTTGATGGAAGGACCAGCATTACCTCTTGGGTTAATTTGTTCATCCACTTTTTTGCCTTCGTTGATTTTGGAGAGGAGAGGAGAGTCCGGGACCTAATGCCCCTGCTTATTCCGCTTAAAACATGCATTAGGTAAATTCTTATAAAGAATTTGCTGTTCATGAAGACAATTTCCTTTCGAATCTTAGATTTTTAATGAAGACTTTATGGGACTATCTACATCAATTTCCACGAGAACTTGGGGGTCCAACTTGGGGTTGATATGACCCCTAGGCCTTTGTCCTAACACTTTTCCTACGAGGGAGCATAGCCCTTCAATCCACGGGTAAAAGTCAATCGGCAAATCAAGGAGTTCAATCCATACGAGAATCTTGGAGGGTTTAGCTCCTCTAGGATTAAAGCTAGAGTACCATTTAAAACAAGAAACTGGGGTTGATCTAATAATCCATTGCCCTTCTGTAATGACACGCAGAGCACTGATAGAACCATAAAAAAACACTAGAAAATACCCATTCGGGAGGTACTGTATTTGCCTAACGATGAGACCCCTCGTTTCCCAGTTAGCCTTGATCCACTGCTTTAGGATGTCTACAGGGGGTCTAGGTCCATGACATAGGGCTATTACCACTCTTTCTGATAGCTGATTTTTCCACTTCGTGAAGGCATTTTTATCTATGATGAGAGTAGCATTATCCTGCTTATACGTTCTTTGCTCCATTTCTTTAATGGAGCAATCCGAAATAATAGAGGTAGGAGCCTTACCTTTAGATATCTCTTCTTTCTTATCAGCTCTGTAATCTCCAAAAGATAAATCAATACCTTGCCCGACAACCTCAACAAAGGTCTTATGGTGAGGGAGCTCAGAACTAATACGCATTTTATCTAAGGAGTCATGAAGACTCACTTGTTTGAAAATCGTTCCTGTTGAGCTCAGGGGAGTGATTTCACCTTCTTTGTGAACTGGAGAAGGGCCCTGGAAACCGTATTGACCTTGTAATTCCATTCTCAAATCAAGGAGAGAGAAGCTACCAGAAGTGCATTGCATAGGTGATGCCACTTCACCATTTGACATGCCAAGAGGCGATTCGAGCACTTGCGACACAAGAGTATAGAGATCCATAGCTTGAGACGTACTATTGATTGGAATCATATCCATCATCCCTCCCTCCATAAGGGGGAGAGTGCAACCGTGGAGACCTCTCAGAAGAGCCCCTTAAGGGGAGCCAACACAATCAGTTAGGAGCACACTTAGGGTTGAACGAAAGTGTTCCATGAAGGAGGTAAAGACTTCGCTGTCCGAAGTGAAAAAGGAATTATTCCAGAGACTAATCTTCTGACTTCTAGAGATGGTCATAGGTTTGTAGTAGAGCTCTCCAATGTGGAAGAGAATGAAATCAACCTTCTGCAAAACAATGGTAATGTCTTCAATGACCTCACTCTATGTCAGAAAGAAAACTTGGCACCAATTGGCCAGAAGGTCTCTAGATCTAGGAAAAAAGATGGTATTACCAAACCCAAGAGGAAGGATATACTAAAGAATTCTGTGTCTTTGTATAAGCTTACTAAGAATATAAGAAAATGATATTGTCCTTCTTAAGTTTCCTGTTTAATATAAAACAACATGAATGTTCTGGTCTATTGAAATTTGTAATCAAACTTGATGAAGCCGAGCTTAAAAAACATCAAAAGATGGAGAGAATAAGTATTGCATTGATGAACAAAGCTTTGGACTATAGCCTTGGGAAATTTGATACTCCATCTCTCAAAGTACAATCAGAAATGGAGTTATGGTGGGTTGGCTGTGCTCAAGTTCCATCTGAGAGCCATAAAACACTTAAATGGTTATTCTCACAGACAAACATTCCAAATGTTATCCAAAGGCATCATGCAGGAGAATTGTTGAATGTCAAAGACTACGTGAACTTTCAAGTTGAGTGGCATTTGAGTGGAGACCTAAAGACACTCAAATGCCTGTTTGGTATAAGTGGGGGAGAAAATTCTAAGTACCCTTGCTTGTACTGCATGCAAAGCCCAGGCACAAATGGATGGATTGCTAGAGCGAGGCTGAAGAGGCTTCTTCCAGACAAAATGTTATTCTTCATAACTACTCATCTTCTTCAATGATTTGGGATCCTATACTTCCAATAGCATTGACAAATGTACACATATGTACACATGCAGAGTTAAGAATCATGGAAAAGTTGGTCCGTCTTCACTTGGATTATGTATATTCTATCAAGCGTACAACTCTTGCAGATGAATGCATAAAAAAATGTGAATGTCTTCTTTCAGAAATGGGATTTCATGGTGGTGATGTTCATCTAAGAAAAGATCCAAAGCTTTCACAAAATACAGGTGATGTACTACAGGATGCTTCAATGGGAGGTGCAAAAGCAAGGAGATTCTTCATCAACCATGATGACAAACAACTAAATGCCATGTGGAATTGTTGGAAAAAATTTTGTGAGGTCACGACTAATGTAAAAAGCAAACCAGAAATAGCAAAAAAGAGAATGGAGGTGTGGGTCAAACTAGATCATCTTTTTAAGATCATGAGGCAGCAGGTAACATCAAAAAGTTATGTGACAGATTTCAGAAAGGCGACCACAGAGCTTATAGAAACCATCATAGAGGCATGGGGTGCCAAAGACATAACATACTTCTTGGTGAGTTCCAAAGATATTTTATTCAATTTATTTATTTTTAATTGAAATAAAGATCTAATGAGATTCTTCGACTCTTCTAGCATATTCTTCTTGTGCATGGTGCATTCTTTGTAGAAAAAGAACCACTTGCCATGTGGAACACCCAAGGCATGGAAAAATCTCATTATCAAGCAAGGACAAGCTTCTTTAGGTGTACAAGGAAAGGAGGAGGAGTAACAAAGAGCGATGCCTTCAGAGAGCTTTTTGATTCGTTATTTAGAAGAAAATTACAAAGGACCTCATGCCAAATATAATCAGAAGGATATGGCTATCACCAGACAAAATCATCATGTATCAATATCACAAAATGAAATAGACTACATTTCAAACAGAGCTTTAATATTTGCAATGTCTTTTATTTCTTTGAGAAATAAAGATGTCATGTATGTACATTTCATGACGTACTAAGCTTTGAAAAGAAATATGTCTATTACCATCAGATGACTTTGACCAGAGAATCAATAACAATTAATATTAGGCCATGGATCAATTACACCAAAAAAATCTGCAATGTCTTATATCACATTGGGCAATTTCTGTATATGTACATTTGTTGAGATATAGAATTTGAAAAAATCAAGTCATTCCTTGAGCCTCTTTAAAGAGCTTGGCTTTGGCAAATCACCTCTATATCTGAGGAACTCTTTTCTCCTGTATCCAGCAATGCTTTTTAAATCTGACACCCCTGCAGCCATTGCATAGCTTGAATAACAAAGAAAGTACCCTGCCCTTGAAGCATTGATTCCTGGGGCATATACAAAAATTCTGAATGCAGCTGCTCTTTCAAGCAGCAAAACTCTGAAAGCATTACAAGGTATTGGAGTAAATCCCATGTATTTTGATAGAGTCCTCAAGCAGAACAATGCAAAGTCTGGCTCCTCACTATAATGCTTGTGAATAACACAAAAAGTGTCTAGGTTCAAGTTTGGAAGATAGTGGATAATAGAATGAATATCCAACTTTGCTTTTCCTTTCTCTTCTATGGCTTTTTCTTGTTCCCTTGCCCCTGCCAAGGTAATTGTCTTCATCCAATAAAGTTAACTGTGGTAAAAATGAAAAACAAGGTTAGATGAAATGCAAGAACACGTAAGGAGTCATGAGAAATAACTTGAAACAATTAGAAAAAAAAGCAAGACACACGACTGATGCAAGCGATTAGGGTCTTTAGAGAAATTCAAACAGTCGTTATCGCTTGCATCGGTCGTCATCAATATCTCTTTGCAAACTACCTAGAAACATGTAATATTTGATGAATGAGGGGAATTCTTACAAGCCAGATATCTATTATCAATGCTGCATGCAACTCCTAGACACAATCGATACAAGCGATAAGGCCCAACGGAAAATATCCGATGGGCCTTATCGCTTGCATCGGTCGTGATCGATTTCTGACACTTCTAATGGAGAACTTGGACAAATCTGATACAAGCTAGAGATTTTGCATCAGTCCATATCCTTAACCTAAAATTCTTGAGAATATAGTTAAATGTATACCTTGACGTCATCTTCCTCAAGTCCAAACACGACCGATGCAAGCGATAAGGCCCAACGGAAAATATCTGATGGGCCTTATCGCTTGCATCGGTCGTGATCGACTTCTCAGTCTAAATGGAGACCTTCGAGAAAACCGATTGTGGCATCTCATCTCCTTAGTCTTAAAATCATGAGAATATATTTTACTACATACCTTGACCTCATCTTCCTCTTCAAGTCCGAACACGGCCGATGCAAGCGATAGGGCCCAACATAAATTATCCGATGGGCCTTATCGCTTGCATCGGTCGTGGTCAATTTCTCACTAAAAATGGAGATCTTGGACAAAACCTTTAATTCATAAGAATATATTAAACATACCTTGACCTCATCTTCCTCCTCAATGAGCTCTTTTGAGTCAATACAAATTGTTCCTTTGTCCTCAGCAACATCCAAGAATGAATAGCCGCACCCAAACGAGTATATTCCAAGTTGCTTTTGATGCTCATCAAACTCTTCATCAGCAAGTCTTGGATTCTCTGAGATAGCTTTCTCAAAGCATTTTGAAAGAGCTTGTGATGAATCTTTGAATTCTTCATTAGACAAATCCAAATCAAGACGCAAAAATTCTTCTTTTCTTTCTCCTTTCTTATTGACGAATCTCCTTGCAACTTCTTCTGAATTAGCTATAGCTGCAAGGCAGTAGTCCTCCCTTAGATTGAAAAGTTCGTGAATGTAAAATAGAGGTATAAACTCTTTTTCAGAGATAAAGTAAAAAGGTAGATTTGGGAGAAGTACGGACTTCTCAGACACTTGAACTTCTTCAGTTGGCTCCCTTATTGCAGTTTCTGCTTTAAAAGTGGCCACATCAAAACCTTTGACTTGCTCTTCTTCTGCTTGGAGATTGAACTCCTCAACAATCTCCATGACACCTTTCATAGTTTTTGAGCTTCCCTCAAGTGTCAGCTCTAAGAAAGGCTTGTCTTTAACATAAACATTTTCCTCCTTTTCAACTGAGATATGATCAAGACATATCAAGAAGGCAATGTTTAAAGGGAGCAAGTAGTAGTTCTTTTCATGCTCTTGGCATAAATCAAGCTTCCCTGGCAAAGGGTATATCCTTTTGCATTTTCTTGCGATTTTAGCCCTATCTATTGGATCCTTCCCAAAGATGTGAGGATGGACATAGGTTTTCTGAGAAATAGAAAGGATCCTTCCATTGATCAACCCCAAGAAAATCTCCCACTCATCCTTAAGAAATCTTTTCGATTTCTCTAGGAGTTTTTCAAAATCAATTTTGGGGTTGAATATTGTCATTGCATCAGGAGAATAATCTACAATTTAACCCTCTTGGACCATGAAATCAAGAAGTTTCTCTGATGGAGAGACACTAAGGATATCATTCATTCCCTCCATCTTAGCTGCAGCATATATGTCTATTAGGAGAACACAACCGATGCAAGTGGCTAAAGTGAGTCAACGTAGGTCAAACAGGGAAAATCGCTTGTATCGGTCGTGTCGGGGACGAAAGAAAAATACGCCTATAAATGAGACGAATTCTCTGAAGGTTCAAAATTTGAGTTTCCGAAGGAAGTAGCTATTTATAGGAAAGGAGGGAAGAAGTCACGGTCAAATGACGTGGACCAATCATCGAGTGCCATGTGGCAAAGCATACATTGGCCGATTCAACGGATAGATGATGTGAACCAATCAAATCATGCCATGTGGCAAAAGACGTTGGAATTCGCAATGACTATATGAAGTGGAACAATCGTGGCATGCCATGTGGCACCAATGGTCAACTCAGTTCTAGGACCTATTTAAGCTTCCCTATTCATTTCTTTCATTTTTTTTTTTGTCAACACTTGCCAAGCATCGAGGTTCCATCGCCACCAATTTTTTAAGCTTCTTCTTCACAATTTCTATAGAGAGCACTCTCTGAGTTAGGTAATATGGACACGACCGATCCAAGCGATCACGATACATCAGAGACTTTTGGATAACCCTAATCGCTTGGATCGGTCATGTTTCTTAAATGGCATCGAGTCCTTGATCATAGCTTGCAAATTTGGGTTTCCTTAGTGATGCTTGAGTATTATGCATTGTTCCTATATTTTAACTTGTATTTATTGAAATATGATGATGAATTCAGGGACGACCGATGCAAGCGATTAGGGACATCCAGGCATTTACGGATGATTCTTATCGCTTGGATCGGTCGTGTCTCTGACAGTGGAAAGAGTCATTGATCATAGCTTTCAAATTTGTTTTTCTTAGTGATAGTTGAGTATTTTGCATTGTAAGATATATTTGATTGATATTTGATGACGAATTCAAGGACGATCGATGCAAGCGATCAGGGACATCCGGGCATTTTCGGATGACTCCTATCGCTTGCATCGGTTGTGTCTCTGATAGTGGAAAGAGTCATTGATCATAGCTTTTTGAGAGTAAGTTTTGACAGTGGAAAGAGTCATTGATCATAATTTTTTGACAGTGGAAAGAGTCATTGATCATAGCTTTTTGATAGTAAGTTTCCACTTTTCCTAATTCCTTGCCTAAAGACTCTCATTTTGTGCAAAGTATGGCTAGGACCAAAAAGATAGCAAGGAAGTTGTACCCTGATAGTCACAACCAAAATGCCCAGGAACAAAATGCCCAGGGGCAAAATGTCCAGGAGCAAAATCCCCAGAAGGTTCAAGCCAATGTGCCAGACAAGCCTTCAAAAAGAAGGGTCAAGTACCATGTAAAGTCCTTGAGGGAAATTAGAAGAGCTCAAAAGTCTATGGGATTGTTGATCCATAGACTTCCATTTATGAGAGTTGTCAAGCAGATCTCAGCCAACCTCTGTTCTTTGATGAAGAACTCATCCTTTGTCAATGCAAGGTGGCAAACTCAAGCACTGCTATGCCTGCAAGAAGCTGCAGAGGACTTTGCTATTGATTTTATGAATGATGCCTATTTATGTGCTGCTCATTCTCATAGGGTAACACTAATGGCGAAGGATTATGTTATTGTTTCAAGAATAAGATATAAATTTGATAAAGCTCTGGGTCCTATTGATCACCACGATAAAAAATTCTTTGATATTTTAAATATACCTCCAGATCGAGCACCCAAAACAATAGTTGTCATTGAAGAGATCAACCCTCTGGTCACTCATGATCATGAAACTAGAACTGCAGCAAATAGTGAGGAGGAGAGAAAAAAGCAAGGATTATTTACAGAGGAAAGTGTCATCTTAACCCAGATTCAAAAGTTACAGAAAGCAAATAAAGAGCTCCTTAAGAAAGGAGATGGGTAGATAATAGTTAATGTTGTAATGCCTTTCCTCAATTCTCTTCAATCACAACATGGGAATTGCAAAGTGTAAGTTGCTATACATTTTGTTGTTCTCTATTTTAAAGCCATGCCATCCATTTTGATTTTCACTTTACAATGCAGTGCTGCAAAGCTTCTCAAGATGCATATTGATCAGAATTTTCTTGAAGCAATTTGGATACATACAAATTCATGTGCCATTGCAGAGAGACTCAACATCATGTGGCTGGAGAGTGATTGCAAATGCTGTACGATTCTTGGAAAGAAGGTTTTACAATCCTGAATTGAATCTATCAGACTACCCAGATGCATGGATCATCTTCACCAGAGAGAGAGAGAGCAATAAATGGCATCATGAAACATGCAATCTACCCCAATGATCCAGACTCACCTCCACCCCCTCCACCTGATAAAAAAAAGTCTGAAGATAAAAAGAAAGGGCTTCCTCTTCACTCACCATTAAAGCATGGGAACAACAAAAAGAGTCAAGCTGAAAGCTCCAAAGAGGGACAGAAGCAACAGAGAAAACAGGGCTCCAAAAAGGATAGAAAGGGTTGAATCATTTTTGAGTCTTAGATTGAAATCTATTGTAAAACCAACATAGGTTGGAAGATTTATTTATGTACAAATTGTATGTACTTATGCCAATCTTCATCTAGAAGATGTTCATTGTAACCATATTTATTTGCCTTTACAATATTTATATGCCTTGAGAAATATACAGTTGTATTGAACCTCTTGAGAGTTAGACAAAAGTTCATTGCATGGTCCAATTAAATTTGTTCGTGTCATAAATATGAATGCATTGTGGGTTTCTTACTTCATTCCTGTTGGAAAGTTCAAATTGGAGAAGATACAGAAGGATATAAAGAATTAAGAGGACACGATCGATACAACCGATATGGGGAATCAGAGAATTTTGGATTGCCCCTATCACTTGCATAGGTCGTATTATCCATTTCATCACTGTTGCTAGTTGTTTTTATACTCATGAGTCAAATCTTGACGCAAGGTCACTTGTTGAAGTCTCTCACGGTAGTTTGCTAACACAACCGATCTAAGTGATAAGGGCCATCCGACAAGTTTAGATTGCACTAGTCGCTTGCATCGGTCGTCTTCTCTTATCTCGTCTCCTCTGTTTTATGCCTTAAGTCATGCTCTTCTAATTTTGAAATATCAAACCTGGGATTGGAATTTGCACCTTTGATAGACTAATGTGCACCTTTGATAGACTATAATAATTAAATTGAAATGAGATTTTGAATTCTAGCTCTCTTTTTCATCTAGAATTAACTTATGCAAGTTCTTGTATAATTATTTCTTAGTTGGAACCTCATCAGAATGTTAAGATTAAACAAAAAAATGCCAATATGAGTTAAGATGAAGGGGGATAATTGAAGTCATCAATTCACTCCTGCAAAGAAAAATCAATGGAAATATGAAATAAAGGACCTAAAAAATATCTAAGAATGTCTTGGTTTATATTCTTATCATTGTACAATAAGAACCTCATCAAAATCTTGAAAGTAAATAAAAAAATGCAAATATGAATATAGACATTTAAAATTCATAATTTAACACACATTCTTTATCACCATCCTGCAAAGAAAATTCAATGGAAGTATCAATAGAAGCTTCTATTAGATGAAGATACATTATGTAAGAATGTCAGGGTTAACTTGTTACAATCTTAAAGGTTGGAACTTAATCACCCTTGGTGGCAGGCAACTTATGCAAGATAATGATTTCTCTGATCTAATGTTAACTATTGCATCATCAATTGAGAATCTACATTGAGATGATACCTCATCAAGGTATTCTAGGAGCTCCCTTACATTTATGAGATTCCAATTTGCAGTGACAATTATTTTCCTTGATTGAAAATCTGGATGAATCAATACTTCTAACTCAAATTCTAGACAACTCTCCTCTGAGTCCAAGGCTATCCAAACTCCAAGCTTTTTTTTCCACCTTCTATAGTCATATCCTAGAACCAGAGATTGTCGACATATCTGATATGAGATTGAAAGAGAATTTGGACTAACTTTACATAAAATAATGTCACCTAGCTTTTGAACTTCTTTGCTATCCCATTCCCTACCTAAAACATCATCAATCTCTGAAATAAAGAGACTCTCCTATTCAACCACATTGTTTTTGTTTTCTCTAATAACATGTTTTTAAAGCATGCTTCAAAGACATGAATAGGCAAAAAACCATTGAATCTTTATCCTTCTCGAAATTCGGCCTGCTGACATTGCCTTTTGGATGTCAAATTTAATTTTGCATAGAAAACTTGAAACTGTTGAATGATCAGGAGCATCCCAATATAATGAAGAGATGCAAGGACCAGGTACATGTACAAGATTTCCATAAGAACTCCTCCCTGATGGCACTTGATAATCTGCATAATGGACAAATAACTCTATGCTATTGAAAAGTTGAACAGATTTGTCTGCATACATGAGTTCTACATATTCCTTATGAAGAACTCTGAATGTTCCTATTAAAAATTCAACAGGTTGCCATTCCACAATATTGGAAGGAAAGATATCTGCAGTACGAAAACATATGTTTTATTATACAAAAAATATGTTTTATTATACAAAAACAACTGGAATGATAGAAGAGCATTGTCAAACTTCACTTACAGTACGAAGGGAATTGCAGATGATTTTCTAGAACAAGATCCTTAGCGGTGTACACATGTTGTACTCGTGCAAACCAACTGCATCTCTTCAGTTTGAAACTGAGAATACGTCCCTCCTAGTGGTTTCTTGTGTTGTCTCTTTTGGCACGCTTGAGTTTATGGGCACCTCTGCAGCTAGGAAGCATAGTTACCCATTCATTTACTTTCACAGAAAGAGGTTTCCACAAAGAATCCTCTCTTCTGTTGTAAACCTCACAAGAAGTTACACGATTGAAAGGACGACGAGAAGAAGAAGCCATTTGAACTTAGAAGAAGAAGAATGTTCAAAGCGAGAAACCGACGTTCACAAATTTTGGTAGAATTTATAGAGAAAAAGGCTTTGTACACGTGGAAACTTTTGATTTGATGTAAACTCTATCGCTGAATGATCATGAAATTTTGTGAACCCAAAAATATTTCGTATCTTCAAAAATCAATTCCTTCTTGGAAATTCGAGAATATGCTTTGTGTAGTGTGCAAAAGTATCTTTTTTGCATTAAACCAAAAAATTGTACACTGAATATGAGACTCTTCATCACTTTAGCGGCGCTTTTAGAGAAAATTGTATTAAAAAAAGAAATTCTTCATACGGTTAAAAGACACATCAATATTATATTCTTGTACACGTGGAAAGACGCTATTTGTCAATTTCCTTAATCTCTCATTAGCAAACAACCCCTTTTCGGCCGTTTTTCGCCCTAATGGGAAAGCATTTGGATAGGGTGGCTTTCACTATGGAACAATGGTCACATGGGGATAAGGGAACACAAATGTTTTAACGAGGGATTCAAAACTTGGAGGGATTTCATTGAAACTAATGGGATAATTCCATATCTTACTGTTATGGGCTCTAACTATTCTCCTGATTGTATACAGGTCCTGATGAAATAGAAACAAATGCTGAATGACTGTACTACTCTCTATCATATTAGAAGGCCTATCAAAATCTCTGAAGTTGTCCAGGACCTTTGGAAAAGCTACAATAGAAGAAGAGGGAGCATCAACATGCTTCTCGCTAAACTCAACAACAAATGGCAAGTGTGCTCGAAGCCTTAAGAATGGGAACATAGATTTCTCTGCAAGTTAATGATGGTGTATGTAGCTTTTGTGACAATGTGGAAGATATTCCCCATCTGTTCTCAAATTGCAGGCATGCTCAATCCTTCTGAAATTTTCTTGCTCCTTATTGCAAGAAATACAGGATTGTGCTCACCTACAAAGAAGTGCTGCTTGGTGTCTGTAAGAATATTGATTTCCCTTTATGGAACCTTGGAGAGCTCACCTTTTGTGGAGTATATGGAAAAGGAGAAACAAAGTGAGATATAACAATAAGATTGCAGGTGGTGATTATTTCTCTTGCTACAAAGTGCTTAAAAGAATTGGTCTTCAAAGCTCAGAGGACATGGTTTCTGTTCCTGAAGAAGACTTCTCCCTGGCCAGACACCTCGGGAATACTGCTCCCAGTCTGTGGCCAGCCTCTCTCCTTATATTGTATTCTCCGAGAAGACATCAGATGGTCTTTTTATGCTTGTAAAGGTGTTTTGTTGATCTCTATTTTTGAGTGCTCATTCATGGGGTTTTATATTGCCCTGGTAGTGTGAGTGTACTCTCCTTGCTAGCCTTGACTTACATGTTGTCCTAAGCTCTGATTTGAGGCATCTCGCGTGGCTGTCCTTTTTGGCTTGTATCTGGATGGGGGATTCTTGCCCTTTGTACAAAGTGACATACCATCATTAATATAAATTCTTGTCTTCTGGGAAAAAAAACAAAGAAGGGTTAGTACAAAAAAATAGCTTAAGTAATATAGAGGCATTCATAAGAGCTGAGAAGGATAACTTTTTCACAACGGGGCATAAAACTATGGTAATTTATATAATTGATGCACATGAAGATATATGTCGATATGTTCATGAAGGAACCAAACATACTACAGCACATGGTCTCTTTCGAACATATCATGGTTGTTCTGGAGTGTGAACGTGAGATATATTCTTTTGTGACCTTAGCAATGCTAATTCGTTGTTTAAGACTGTAATGGGTTCTATAACAGAGTCTACTTGAAGAATCTATAGGTCGATGTAGACCCTCATAATCAATCAATGAACATAACGCTCCTCAGGTATGTATCGTATTTAACTTTTCTTATCTATTGATAAGGTATAAAAGGAAAAGGCACACATACAAGAATATTCATAGTGAGATCGACCTATTCCGAGTGTACAAATGAAGGTGAAAATAATAAGTACACCTATCTGATAACTCATAGAACGAATAAAGAATCATTTTCTTTTTAGTCATCAAGTGCTTATCTATTTGTCTTATTATTTCAATTAGTATATATGTAAAACTTTCCCTTTTTATATGTATCAATAATGTTTATCCAGCATATGTGAAATTCCTTGTATTCCAAAAATAGGTGTACAATTTCTTGAAGAAATTCAAACTAAGGTTATCTACAGGCCGAGGATGAGATGAAGGGAAAACGGTAAGCACAGAATATATCATGTTGAAGCAAGTCTATGACAAGCCTAAGTATTGGCTTGAGTCCCACAAAGTCATTGAAGAAGCCTTAAAATGAAGACAATGTAAAGTTCACTTGTGAACTACCTCTTGTAACTTTTGAAGAGTTTACTTAATGTAAAAGTGAAAGAATCTTAAGTGGTTGAATCCACTTGATCAAAAAGGGAAAGAGGAGCCACAAATTTGTGATTTGTGGTAGGTAGAGAATCAAATCAATCATTGATTGATTGGAGAGTGATTGAGGGAAGTTAGCCTCCCAAACTCAACTATAAATAGATGGCAGTTTTAGTCGTGGTTAGAGAGACCTATGTGAAGACCTCCAAGAGCTGAGCTTTATGCCATATCAAGGTGTGATTACAAGGCACACATATGTATCAGTAAGTCCATTGTATTGTACAAGCAATATACTTTCATTTTCATGATCATTTGGGTTCATATTTCCATGTTCTTGTGAAGTGTACTACTCACTGCCATTACTCTCAGTTTTCTTAGTCAGATTGCAGAGATGGTTTCTCTATGCTTCGTGCATGATTTTCAGTGATTTAACTTGGTAAAGTTAGCTCTATAAGTCTACTATATGCTCACAAATTTTCATGTCATTTGGATGTTGTAATCTTTAGTTATGTTTAGTTGAAGTCAACAGTATCTGTTCATCTTCACTTTTCTATCAGGTACCGGACTTTTTCACTCACCTTGTCAGAGCCATTTCTCAGTGGTTACTTATCCAAATTCAATCATTTAAAGCTTGTTGGATTTAGCTTACTGTCTAGTATAACTATATAAATTTTCATAATCATTGGATTCCTACATTTTGAGTTATGTTCATTTTTCTGCTCATTGGTCTCAAACTGTAGCAGCCCGTGAAAATCGGGATGATGTCATCACTTGTTAAAACTCATTCTCAATGTGTGGTTTATTATTGTTGATAAGATTACTCTTGAAAGTTAGCTCTCTAAGCTACCTAGACTTACCCAAGAGGAATTAAGCTAATTGCTGCTGTGCTCAAAGAATTATGTAAAACACTCGACAGGTGTATGAACCAAGAATAGCAAGTTTTTCACCTCTGAGCTAACTCCAACTTATCTCTTTTGATCTATCTTTTTGAGAGTGATCTTCCAAGGTACATAGGGTGTATAATACATCCATTGGCAAGCTAAAAGGGCCCACCATATACTCCTGGAGTTCAATTGGCTGGTGTAGATCAAGGATTTTGCAACACCTCTTCATCTTCAAGCATATACCTATCCATCTCTTCATAGATCATACATAGAACCAAGAACCACCACCTTCCATGCTAATGCGACTCTCTAGCACCGCTTTCCATGCTCATGCTCATGCAACTATCCTATTGCCAAAAGCAAAAAGGATTTTACTTCTAAGCCATGCATATTTTGGATTGCCTTCTTGATCCATATACACCATCGAGAGCTGTGAACATATACAATGTTGTGCGTGTGTGTGTGTGCGAGAGAGAGAGAGAGAGAGAGAGAGAGAGAGAGAGAGAGAGAGAGAGAGAGAGAGAGAGAGAGAGAGAGAACGCAGAAAATCTGAATAGAAAGTAATCGAGGTGCAAAGGATAAGAGAAATCGGACAGATATGCCACCACATCATTTGGTAGTA
This sequence comes from Ceratopteris richardii, assembly GCA_020310875.1. Taxonomy (NCBI): domain Eukaryota; kingdom Viridiplantae; phylum Streptophyta; class Polypodiopsida; order Polypodiales; family Pteridaceae; genus Ceratopteris; species Ceratopteris richardii. The sequence goes on along the minus strand of CM035416.1, from coordinate 127,874,721 downwards.
AGTTTGAGTGTTCGTTCATGAAGTTGAGATCTAAAGAGCTGAAAAATCCTCTTACAAGGTCTCCTGCATCCTTTGCATCTTGTGATATTCATTGTGTGACATGAAGACACGTATGGTAACTAGAACTCTCGAGACGTGAGTCTCATCGAGAACATCCTTCGTCTTTTCCTTGATATTGATTTCCTTGACACATGGAAATGTGTCATAGCCAGGAAGTATGTGGAAAGATGTATAATGGTGCTTCTGTACATGTGACTGAAGTCAATACTTCGAACAGGGTCAATGCTTTAGTGAGGTACGAGCGGAAATGGAGGGTGAGGGTGAGCTATCTGTGCGATACGAGAACGTGAATGAAAGCGCAAAAGGTGGCTTCTATTATTGGTGTTTCATGTAGGTAGTGATTAGAAGAAAAGCACCATGACAACCGAAAAAGCAAAAAGCATGTTTAATGAGAGTGATATGTATCTGCAGGTGACGCTTTAGAAAAGTGCCATGGGAACCAAAGAAAAGCAAAACGCCGTTGCAAAAATCCGGTTTCTTTCTAGAGGAGTCTCCATGGTTTGGCTGGTTAGCTTACTGGAATAATTGCAAGATCTCTATTAAAGAGCATAAATGCTTCAAAGCTAGATTTAAAGCTTGGAATGACTTCTTGACAAATGGAAGGGCGCAAATGGAAGGGCGAGTTCTGATCAGTTCTTGAGATCTTTGTCTAACATCTACCCTTTCTGTATGCAGGTACTCTGTGCCCAAAAGCTATTGCCGGCTCAAAGATTGGAAAACTGTCATCTCAAACAAGTCCAAGTGGTGGAAGTTGCTAAACATATTTTGAAGCACTTTAAAAGGGAAAGAGGAACGGTTAACTCCACCTTGGTCAAGCTTAATAACATATGGAAATTAAATTGGTCCAATCATCAATGGAGCTACAGATTCAAATCTATGTGGGCGTTCATTGGCTGCAGCAAGCATTCCCAACTTCAGTGTCTAATAATCCACAATGGATTATGGATTGGTCCTAGAGTCAGAAAGATTTATAAAGATGTGGGGTTGTGTACATTTTGTGGCAGTGTGGAAGATGTTTTCCACCTCTTCTTTGAGTGTCATCAAGCCAAGAAATTTTAGATGCCTGTTGAGAACTACCTCAAACTCAGTGGTCATACTCAGCTCAATAAACTGGATGTCCTTCGGGGTACTTGCAATAACATGGATATTCTCCTATGGAATGTCTGGAGAGGCCATATACTCTGGTTCATTTGGCTAAACAGGAACAACCCTATGTTTAGCAAGAGTTGTAGAAATTATCTTCTTGCTTTGCCTGGTCTGCTCAGAAAAGCTGACCCAAGACTCCACTAAAACAAATCTCCTATTGTATCCTTGAAGAGAAAGATATTCATAGGCTTTTAATTGAACATAAAAGTTCCAATTGGAAGAACATACTTCTCCAAATCTAGTCTTGTAAAAAATTGGACATGTTATCTTCATTGTTTGTGTGGCTCTTGCCCATTGCACGATATGTACCCCTCTGTTGATATAATTCTTTCAGTTTTGTCTTAAAAAAAATCCGATGATTTAATAAGTCTGAGCATTCTAATCGTTGCTGACAATCGGAAGAGCAAAAATCAAATATAAGGAGAGGAATCTCTATCTTAGCGTGAATTGCAATAAGGTATATGCGTTAGAAAAGTACGGTAGGAACCACATAAAGCAAAACAGCACATGTAATTAGTATATACAATGCATAATTCTATTTTTAAGATCAACTTAACTGTTCTTACCAACCGGAAAAAGGAAAATGAAAGTATAACGTGAGGCATATATATTTGAAAGTGTATTGCGATAATATAGACGTGTAGAAAACTATGAAGGAACCAAAAAAAGATAATAATAGTAAGAATACAAACAAGTATTCCTTGTAGGGGTAGGCTCAAGTGAAGTGAAGAAACCACATTGTGAGATAATATCTTTGGTTGCCCCACTATAAAAGTACCAAACATCTATGTCTATGCTAGACATACACTGTTTATGAAAACATGGGTCATAGTCACAAATAGTAGTAAATGCTCATTCTTCATTTTGAAAAAGATTAGCATACTCATTTTTAGGTGTAGAGACCTCTCCTACAACCATTTCAACCTCTTTCTTCTTTGCCTCTTTAGCAACCATTTTATCATCATTTGCCTTACAATATTTACAAAATTGTTTTTTCTTTCTTGTTTTTGTTTCTCATCTTTGTCTTCCTTCTTCCACTATGCAACATTAATAGATTTCTTCTTACTTGTAGATGAGCTCCATTTACCTTTGCCCTTCTAAACAGCTAAACATGTTTGATACACAACATGCATAACTGACCTATTCTACTTGGATTGATCCTCGTGCAACGAAACAAAGACAAACCTCTCAAATATTAAGGTATTTGGATTTTCTTTTTTCATCAATGGAAGATTAGAAGCAAAATCTCATATGAATCTTTCAGACCATTGAGAATAGTCTACACAAGTGAACTATCTCATAAGACTTCATAAAGAGAAATAAGCTACCTACAAACACCAAGTTCTTTGTGATGCTAGGTACATGCAAGACATACTTGAGACATCTTCCTTCCTCCTCGTCATCCAAAGCTACGTCTTCAACACGGGAGATCTCATGGGTTGTATCATCACATGTTTATACATGTCCTTTACCTTTGGGAGCATGTAAATTAGTAAACCAATAAGAGTTGCAACTAATCATATTGTTCCTACATCCACTATCAATATACCGTGTTATCTACTTTACTTAAATTCCCATTCATGTGCATCATCAAAAGATTATCATTTTTTGAACTTATGGAAGCATAATTACTTTGTCCTTTGTATGGAGAACTTTGACTATAGCTCATTTGGTTTCCTCCTTGGTAGCAATCTCTAGCATAGTGGCCAAACTTGCAACATATATAACACCCTTCCCCATCTTGATTCCTATTTTGTTGATGCCTTCCTAGTATTCCTCTTGATCTTCCTCTAACTTTTTGTAATAAGGTGCATTGTTCATGTCCTTGATTGCTTGAGTTGCCTTTCCTTCTTCCAAACCTTCCTTTGCCCCTACTTTGTCCTCATCTTCCTTTGCTCCTTTAATTACGTGCATAAAAGACTTGTGCATCCTTTCTTTTAGTTGAACTTCCACCTATGTTGATTTCTTTTGTGAACATGAGATCACAATTGGGGAGATTATCCCTTACATATACAGAAGTGGTAAAGGGTTTTGTTAAGTGTACTTACTCATGGGTTCTTGGGATGGTCAGGGTCTGATAATTAAGAGGCCCTTTATATATTTTCCCAATTCACTGCTTACCTTGTGACAATCAACTTCAGTAATTAACTCCGAACGATTACAGAAGATTCAATTACACTTTCGGTGCATAGCAATTCTTATCAATCACCGTAATTATGTACGCAAAACTTTCACTCTTCCTTTATTATCACTGTTAAACTTCACACTTCACTTCAACACAGTAAAATGTTAACACCGTACCTAATTCACTTCAATTCCGAATTCTGGCTCTCACAGACAACTCTATGATTACCATAACTTCAGAACAGAATCAACTCTAGATCATCGCACAAACCGAACAGGCCGAGGATGCATCTTCCATCTCTTTCATGGATACTCTATTGATTAGGAAAAAGCGGTACAACATTTGCGAGACACCTTTTCAGTGTGCGACCTTACAATTACAATTATTCTTGTAAATAATATTTCGGCGGCCTGACACTCGCATGCACAGTGGACTCAAACCTAACAAGGAAAATTACAAGATTAGCAATCATCAATGATTCCTTGGATATACATGGATTTTTCTAATTTAAAGGTTCGGGTTATTTTCTGCTTGAGGGAGTCTAACATTTTCTTCAAAATTTGCGGTTCAACCAGATGTGCATCAGTCCGCACAGAGCTGGAAGCGATTACTTGGGAAAGTAAGGCATCAACCTAACTTTGCAAAAAAGCTTCTTGGAGGTAGAAGTCGTTAGGGAGTGCCGCCTCACATCATAGCTTCATGTCAGCAACCTCTGCATCAATGTGCGATAATCGCTCATCTTGGATACCCAGTTGTTTCTCTCTATGTTCAAGCTCTTGAGACTCAAACTACATGGTTTTATAAAAATCTTGCCTCTCTTTCTAGATGGCCTCGACATCCTTCTTAAGCTGAATATTACGGCCGATTTCCTCTTCCAGGGAGCAACGTTTTTGAAAGAGCTCTTCCGTGACTTTCTTTCATTCGGTTTTGACTTGTAAGGCTAACTCAGCCATCTCTTGACCCTTCTGCTCAACCGTAACCAAGTCAGCACGCGTGGTCTCTAGGAGATTACCCAAAGCGGTCATGGCATCCTCCTTGTCAATCACTGTCTACGTCAGCTTACTAATCTCATCATCGCGAGCTTCGATGATGGCATTCTTCTCATTCAATTGTTCTTCGAGACTTTGAATCTGTTTCTGTAGTGAATTGGCTTTGGCTTTGGCTGCGAGCACCTCTAGCTAGAGTGGTGCGATGTCCACTTCAAGAATATCCACCTTGGATTGGTACTCCATTCGGAGGGATTGTTGGGCGACTTGTAGGTGATGGGTGGAAAGATGAATAAGATAATTACCTATCTGAGCTAGTTGGGCCAATGAATTCGGAAAAATAGAAGTGGAGATTGGTCGAGAGGGGTTAGCAAAAACTATGGTGGACGACCAAGGAGGCGAATAATCAAGGGAGGAAGGGAGAGGATGGGCTTCCGAATGACATGGTGAGGGAGGAGGGCTAGGCGACAAAGGCACCTTTGAGGGGGAAAGAGGAAGAGGTGGGTTTTGGGGGGAAGATAGCAGGGCAAGAGTGGTTATCGCAAGAGGCGAGAGATTAGGTTGGGCAATCACCTCCTCAGGTTGTGCTTTCTCTGCGAGTTTTTCAACTTTTGTGACCATGTCAGTCCTTGGCTCCTGTGGATGAGGCTGTGGCTACACGACCGTATCATCAGGATGGACATCTTCCATGACAGTGTGGGGAGCAACTTGGTCTTTAGGGGATGGTGGAGTAGAAATAATCTGAGCAGAAGAGGTGGTATCTAGCAACTAAAAGGGTGAGGGTGGCTGTGCTTTACTATGGGAGGGGCTCAATTTGTGGCGCTTCCCCTTAAAGAACTGCATGAGATTATTGTTTTCATCGACCTCCATCACTTGTATGGACTCATCATGGAAGAGAAGTGTATTCAGGGGAGGAGGTTGCACAGCCTGAATCTCCAGGAGGAGAAATGTCAGCAGATATGGCAATCGTGTCCGAGGAATATCACCTTTCGCCGATTGTCGAGAAACTGCTTGGCATTCTCGGTGAATGCGTCGGAAGAAAAATGAGGCAAAATTAACTGCTTCACACACAACGACATCGATCATGGAATAGAAGAGTCGGGAGATGCCGTACGTTCATTTTTAGAGGTTAAGTGCAGCTACAAGAAACTGTAGTGCAGAGCGCTCCAGTTCAGGGCGACAAAGAATGGCGAATTCATTTGAAGAATGATGCAGAAAGAGCTCTTTCATGGTCGACAATGGTAAAAGAGGTCCATCGACACTACCCTCCTAAGGGAGGTGGAATCCCTGAGCGATAGTGTTGAGGGTGACGATGACACGTGGGTTAAGACAGGTGAGTGGCCATCAAGTGTCGGAAGCAGGAGTATTAGCAATGGCAGAGATGATCTACACAAAGAAAGGATGACATTCAACCGAATGCCAGGGCAGTTCAGCGAATGCCAAAAGCCCACGAGTGCACAGAAAATCGCTCAATTCCAGAGCGAGGCCAGCATGGAAGGTAGCAATATTAGCCAAATCTTCCATGGCGAGCACGAGAGCACAAAAACACGATATAACATAGAACATTTCAAATGCACAAAAACACAATAACAAAAAGAGGGGAAGAGCGTGATTAAGTAAAAACACCAAATGGAAATGTGGGAAAAACCATAATTATCACCCGGTGTTGGAAATATATAGACATAATGATGACATGCACGCATTAATAGAATCTTAGACAAATACGGCAGTGGCTAATCATGGTTAGGTAATAAAACGAAAATGTTATGGTCAGTCGCTCAACTGGAACGTGCAGCCTGGAAAGGGATTTCGAGCCGAAACAATGGTATAAATCGGACGGAGAATAAGAATACCGATAAATCATCAAGATGAAGAAGTTGTGGGATAATAAGGATGGAGCTTCGATCCATTGATCGACTTAGAGAGAAGGGTACCATTTAAAGTGGATAACCAGAACGTAGCAGGGCAAACCTGTGATTCAATACGGTAAGGACCAGACCACGGAAGTTTGAACTTGCGTGTTGAACGATTAGCTTTAGTATTGTAGAACATAACTAATTGACCTTTCGTAAAAATAGGAGTGCGGAGAAACCGATCATGTATCTTGGCTTGTCACAGTTGGACTTCTTGCAATAGTAGAAAACTCTCCCAGTGTTGTTCGTCCAAGGACCGCAACACATCCAACCGGAAAGGAAAGGATTTCTCTGACAAGAGCTTATGTTCTAGTGCCACTTTGAGGCTAGGTACCACCAACTCGATGAGTGCAATGGCCTCTAGCCCATATGCCAATTTAAAAGGCGTATTCCCTGTAGCCACTTTGTACGTAGTAAGGTATGCCCACAGGATGGAAGGAAGGAATTGATCCAAACGCTCCGGACATTCCAGAACTGATTTCTTGAGCATATTAAGTATGGTTTTATTGGTACTTTCAGCAAGACCATTAGCACGAGGATAATATGGAGAGCTAAATTTATGAAAAATATGTAGAGTGCGAGTAAGCACTTGTAGTAAGGAATTAACAAAATGTGTGCCCTGATCCAAAACAATCTCTAAGGGAAGACTGAACCGAGGGAACACATCAGTCATCAAACATTTAACCACCATTGATATAGTGGCAGACCGTAAAGCCCAAGCTTCTACCCACTAAGTAGCATAATACGTACAAGTAAGTATATATCGATGATTAGTAAGCGTAGCCGGAGGTCTAATGGGACCAATGAAATCCAAGCCCCACTTTTGAAAAGGTTCCAAGGGAGCAAGAGGCTGCAGTGGAAAATGATGCCGTTGTAAAGGCTATCCCGATCGTTGGCAAGCATCACACGTTTTAATAGAAATAGTAATATCACAGTGAAGTGTGGGCCACCATAAGCCACTGTGCAAAATTTTCCAATAAGTAAGATCGACCAAAAAATGACCACCAGAAGGAGTAGAATGGGCCATGTCAATAACCGAAGAAACTTCATGGGGTGGAATACACTGTAATAGTGCACCAGAAGGATCTAGGTAATACAATTGTCCTACAATAATCCGGAACCGTCGACTATACATTGCCAATTTACAACAAGACAAAGTAGAATTATTAGTCGGGGGGCTTCCACTGGTGAGGAAGGTCAGAAGAGTATCATAATATGAAGGTGCCACCGAGAGCTCGTGACCATCATCTTAGAACAAATCAATCGCATAGATAGCCAAGGTAGTATCATCATTCCACCAGGAAATTCACCGGAATCAAGCCAAGATAAGAAATCATGGGGTGACCCTAGATGATGTACTACCACATAATCAAATTCTTGTAGTAACAACACCCACCTGGCTATACTTTGGCTTGTTTCAGCTAGGGCCTCCCAAACAACAAGTTGTAGTCCAAAGTTGAGTCAGGTAATTCTAAAACAACAAAAGTCATTTTGAACACCACTCCCTGAAGAGTAATGGGTCTATCACGTACCAAACCCACTAGATAGACCGTGGACTGATCCGCCATCCTCACAAAAATCTGAACAGATTCAATCTGAGTCCATCCTAACCGTTTACAAAGGGAAGCTCTCAGAATATTCAAACCAGAGCCTTGATCAATTAACACTTGAGTGATTTTGTGGTTTTTATACCATACCGTATATAAAGGAACAACATGATCCACGATAGAATTAGTTTCTGGACTAATAGTAGCTATAGTAGGTGTACACAAAGATTATGGACAAACTTGTTGCTAAAATTGTTGTCGTACACCCGAAACCAAGGCTAGCAGTTGCCCGAACGGTATTGTAATGGAGGCGTGTGATAGAATATTCCACATAGAGTCAAAATTTGATGTACTCCTTATCCCATCCAGTGGACTCTTTGACGGCACTCTCACCGGACTCGGTTCTTCCGGTGATGGATTCGGTACTATCTGCTAAACCACCGATACTGGATCGGGAAAGACTGTTGGTTCTTGACTAGCCCATGTACTAGCTTTGGTAAAAACTCTCTATTGTTCTCGAATGCCAGGCTCAAAAATCTCAGCAGCTGGTTGTAATTTCTTGCTGGACCGTGTTTGAATTACTGTCGCTTGAGTATCTACTGCCGAAATATATACCATGTTGGCCATGAGAAGCTGTCTCTCTTTTCCATACCACCCACACATTGTATGATCATTACTCGTTTAAGTTGAGGGTTTAACCCATTAATGAACCACTAGGTGATCACATCATCCGGTAGGTTAGCATGTGCTAGTGGTAGTTGTTGTAGATGAGTATGAAATAAAGTTGCCTATTATTTTGCAAATATTCAAAAATATGAGCCACATTTTTCTTCAACCGGAATCCTTGTAAGAAGGCATCCTTAACGTCATCCTACTGACCAAAATGGTTAATGTCATATTCAGTTAACCACTGAGCAGCCTCATTAACTAGTGTAGACTGGAACACTATAGCCTTCTATGCCGGATCTGCTGGATAGTTGAGTACAACATATTTAATTTCAAAGGTTCTCACATGTGCATTCGGATCATCACCGAGAAATCCTCCAAATCTTGTATATGTAACTCCAGCGGGTACCGGTCGTGGTGATATGGCTTGCTGCTGCTGTTGCTTCTATTGTTGTTGATGTTGTTGTTTATGTTGCCGTTGATGTTGCTGTTGATGTTGCTGTTGATGTTGTTGTTGATGTTTCTGTTGCTGTTGCGAACCACACATGATGTTTAAACCCAAAGGAAATGAAAGTACCAAATGATTTGAACCAATTAAACCTAATTGTTGCTGTGTTGTCCCGTCATCTTGTATGCTCTTCGATAATTGGATATTGTTAAGTCTTTCCCACGCGCCTACACCCAACTACCCTTCCTCGTAATGGACTTCTAAAGTGGGCTTATCACCAGAACTTTCATCCAACAATACACTAGTTCCCTCAAAATCAGAATTGGGAATAGAACTGTAACCAAAATTTGGCAAACCGGCCTTGGAATAATTCGAGGTTCCACCTAAATTCCACAAATTGCTAACGAAAACTTCCACAGTGTCACCAAAACTAGTGCTTACTTCACCAATCTTACTTTCTACAGATGGGGTTGGTTGCACTTTTGGTATACTCTATAATCCTTGCACAAGGAAATGTTGCGGTGGTACTCCACTAGCCTAGATTTTTCACTTTCCTTCCAATGATTGTCCGTCACCACTACTACCCGGAGGTGCTCCCAATGTGCTAGGAATGAACTTCGGTTATGATTCTTCGGAACGTGTTACATGCATATACCATTGTAGTGTGTATCTTTTTTCTTTTCTTTCTCTTTTCTCCTACAAGCACTCAAATCCCTTCTTGTCCAAGAATCCCCCAACACTCTCACAAAGACCATAGAGATAGATAGATACGAATAGCTACTCTTAAGTAGTTTGCATATTTTTTAGAGGTTACAGAGATAAGATAAGGAACCTAAGACTTGATGAGAACAAACTAGATTATATTATCTATACAATAACTTAAATATTATGTAAAATGGATTCCCAATGAAAGAAAACAATGTTGAAAACTCAACTTAGAGAGTTCCAACATTGTGTGTGCACACAAAGAGGTATGATGTCTATGTGGATGTGTATGTGTATGTGTATGTGTATGTGTATATGTGTATGGGCTTATGTGTATATGTGTATGTTTATGTGTATGTATGTGTATGTGTGTAGGTGTATGTGTATGTCTATTTGTTTATGTGTAAACCGTACTTTGTTCAAAGAATCTTTACATGAAAAAAAAAGAAGATCGAAAATTCTTAACTGAAATCTTAGTAACATATTTAGAGATGTCCCAAATAAATGTGGCGCTTCCCCTTAAAGAACTTATATATATATATATATATATATATATATATATATATATATATATATATATATATATATATATATATATATATATATATATATATATATATATATATATAGAGAGAGAGAGAGAGAGAGAGAGAGAGAGAGAGAGAGAGAGAGAGAGAGAGAGAGAGAGAGAGAAGATTATAGCAGCAGACGCTATGGCAATGGCGAAGAGATATGCACGAGAGGAAGAGATGGACAATACACACAGATATTGAAAACGTTGTGCCTTAGATTTTCATTGATAAGATACTATTATACATTGATATGCCCTTGGCATTGACGATGGCCAAGAAATTTGGTGGTGACCATGGCTTGCTGACGAAGTGCCCTGAAAAAGGGTCACTGCCAAAAAGGGTAGATTTTGATAGGTTTAAATGGAAAGTGATAAAGTTGGTTACAATTCCTCCCCTTTTTCCAAGCATTGGGAAACACTAAATGTAGATACTTTCTTGCCATGTTAGGCATGTCACATTGGACATTTACGTGGGATTCAAATATGTCATATTAGGCTACCTCATTGGGTTTGTTTTACCACATTGGGTTTGATTTACTACTTGGGATTTGATGTACCGCATTGGATGATCTCCATTGGGTTTTTGAGAACTCGATGGCTATGCGGAAGCTAGTATATATCTAATTGGATTTGTTGTGCTCCATTAAGCTTGCCTTAATCATTGGGTATTTTTGTTTTTGACCACAGTAGGTGTCAACATGTTACGTTGATGGGAGTAGGTTATCTTCACCTTGAATATGTCTAGAACCGCATAAGGTTGGGTTGTTGTGCACCGTTTGAATTTCATCTTCGACGATAGACTCGTTGGTTGTTGAATTCTCCATGTATGCTTTGTATGCACTTGGAATATTCTTTCGCACTTCGGAAAATAGAATTGGGAAGGTCTTACCATAGGCTTGCTTATGGCCTTGGCAGTGTCTAATCCCTTACATTTTTTTGGTTAAAAAAAACATTTGATAAAACAATAACATATATACAATGAGAGCTAGCTCAACCTAGATACTTAACAGTTATTATAGAGCTAAACACGCTTTTAGATATTTCTCACAATTCTTTGATAAGATATGGGCTTGGATACGAGCCTCATAAATGATGAAGACATAAGAACCCGATGAAAGAACTTACGGAAAAGGCTTTTGGTGAACCTTTAGAATGCTACTTCATTGAACATATTGAGGTTGGTTTTGTTAAGTACAAAAGAATAGCAACTTGAATGCAAAAAATGTTCTTCTCAATATTGTTGAGGTTTCAAACTTGTTGAAGATTATCTCTATGCTCAAGGTGGACAAGATCAGGGCTGCAGACAACTTTGATCTCTTCTCCAAGGAGTTTGCTAGGGGCATGGATTTCATCTACTCGGCAGATGTATGACCTGGTTCTTACTGGACATAGTGTTCTATAGTCAAAATTTGTTCCAGAAGGACGTGCTGATAGTAGTCAGAATATGTCGACTCCTACATCCTATCAGAGTCTAGCCTTTCTGTGTATCGTGATAGGATCATCCTTAAAACCTATGAGAGAATGCAAGTGCTTTAGTGCATCTCCTTGTTTCTTAACTATGCATCCGACCTATCCCTAAAGCCCTGCTTCTATAGGTATACTCATGGAAGCTTTCTCTTGCCGTTGATATAGCCTTTCCCCCATAGTTTCTTTGAAGTGGAAGTGCAGTTTGGATTCCTTCTTTAAATACATGGAGGGAAGCTCATTCATTGGATGGTGAGCACAGTCAACCAACCTGGTATGTTTACTGTGCTGCAATAGATGGCTACAATACCTCCATGGCCGACCACAACCCTCTGTGTACTTTGGAGATTAACATGACCTTCTTAAGTCGAGACTTCGCCCGCCATTTTTTCAATGAATCAGGCTGACAAACTGGTAGCACCATAACACATGTTTCATGCATCAACAAGATCTTCCTCTCACCATTCGTCCTCAATGACTTCGCCTTCACGCCATGTGGGTACTCCATATGTAATCGATCGAGATGCCTTGTCCATGATACATGTGATGCCAGAGGACACTTGGAGCTATGGTAGCTTCGAGGATGTATGGCGTGGTTCACATTCTGTGGGAGTCAGCTGGCAAAAGCTTGTAGAGCCTGTCATATCCATCTTTCGCCCACTCAGAGTGGTTCTGTCCCTTCATGAGGAAGTTCCAAGCTCTAATACCACTTGAAGATTATAGCAGCAAATGCTATGGTGATGGCAAAGAGATATGCATAGGAGAGAAAGAGATGGACAGTACACACAGATATTCAAAACGTTGTGCCTTAGATTTTCATTGATAAGATACTATTATATACATGGATGATATGCCCTTGGCATTGATGATTGTCAAGAAATTTGGTGGTGCCCTGAGATACTATTATATACATGGATGATATGCCCTTGGCATTGATGATTGTCAAGAAATTTGGTGGTGCACATGGCTTGCTGACAAAGTGCCCTGAGAAAGGGCCACTGTCAAAAAGGGTAGATTATATATATATATATATATATATATATATATATATATATATATATATATATATATATATATATATATATATATATATATATATATATATATATATATATATATGTGTGTGTGTGTGTGTATGTATATATGTATCTTTCTTTGTGCGCATATATATATATATATATATATATATATATATATATATATATATATATATATATATATATATATATATATATATATATATATGTATATATATGCATGTATGGATGTATATATGTATGTATGTAGTATGTATGTATTTATGTATCTATCTTTGTACGCATGCATGCATGTATGTATTATATGCATGTATTTTATTATGTATGCATTCGTGTATGTGTGTATGTATGTATTTATCTTTGTGGTTATAGTTTTGCTAGCACTCAATCTCATTTTTGTTCCATAGAGACTTCAAATCCCATTAAAATACCAAAGGGACAAAATATCTGATCTTTGGGGAGATCTTTACAATTTCAATGAAGAAGAAGCTATGGTGTTGGTCCGCACGTGGACTTCTAGGTACTTTAGAGTGGTTTATTCATGAATTAGAGGCTTCATAGAAAGTGTCAAGACATTTATAAAAGTTGGAAATGTATTGTGCAAAATTTTGAAGAAACACACTAGTGTCATCAACGAAGAGTGTTAGAACCATGGACTCCTGGCTGCACAGACAAAAGATGCCAAAAACACACGCGTGCTGATCTTGATTATCTATTAGGCAATTGAGACTATCGATAGCAATGGCAAAATGTAAAAGGGAAAGAACAAAACCTTGTCAGATCCATCAATTAAGATGAATCGCCAGAGATAGTGCCCAACAATGTTCATCCTTTCGAAGGCATTTCTTAGGACCATAAAAAAACATCATTATAAATCTCGAGCCAAAATCAACGTCCTTAAGGGATTGGATGATGGAATCCCATTTGAGTTTATCATACAATTTATTGAAATCAATCTTGAGGAGGAGAATGTATTGGGAGGACTCCTTCAGGTACTCAATACCTTCCCAAACATTGGTGATGGCTTTGATAATGGATCTTCCTTTGACAAAACCTTTCTAGCCTTTAAAAGTTCAAGAGCAGAGATAGCCAATACTTTTGATGGTGAGGACCTTGGCAAGCATCTTGTAACTGGTCTATTTGAGCATGAGTTTCAATTATATTCTTACTTTGTTTCTTGTGCATGAGATTATTAATTCCCACATTCATACTTTTTGGTGATGCTCCACTCTGAGCCTCCTACCACACTTAACAGAAAGGAACCATTAGAACCTCTTTTAGGATTTTGAACGATTCATTAGTGACGCCCTTGAGACCAAGGATCTTGCTACTAATAAGGAGTCAATCACCTCATGGATTTCTTGATGATTTCGAGGAGAATAAATCAAGCGCTTAATCTCTGGTGGAATCTTTTTAGATATGACCCTTAATATGATGGCCATGCACTCAGCTACGTGGAGAGAAAGTGGAGAAGATATGCCAAGAGACTATGTAAGTGATTAACAATCAACATGCATTTGTCATGTTTTGAAGAGCGTTCAACTCCATCGTTTCCAATCATGTGCATAATATCCTCTTTGGTTTGTTTCTTCTTTAGTGGTCTACACATTTCTTTAGTCGTCTTGTCTACCTTGTGTGTGATCTTTAGAGTACGATATGGGAAGTGTGCAACAAAGTGGAAGTGAGAAGCAAAAACATCACTAGGGTAATGTCTATTATAGATTGACTCAACAAATATGAGTATAATCATGTGATCCTTCGAAGCTTATGGGCCATCCACCTTAGTATCTATGTACTGAAATATGAAAGTCGATGGGAAAGGATAGCTCCTCAAAGTAAACTTTGTATGTGTGAGCACATGTGCATCACACTCAATCTAAATTCCATTAAAGGAAAGTAATGCTTTGCTTATCAAACAGATGTGTCGACAAATAAGCGAAAGATCGTGGGAAAAAATTCGTGAACAATCCTCCGCGTTGACAACTATCACTATGTCAACTCGTATACCTGATTTACTTTGATGCAAATTGAGTTGACTTCATGAGTGCTCCATAGAAGCAAATGTTGGGGAAATGTCTATTCATATACAAGCACCCATCACCGTTTGAGGTCAGTGTCTTCCATATTCATGGTCTTTAGCGACAGAACACCGAGAGTAAGTCAATGAAAGAATTTGTATGGTCAAGTCAAGAGAAGTCAAGTCAAGAGTAAGTCAAGTCAAGAGAAGTTTGTACATTTTCAGAGTTTTTTGGAAGTCAAGAGAAGTCAAGTCAAGAGTAAGTCAAGTCAAGAGTAAGTCAAGTCAAGAGAAGTTTGTACATTTTCAGAGTTTTTTGGAAGAAGCAGCTTGCTCAATCATAACGTCACTAAACTGGTTTTTCCAAATAAAAGATGATCATAACCTCTTAAGTCGGACGATCATGTATTTCTGCAAGATTCTAGGAATATGTGTGTCCGTGGTATCGACATGACTTAATACGAGCTTATAAAAAAAAGTTATTAAAATTTTCAGCATCCACTCCAACAATCGAAAAGAAGAAAAATAGTCCAGAAACACATTTCATGAGAGGAATATTCCTTTGCACACACATACATGCACATGTCTTTATAAACACACATGCATACATCCACGTATGTGTGTATTAAGAATATGCTCACATCTACTCATACTGAAGATACTCAATAGCAGCGTTTCTACATAGGCAGGTCGTAAGATGCACAATATCTAATCAAAGGTGCACCCCACTTCATCGAAAATGTGCATAGATATACTGCAGATAAGAGGGAGATCTCAATTGTCAATACAGTGTTAAAGCTACGTAGTGGACAGATGATGATATGTTTGAAAGGCAAATACTGTAACTCGACTAAAACAGAAGACACTAAACCCCTGTATAGACATAAAGGGGATGCGTGGATAATACTCAAAAAGGAAAAGATATGTGACATGAAAAGTATGTTGCAAGTCACGCATAAGCATGCTGATTTCCTCATCACATGAACCAATCAAGACAATGACAAGAACATAAAGAATAAACCCTATAGCATCAGCCCCATCTTTGCGTACATAAATGGCGCTTTCCATTGGACTACATGTAAAACCAAGAGAAATCAAGAAATTATATATCTTTTTCTACCATGCACATGGAGCTTTCTTAATTCCATACAAAGCCTTATGCAAATACCAAATGATATGCTCTTGTCCTTAGATGGAAACCCCAAGACGTTGCTCAACATAGAACTCTTCTTGCAAATTTCCATTCAAGAAATCTGTCTTCAAATGTGTTGGATCACCAAGCTTTCTCTATGTATTGAAATGAATTTCCCTCTCACTTCAACCATCATACGGATTGTGCTATACATGTACTTTGGGAGTATTTTCCTTTGTAAAAGAGAAAAGTGAAAGGCCTAAGATTCACGAGTTTGAAATTAGTTGAGATTGATTCTCAATCAATCGACGAAAAATTTGATATAACTTCAACTTCCACTTTTTTCTATAATGTAGGAAGATAATCCAATCATCTTTAACAAACAATACCATGAGGTTTTGAGTTCAAAACAATGCCTTTTGAGACATGGAAAACCACCAAAAGGTTTATATAAGACCACACATTCTTTGTACACTATGTGAGTGATGATTTGATGTAACAGAAATACACTTTTTGTCATTGCTTAGTGCCAAATCAATTCTTTGCTCCTTCCTCATACTCTATCTTTTTTTTAGAGCTTGGTTCTCTCTCTCTCTCTCTCTCTCTCTCCTCTCTCTCTCTAGAAAGCTCCAAATTGAGTGAATGGGTACTAATTAGAAAGGCATTATTTTGCATTTATGTGTATAAATGTTCAAGTCATTTGATAAATCTCCAGTTGAAGGTCTCAGGGTCATCTTTTGGATAGTCCTGAAAAGTCAAGGATACACCCAATAAGTGTTAAACGCAATCAACATAAATTGAAAATTTTATGCATTAAATCAATTCAACCCTATCTATTACATGCCCCCAAAATTAATTTTTCCAATTATTACTATGTTGGCTGGTGTAAGTGTTTGAAGTCATAACTTCCATCCAAACTAGTCAAGGTGCAAGTTATCTATTTTTCATTACCTTGATATTATTGATGTTTCAAAGTACCCATTGGGCTTCATTGCATTAATAAAAAGCCCAAAAGGTTTTTGTAAGCTAGTCAAGGTGCAAGTTATCTATTTTGCATTACCTTGATCTTATTGATGTTTCAAAGTACCCATTGGGCTTCATTGCATTAATAAAAAGCCCAAAAGGTTTAATTTACACATCCAAAGAGCTAGGGTAGGTCCTCTGTATAGAGAGTATACGTGGGGAAGCAAAATGAAAAGAAGAGTGTACACACAAAAGAAAGAGTGAAGTACAAAGTAGCTTTTGCCTAAAGATAAAGAAAGATGAGCCAAATGGTGAGGCAACGTGATGAAGAAACTGTTGAGATATCAAGCTCAACATATGATGATCTAGGATGACACGTACTAGTTTTTTGTTTCTCTGACATTCATAATGGTCACGTTTGTATATGTCATGGATACTTCATTGAGCTTTATTAGATTTATGTATGGAGAGTGATGGCACATTTGTTCTTTGAAAGCTCACTCATTCAGAGATATTAGGTCTTTCCTTATGTACTGATCTTTATATATTGCACTAGTTGTATTCTTGTTTTTTAGGTCATTCTTGTACATTCCTTTTTATCTAATAGAAAAAGAAGAAGAAGATCATTCTTCCTTGCCTCAATCTGTGTGTGTGCATCTCCTTGAGAGTGAGAGCATGTCTATGAGATCTCTTCCTTATCTCCTTCCTCGTGACATGGTATCAGAGCCAGCATGGCTGTAGAGAGCTTGTGAAGAAGGCAACAATGAAGAGTACGTGGCAAGGCGTGGAGAAAATACGATTGAAAAATGACCTCCATTTGCTCCAAAATTGGCGTGAAGATAGAAGACCTCAAAATAGTTTCGAGAGTTTTCCCTTTAGGGTCACTTGTTTTTGTCTAATCGAAGTTTCGAAGCCATCTCGACCTTTGTTTCGAGCCCGCAAGGTGGGGCCCATAGAAAATCTAGATCAATTTTAGAAACTGTAACTTGCGTTGTGTTCGGAAATAGTCATATATTCCATATCCAAAATTTGAAGCGATTCAGTGTACTGTTGATACACAAAAACTATGTTTTTCTGAGACCGAACTCTCAAATCATAATGCAAACATAGATGGAATGAGTGAGCTTATGAGCAATAAGGTAGATAAGAACAACTTCCATGCTTGGAGATTCAGAATGATGAATTTCTTGATGGGAAAAGGCTACCTGAAGTACATCGAAGAAGAGAATGAAAATGCTCCAGAGTTACCAGAAAGGAATCAGATTGCAGATCAATTAAGAGCATATGAGGAATGGAATCAAGGAGCATGAAAGGTAATGTACTGGCTATCTGCTAGCATACATGATAGCATGATTGGACACATACATGATGTCAAGACTCCACAAGAGGCTTGGAATAGTTTGGTCACATTGTATGAGACCAATAAAAAGGCACGAAAATCGCAACTCAAGAACAAGCTGCATACATTGGAGAAGAAGAGCATGTCACTAAGAGACTACACCTTGAAAATCAAAAGCATATGTGAGTCACTTGCATCTATTGGCGTGAATGTAGATGATGATGATAAGGTGGAAGTGTGTCTTTGTGGTTTAGGAGCTGCATATAAGCAGTTTAGAACTTCTATAGAGACTAGGGAAAATATTCCAAATTTTGCTGATCTGGTATCTATGCTGATTATTGAAGAAAAGAATCTTGGCGAGGATTCAAACTCCCAAGGGAAATCTAGTTCTCAACAGGTATTCTACTCTGGTAGAGAAAGAGGCAGATGTAGAGGTTTTGGAAGTGGAAGAGGAAATAGTAACAAAGACCAAAGTCAACAATAAAATCATGCAAGAGGAAGAGGATAGTTTTGAGGCAGGGGAAGCCAAACAGGCCGCATAAATTTCCAAAGAAATGATTTAGGTAATGATAGTAAAGAATCCAAGAATTGTGGTAAACGTGGACACTTTGAATGTGATTGCAGGTTGAAGAATCAAAATAACAAAAGGCAACATAATAACTATGCATCCATAAGTGCAGATGATTCTGAGAAGCTATTCATGGTTCAACATCACATGATAAATACGATGTCTGCTGGCATTTCAAAATCAAATGATAATGTCTTGTATGTTGATTCAAGTGCTTCAAAGCACATGACCAGTTATGCGGAATGGTTTAGTACTTTGTAGAAATTGCCACTTCATGGATATGTTGAAACAGGTGATGACACATCACATCCTATTGACCATATAGGAAACATAACGCTATCGATGGAGGATGGAAAGGTAAAACATCTTGCTGATGTGCTACATGTTCCAAATATAACAAAGAATCTGGTTTATGTTGGACAAATGGTTGACCAGGGATGACAAGTCAGGTTCAATGCTAATGTAGAAGAGTACAAGCAGGATGGACGTTTAGTTGCCAAAGGAAACAAAGTGGGTAGGATGTTCACCTTCAATCTGAAGATTCCTCAAATGAATGCACCCATGTTCGCAAAAGGTGCAGGAGTTATTGCAGATATAGAGATGTGGCACAAATAGATTGGACATGGAAACTTGCAAAGGCTGAAATTGATGGAGTCAAAGGAAATTGTCCATGGACTACCAAATTTCAAAGTTGCAGAAATGCAAAAGGTATGTGCAGCATGTCAATTTGGTAAATAGTCAAGAGCATCATTCCCACATGAGAAGCATGTTAGTGAGAATGTACTAGAAGTAGTACATATAGATGTTTGGGCTACTGCAAAGACCACATCTATGGGTAGTTGCAGGTTTTATGTTACTTTCATTGATGACCATACACGCAAAGTATGGGTATATTTCATGAAAGAGAAGAGCCAGGTGTTCAGTCACTTCCAGAATTTTAAAGCTATGGTGGAAAAGTAGACAGGGAAGTACATTGAAACATTAAGATCTGATGGAGGAGCTGAATATATGTCAAATGAGTTCAACAATTTTCTAAAAAATCATGGAACTTGGTGTGAGTTTTCATGCAAGTACACACCAGAATAGAATGGCATTGCTGAATGCAAAAATAGACATATTGCAGAAATAGCAAGAGCCTTGATGGCTGAGAAGAATATGCCTCATTATTATTGGGAAGAAGCTATGCATACTACTGTATACATCATGATAGAATTCCAACTGATGCTATACATAAAGTTAAATGTGAAGAGAATTTTACAGGTAAAAAGCCAAACTTATCACATCTGAGCGTTCTTGGATGTATTGCATATGTACATGTTCCAGATGAGTTGAGGACAAACCTTGATCCAAAAGCAGAAAAGTGTGTCTTCATTGGATACTCCCTTGAGCAAAAGGGATATAATTCTTATAACCCACTCACACGACAAGTAAAGGTGAGTAGAGATGTGGTATTTGATGAAATGTCAAGCTTCTATGCAGATGCCAAAGAAGGACTAAATCTTGAACCAAATGACAAAGAAAATGCTAAAAAATCAAGTGCAGAATATCAAGTTTTGAGTGGACTAGATGCATCACCAAGTAGTAGTTCCAACTCAAATCCATGGAGTGGAAGATTGCATGGAAATTTCAGTCTAGCAAATTCATCAATACATCCAAGAAAGGTAAAGAAAAGCTTTTTGCAAGTCATAAAACATGTGCAGGCTTTGAAGACACTGACGAAGATTCAAGCGGTCCATAAAAGAATCTTGATGAGGAACTTGGATGGCCCTCTGTTAAGACTCTAGGAGTAAGAAGGGCACATGCAGATGATACAAGGAGAAGTGACCTAAGACCAAGAAGATCTAGGAGGATGTGGAATTCAGTGCAACGATTGACGTATGACAGTTATATGGCTCATCATTATGCCTACATGACAAAGGTAATACAAGATGCTAAACCTTCTTGCTTTGAAGATGCAATTGGAATTGTAGATTGGGAAAATTCTATGGATGAGGAGATGGCTGCACTTTATGGAAATGATACATGGAAGCTGGTTCCATTGTCACAAGGAAAGAAACCCATAGGCTACAAATGGGTTTACAAGGTAAAGCATAATGCTGATGGTAGCATAAGCAGGTATAAAGCACGATTGGTAGCTAAAGGATATGCACAGACATATGGCATTGATTATCAGGAAACATTTAGCCCTGTGGCTAAAATGTTTTCTGTCAGAACACTTGTTGCATTAGCTACAACAAAAGGATGGCCTTTGAATTAGATGGATGTGAAGAATGCTTTCCTACATGGTGAGTTACATGAAGAAGTATATATGGACCATTCACAAGGATATGAAGACTCAAAGCATCCAGAATATGTTTGCAGGTTGCAAAAGGCTTTGCATGGGATAAACCAAGCCCCTTGTGCATGGCATGCAAGGATTGTTGATTACTTAACAAGCATTGGGTTTTCTATGTGTGATGTAGATCACTCACTATATGCAAGGAGGGTTGATGATGGCATCTCTATTGTGGCTATTTATGTTGATGACCTGATTGTAGGTGGTGATAATGAAGGAAGCATCAAAGAGGTAAAACAACTTCTTATGCAGTAATATTACATGAAAGATCTTGGTGTGCTGCGTTATTTCTTGGGCATTGAGTTTATACATATAGAAACATGTATATGGATGTCGCAAAGGCAATATGCCTTGAACACCGAGTCATAACAAATGAGAACAAAGACATGTTCTCCTTTAGAAATTACAAAAGTATGCTAAAAACAAGGAAAAATTAGCCTATTTTCAATTGTTCCATAGAAATGATAAGGCCCATTTTAATTAGGGCATGAAAACCATATGCTTTTATTTCATGATACTTTGTTTCAATCTTTATTTCAATTTTTGTTTATAAAAACATGCTATATTCAACATTACAAATTCCATTTAGAACTTTAACGAATCTTACATGATTAAAACTACATGATTTCATGAAAATGGAAATTGAAAAGTAATTCATTTTATTTCAGGCCCACATAAAGCATAATTCTATGCCATTTTAAAAAGGGATAAGAATACGCTCTTGACAATACAAAGCATAATCATACAACAACCACGTGGCCATATATGTGTACTAGTAATAATAGCCAATTATGCCAAAAAAAAAACACCATGAGATCAAAATGAAATAGATGAGATTAAATTGACTATACGTATTGAGAGAAAACACCATGCATATCATCATACATGATTCTTTGATGTCTAATAATCCAAATGAAAGAGACTTTATTGTTCATCATTGCACATTCTATGAAATAAATCTATTAGGTTTTACATGCTAAGAGACTTCAATAAAACTTTGGCAAGTTACGTTAATCAAATACTCTAAGACATTTCTTTTTGCCTTGCCCCAAGTCTTTAATATCCTTTGAAAAATTGCATTTCTCTCCCTCTCTCCCCTTTCTCTCTCTCTGAGCATTATCATGGTCAAACTTAAAAAGCAAGACAATATATCACGTTTGGTATTACTTTGTGAGAACATATTGCATGCGTTGAAAGCGAAACATGTAGTCTTTTTTACTTTGTTAAAGTGAAAACTATACTTTTCAGTGAGAAGTTGATGCTAGACATCGACTTCTCGCTAAAAACTATACTTTTCAGCAAGAAGTCAATGCCTGGCATCGACGTCTCGCTCAAGTCGATGCCAGGCATCGACTTCTTGCTGAAAAGTATAGTTTTCAGCGAGAAGTCTCGCTGAAGTTGATGCCAGGCATCGACTTCTTCCTGAAAAGTGTAGTTTTCAGCGAGAAGTCGATGCCAGGCTGCAGAAAAATATAAAATTCACTTTTTCTCGCTGAGAAGTCTGTGCCATGGTGTTGATGATCATCTATACGTTGTGGGCATGGAAAGACAACCTCCTCTCTCTCTCTCTCTCTCCCTGTCTTGTGGAGGCAATAAGCATTGTTGAATTGCCTATGACCCAGTCAGAACATAGGTACCAGATATGCTCCTGGACCCTTTTTCTCTCTTTTCTATCACTCTGTCCCTTACTTACCCTCCTTTCGCTTTCTCCCCCACTTCCTCGCCCTTCTTCAGCCATGACCAAGGAGCATAACAACTATTCTACATGGATCATCAAGTTTCTACATTTCCTCCTTACTACACTTTGATTCCCTTTTGCATGCACAAAGAGGTGTGATCATATTATCCATAATCAAAGCCTTGCCACAGACTATCTATTTGTGCAATAATGAACAACATACACTCATTTGGTTTCCTCTCATTTTCCGTGAGATTTCGATGTCTAGCATGCACATCTTTCCAAAATCTATATTTGTTGCTCTAAGAAAGTATGGAATATATATTTCCATTAAATAAATCTAGAAGGAAGAGTATGATGTAAGTGTTGATGTGTGAAACATCACACGAAATGAATTAATGTGACACTAGACAACCTCTATGGTCACCATTAACTCATTGCCACTCAAAACTTTGAGAAATGATAGCCAAAACCAAGAACTTTACTTCTTCATATTTTTTAAGTCACTGAAATGACATAGCTTCAGTATTTTTCTAATTTCTCTTTGCTCAAATATCATTGCTCAAAGATCTTTTGGTGGATGAAGGTACAAGAGTAGGGCTTTCCAACAAGCTATGATATGCAAGAAACGGATCTCTAGAACTCAAGATATAGCCTTCACAAGATGACCCTGTATGACTTCCAAAAAAGGAATTTTTGCCTGTTTTAGTAAGTTTGGCTGTCCAAAAATGAAAATTCGATGCCTAGCATCGACTTGCAACCAAAAGTCGATGCCAGGCATCGACTTTGAGCTTTTTTAGCCACTTTTTTGTTCCTGAAATAGGCGCGTTTAACACACATATGATGAAAACCACTTTTATGTGGGAAGTCGATGCCAGGCATCGACTTTATGCTGAAACTCGATGCCAGGCATCGAGTTGCTCCACAAACCTCATGTTTTAAAGAAGTTCTAGCAGTACATAACACTCAGAGAATAAAACACGGACTTATCAACACAAACTCGATGCCAGGCATCGAGTTGCTTGGAAAACTTGAACTTTTGAACTCATCACACAGTAGAGAAACATGGAGATGATGGAGAGAGTGTCATACACAAAACTTTACTTCTCATAGCTATGAAAAATTTAGAAACTTTACAGATGCTTTCTCACTCAGAGAAGCCCAACTATACTCTATTATATAAAATGAACTCCTTCTCACATTCTGTCACTCTCTTCCACTTCTTCTCACTCTCGCGCCACTTGATACAAACTAAGTTACATAGATTGTCTCGTTCTTGTGATTTTTAAAAAACTTTTAGAACTAAAGTGAACTAACTTTACAAATATAATACACTTGTGAATTTGTCCCTTCACATAGGCATGTGGTTTTCTTCTAAAGCTTTGACCTTCAAATATATGTACAATTTGTGAGTGTTTCTCCAACAGTAAGATCAAACTTCCTCTCACAAAGTATATATTTTTTTGCTTATACAAATTTTCTAAAGACCAAAGACTAGAGCCAAGGAAAAATGCAATGTTTTAGAATATTTGATTAAAGTATCTTGGAGCGATGCAAAAAAGGCCCAAGATTTACAAAATCAACCAATTCATTTCACACCAAACAAAATCAATTTCAATCGACTAGATAGATAGTAAATGATATACAAATACAAATAACTTTTATTCATTGAATCGATTGTACATGGAGACAATTCATTGTTTTTCCTATAATTATCTAATGCTATCAAATTAGTAGCATCAATTTTTAGTCTTTTCTAGCTCATTTCCTTTTTTTTTGATCCAAGCTAAATGAGTATTCTCATAAAATAAGGCTCTTTTTAATCCATTTCATAATTGTCTCTTAAAAGTGTTAGATAAGGTACCCTAAAATTAGCAAAATATTACTACCCTAAAGTAGTCAAAATTTTGAAAATATGTTCAAAATTTGCATATTTTTGGGGGGGTTTAGAAAACCTTGTATACTGGTATAAAGAATGTTTTAACATCATGCAAAAAACGGTTATTTTAGTGCATAGAGTTTCTCTTTTTATGACTCTTGAGAGTGAGAGTGTGTGTCTGAGCTCTCTTCCTTATCTCCTTCCTCGTGACAGAAACTACCCTTAGATATAAGATACATTCTAGAGTAAAAATGACAATAGAGATCACAGATTGCTAATTGATATGTTTCGAAGTGAGATCTACTTTTTGTTACTATAGAAATAGGTTGATGGTAAGAATTCAAGTTGTATCTTTATGAAATAGAAGATATAGGAGTTCATTGCATTATAGGTAGTGTAGAGAAATCAAATATTGTACCTGTGAGAGGGGACTAGCACATAACTTTAGGTAGTACAAGTTGGGATACTACGAGGTGGTAGATTGTAAAAGCATTCAAAATCTAAAGATAGACATCATTTATGATGTCATTGATCACAAGAAAACAGATTCATACATATAGGTCGGTTAAGTCCCGCGTGATGGTCAAGAGTGTAGAAATGATGATTATGCAATGCACTGAGTATTATACATCAATGATGATGTAAAACACCTCTGCGAATTATCTGCGAGTCAGCTCAACCAAATCCGATTAGCGCGAGTGAATCCAAATAATAAATTTAGTTCTTACACTTACTGTATTATCCACACATGTAACGCATACTAAAATATAATGCTACTGATACATTCAGTGATGGTGCACATGTGTACGTGAACACTTTAAGACCAAATCCACTTGACTTGCTCCCACTGGCTCTACTTGAGCTACCACCACTGATAAAAATAGCCAAAGAAAACCTTTGCTATTCTCTCATCGATCTATTGTTGACCATAGTCATGTGATCATTGACTAGTATGCGGCTAGACCTTATCAAGCACTGCTGATGGAGTGTGGCTCACAATGCATTGATATTAAGACGACCATAATGGTCTATTAGACTAAAACAATAGCCATAATGCATCTAGGCATTTGATGCTAGTCTCGCACCAAGGTCATTCTAAATGGAAACCCGAGAGCAAGATCACTGGATCTCTAGAAGGCCTCAAAGATTTTAGTGAACCGATGTCTCTCTCTCTCTCTGCCTCTTCTTGCTCAGTAGTCACTTTCTTTCTCATTGTTTCCATGATAAAGAAAGTGCACTTTGTGAGAACCTTAGGTGAGAGCTTGCTAGTACACATCAAAGGAAGATCTTGCTTGAGGAGTGCAAGCATTTAGTGCTGTGCAAGCCGAGGAATAATAGCAAACAAATGCCACACTAGGTGTTACTTGTCGCAAGATCCAATTTGCACGTGGATGGATTAGTGTCGAGTAATTGCAACTCTCAGTAGTTAATCGGGTGGCAGCATAGGACATCCTCCACTAGTCCTAGGTTAGCTTGAGCTCACGAGCTCTTACTAACAGGGTGCATGAGCTATCTAGCTTGGTTATTCATGAACAATGAAACTACTGGATCGTGTCAATACAAGATCTAATCCTCCATCTTACAAAGAGGAAACTAAATGGATGTACCACGTCTTCGCACTCCTTAAACATAGACGATTATTTCTCTCTCCTTGCCAACATACTTAGCGACCCACACAATCCCACAAGCTAACTTATTTATGAGTTCCAAAATATATTGTAAAGCTTGGTCTGCAATTATGCAGAGACTATGTTGTTTTGCTAATTCTCTCCATACTCGGCCATGGACTTAATGAGTTCTTCACGAAACAAAAATAGACTAGAACAAACTTGTCGTGGCGGTATGTCATATATACAAATCCATGGCGTGTGGATACTCTTACAAGAACTTGCGCTAGACAATAAGCCGATTAGGCTGATACAAGAAAGAAGTGAAGTAAACATATGGTATTGTATTATTGCCAACTACATTACAAAATTGCAACAAATCACTAGGTGATGCATACAAATCCACATTAATCC
The DNA here is from genome assembly GCA_020310875.1 of Ceratopteris richardii. Taxonomy (NCBI): domain Eukaryota; kingdom Viridiplantae; phylum Streptophyta; class Polypodiopsida; order Polypodiales; family Pteridaceae; genus Ceratopteris; species Ceratopteris richardii. The sequence goes on along the minus strand of CM035416.1, from coordinate 127,848,121 downwards.
TTCTTGATATAAAGCATATTAGAGATATATCTTTGTTTGACTAACAAGGATGTGATCTCATAGATAAATATATCTTCCATGACCCTAGAGGCTCTTCAACTACACAAATCTTGCAACTAGAGACACCAAGGGGGGAGGAACCACAGGAAGTCCTTCTGAAGGAAAACAAGAGACCAAGTAGACTGTCCCCAAGCTTGGTCACTGAAGATTCTCCTTTGACACTAGACTTTCATAGGATCACAACCTCACAAGTCGACAACCTCTCATAGTTCCTTGGCAATGCACTGATACCTAGCATGTAGGACACTCATAGGCCGAACTTCCGAGGATAATTGTTGTCATCAAGAAGTCACCTTCTTCTTTCCATTGCCATGATGCATGAACCTTCAATTGTCACACTTTTCTATAGGCATTCTCCAGTTCTCTAAACCTCATCTCCTTGCATGCTCAACTTTCGACCTTCTCAATCAGCACTCATTAATCACCACTTATGTGTGTTGTTTTGCACTTCAACACCACCACTAGCATTCCTAATCTCTCCTTAGGATCATTGACTAGTCTATTGCTTCTATTCTTGGCCTTCTCTATTCAAGTTTTGTGTAATCTCTATTCTGAACACATCTAAGTTTACCACACTAGTGCCATCTTGCATGGGTTAATTTTATACTCTGTCTTCCTCATCCTCAATCTTCATCGTCTATCTTCTCCTTGTCTAGTTGCAATTGCCCATCAACCCCTTTTTATAGTGTATCAATAATTATTTGCTTGCCACTCCACTTCTCCAATCTTCATTAGCCAAAGCACCATGTTGTACCATGGTTGCCGCAATTGAGTTCAAACTATCCCTTTTGCACGGGGAATCATACAAAAATTTTGGGTTCACGCTCCAAGGAAGGGTGGTGGGAGTTAATGCAATGGACAATGCCAAGGTGAAGGAATAAGAGACTCTCCTCCCATTCACTTCAAGAGACCCTCATCATAAAAAATATCATTGAGTTCTAGATAGTCAAATTGTTCTTCCCCCTCTTGTTCGACTTGAGAACTAGCATTACCCATTCGTGAAAAATCTGGCCCAACTTAGATTTTTAACTGCTTCATCTTGTCTTGATCATGTGCCCACATGTAGTTCCATCCCCACTAGTGGATGACCTTTACATGTTTGAGTCGTGGTCATTCTGGTAGTAAGGGGAATCCTCCATACATAAGATGGGGTCATAGTACACCAAAATCTAAGATGAATTTCGATCCCTGCACCATTAGTTCTACCCTCTCGACTATTTTGATAGGCTTTACCTTGCATTGTTCTGCATTGGTAACCATGAATTCTTATTCCCTAGATGGTTAGAGTCCTAGAACCTTCATCGTACATTCAAGCATCAAGTTGATTCCATATCCCCCAGCTATGATTACTCTTGAAATTTCCTAATCGATTATCTCTATTTGTACCCGTGGACTATAATAGTCAATCAAAGGGCTTGCGTTAGGAAGCAATTTCTTACACTACTATCCATAGAAATTAGTGTTGGGAAAGATGGATGGATCCTCCAGAAGATTAAGTAGGTGCTGCTAATCCTGCTTTGCACCAGCCCTCAGTGACTCCAGATATGTTTAGTAGACACCCTTAGCTTCCAAATGATACCTGTCATAATTTTTGCCTTGATCTCCATCGCCTCGATCTCCATCCGCGAGCACACACACACACACAGAGACCTTGCGTTCATTTCCTCCCAGCCGCCGAGCTAGATCATATATCTCATAATGAGACTCTCTATATCTATTCTACCAAGTGGTATAAATACCCATGTGATGCCATGTGGCATGTATGCCACCTCACCCAAGAGTGTGCATCCGTAATATGACATTTCCTTCCCCTTGAGAACATTTTCGTCCTCGAAAATATAAATGAAATGTCCATACTGGTAGAAGAAAGTGCTCGGACTCCCCTGAACCCCATGTACTCTATGTACATGGTCATCTCTGTGTGTGTTGTTTCCCCGTATCCTTCCCCTTAAGAAGTCTCATATGAGATCATCTCAGAGGTGGGAAACCGTCTGAGTGGTGCCTACTATCTCTCATGTACACTCCACTTTCAAACTATTACTCCCATAACATGCAACATCATCCAAATGACCTAAGTCCATATGATGTATCCTCTATGGAGTAATAATATGAAAAGAAAGTGTAAAGTGCCAAACTTATAAGCTTGACCGTATCATAGTGGAGATAATAAACCATAAAATCCTATACAAGTGACTCCAAACCCATCTAAGACTAAATGATAGATTGCCCTCATACCACTCTAGGTCTTCCTAACCTTGAGTGTAATCACAAGTAGTAGTTTTGTCTAAACTACCTTGTGAACTATGCAAATCCATCATCTAACTCACGGTGGTAAAATGCAATCTCTACATTTCACCAACCAAGAAGTCTGTGGTTTGTCATCCTTTACCATTGGACTACATTCTATTGGAAGAGCATCTATTGGCACTAGTGCAAACTCTAAGTTTTCTCTTCCTTGTAGTTTGCCATATGAATGCAGAAAGCATTCCCTTTGAAATTCAGATAATCCCTAAGTACCCATCCTCCTAACTGATGTTTACTCATCATACTCATGATGTAACACCAACTAAGAGTTTGGTACCATAATAGGTTAGATATATCCCTATCTCCTGGAAACTCAAAAGAGAAGTATCATCAATCTACTCCCAGTCTAACTAATGTCAATAACTAGATCATCTCATCTAGTCAAAGATCCTCACTGGAAATAAACATAACTACTTCTCTCTAGAGTCTACAAGTGAGACTCAATCTAACCATCATGACTAACTGATCTCTCTCTTGTCTTTGATAGAAGAGTGCCACTTCTATCTAGACAACCTAAATGAGAAAGTGAAACTCTCTCTCTCTCTATCTCTCTCTGTAATCTCTTCTAAGGAAAAGAGCTCTGGTAGTGGAATCTATTCCACTTTCCCTTTCTCTTTGAAAGAGATTTTCTTGAATCCATTTTCTCTACTCATCCATAGCTGAGAACATGCACATAAGTTCTCCATACTTTTCCTTCCAAAATAGTGGAGAATCATACTCCATATGAAGGAAAATTACATTGAAAAGTAGAGGAAATGAATTCCTTCTGAAAAATAGATTAAGAGATGTTTTCAAAACACCTCTTCTATCTAAATGAAAACATACTCTGTTCTTCCCCTATGAAGAAATCATGTTTTCCTTTTCTTCTTTCTCTCTCAAAGAGCAGGAGCTAAAGTGAGACCATTCTGAGCTAAAGTATGATCTCTCATGGATCTCTAAGCTGATTCCCACTTTCTCCTTTCCTTAAAAGAGAAATCATGTTTTCCTTTTCTTCTTTCTCTCTCAAAGAGCAGGAGCTAAAGTGAGACCATTCTGAGCTAAAGTATGATCTCTCATGGATCTCTAAGCTGATTCCCACTTTCTCCTTTCCTTAAAAGAGAAATTCATGAATTTATTTAGTCCTCTCTTCCATAACTAATGCATAATCCCTCATTACTCATATTCCTATGAAGATGGAGAATGGATCTCCGCTAACTAATGAAGGTGTATGTAGTGAAGAGTGGAGAAAATAAATTCCTAATAAGGGCCAAAGCCCTCTACTAAAATGGTCAGCAATGATGTGACATGATACCGTAAACACATGTGTATCCATAAATAAGTACCATCTCTGCCAACCATACTCAGTGCATGGATCTATACGATCCAATCAAACTCATGGAATTATCCTTCCTGAGAACTCAAGATGAGTATGTGATACCAATGGTGATAAAATCACCTATCACATTCTCTACTGGAAGAATAAATCTTCCCTATACTGTGAAGGATAACTCTCGATCCTAGTAGGAGCTGTCTACTAAGAGCTCTCCTCTGATCTAGTGAGACATGACGCCATGAATGATGAGTCCTTTTCTCCCTGGCCATAGAAGAAGAGTGCTCAAAGGGAAGTTGTTTCCACCGTCCCATACCAGTGGAACCTTCTTCCAATTCATGTTGTCATACCTACACTAAACCGAATATCTATTCCATATAATGGAATATATAGGTGGACTCCAATGAATCCCATATACTAAAATCATATCAGTGGACTGAAATGAGTCCCATGTCCTTGAACTAGTTAGTTTGGTTCTAGTCAACAATATGACAATGGATATCCCTTTTGTTCCAAACCAACTTGTTCCTAGGTACCAAGATTAAGCCTAGGTACCTCTCTGTAGATCCCAAGATACATATGTATGTATTGGGTACCCCAACTATTCCTGACTAAGGGATCTATACTCTATACCATGGAGCTAGTGCCATGCCTATGGCCTTCCTAACCATCACTCGAATCACATAAGCACCCGTCGATGCTACTCATGAAACCCATCTTTATGATCCCATCCATTTGGTTTCCTTAGTAGTGTAGCAAAAAATGCTTCACTACTTGGTCAAGTGATGTGCCTGAGTGAAACTAGTCACTCTTTGGGTATTCATCATGATACCCCATAGTCTCCTAATTCTACTGTGAGACTCTTGTGAAGATAAATAAATCTTCACTACCTTGGAGATTATCCTAAATGTATCTCCCGTATCTGAATGCAACTTCCTGAACCTATAGGATTGCTTGTGCACATTACTAATGGTGAAGGTGTAGCTCCTTCCGTTAGCAATCCTATGGTCTAAATCCATAAGGATTATATATAGGGATCCTGCTACTACCGAAGTTGCCTTATATATAATACTCTGATGGTCCTAAGTCCATCAAATACATGCTTATAAGCATGCCTAAAACTTATTGATGTTTGCAGAAAGGCATGTTACTATGCCATAACACTCTTACCTAAAAGCAAGTGCGTATATAACGCCATGCGGTAAGAAAAATTTCGACAGCATTTCCCCAGGAAATAGAATCCCAAAAAAATTAAACCATAGCTCAGTGGCACTCAGGCCACCCAAAAACATAGGGCTTGACAGGCCCATGGCATGCACGCCATAAACTTATATATGGATTCCATGACCTGCAAAAACGCAAAAGTATTTGCTAGCAACCATTCCCGGTGTTGCATAGCCATATGGTTTCTGTAATCTTCTTTCCTGCAAACAATCAAAAAGTATACTTCCTACATGTTGATCCATACTTTTAAGAGCTTAAACAATGATCAACACTCGATGTATGCAATCCCATTCATGCATGTAGATACAAACATGCCATAACATAAATAAAATGCCAGAAAGCATAAAATATACATCCCTGAGTAGTCTGATTTTGGAATTGCATGCATCCAATCGCTCTCGACAAGCTTCGAGACCTCTGCACCTTCCTCCTCAGGTCCTAACATACACTTTGAAGTGTCCGAAAATATCGGAGCACTCCTCAAAACATAAAGCATGGTCAGGTGATTACAAAAATAATGCAAATTTAGCTCAAAAATGCATTAGTAATCCTTCTTTAGACCTGCAAAAACCACTTTAGGACCTGAAAATTTTCATAAACTGAAATATAAAGCATGTGCAAATAGGTCGAAGTGAAATTACTCAAATCGCCTTCCCGGTTTGAAAGATATGGCTCCCGGAAGGTAGTCGCCAAAAACTGTTCAGACTTTGCAGACCTGTTCAGACCTGCAAAAATTTTTCCTTTCCAAAATTTTATTTCATAAACTGAAATTAGACCTTGTGCTCTTCGAAACGAGCCATAGCACGTCCAATTTGGAGTTTTCTAGCTCAAGATATGGCCATTCCAAGTGGGACATGCCAACCTAGTGGACTGTTGGAGGGGCTGGAAAAAGTGTGAAAATGTAATTTTTGGGGTGTCCAAAAGCATTCTTCCATCATGCAAATCCTAAAATTCTCTCCATAATCTCAGAGAGTGGCATATGAAGATGCTTAGGCCTAGTTTCACCTTTCCAAATCCTCCCTTCGAGGATGCTAATTCACTCCCTAAAAGAGGCCTAAATCAAGATTTCTACTTTTATACAAAAACTTGAATGGGAGCTCTTAGCAAGCTTTTAATCCACTCTAAGTGTGGATTTCTCTTGGATTATGCACAATAATCCATGGGAAGCCTCTAAGTGATCTTTTTCTTACTCCAAGAAGTGGAGTTTGGCAAAAGATTAATTTCTGAAATTTTCCAAAAAGTGCGGGAAGGGGGTCTTTGAGGAAGTAAAATTCCTCCTTCACTTATCATTTCAATGAATCTAATGATTCGCCTAAGAAGTCCATGCACCATACTCTCAGTAAATATACTTTTTCCGATCCATCCGTAACTATCGCACCTCTTTTTCCCTCTTCCAAAATGGGAATTTCTCAGATTTAGGTGCTGAAATTTTTGTCAAACTGTGATGGAAGGGGGTTTTGTGGAGCTTCAAACTCCCATCAAACTGAGGTATCTTATGGATTTCTTGATCTTGCATGGAAGTCAATATGCTAAACTATAAGTGTGCATGGTTTTTTCCATAAAACTATGAAAAATACCTTCTCTATTCCCCTTCCCAAAAATAGCTACTTATCCAAAATAGCTCCTGAAATTTATGTAAAAATCATAAAAATACGCTACTTTGGAAGCTCCTAAAGCTTACTCTTTCTTGTATTTTGAGGGAATGCTTGACTCTAGGTGAGAGTACATATCTCATACTCTCCATACATATGATTTCCCTCCAAAAACTCGGCCCTCCTAATGCTTCATTATCATTTTCAAAAATGAAAATTTCTTAAGGGAATGCAAAAATACCCAAACCTGGAACTTGAAGCCATAACTCCTGGTTGCCAAAACCTCAAGAAAGAACGCAATGATCTATTTCCTTTGCATATGAGTACTTTTCCCAACTCCTTTGCTCTGGTTTTATCACATCCAATTAGTTAGACTACGAAGAGAACAATTCATCAATGTCGTTTGGCCCTGTTAATAGAAGAGACAGCTGGTTTCCTTGACATCACATATTCGAATCCTGAATGCCACCAAGATGGATCTCTTCTCTTTTGCCTCTGATCTTCTATAGATCTGCACAACGTCTAGCAACCAAGGTTCTGACGTCAAACTTCGAAAGCGTACAAAGTCCTATGGCCCAATGAATATGATGCCCGTCTACGAAACCACAGATTCTGGGTACGATCCCCAACAGGGTCGATTTGTGAGTCGAGCGTCTTCATCTTTTGCTTATAGAGCTGTGGTGGGTGAATTGTTTCCGTCTGGACAAGGAAGTCGTTAGTTCAATCCTCATCGCCAACTACGTTGGGCAGCATGGGTAGTTCGATTTCCTCTTAAAGTAGCCACCAGGGTTCGAATCTTGCAGACGACAACGCGATGGCTTTTTGCAGCCTCCTGTAGCGCGCAGAGAACAGCTTCGATGCCATGGCTCTGATACCAATGTCATAATTTTTGCCTTGATCTCCATCGCCTCGATCTCCATCCGCGAGCACACACACACACAGAGACCTTGCGTTCATTTCCTCCCAGCCGCCGAGCTAGATCATATATCTCATAATGAGACTCTCTATATCTATTCTACCAAGTGGTATAAATACCCATGTGATGCCATGTGGCATGTATGCCACCTCACCCAAGAGTGTGCATCCGTAATATGACAATACCAAGAAATGCTATATGTATTTTGGAAAAGGTTTGAGTAATGACTTGATAAAAAACAGATGAGTTTGTGAATCACAAAGCTAGAAAACTTTCTATTTTGGTATTGATACCTACTCAGTCTTTCACTCAGTATGACCAGTACACTTACAATTGGAAAAATTCCTTCTAGAGGTATTCTATTAGCTTAGTAAGATACCATTTGCAAGTGGAATCATTCAAAATGATAAACTATACTAGGAGAAATAACTTTAGCAAATTTATGGACATCCCCGACTTTTTAGGAAGTATGCAGACAAATACCAGTGAGCACTTCGACGGCTTTTTCTTGAGATTGGCTGAACCAAGCTGCTTCAAACTTTGTATGCTTGTAGTATGCTTTGAGCTGGATCCACCAAGCTTTGAATCAGTTGATTTGGTGAAGTAGGCACTGAGATATGCCTCTTTGAAGTTGGCAGACTTAAAGTGGTACACTCAGAGAACACAGAGTTGATGAATGTGAATATATCTATTAATTGACATAATTGGACAATCTCATTAGCATGATAACCATAGCTAGATGAGGTAGTGAGGTATGAGCTTCAATGTCGCACTCATACACACTCAGATACAAATGATAGATGTCTCGGGAAGTGAGCTAGAATGAGCTAAGCTACTTGCGACTTTTGACTTGCATCTTTTATAGAGTTGAGTTGAAACTTCAAGTTTGAATTCAAATTCAAACTCCTAGAATCTTTCACCTAAAAGGTAATGAGATATTCGCTCAATCAATCAACAACTTTTTTCATGACTCTAATCAAGTAGGTGTGTATATAAGAAATGCCAAGTCTTTTAGACTTTTACAAGGAGTAAAATGGTAAGAACTTATAAGCATAAGTTCCTATGGTCCTTACTTCAAGTGGTGACTTCATGAAGTAATCCAAGACAACTTGTGAAGGCTTGAATTGCACCAACAGCTCCCCCTCAAGCCAAACACTTTGGCTTAAGTCTTCATCTTTAATCCTCAATCACATCCTGCAATCCAATCATGGATTTGAATCTGCATAATTTGTTTCCATCCAAAGCTTTAGTGAGTAAATCTGCACATTGCATATTAGTAGACACATAGGTCAACTGAATGTCCTTGCTTAGCAACTTCTCTCTCACATAGTGGTAATGAACCTCTATGTGTTTTGTTGTAGCATGATATATTGGATTAGCTGCAAGGTGAAGAGAGCTTGTGTTGTCTCCAAGGATAATTGGGGGCCTAGTGTATAGGCCTAGCTCTGTTTACAAAAGCTTTAACCAAATAGCTTCTTGAGTGGCATTGGCTAGCCCTCTATACTCTGCTTCAGTGGATGACAATGCCACTGTTGGTTGTTTCTTGGCTGACCAAGAAATAGGTTTATCACCTGCAAAAGATAAGTATCCTGATGTGCTCCTCCCATCATCCTTGCATCCTGCCCAATCTGCATCTGAATACACTTTAATGTCAATATCTGATGTATAAGGAAAGTACAAACCATGGTTCTAAGTTCCCTTTAGATACTTCAAGATCTTCTTTGCAGCCTCAAGGTGAGGTACCTTTGGTTTGTAACTGACTTAGCACACTAACTCCATATGCTATGTCAATTCTGGTCAAGGTAGCATAATTCAAACTACCTACCATACTTTGATATCCTGTAATGTCTTGGACTTCATCCCCTTCATGAGCACTTAGCTTTAGGTTGACCTCCATTGGAGTACTTGAGACTTTAGCATCCTGCAGGTTAAACTTCTTCAACATGTCTTGTACATACTTTTTCTGAGTGATATATATACCTGAATTATTATAAACCAATTCAAGTCCTAGAAAGTACTTCAATAATCCAAGGTCATTGATCTTGAACTCCTTCATCATCTGGTTTTTGATGCTTCTGATTCCTTGGACATCATTACCTGTAATGATGATGTCATCAACATAAACACAGAGATAGATTACCTCTGAATTGTTCCTTTTGATAAACAATGAAGTATCTGCCTTGCTCATAGTAAACCCTTGGTCTTGGAGGTATGTTGTCAGCCTATAGTTCCATGCCCTAGGTGCCTGCTTCAATCCATATAGAGCCTTCTTCAATTTACAAACATAATTTACCTTCTTGGGATCTTCATAGCCAGGTGGTTATGACATGTAGACTTCTTCAGATATCCATCCATTCAAGAAAGCATTCTTGACATCTAATTGGTACATGTTCCAATTTTTGGATGCAGCTACTCTCACCAATAATCTGATTGTTGGCATCTTAGCCATAGGAGAAAATGTCTCCTCATAATCAATGCCTTGGGTTTGTGCAAAACCCTTGGCTACCAACCTAGCTTTGTACCTGTTGATTGTACCATCAGAGTTCCTCTTTAGTTTGTAGATCCATCTAGATCCTATCACCTTCATAGAGTCCTTCTTGGGTACCAAGTCCCATGTGTCACTCTCCTTGAGAGCTTCTATTTCTTCATCCATAGCTCCTTTCCATTCTAGTTTGGTGATTGCCTCTTCATATGAACCTGGTTCTTCACTAAACAAGTCCTTTGCAAGATAAATTGAATGCTTAGTAACAAGAGATGTATCATACCCATATCTGATGGGCTTCTTACTTTCTCTCTAAGATCTCCTTATTGCTTGAGTTGAAGATTCTGGTATATCCTCAAGCTTCTTCATCTTCATCTTGCCTCTGGACTTCCATGCCTTGACTTCTTGAAGATTGATTGTGTCATCATCTTCTGAACTTGAGTCTTCCTTCTGGATTGGTTCCTCACTTGAGAGTTTTGGAAACTCCTCTTCCAAATCATAGGGTAGACTGACCTTCCTGCATTCATTCTCATACCATGAGTCATTCTCATCAAAGATGACATCTTTGCTTACCTTGAACCTTTTATTGGTTGGGTTGTAGAATCTATACCCTTTTTGATTCAAGTCATAACCAATGAAAATACATTTTTTTGCTTTAGGGTCTAGCTTTCCCCTTACCTGTGAGGGAATATGCACATATGCTACACAACCAAAGATTTTGCAATGATCCAATGATGGTCTCTTACATGCCAAGCTTCATAAGGTGTCATTCCATCAAGTGACTTTGATGGCAACCTGTTTATGAGATAGGTGGCAGTAGATACACTCTCTGCCCAAAGATAATTTGGCAACTTCTTTTCATTAAGCATGGACCTAGCTGTTTCAACAATAAGCCTATTCCTTCTTTCAGCTACCCCATTTTGTTCAGGTGAGTACCTTGTGGTTATCTCGTTTTGATGCCTCTTTCCTGCAAGAAGTGCTCAAACTCATTTGAGAAGTATTCACCTCCTCCATCTGACCTTAGCTTCTTCAAGTTCCTTCCTGTTTGATTTTCAACTAGTGCAAGATATCTTTTGAAACAGTTAAACACTTCATCCTTGTGTTTCATAAAGTATAACACAGTCCATCTACTATAATCATCAATGAAAGACACATAGTACCTTGATCCTGAAATGGAGGGATTCTTGCTAGGTCCCCAAACATGTGTGTGTACCAAGTCTAGGTAGTCTTCATGCATAAAACCTTTCCTTGAGTAAGGCAATCTGTGAGACTTACCAAACTGACAAGCACCACATTTGTAAATCATGTGTTGCTTGGATACATTAGGTATCCCAAGCACACATTGGTCCCTGCACATTTGCTTTAAGGTCCTTTCACCTATGTGACCTAATCTCTTGTGCCATATTTCTAATTCTGAAAGTGTTTGATCCTTGTAATTGTATAAAGCAATGTTTTTGGTGTCTTCTAGCTCAAAAGTAAATAATCTACCTGATTTTTCTCCCTTGGCTATCCTTTTGAATCCATGTCTTGGGTCCTCTACATATGCTCCATGTTGATTGAACCTGACCTGCAAACCTTTCTCCACAATCTGACCAACACTCATTAAGTTTTTGGTAATGGTTGGTACATAAAGTACCCTTCTCAATAGGTTCTGGTTACCATCACAAGTTTTTACATTTCCAATCTTTACTACAGAATGCTTAGTATCATCACCTGTCTGTACTTGATGTTTGCCCTTGGGTTCCTCAAGATTAGAGAGTAGTGCCACATTGCCAGCTACATGATTAGAACACCCTGAATCAATATAAAATAGATGATCATCATTGATACCTGACGTGGAAGTCATATTCATGATCAATAGGGAGTCATCTTGCTCCTCTGTGTAGTTGTTGTAGTCTTTCCTATTTCTGAATCCTCCTTGGTAGTTACCATTATGGTTGTTGTTGTAATTGTTGTAGCCATTGTAGCCTTGGTGTTGGTTGAACCTTCCTCTGCCTTGAGAGTATCCACCTCTTTGATAGCCTCTTCCTCTCTGATTTTTGTAGTTTCTGTAGCACTCATCTGTGGTGTGGTTAGACAGTCCACAAATGTTGCATGGTGATGAATTGTAGAGTCTCCCCCTACCTTGCTTACCTCCTCTGCCCCTGCCTCTTGAAGATCTACCTCTCCCTGCATAGTTAGCTTGGGAGGTAGAACCTTCATCTTCTTGCTTTTTTCCTTTACCTTTGTCTTTAATCTTTTTTTCAGTATATAGGGCAGAAGGAGTGTTACCTTTAGATGTATCTCCAACCTTTGTGAACTTTGCTTCATGTGTGAATAGTTGGCCCATTAGAGTTGTGAGATCTGGGGTATGCATATCCATGTAGAGATCCATTGCAGTGGTGAAGCTTTCCCACTTATCATCTGCCTTTAGTCCATTGGTTACTTGCCTTACTATTTGTTCCTCTTCAATCTCCTCTTCTATGCTTGCTAATTGGTCTGCCACATCCTTGATCTTGGTCACAAATTCTGAGACTGATTGCTTTGGTTGCTTCCTAAGGGTTGTGAATTCAATCCACAATTGATTCTTCTTGGCCCTTGTATTAGATGAAAAATATGATGACAAGGTTTCCCAAGTTTCTTAGGACGTCTTACAATTCCTGATGTGAGGTAAAAGGAAATCAGATATAGAGTTAAGAAGATAAGACCTTGCCAATGCATCTTGTGCACACCATGTATTAAGCCTTTCTTGTTCTTCCTTGGTGGGTAGACCCCTTGCTTTGAATGAGGGCAATTCCTCATCTCTTGAGATGAATCCAAATAGACTTCTTCCTTGTAGATAGGTCTTCATCCTCAGAGACCAAGCTTGATAATTGTTCCTGTCCAATTTATCAATGAATGAAGGAAAACCATCTCCCATGTTACCTTGTTTGCTCTGATACCACTGTTGGGAAAGATGGATGGATCCTCCAAAAGATTAAGTAGGTGTTGCTAATCCTGCTTTGCACCAGCCCTCAGTGACTCCAGATATGTTTAGTAGACACCTTAGCTTCCAAATGATACCAAGAAATGCTATATGTATTTTGGAAAAGGTTTGAGTAATGACTTGATAAAAAACAGATGAGTTTTTGAATCACAAAGCTAGAAAACTTTCTATTTTGGTGTTGATACCTGCTCAGTCTTTCACTCAGTATGACCAGTACACTTACGATTGGCAAAATTCCTTCTAGAGGTATTCTATTAGCTTAGTAAGCTACCATTTGCAAGTGGAATCATTCAAAATGATAAACTATACTAGGAGAAATAACTTTAGCAAATTTATGGACATCCCCGACTTTTTAGGAGTATGCAGACAAATACCAGTGAGCACTTCGACGGTGATTTCTTGAGATTGGCTTAACCAAATTCCTTCAAACTTTGTATGCTTGTAGTATGCTTTGAGCTGGATCCACCAAGATTTGAATCACTTGATTTGGTGAAGTAGGCACTGAGATATGCCTCTTTGAAGTTGGCAGACTTGAAGTGGTACACTCAGAGAACACAGAGTTGATGAATGTGAATATATCTATTAATTGACATAATTGTACAATCTCATTAGCATGATAACCATAGCTAGATGAGGTAATGAGGTATGAGCTTTAATGTCGCACTCATACACACTCAGATACAAATGATAGATGTCTCGGGAAGTGAGCTAGAATGAGCTAAGCTTCCCGCGACTTTTGACTTGCATCTTTTATAGAGTTGAGTTGAAACTTCAAGTTTGAATTCAAATTCAAACTCCTAGAATCTTTCACCTAAAAGGTAATGAGATATTCTCTCAATCAATCAACAACTTTAATCACGACTCTAATCAAGTAGGTGTGTATATAAGTAATGCCAAGTCTTTTAGACTTTTACAAGGAGTAAAAATGGTAAGAACTTATAAGCATAAGTTCCTATGGTCCTTCCTTCAAGTGGTGACTTCATGAAGTAATCCAAGCCAAATTGTGAAGGATTGAATTGCACCAACAATTAGTGCTCCCAATGAAGTTACAATGCCTAGTATTTTACTATGAAATTATGCATACATATATACACAGCAGATCATACAAACTTACTTGCTAATATGTATTCCTTAGAGTTTGACTCACCAAAAGAAAGGGCTATTGGTATACTCATGGTGAGCTTTTGTACTGCATGTTTTAACTCTTGCTAAGTCATCCCGTAAGCATCTTATATCGTCCTCTCTCTCTCTCTGTCTCTCTCTCTCTCTCTCATTCTTCTCACAAATCCTTTCGTGATTCTGTGATCTAACTGGCCACGAGTCTTTGCACTTCCTATTTGGCATTCATTGGTGGCTCCTTGGTAAGAGGTATGTTCATTGAATGAACACCAGAATATCTAGTCTTTGCACTTCCTATTTTGCATTCATTGGTGGCTCCTTGGTAAGAGGTATGACAAGGAGAGGTGCTTCCTCTCTTTGTCATGCTCTGTATTCTTCTTGGTTTCCTTCATTCTTGCTTCTTCTACTAGATCATTCAAGGTGTCCTCTGGATCCTAGCTATTTCACTCATACCACTTCTTTACTAGAGTCTAGCACCCTTGTTTTCCACGACTTCAACCCATTCTACCTTTTGAGCTCTGGTCCATATTCGCAATGGGGAGATCTCTCTTAACTGTAGTACATTAGCCATCGCGGACCATGGTGGTGGGGCATTCCCTACTGGAGGTGGCCCTAGTGAAATGGGAAGAGCATTATTTATCAAATTTTGATTCACAGTAGCCTACTTCGGACACTCCTTCATGTACTGATCTCTCGGCTCTAGACAATTGGAGCAAGGAGGTGTATTTTTTGGTAAGAAGCGATGAACTTGCATGTGGCTATATTCTCCACATCTCTAAAACACCATGGGACATGGAGGCCTATTTTTGAATGCTGAGGCTTGATCATTCATATTGTTCTACACACCAATGTTAGCAAGAGAAGAATAAAAAGTTTGAAGTATAGGGATATTACCAAGGAGAGGTCATCACACTCTTGCCATGGGCTATGCTGGTCTAGCTCGTTGCCCCCACTATCTAGATGCACTACAAGGAATACGGGCATATAGCGACGGTTAAGGTGACACAATTTCGTCGCTATAAAATTGCAAAATGCATCATAATGAGTGTCGTGCGTGGACCATCGATTAAACGACGAGACAAACGAAGTTTTTTGCGACTTGTGGTGCGACGGGGTCTGTGACGCTCGCATAGAGTGTCCCTAACACGACGGTTTTAAAAAGTGTTGCATAAGCGAGGTTTTTACATCGCATAAGTGACGCTATTTGTCGTCGCATAAGCGACGCTAATAGATGTCGCTTATGCGACACCAACTCTATGCATAGCATCGCTTACACGATGGTCTGTTGACGGAAAAAAATTAAAATGTTGGAGGCTCTTCAATCGGCATTTTCACGCATCTAATCGAAGAGCTCTCTAATGTTCGCAGTTGCGTTGTGCTTACAAGCTAAAGCAAGTATATGCAGAATTGTTGGTTTGCCTAAGCTCTCTCTTATTGTCTCCCTCTGTCTCTGTTTCTCTCTTTTTACATCTTTCTCTCTTTGAATTCTCTCTCTCTCTTTCTCTCTCTCTCTCTCTCTTTATTGCAAGTTATTCAAGAAGCTAACCAAGCAAAAAGTATGGCTAACTATTGTAAGTACAATTTCTATTCTTTGTGTATTTTTTTTTTGGTGTCAAAAACATATGTCTACTTCTTAATTGAGACTTCAATTAGATTACTGTACATTTATTCAAAGTGAAAATATGCAAGAGGGAAATTTGAACAAGTTGCTTTAACTTTTTTCCATCAATCTAAAATTGTTTTGAGTTTCGATCCCCCCATTTTAAATCGTTAGTAATAATTGTCAATGTGTGCATAACAACGTAGCTTTTGTAGTTGCAAGGTGATTGTTAAAAGAAAAAGCAATGGAAATAATGGTAATATCACAAATGTCTTTCGTATCTTCATCCATTGGTGTCAATACTCTACCCACAGAATGCCTTCATTCATAAAAAATGTTATTATGAAAGTATTATTGTAATTAATACACATGTAGCATATGATCTCATTACATAAATTTGTAATTAACGTTTTCCAACAAACTTTAAAATTATTCTTACAAGTCTCATTGCCAGCGGAGTGCTTCTATCATGGGAGCTAGACGTAAGACCGAAACATACAAAGGCCTTCATTCGCCTTCCTCTGGGGCTATCTGTCCTCCTTCATCAGCGCTCCTGTTCTTGAACCTTCCGGCGGAGGAGCTTGCTGCTGTGATTTTTGGCTCTGACCATGCGACTTACAATGAATGCATCACATAGCTTCTCTTTGGTATACTTTATCTATCCTCTTACTTTCTATCACAGATATACGTCTCTCCCTTTAAACCACAATGCATCATATCATGGTTTGGATTTCTCATTTTGAGATTCACTTGTGCTTTCGATAGTATGGTTTTCCACGTCCTGGTCATATGGACACCATCTCCTTCTGTGCCCTTATTTCTCTCTCTCTCTCTCTCTCTCCCCCTCCACATATTACTGCATGTTCATGTGTGTGCATGTTTTTGGTATGGCTTTCATGCGAAGGCAGAGAAGAATGCTGAATCTAAAGCTTACTTGGAATCCTGGGCTTGGTTTTATTTTACGGACGTCCTTATGCATGAACAGTAGCTTGATCTAAAGCTCGAAGGCCTTCAAGCTTCTCATATCAGCTATGTAAAGAATGTCCGACCAGGGATGCCACTATTTTTGTTTAATTACATTGATAAAAAGTTGCATGGTATTTTTGAGGCAGACAGCTATGGAGAGATGAACATCAATCCATATGCCTGGACTGATGGAAAGTAGAAGACATAGTTTCCAGCTCATGTTCTTTGCTTAGATTTAATAATCTCTAATATTACATTAGGTCACTATCTGAGGTGTAATGAGGTTTTGTTTACATGTAGGCACGCGTACGGGAGAGATGTCAGTGTGCACCATTGACAGGACGCATATACAAGGGAGCATTAGCAGCGAATTATGTGAATTATTCACAGGAGAAAATCCTATTTGAGTTCAATCATGTGCAAATAGATAAGCTTATATCTCTTTTCATGAGAAACTCGTTGAGTGTCAGTGGACAGGTTGTGGGTTTACAACGTGGGTCCATGTCAGGGGACAAAGGAGAAGATGTTGATGGCTGTAGGTGCGAATAGTAGCTTGATCATTAGCTTTTGTGCATGTCTAGGCCTTCGAGCTTCTCATATCAGCTATGTAAAGAATGTCCGACCAGGGATGCCACTATTTTTGTTTAATTATATTGATAAAATGTTGCATGGTATTTTTGAGGCAGACAACTATGGAGAGATGAACATCAATCCATATGCCTGGACTGATGGGAAGTAGAAGACATAGTTTCCAGCTCAAATTCTTTGCTTAGATTTAATGATCTTTGATATTACATTAGGTCACTGTCTGAGGCGTAATGAGGTTTTGTTTACATGTAGGCAAGCGTAGAGGTGAGATGTCAATGTGCACCATTGACAAAAAGCATATACAAGGGACCATTAGTAGTGAATTATTCACAGGAGAAAATCCTATTTGAGTTAAATCATGTGCAGCCAGATAAGCTTATATCTCTTTTCATGAAAAACTCGTTGAGTGTCAGTAGACAGGTTGTGGCTTTACAACTTGGGTCCATGTCAGGGGACAAAGGAGAAGACGTTGATGGTTGCAGGCTCGAACAATAGCTTGATCATTAGCTTTTGTGCATGTGTAGGCCTTCGAGCTTCTCATATCAGCTATGTAAAGAATGTCCGACCAGGGATGCCACTACTTTTATTTAATTACATTGATAAAAAGTTGCATGGTATTTTTGAGGAAGACAACTATGGAGAGATGAACATCAATCCATATGCCTGGACTAATGGGAAGCAGAAGACACAGTTTCTAGCTCAGGTTCTTTGCTTAGATTTAATAATATATGATATTACATTAGGTCACTCACTGAGGTGTAATGAGGTTTTGTTTACATGTAGGCACGCGTACGGGTGAGATGTCAGTGTGCACCATTGACGGAAAGCATATACAAGGGAGCATTAGCAGCGAATTATGTGAATTATTCACAGGAGAAAATCCTATTTGAGTTAAATCATGTGTAGACAGATAAGCTTATATCTCTTTTCATGAGAAACTCGTTGAGTGTCAGTAGATAGGTTGTGGGTTTACAACGTGGGTCCATGTCAGGGGAAAGGTCATATTTAAGACCTGTATCCCTCTCCCCAAAGGAGCTTTTATACCCGGTGCCTTAATTATTGTAGGCCTGGGAGCAAGAGAGTCACAATACATATTTAACATTTGAATTTCATGTTTTAGTAGCCAAAAATGATTTTCTAAAATCAAATGATTTTAGCAGCCTGTGTGTATATGTGTGTATGTGTATGCTAAATACACTTCCCTTAACTCATGCATACATTTTTGAAAAAGTTCTCCAGGCCCCTCAGCTCCATACCCTTTTCCAGGTTTTCAGGAAGACACTAAATGATAAAGGAATTTTTTGGATGTTAAACCATCTAAAAAGCAAGAATGAATTATTCACAAACCATCATGAAAGTCAGAAAAGAACTACTCCTCTCCGTTTACAGACTGTAAACCTAAGCATGCACACTGTTGTATCAAGTTTGACAACGATCCTTTGCTTCCAACCCTTATCATTGCCATCATGGAATTGGATGGATAGCTAAGCCTCTCAAAAACTGTTCGTATTTCCCTAAGAACATGTTAAAATTCACAAATTGCTAATCTTCTAGCACTGATTTCTTCAACTAAGGTAAGACAATTTTCTTGGTAACCATAGTCAAGGATATCACTATGACATGGATTGATAAAAGTTCTTAGAATGAGTTCCTCTTTTCCTAACAGGACTAATCAAATCTGCCTTTCCAAAGTGAGAACTCTCTAAGAAGACAATCTACCATCATCTACAACAATATGAACTTCTTCAAGAAGTTTTTTATATGTTCTGATTTCATCTGTTAAGTACATGTCTTTCAAGGCAACACTCAACCCTGTTTGGAAAGCAATTCATGCAGAAAATTTTGAAGGCATGTTAGGAACTGAAGAGCAGTTTGAGTCCCTTTTTGATAGCAAAGACTTGGGACAATTCTCGTATGGCAATCTGTTAACCATTTATTGCCAATAGGACATTGCATTATCTCGTTGTCATGCACAACTACACTGCCTAAATATGTGTACTCTACACCAGGGGGAAAGGTCATATTTAAGACCTGTATCCCTATCCACAAAGGAGATTTTATACCTGATGCCTTAATTATTCTAGGCATAGGAGCAGGAGAGTCATAATACATATTTAACATTTGAATTTCATGTTTTAGCAGCCAAAAATGGTTTTCTAAAATCAAATGGCTTGAAAGGATGCCATCCTGAGATAATTTCAGTAAAGCTTGGCCTCCTCTAGGTAGATATTAAGTGATGACTTAAATCCAACAATTCAGAAATCTCAGCCCTCTCTCTCTCTCTCTCGGTCTCTCTCTTCTTGCTCTCACGTGTTAATCCCGGCACAAATGTGCCGTAGAAATCAAACTTTTTTTTATGTGTGTGTATGTGTCTATGTGTGTGTATGTGTCTATGTGTGTATGTGTATGCATGTATGTATGCATATGTGTGCGTATGCATGTGCATATGTGTGTGTATGTGTCTATATGTGTATGTTTGTGTCTGTGTATATGTGTGTGTGTATGTGTATATGTTGCAGTAAAAATGCATGATTTCTTCAAGTTTAAAATAGTATTTTATGAACTAAAGAAAAAAAAGGGGCTAACAAACATTTTGATGATGGTACGTAACTCTATCATGGTCTTAACTAGTAACATTCCAAGTGTGAAACACTAAAGATGTCTCTAAATCTGCAGTGCTACCCTTGCTGGATCAGTTTTCCTCTTTATTGTGTTCGAAGAAATGGCAAGAATGGATTTGTGATCTATGCCTTTCAAAGATGTGCTCGAGCATCTTAGAAAGGTCTCCTAGAAAATGAGAAGGGAAAACAAATCATGATGATAGAACTTCCCAGAGTTTTCTTTGTTTTGGCTTACCTCAGAAACCAATTATGTTTTAACAACATTACATTAAAATCAAAACTATAAGAATACATCAAAATTGTCAAAGATTATGTTTAGCAATTCAATAGGATTAGTCTTTGTTGATGCAGACTGTTCGTGATTGTCTGTTCGTGTCCGAATAGAACCATCATATGCTAAATACCCTTCCCTTAACCCATACATACATTTTTGAAAAATTTCTCTAGGCCCCTTAGCTCCATACCCTTTTTCAGGTTTTCGGGAAGATACTAAATGATAAAGAAATTCTTTGGAGGTTCAACCATCTAAAAAGCAAGAATGAATGATTGCCAAAACATCATGAAAGTCAGAAAAGAACAACTCCTCTCCGTTTAAAGAATGTAAACCTAAGCATGCACACTGTTGTATCAAGTTTGACAATGATCCTTTGCTTCCAGCCCTTATCACTGCCATCATGGAATTGGATGGATAGCTATGCCTCTCAACAACGGTTGGTATTTCCCCAAGGACACGTTGAAATTAACAAATTGCTGATCTTCTAGCACTAATTTCTTCAACTAAGGTAAGAAAATTTTCTTGGTAACCATAGTCAAGGATATCACTATGACATGTATTGATAAAAGTTCTTGGAATGAGTTCCTCTTTTCCTGACAGGACTAATCGGATCTGCCTCTCCAAAGTGAGAACTCTCTGAGAAGACAATCTACCATCATCTACAACAATATGAACTTCTTCAAGAAGTTTTTTATATGTTCTGATTTCATCTATTAAGTACATTTTGAACCCTGTTTGGAAAAGCCATTCATGCAGAAAATTTTGAAGGCATGTTAGAAACTAAAGAGCAGTTTCAGTCCCTTTTTGATAGCAAAGACTTGGGACAATTCCCATATGGCAATCTATTAACCATTTATTGCCAACATGACACTACATTATCTCGCTGTCATGCACAACTACACTGCCTAAATATGTGTACTCTACACCAGGGGGAAAGGTCATATTTTAGAAATATATCCCTATGTGAATGCATCATTATGTGTGTATGTGTGTATGCATGTGTATGTGTGTGAATGCATCATTATGTGTGTATGTGTCTATGTGTGTATGTGTGTGTATGTGTGTGCACGTCTATGTGTATGTGTGTGTGTGTGTGTGTCTATGAGTGTGTATCTGTTTATGTGTGTGTAGGTGTCTATGTTTGTGTATGTGTGTATGTGTGTATGTGTATGCATGTATGTATGCATATGTGTGTGTATGTGTGTGTGTATGCATTATGTATGTGTATGTATGCATGTGCATTATGTATGTGTATGTATGCATGTGCATTATGTATGCATATGCATTATGTATGCATATGCATTATGTATGCATATGTGTGTGTATGCATGTATGTATGCATATGCATATGCATTATGTATCCATATGTATGCATGTATGTGTATGTGTGTGCATGCCTCTGTATGTGTGTGTATGCATATATGTGTGTGTATGTGTGTGTGTGTATGTGTGCATGTATGTGTGTGTGTATGTGTGTGTGTATGTGTGTGTATGTGTGTATGTGTGTATGTGTGTATGTGTGTGTGTATGTGTACCATATGTGTGTGTATGCATATATGTGTGTGTGTATGCATGTATATGTGTGTGTATGCAACATTATGTGTGTATGTGTGTATATGTGTGTGTATTTGTGTGTGTATGTGTGTGTGTATATGTGTATGTGTGTGTGTGTGTATCTATGTGTGTGTATGCATATGTATGTGTGTGTAAGTGTGTGTGTGTGTGTGTGCATACCTGGTCTTTTTCTTTGCGTGTCTCTCTCTCTCTCACACTCTCTCTCTCTCTTTGTGTCTCTCATTCTCTTGCTCTCGTCCAGATCTCGGCACAAATGTGCCAGGAGAAATCGAAATTTTTTTTGAACATTCTAGAGCGTCACTTATGCAATGCTCTGAAAAGGACGATGCATATGCGACACTATCCAGTTTGCTATCGTAAAGAACGTCGCTAGATAGCGATGCTATGTGTGACACAGAGATTTAGCGTCGCATAATCAACGCAAGAATCGCTTATGCAACATATCTCTTGAAAAAAAAAATTTTGAAAACGGTGCTTGCTTTTTTTTCTGATTCGGGGGTGTCGCTACACCCCCCTATTTCTTGTAGTGAAGCTTATGGTTCAACCATCCCTTTGATATAATAACTACTATAGTCTTCATGCCCCCACTTATCAAAAAGTTGGAAGATTACCTTGTTAGGACATTCTAGCTATGGGTGCTATTGCTAATGCCAAATCATACACTAAAGGATTTCTTTCATTTCATGTTACCTTGATTCCTCGATTTCCCACCTCACATTAGTCCATCAGTTCTTTGTGATTGTATCTTCCTCCGTGCTTACGAATTGTTGTTTTCTCGTGACATTAGACCATCCCTTTGTATGAGGTGTGTGGTCATCAAAGTGAACTTGAGCGTGCTAAATCCTTATAACCATACACTTGCTGCGAACAAGTCAAGGAGCTTATGCCTTGGTTCAGTGGAAATGCCTTTTTGAGCCATTTGATAATCAAAAAGTCATGTGGGGCTATCGATGACTCTACAACTAATGCCTTAGTTCTAGTAATTAACTCCACAAAGGAGTCTCCTTTCATTAGATTTAGATTCTTGAGCTCATCTAGGAGTTACTCAATAGAGTTTTGTGGTCAAATTGCAGAAGAAATCATAGTCTTGAGTTCTTGTATTCTTGTAAAATGGTCTTCCTCAGACTTTTTGAACCATTTATTAGCCATCCCATCCAAAGTGGGTCTGAAGAAATCCATGAAGGCATCAATACATCCCTCCGATCCTCGACTTTTTACATAATGCAAGAAAATGCCTGAGATGCTTGTCAGGGTCTTCTATCGAAGCTTCTTTCAAGATAGGGAAATTAATCTTAATATGCAAAAGAAGTGATGCTAAGTGTCCTTGAGCCATCTCTAGTTTCTCTATGAGTCACTTCTTGCCTCTAGATCTTTCACAAACAATGATGCTATGCTCTGGAATAAGGGATGTAGGCTGCAAACGAGTTCTCGTCATAGAAAACTCGTACATGTCTGATGCAAAAGTGACCAAGGCCTAGATCCCATCACATATGCCAAAATTATACAGCTCCATCTACAAATATATAGAGCCAATGTAGTTTTTCTAGTTCTTTCCATACATGGCTAGGGAGGTAATGAGTTCATCAAAAAATGTAAATGGACCAGAGCAGACATGTCATGTTGGTTCCCATTGTATACATAGATTTACTGTTTCTCGATACTCTTACAAGAACTTGTGCTAGAAAACAAGCCAATTACACTGATACAAGAAAGAAGTGAACTAAACTATGGTATTGTATTATTGCGAACTGCATTACAAAACTTATCCAAAACACGAAGTAGTGCTTACAAATCTATAGGAATCTTTCTTGATAGAGAGCATAATAGAGAACTACAATCGTTTAAGCCTATCATGAATGTGATGTCACAAATAAATATATTTTTCTCGACCCTAGAGGCTCTTGAAATACACAAATATCGCAAGTCGAGACACCAAGGGAATGAGCAGAAGGTGCTTTTCAAGTAGAAGAGGAGGCGAGGCGAGACAGATTGGCCCCATGCTTTGTTGCTGGAAAATCACCTCTGACACTAGCCTTCTATAGGATCACAATCTCGCCAATCCTCGACCTCTTGCGGTTCCTTAACGATGCATCGATATCGAGTTTGCACACCACTCAAAGCTTGAATCACTGCTGCTTTCGAGGACATGAGTTGCAGTTCAGTTTTTGCCTTCTTCTTTCCGACGTTGATGCTCTAGGTTTTAGCTACCACACTTCCCTCTAAGCCTTCTCAACTTCTTGAGATGCTCAGCTCCAATACCCTCATTAATCATCACCGATGCATATTATCTTCCAATTCAACACCATCGATGGCATTCGTAATCTCTCCTCAGAATCACCAAATAACCTACTACTTGTATTCTTTGCCCTCTATGCGGCACTATTCTGTAACTCTTGCTCTAAACACATCTAAGTTTGCTGCACTAGTGCCTACTTGCATGGGTAACTGCTCTTATGTGCTTCTACTATGTCTTCCTCATCGTGAGTCTGGCATAAAGTAGTCACTCTCACTGCTATTATTTCCTAGCTACTCTATCTAACTCTATGCATATGTGCACTTTTTGTCTCTACAAATATCTTTGTATGCCTAGTGCACGATGAATCTATCTCTCTCTCTCTCGTGGTATACTGCTCTATGGATCGATAACATATGGTGCTCTAAGCTAGTATTTCTTTCCCCTTCTTCTCCGTGACCAACTCCCATCAACCCCTTTATATAATGTATTGTTACTTCTTTGCCCGCCACTACACTTCCCCATATTCATTAGGCACACCACCATGTTGCATCATGATTGTCATAACTCACACTTCGAACTATCCCTTTTACATGAGGGAATCATACAAAAATATGGAATTCACACTCCATGAAAGGCATTGCAGATGGCAACATAAGGTTAGCAGTGTGAAGTTCCCTGGAAGTTAATGGATGGACAATGCAATAATGCAAAAATAAATTATAATTAATCTGTGTACGTGCGGACTCTGAATAGACACTTGGGTGGACACTCAGCTAGACATACGTTTGATCTCACGAATAGGAAAGCCGAAATCACCATAGTCAATGCCACTACAAACTTACAGTCTACCTAGTTAGTAAGATGCTAGGAGCCCCAAAGACATGGAACATCGAACCAAAGGGTACCGAGGCCCGACCAAAACCCAAGACATCCCACCGAATGTACATATATATTATAGTACAACTCTGCCCATCTACCCTCTCTTGATTGCAGCCCAAATGCCTCTCCCTTATACATCCACCACATCCTTTTGTTGTGCTTTTGAGAATGCCTCCATGTTTTCCATGTTCTACTCTAGAAAATGGGAAAATATTTCCTTGAAGAGGGAGGAGGTAGGATCTTGTTTCTTTCCTAGGTGAAATAAGTGAAATATCATGTAGAGAGTAACAGGAATTTCCATCTTCTTGGAGCATCAAGAAGGTGAGAAGAAAACGAAGCAAAAGGTGATGGATCCAAACATAAATTAAATCTCTGAACAACATGCAATCATGTGGATATTCGTTGAGAATGATTCAGAGAAGTATCCATTCTTTGCTTTTAAATAGATACTTTACGTCTTTTTCACGTATCCGTAAGATGTGCATACATGAAGAATAGTGTGTTAGGATGCACAACAGATGGCGCATTTCAAGCGTGTGTGCCTAAGCATCTATGCTTGGAAGCTTGATATAGAAAAGAAAGTAAAGAGCATATCAGAGAAATCTAGAAAACATGCAAGAAGGCATTTTTTATCGCCATTTCAATGTGTCAAAGATTGTCCAAACCCATTGCTTTTGACTTATATATGTTTTTTGAAGCGTTTTCTACGATTATATAATTTCAAAGTTGACAATATATCTCCAAATTGTCTTTGGGGAGTATCCTATGTTGACATTCAAAACACTATTTCCAACCAATGATGACCAAAAGTTGGGTTGACTAGGATGAGGGAACATTTATTTTCAATATTCTACTAGGAACCTAAATCCTAGGTTGGACACGATAGTCCTCTAGTTGGGGATTAGATGACTTGATGTTGGTTGGAAGTGGACTATATATTTTGCCAACTCTAGTACAGCTTCATTTATCCAAAGAAAGTTCAAGTGAAATTCACAAGAGCTCTCAAAGTTGGTAGTTTGGGTGGCGATATTGAGAATCCACCTATTTCATATTTCTATGATATGGATGCACAATGTGCACATAGTGAGATAGTGAACTAGGTAGGGATGGTTAGTTTGCCCTTTTCATTCTATTGATACTTTCCATTAGATTTAGTTTATCAAGTGTAGAGATAGATGGTATTTTGAATGATTTGGCCACATATCAAATTGTGCATAGGAATCCCTCTATTTTAGACACTCTTTGGAATTGGATCCCCTTCCGGTAAAAGAGGCGACTCAAAGAGATGACAACCATGCTCCTAATTTTGGAACAAGGACTTAGGGTAAAATCAATTATATACTTGTTCCTTGAAACATATTTTTGAGGACAAAATTGTTCTTCGAGGGAGGCTCAAAAATGTTATAAATTAAGTTGAGAGGGCTCAAGATAATGATAACATAATGTACTTAAGGAGCATTAGAAAAGTTTCATACTTATCTGGTGGTTAAGTCTCAAGGATGGCAAGGTGGACGTCTTTGATTGAATCCCATGGAGTAGCATGGGGACAGTATTTTGCTCAAAGACTCTCTACAACCTTCCAATCGAGTCAATGTGATTTAACTTGAGTTTACAATGACTTAACTCAGAAGCTGAGCATATCTAGCACTATTGGACTCAAGTGGGAAGTTGAAAAGGAGTGGTGGAGAACACACATGCAAAAGGTGGCTCAAGCACTTTAGTTTTAAATAGTGATAAGGATATCTAGATGCAAAAGTAGCTCTGGTTACTCTAGAGGTCACGATTAGTCCCTAAATCAACATAATGCAAGGTCTCCTTTAGAGTCAGAGGTGATTCTCTTGTGTGCATGGAGACTAGGTTCTAGAGTTTCTTACACTATACTTGAAGAAGATCTTGCAATCTATGACAACTAGTTGCATAGTAGAAGAATCATCCGTTCACTCATCAACATGTGCCACTAGTTCCATAGTTGCTTTGCAACAAGAACATGCTTCATCATGTAAGACCTTAGTGGATAGTTGGTATCATCAATCTTATCTTCATCTTGAGTCATGCCAAACAAGTCATTGTTGCTTGCCATTGCACCAAAGCAATCAAAAGTAGTAACATATGAACTTGAACAAAGATGAAATGCAAGCTAAAATGTAGCCAACAAATTATAACTATGATGGCAAATTTGATTGCATGCAAGCTTTGAAAGTGGGCTAATAGCCCAGCGCACCTAGTGGAATTGATCATTTAGTGGTGAAAACTATATTTCTATGTTCCAAAACAGATTTTCACTATTAAGAGTGCACATTCTAATGATGCACAAAAAAGAAGTAGATCGAGGAGGATTTGAACTTTCTCTGATCCCACTGTTGGGTGTGTAAGTGAGTGAGGAAGCACAAATAGACATACACACAAGAGCAGAGAAGGAGATGGATGCACAAAGACATGTGATAGTTAGAAGAGCTCTCTATCAATAGATGATCAATTATAATAGAATTTCTAAAGTAAGATCCATAGGTGAATCCCTTAGCACAGAGTACCACCATATATGACTATATATTGTATATGTGGTTATATGGGGGAAACTTTGCTAGTGAACGCTAGGCTAAAAAGTGCCCATGCATAGGGAAACAATCTACGTTAAAGCTACTGGGAGGACACATAAATGGAACATTGTGTTAAAATACAAAAGGCAAAAGAAAATATGCATGAATAAGAAATAAAAATATTTTCTTTTACATAAACATGAGTTATAATAATCTTTCCATTGTAGTAATAGAAAAAGGTTAATGCCAATGGATGGAAAGTGAGGAAATATGATGTGTGCTTGTTGAGTTGTACATATGGTGGAGTCTTGTTCGGAGCGGCAATCAAGCATTCCTTTAGACGAAATCTAGAATTTATGATCATCCTTATGTTAAGAATCGAGTTTTATGACACGATACGAATGAGCAACATAGTAGTGATGTGGCACAAAATGGTAGTGATGTGGTACGGTTGAGCAAAATGATAGTAAAGCATGAATGGCATGTCACATTGCCAACGCATGCATGAAAAACTATATGTCATCATCTATGTCATCATCTATGTCATCATGATGATGGTATCAGGTCCATACAGCTTTAATGGAAGAAAAAAATAGAAGGATTTGAAATCTATCATCTGTAGATAGGTCATCAACGGATGTAAAGGTGATGTTGTTTTTTGTTTTTATGTTTAACAAAGATTTTCGAGAGAGGGATAAGAGAAAAAAACCAGAGTTGGAGTAGAACTCCTATCAAACAAGATAGATAGGTTGCTACAATGTATGATACTTCCATCCATCAATCTTTTTCTGCTCCATCAAAAGAAAGAGGAGAGAATCGAAATGGTCCTCTAAATAGGGAGCCTTAAAAGTAAGAAATTGAGAGTTGGTGGGAGGTACTTAATTAGGTCTTGCTCATCCGGAGATGCCTTCCATGACATGGGTGGAAGACCAAAAAAGAAATTATCCCAAGGCATTGTAGTCCAACGTTTTGCCAGCATTTTCTATAGATTTGTCATTGTTGCTAAATGCCTAAGTTTTAAGTAGGGATGATAATATACCACAAATAGTGGTTGACAAATTAAACAAAGGTAATTTTCATGTGATCTTATCATATGAAAAATTCCCTTATGGACAACGTTTCTCACGGTTCTTATAAATGAATAGAATGAGTATCGAGAGTTGCTTGAGAATCAAAATGCTGATTAATAAAAAGAATTCAAGATGTGGATTGAGAATTCTAAAAGACAAGATGTGGATTGAAAATTGTAAAGAGTTGGTATGATGGATACCAATATGTATCTCAAAACGCTTCATTCCACACCTTATGAAGGCGATAAATGCGTAAAGCTTGTGACATTATTCATGAAATTTATTGGACATCCACATAGACAAAAGAAAATCACTTGCAAAAAAAGCGACATAGTGTATGGAAAGGAAACAGCTCTATCACCAATTACATTTCAGAGGCGAGAAAGAGTATGCACAATTAAATAATGTAAGATTGGTTTTGATGTGGCAGATAATGAGGATTCAGGGGACCAACCATTCTTTCAAAATAGAGGAAGAGATGCTAATTTTGAAGGATCACCATTTGGAATACAAATCTTTTGGAATTTCTAGCGGAATATTTAGTTTAAATTCTATAGATAGAGTCTGATTGCAAGCATCTAGAATTGATTATCGTTGTGAAAAGTATTCGCACTTTGGAGGGATTGCTACCATAAGAAGAATTATCAAAGAGTAAGTGGTACAAATAAGTATGCATAACATGTAAGTTCTTCTACATGGAGTTGAAAAAGTGATAATTGTAGAGATAATTTCTCCTTGCAATATGTGAGCAATATTATACAAAGATCTTGAAGTAACGTGAATTAGTACATCAAATCTGCATATAAAAATCATATGAAAAGGTTTTGAGAGGGGTTTGGGGTAAAGAAGTCATTGAAAATGAACTGTTATGTGGAAACTACACATGGCACACTACATCTCATAAATAATGCTGTAAACATACCACTTGTGTAAGGAAAAGTGCACTATATAATTTATGGGATGTTTTACATGTTTCAAGCATAAAAAAGAATATGTTTCTTATTCTGAACTTGTCGATCAAGGTATTGAAATTGTTTTCAATAAGCATGGTTGCTTTATTCATTAATTTAATGTGGTGGAAGAGGAAGATTACTTGGTTGGTCATGACAAGAAAATAGGTCGAATTTCGACATTTCACATGGGGAAACATGGTTGTTACTATATATATGCTAACAAAAAATCAAGCTTTGTTATAGTTGAGTTGTTACATAAGTGAATTGGTCTTTTACATTTGCAAAAACAAAAAATGTATGGAGAAGCAAAAAGTTTTCTCATGCAAACTCTAAAAGGATTTGAGAAGCATGTGCTTTTTGTAAACATCAAGAATGAAGGTTCCCAAGAGTTAAATATATAAGAATAGATATTTGGAGTTGATTCATGGTGATGTAATCGATTCGACAAGAATAAACTTCATTGCTGGATAAATTTACTTTGTTATAGTAAGTATACATGGGTGTAATTCTTGAAATGTAAAAGAAAACTCTTTCACTGTTTTCCAAAGGTTAGTAACATGGCTGAAAGCGACCTCGATCTACACAAAACGTTTTTTTTTTTTAATATAAAGGAAGTTCGGCAATAGCTTACTCTCCCGGACTTGAATTAAATTAAGAAACAATGGTACAATAGAAGGGGACTAGTGCCCACGGGACCCCCCAAATCCCACAAAGCAGGGGAAGCTTGATTGAATCCTAGGTTGCATTACAGAGAAGGTTAATCACCCTCTCATCGCCCTCATGCGGGGCCCACTTGGGTTTGATCTTGTTGTTGATCAAAAGGAGGACTTGATGGTGCCTGAAGGGGGGGGACTTCTTACTGTTAACGATCCTTTTGCCCAGGAGGAATAGTGATTTCTCAATCGACCACTCCCTGGGGGGATCGCCGAAGTTGAGAGCACACCTCTCCCGCCAAATTTTCCACAGGACTTCCCCTCTGATGGCGTTCCAGAGAGTCGCAGAGCAGCCGATCGCTTCTCCCAAAAGGACTTGTTTCCAACTAAGCTGTTTTTGAAGTCTGATTTTCATTCCAACCGTCTACCAGATTCTGTAGGAGTTGGGGCAAGTAAGGAAGATGTGTGGGACATCTTCGATAGCACGGTGGCAGCGTTTGCACCAAGGAGGGATCCCACAAAGTTTGCTAGCCTTATGGTTGGTCCAAATTCCTCGATGAAGAATTTGCCATAAGAGGACAGATTTCTTAATCTCAATAAGGGGGTGCCAGATACCCATGAATTTCATGTCCCACCGAAGCCGCGTCCAAGACAGGCACCACTTCTTGTTGAGGCTGATCTGGAGGTCAGCCGTTTCTTTGATGTTCGGGATTTTGAGTAGGCTATTTCCATTGTGCCATTTGAGACCAAGCGAGTTCGGTGTGTCGTGTCCCATGAGAAGGCGAGTCTTGTGACGATCCCAAGCGAGGCATCTGCTTTGCAAAGTGTTCCATTCTTCGTAGGAGATGTTTATGCGAGGGTCAATATCCTCGAAGTTGATCCAGTTGTTGGTGTCTTGTTTCCAGAGGTGTTTCCATTTTTTGAATCCTTTGTTCCAGAGCTTCTTGGCATTTTGAATGTTCCATGACTCCACACTCCGGATGCCATGTATCGGAAACCAGATAGAGTCGTTTTGTCTGATTCCGGCCGCCCACTTCCAGTCCTCACTAATTCTTGTGAAGCCTTTGACTTTATTCCAGCCCTTCCAAAGGGAGCACACGAGATTGGAGCCTTTCGGGAAGACGGGGATCGGGGAGAAAAGCAGGGTCATGATGTCAAGATTCTTCCAGTTCGGGAACCCCGTGAGGGCCAACTCATTCTTGTTTCTGAAGATCAGCTTGGCCCACGAGGCCTCCCTATTGCACCAAGCCTTAATCATCCATTTGGCTGCCAGTTTGTTAGCCATACACCCAATGTCCAGGATACCGAGCCCCCCGCTATCTCTAGGGCTAGTGCAGATGGCCCATTTGATTTTAGGCACCTCCCTTCTGTTATGATCGCCCGTCCAAAGAAAGTTTCTACAAATACTATTCAGTTTGGACAGGCCTTGCTCATTCGGTCTCCAACAAGAAAGGAAATAGATGGTAGAAGAGAGGAGGAACGTGTTGATAACCATCGCACGCCCAGCGAGATTGATTTGCATACCTCTCCAATAGTTGAGTTTGTTTTCGAGTTTAGCCAACACCCAGTTCCATCGCTGCTCCATAGAGACGCCAAACCCCAAGGGGATTCCAAGAAGTCGAAAGATTTGGCCCTGCGGAATGATTTGACAGCCATGATCAATGAAAAGGCCAGGATGCTGTCCCACAATAGCCCTAAAGGCGGTCTTGGAGTGGTTGATTTTGGATCCAGAGGCATCACAAAAGGTAGCGAGACACCTCCAGAAAGTCTCCAGGCTGGTATTATCATTGTGAACGAACGCGTTCATATCATCGGCAAAAAGTCTCATGATGATTTGACTGTGGTCGTGAGGCAGCCGGAGGCCTTTGATATTGCCAGCCTCCACATGATGAGCCACAAGTCTGCTCAGCCCCTCAGTGGCGATGGCAAAAAGAAGGGGGGCCAGAGGGCACCCTTGCCTAATAGATCTTCTAAGATGGATCGCCTTCGAAAGTTTGCCGTTAACGTTAATTTGGGTCGTTGCGTTTCCGAGAAGGGTCGCGATCATCTTGGTGAATTTCTGACTAAGTCCGAGATCTTGGAGCGACTGCAGAATATAGTCCCATTCTAGCCTGTCGTAGGCTTTGTCAAAGTCGATCTTGAGGAAAACCACATCTTGATTAGACTCCTTTGCAAATTGAGTACCTTCCCAAATATCCATAATGGTTTCCAGGATAGACCTGCCTTTGATGAAACCTTTTTGGTCCTCACTAAGCCAAGATCTCAGGTGGCACGAGAGTCTGTTGGCAATGACTTTGGCGATGATCTTGTATCCTGTTTGGAGCATCGTAATAGGCCGCCAGTTCTCGATTCTGTTCTTTTCCCCCTTCTTGTGTATCAACTTGATAATTCCATTATTTAGACAAGAAGGAAGAGCACCAAACTTTAGCGCTTCTTGCCAAACCATCCGAAGAGGGGTGGCAACCACCAGCTTGAAGGATTTAAAGAACTCGTTAGTGAGTCTGTCGGGTCCCGGGCTTTTACCGAGAGGGAGGGCATCAATGACCTCAATGATTTCTGATTCCGAGAAAGGGGCATGAAGCAGGGAGTGGAGGTTGGGAGGTATCCTCCGGGGGGAAACCCTAGAAATGGCAGCCATACAAGTCCTTCTATGGTGGGAAAGGGGGTTCGAGGTTCCCAGGAGTCTCGTGAAGTGCCCCTCGATGATGCCAAAATTATCTTCTTCCGAATTGCATACATTGCCATGTGGGTCTAGCAGTAGGGGGATCGATTCTCTGTTGTGTTTCCTTTTAAGGATGCGACACATCTCTTTGGTGGGTTTGTCGGCTTTGCCAGCCCACCACTCCTTGAAGAAGATTTGCAAGTTTTTCCTTTGTATTTCTTCCTCGTATCTCAACACTGCTCTGATTTTCCTGAGGCCTTTCTGGGCTTCTTGTTTTCCTTTGTTCACTTCCTCCTCGAGCCGCCAGAGTCTGTGGTAAAGGGCTTCCCTGCGAGCCCGCCGCACAGTCTCGAGCATCTTCTTAGTTCTGATCATGATCTTACGAGACTTGTCGACCGCACTTCTCCAGCACTTGGCAGGGGCCAAGCCAGAGGCGAACGCCACTTTCCACACATCGAGTAGATTCAAGGGGAGAATAAATCTGAAGTTAATTTCCCCAATACTTGAGCGAGCATGGTACAAACGTATAAATATCATGTAGAGGCACATGGCAACGAACAACCATGGTATATGAGAAGAATATAACAAACTCTTATAAGGAAAAAACATGTTATATGGATATGCATGTCCCAAAGAGGGATATAACAAGAATGGTACATTATTTGATCCCAGATGAAAGATTATGAAAGTACAAACCAACAGTGAGCTACAAGAGTATCTCGTACTATTCGTTATGCACATGTTCCAAGTCAGTTTAAACATAAATTGCATCGGAGTTCATAAAGATATAAGTCCGTTTGGTATTGAGATCGGGTTAACAAAGATAAGACTGTAATTGAGGATGGGGTTAACAAAGAAGCACTGAATAATAATGATGTGCTAGAGCAAAGTCATAGATATTGTGATGGTTTAAGAATTCAAATGTAAGAGTGATGGTTCAATGCAAGACATAAAGCACGTCTTGTTTTAACAACAAATGTGCAAATCTATGGATTAATTTATTCTGAGATGTTTAATCTATTTGCTAAGATGACAACTGCGAGGAGTGAGAATTGTGGGGTTACCATAAAAAAGTTGGAAATTGAATAAAATGGATGATAAAAATTCATTCTTGAATGCTAAATTGCATGATAAATTGCATATGTAGCAATCAACCAAAATGATATATGCAACAAAGTATCGTGATTGTGTATGCACATTGAAAGAAGTGTTTTATGCTTTGAAAAAAACAGGAGATGAGATTCTACATCAATGGAAAAGCGGTAATCTAGTACAACAGTTTTAGTAGCATCATGTGGTCAATGAATGGAGTCTATCATGGAAGATCAGATCACATCAAAGTTCACGATCATTTTGTTCATGAGAAGGAGTTCAAAATGTACACACTTTTCTTGAGTTGACAATGTACATACTCCTCTTGACTTCCTTTAAAGGTTCTATTGCTAAATACTGTAAATATTCATGGCACCACTAAGCTCAGATTTCCGGACACTAACCTCGAATTACACTAACGTATGGTGTTGTGCGCTTCTAGATGAGCAAAAGAAAAAGGAATGTAAATCATGGTTTGTTTGGAGAATTCATGAAGCCTATTCTATGTTCATCCAAATCATTCATTTACTAGTTCCATTCACTTGTACTTTTCTTTTAACTAATACAAGTCCTGGAGAGTAAGCTAAAGCCGAACTTCCTTTATTGAAAAAAAAAAATCATGCATGTACTTTTTTCACCCTGAGTCTTCGAGCGTATGTAGCCTACAAGATTGAACTGCAATCAGAGGGCTACAAGTGCTTGAAAGGCGGCTAACAATGCAGAGGCGAGCTCAATGAAAGACACCTAACATTCGCATTTTCTTATTCGATTGAATAAATGCAAATATATATATATATATATATATATATATATATATATATATATATATATATATATATATATATATATATATATATGTGTGTGTATGTGTGTCTTACTCATCTCATAACCATTTATCCCCATGCTTTTGTTGGGATGGTCCATATGATGGCTTATTGTGCGTATGCGGTGATCATACGTGCTTATTCATTCATTTCCCAAGAACGTTATAATATTCGTGAGCATGAATATGGAATCTTAATCAACATAGATCCTATTATCCCTTATGTAATGGTTATATAAAATGTTCATCTAAGCCAAGTTTAGAAAAACTATGTAAAGAGAAAATATAAATTGAACGAAAATAGATGAAAAAAATAGTTTGTAGCGTAAGCTTTGCTTTGTGTTGAAGCGCTATGAGAAGTGACCGTATTTAGTCTTTCTAAGCTGCTTTGTTCTTTTCAACGGGTATAGTAAACTTCTAAATTATTCATACACTGTTTGAACCTACGATCTCATTGATATGATGATTCAAACAACCACTTCCTCCATACATTTGCAAAGTTACCTTATCCACTTTAACGCCTTTGAGAAAATTTTTATATATCGTAACTATTTAATCAACATACACATTTAAATACTATACATGATCAACATAAATTACAAGGCCATTGACTTCATGTTTGAGTTCACATAAGAACTGGTTATCTAGTTTTTTTCATCTAGACATTAAATTGCATAGAATAGTCGATTGGATTAAACGATTATCTATGTCTCATGATTAGCTTTTCATAATCTTCTTGTATTTTTTGCATCTGTTGTATAACAGGATGCGCACATAATAGGATGTATTCAAATGCATTAATCATGAAAGTTTGAGAGCGAATGGTATGGTGATCTTTGTAAATTCTTGTTGAATCACCAGAGAATTTTTCAGCTGGATTAGACTAGAGTTCAAGATTAATTAGAATTTTTCTTTTTTTTTGGCATTATGATATGTCCGGGAAAAAATTGTAATGTACAAGGATCATTTAGTTGAGAATAGGTATACCACAATTCTTTGTAATATCTATGCGAACTAGGTAGTGGAGATTTATGATGGATATCCAAAACCTAGGAAAAAGCTTGGTTATAATATGGGTAAAAAAAAAAATTTATGATCCCATCACCAAAATCCAAAAAAAAGGAGATAAAATTAAATATAAATATAAATATGGGTATTAACACCAAAATATAAATATGGATAAAATTAAAACGTTACAAGGCTTTGTAATGAATTTTCTAGTTTTTGAAGTATCCTTTTAGATGGTTGATTTTGTTTTCAATAAAAGACACTTTATAACATTATGAAGTCAATGAAATCTGCATGAAAATAAAGTAGATATAGAGGTTAAAAAATGGATATCGTGTATATATATATATATATATATATATATATATATATATATATACATATATATATATATATATATATATATATATATACATATATATATATATATATATATATATATATATATATATATATATATGTATGTGTGTGTGTGTATAGTCATTGAAATCTCAAAACGTGGACATCTCATGACAAATGATTGAATTTTTCGTTCATTTGTATGAAAATAATGTTGGTCTATAAGATATGAACTGGACAGAGTCTGGCCATGGATCCCTCTCTTCATCTTGTGATGGGTATGTCAAAAGAGATACTCAAAAAATTCTATGAGAAAAAGGTCTTAATCCCACCAAGGATAACATTGCACATGTGTTTTATTCTTAAAGGAATCTTAGAGTGATCCATCATGCTTTTTTTAAGGAGGTTGGATTGTAGAGTTCCACTCTTAAGCTTGAATTAATTTGAAAGTACAAATGAAGGCAACTTTGGGTATCCCACAAAGGAGGGGTTAAATACCTACCATAGCTGGAATGTAGAGCACCCAGGCCTTGTAAAGATAAACTCTGGAAGGAATGACCCTAAGCCCAACCAGAGTCACTGATTTCATTCTACTGGAAGGGTGAAGCATATGTCACATAGCTTGAAGGGTCAGCTTGTTTCATGTCTACACTAATGCAGAGGGCGGTCTGTATCTATTAGTGAGGCTTGAGCCCGCGGCCCCCAACGTAAGGGGCAAAGGGTCCAACCAATTGACCTCATGTCTTCTTTGCTTTATTAGTATTCTTATTTTCTGCGTCCTAAGGTGCTTGTATAGTCCATCACACGTTGCGAATGGATAGACCTCTTAGTGATATGTTGAGGGATACGAAGGATCTTGTGGGTACTATGCTCTCTTTCACTTGTATTTTCAATAACTAATTCCGGAAAGCTTAAGCCTCAAAACCTTAAAGCCAGACTTTCATTTAGACCTCAAGGCCGAACTTTCAAGTAAGCCTCAAAGCCAAACTTTCTTTAAAAGAAAAAATCCAAATTTATTAATCTTGTCAAATGGACACTTATTAAAATTTCCGAATAAATTATGCTTTGTAGAATTCTGATCTTTGATGAGAGATACAAGGCCGAACTTTCTTTAAAAACATCCCGAATTAAT
Organism: Ceratopteris richardii; assembly: GCA_020310875.1. Taxonomy (NCBI): domain Eukaryota; kingdom Viridiplantae; phylum Streptophyta; class Polypodiopsida; order Polypodiales; family Pteridaceae; genus Ceratopteris; species Ceratopteris richardii. The sequence continues at coordinate 127,811,142 of CM035416.1, read as the reverse complement.
CAAGTATTAAGAATTCCGAATTTGTTACGCTTTGTGGAATTCTGATGATGAGAGATACACACATGGTCTGCGTGTGTGTGCAAATCGTTTTATTTTTTTATGTGGTCTGTTCTTATTCTCTTAGTTTTCCCACGATACAATTCTATAAGATCGAAATATTTTGAAGTGAATGATCAACGCAGTTTTCCATATAATTACATCGAGTTGTGGATAATGTTTACACATCAATATCCTATCAGAGAAGCAACATGGAAGCATTTGAATGTTTCTCGCATAGAATACATTCCTTTACCTCTTTTTATTTCTTTCTCCGAATCCGGTTCATCCCTACTACACAGAGGAGCTACATTCCTCCTTTCATGGTCTATCACGGAGTTCATGTACATGTTGGATTCCTACCCAAACCGGACGCTTTGAAATTCAGTTCCTTTCTTTTCTACAAAAGGACTACATGTCATCTCAGACTTACATAAAAGCCTTTTGATTTTCTATTCTGTAAAATATGTCCGACAACATAGAAAGGTATCAAAGGATATAGTACCACTGAATCCTTCAATAACATGTTTACATGGGTTCTATATACATTGCATAGAATCCTTGGATCTTTCGATCATATGCCATGTAGTACAGCTGTATCAACTACCATAAAGTTCGGATAAAGAATGTCACCCAATGAAGAAGGAAAAGAAGCCCTAGGGCGACTGCTGAGCGAAACAACATGTCAATCAGCCCCTCCAGCAACTTGTATTGCAATTTGGAAAAGGAGATCCATGAGTTTGACTACCCAGGTGGGAACCAACTTGAGGCAGACACCAATGACAAAGCCCTAGAGATCCCTGACAATAAAGAAACCTCCCAGGAGGGTTACACTACAAGCAAAGAAGACAGCTCTACTACTAGTAACGAAGATAACATGGATAGTAAAAGTTCCATCATCGGATTGACTATTCCAGAAATGGTGTCGAAAATGGTGCCCCGATCTCCCCTGCAGGAGGCATCCCGCAGAGGAAAACAACCTATAGAGTTACCCTAGAAAAGCCCCCACAAGAACCTATTGCTAATTCGGGATCTGATCCCAGCAAAAAAGAAAGATGAATCCAAGAAAAGAAAGGACAAAGCTCCCTCCTGCAAAGAGGGGTCACTACGACAATGATCATCATCTCCTTAAATGCTAGAGGGATAACCGACCCCTCAAGAGCGACCATCATTGGTCAATGGCTTCGTGACATTAACCTAAACCCACAATTTATATGTATTCAAGAGATTAAAATTGATGGAGAAGACCTCCAGAAATGGCTTAGACATGTCTCCTCGACCCATGTTTGGATTTCAACGGTGCACCAGCGGGGTTCCGGTGGAACGGTAATCGGTATTAACCAATTCTGGTTTGAAAAGCTTGAGAACTCCACTGAAGATGAATGCCATAGATGGATTGCTGTCTCTTTTGGTGCTCCCTTTTGCTTTACTTTAGTTTCTTTGTATGCCCCTAATGGGGAGTCTGAGAGACTGAACACTTGGGCCTCCTTGGACTCGCTCCCCCACAACGTGCTTATTTGTGGTGACTTCAACATGGTGGAGGACCCTATGGACAGATGGATGGGCAAGGGCAGGGTCATCGATAGTCGGGAGAAAGAAACGTGGGACAAAACCAAACTTCACTTGGATTTGGTCGAATTCAAAGATTTGAATGGTTTTTCTTGGTCAAATCTCCAAGCGGGCGAGGACCTGAGGAAAGCTAGACTTGATAGATGCTACATTTCTCAGAGTTTTACTCATCAATGGGGCCACCCTTCCCTCTCGCAATGCACCGACCTCACCATCTCTGATCACTACCCGATCGTTATCACTTTCCAACCTTCCACCAAGATCCGGAAGGTGCCTTGGTTCCACGCTAGTGCGGCCTCCTTCTCTCTCCCCTCCGTCCATCAAGAAATTGCTCATGTGTGGAAGGAGGCCTTTGCCTCCGGCTTGTCCCCAGCCAAGTGCTGGAGAAGTGCGGTCGATAAGTCACGATAGATCATGATTAGATCCAGGAAGATGCTGGAGACTGTGCGGTGGGCTCGTAGAGAAGCTCTATATCATAGACTTTGGAGGTTTGAGGAGGAAGTGAACAAAGGAAAATCCCAAGCCCAGAAAGGTCTTCGAAAAATCAGAGCGCTGCTAAGATACGAGGAAGAAATACAAAGGAAAAATTTGCAAATTTTCTTCAAGGAGTGGTGGGCAAAGCCGACAAACCCACCAAAGAGATCTGCCGTATCCTTAAAAGGAAACATAACAGAGAATCGATCCCATTATTGCTAGACTTAAATGGCAATGTATGCAATACAGAAGAAGATAATTTTGGGATCATTGAAGGGCACTTCACGAGACTCCTGGGGACCTCGAACCCCCTCTCCCACCATAGATGGGACTGTATGGCAGCCATATCTAGGGTTTCCCCCCACAGGATACCACTCAACCTTCGCTCCCTGCTACATGCCCCTATCTCTGAAGTAGAGATCATTGAGGTCATTGATGCCCTCCCTTCTGGCAAAAGCCCGGGACCCGACGGGCTCACTAATGAGTTCTTTAAATCCTTCAAGTTGGTGGTTGCCACCCCTCTTCGTCTGGTTTGGCAAGAGGCGCTCAAGTTTGGCGCGCTTCCTTCTTGTCTCAACAATGGCATTATCAAGTTAATACACAAAAAAGGGGAAAAGAACAGAATAGAGAACTGGCGTCCTATTACGATGCTCCAAATAGGATACAAGATCATTGCCAAAGTCATTGCCAACAAAATCTCTTGCCACTTGAGAGCGTGGTTAAGCGAGGACCAAAAAGGTTTCATCAAAGGCAGATCAATTTTGGAAACCATTATAGATATCTGAGAAGGTCTTGAATTTGCAAGTGAGTCTAAACAAGAAGTGGTCTTCCTCAAGGTCGACTTTGATAAAGCCTACGACAGGCTGGAATGGGATTATATTCTGCAGTCACTCCAAGATCTTGGTTGTAGTCAGAAATTCACCAAGATGATCGCGACCCTTTTCGGAAACGCATCGACCCAAATTAACATTAATGGCAAACTTTCAAAGGTGATCAAACTTAGAAGATCTATCAGACAAGGGTGCCCATTGGCTCCCCTTCTCTTTGCCATTGCCATGGAAGGGCTCAGCAGGCTGGTGGAGAATCAGGTGGAAGTTGGTAATATCAAAGGCCTCCGTTTGCCTCATGACCATAATCAGATTACCATCAGACTTTTTGCTGATGATATGAACGCGTTTGTTCACAATGATAGTACCAGCCTAGAGACGTTTTGGAGGTGTCTGGATACTTTTTGTGAAGCCTCTGGATCCACAATCAACCACTCTAAGACCGCCTTTAGAGCTATTGTTGGGTCACAGCCTGACCTTCTCATTGATCATGGCTGTCAAATCATTCTGCAGGGCCAAATCTTTCGGCTTCTTGGGATTCCCTTGGGGTTTGGCGTCTCTATGGAACAACGGTGGAACTGGGTGCTGGCCAAACTCGAAAACAAGCTTAACTATTGGAGAGGTATGCAAATCAATCTTGCTGGTCGTGCTATGGTTATCAACACGTTCCTCTTATCATCTACCATTTATTTCCTTTCTTGTTGGAGGCCGAAAGAGCAAGATCTATCCAAACTGGATAGTATTTGTAGAAACTTCCTTTGGACGGGCGACCACAATAGGAGGGGGGTGCCTAAAATCAAATGGTCCATCTGCACCAGCCATAGAGATAGTGGGGGACTTGGTATCCTCGACATTGGGTGCATGGCTAACAAACTGGCGGCCAAATGGATGATTAAGGCTTGGTGCAATAGGGAGGCCTCGTGGGCCAAGTTGATCTTCAGAAACAAGAATGAATTGGCTCTCATGGGCTTCCCAAATTAGAAGAATCTTGACATCTTGACCTTCTTGTTTTCCCCGATCCCCGTCTTCCCGAAAGGCTCTAATCTCGTGTGCTCCCTATGGAAGAGTTGGAATAAAGTCAAAAGCTACACAAGAATAAGTGAAGACTGGAAGTGGGTAGCCGGTATCAGACAAAACAACTCTATCTGGTTTCCAATCCATGGCATTCGGAGTGTGGAATCTTGGAACATTCAAAATGCCAAGAAGTTATGGAACAAAGGCTTCAAAAAATGGAAACATCTCTGGAAACAAGACACCAACCGCTGGATCAACTTCGAGGAAATTGACCCTTGAGTCAACATTTCGTACGAAGAATGGAACACTTTGCAAAGTAGATGTCTCGCCTGCGACCGGCACAAAGTTCGCCTTCTTATGGGACACGACACGCCGAGCTTGCTTGGTCTCAAATGGCACAATGGGAATAGCCTATCAAAAATCCCGAACATCAAAGAAACGATTGACTATCAGGTTAACCTCAACAAGAAGTGGTGCCTGTCATGGACATGGCTTTGGTGGGACATGAAGTTCCCCCCTCATAGAAATCAAAAAGTCTATCCTCTTATGGCAAATTCTTCATCATGGATCTGGACCAACCTTACGGCTAGCAAATTTCGTGGGATTCCTCCCTGGTGCAAACGCTGCTACCGGTCTATCGAAGATGTTTCACACATCTTCTTTACTTGCCCCAACTCCAACAGACTCTGGCAGACGGTTGGAAAGAAAATTAGACTTCAGAAACATCTCAGTTGGTAGCAAGCCCTACTGGGAGAAGCGATCGACTGCTCCGCGACTCTGTGGAACGCCATCAGAGGGGAGTTCCTATGGAAAATCTGGCGGGAAAGATGTGCTTTCAACTTTGGTGACTCCCCCAAAGAGTGGTCAATTGAGAAATCGTTGTTCCTCCTTGGCAAAAGGATTGTTAACTGTAAGAAATCCCCCCACTTCAGACATCATCAAGTACTCCTTTTGATCAATAACAAGCTTAAACCCAAGTGGGCCCCACATGAGGGTGATGAGAGGGTGATTAACCTTCTTTGTAATGCCATCTAAGCTCTGTAAAAGCTTCCCTTGCTTTGTGGGATTTGGGGGGTCCTGTGGGCACTAGTCCCCTTCTTTTGTACTTTTCTTTATTTAATTCAAGTCCGGGAGAGTAGGCTTATTACTCGGAATATTGAATTTATGAAGGCGATAAATGCGTAAAGAAGCTTGTGACATTATTCATGAAATTTATTGGACATCCACATAGGCAAAAGCAAATCACTTGCAAAAAAAGCGACAGTGTATGGAAAGGAAACAGCTCTATCATCAATTACATTTCAGAGGAAAGAAAGATTATGCACAATTGAACAATGTAAGATTGGTTTTGATTTGGCAGATAATGAGAATTCAAGGGACCAACCATTCTTTCAAAATAGAGGAAGAGCTGCTAATTTTGCTAATACAAATCTTTTGGAATTTCAAGCGGGATATTTAGTTCAAATTCTATAGATAGAGTCTGATTGCAAGCATCTAGAATTCATTATCATTGTGAAGAATATTCGCACTTTGGAGAGATTGCTACCATAAGAAGAATTATCAAAGACTAAGTGGTACGAATATGTGTGCATAACATGTAAGTTCTTCTACATGGCGTTGACAAAGTGATAATTGAAGAGATAATTTCTCCATGCAATATGTGAGCAATATTATACAAAGATCTGCATATAAAAATCATATGAAAATTTTTTGAGAGGGGTTTGGGGTAAAGAAGTCATTGAAAATGAACTGGTATGTGGAAACTACACATGGCACACTACATGTCATAAATAATGCTGTAAACATACCACTTGTGTAAGGAAAAGTGCATTATATAATTTATGGGATGCTTTACATCTTTCAAGCATAAAAGAGAATATGTTTCTATTTCTCAACTTGTCGATCAATATATTGAAATTGTTTTCAATAAGCATGGTTGCTTTATTCATTAATTTAATGTGGTGGAAGAGGAAGATTACTTGGTCATGACAAGAAAATAGGTCGAATTTTGACATTTCACATGGGAAAACATGGTTGTGACTATTTGTATGGTAACAAAAAATCAAACTTAGTTATAGTTGAATTGTTACATAAGAGAATTGGTCTTTTCAAATTGCAAAATAAAAAAAATGTATGGAGAAGCAAAAAGTTTTCTCATGCAAACTCTAAAAGGATTTGTGAAGCATGTTCTTTTTATAAAAATCAACAACCAAGGTTCCCAAGAGTTATATATATAAGAATAGATATTTGGAGTTGACTCATGGTGATGTAATCGATTCGACAAGAATAAACTTCATTGGTGGATAGATTTACTTTCTTATAGTATGATTATAGTAAGTATACATGGATGTAATTCTTGAAATGTAAAAGAAAACTCTTTCATTGTTTTCCAAAGGTTAGTAACATGGCTGAAAGCGACCTCGATCTACACAAAAGTTTTTCTTTTATAGAGAAGATTCAAGGGGAGAATAAATCTCAAGATAATTTCCCCAATACTTGAGCGAGCATGGTACAAACATATAAATATCAAGTAGAGGCTTGTGGCAACGAACAACCATGGTATCGTGGTTGTGTATGCACATTGAAATAAGTGTTTTATGCTTTGAAACAAACACGAGATGAGATTCTACATCAATGGAAAAGCGGTAATCTAGTACAACATTTTAGTAGCATCATGTGGTCAATGAATGGAGTCTACCATGGAAGATCAAAGTTCACGATCACTTTGTTCATGAAAAGGAGTTCAAAATGTACACACTTTTCCTCACTTGACAATATACATAATCCTATTGACTTCATTTAAAGGTTCTATTGCTAAGTACTGTAAATATTCATGGAACCACTAAGCTCAGATATCGGGACACTAACCTCGAATTATACTAAGGTATGGTGTTGTGTGCTCCTAGATGAGCAAAAGTAAAAGGAATGTCAATCATGGGTTGTTTGGAGAATTCATGAAGGTTGTTCTATGTTCAACCAAATCATGCATGTATTAGTCTCATTCACTTGTACTTTTCTTTTAATTAATACAAGTCCACGAGAGTAGGCTAAGGCCAAACTTCCTTTATTTAAAAAAAAAAATCATGCATGTACTTTTTTCACCCTCAGTCTTCGAGCGTATGTAGCCTACAACATTGAACTGCAATGAGAGGGCTACAAGTGCTTGAAAGGCGGCTAACAATGCAGAGGCGAGCTCAATAAAAGGCACCTAACATTCGCATTTTATTATTGGAGTGAATATATATATATATATATATATATATATATATATATATATATATATATATATATATATATATATATATATGTGTGTGTGTGTTACTCATCTCATAACCATTTATCCCCATGCTTTTGTTGGGATGGTCATATGATGGCTTATTGTGCGTATGCGGTGAACACACATGCTTATTCATTCATCTCTCAAGAACGTTATAATATTCGTAAGCATGAATATGGAATATTAATGAACATATATCCTATTATCCCTTATGTAATGGTTACATAAAATGTTCATGTAAGCCAAGTTTAGAAGACCTGTGTAAAGAGAAAATATAAATTGAACGAAAATAGATGAAAAAAATAGTTTGTAGCGTAAGCTTTGCTTTGTGTTGAAGCGCTATGAGAAGTGACCGTATTTAGTCTTTCTAAGCTGCTTTGTTCTTTTCAACGGGTATAGTAAACTTCTAAATTATTCATACACTGTTTGAACCTACGATCTCATTGATATGATGATTCAAACAACCACTTCCTCCATACATTTGCAAAGTTATCTAAATTATTCATACACTCTTTGAACCTACCATCTCATTGATATGATGATTCAAACAAACACTTCCTCCATACATTTGCAAAGTTATCTTATCTACTTTAACGCCTTTGAGAAAATTTTTAAATATCGTAACTATTTAATCAACATACACATTTAAATACTATACATATTGAACATAAATTAGAAGGCCATTGACTTCAGGTTTGAGTTCACATAAGAACTGGTTATCGAGTTTTTTTCATCTAGACATTAAATTGCATAGAATAGTCGATTGGATTAAAATAGATTATCTATGTCTCATGATTAGCTTTTCATAATCTTGTTGTATTTTTTGCATCTGTTGTAACAGGATGCGCACATAATAGGGTGTATTCAAATGCATTAGTCATGACAGTTTGAGAGGGAATGGTATGGTGATCTTTGTAGATTATTGTTGAATCACCAGAGAATTTTTCAGCTGGATTAGACTATATTTCAAGATTAATTAGAATTTTTCTCTTTTTGGTTTTGACATTATGATATGTCCGGCAAAAAACTGTAATGTACAAGGATTATTTAGTTAGAATAGGTATACCACAATTCTTTGTAATATCTGCGCGAACTAGGTAGTGGAGATTTATGATGGATATCAAAAACTTAGGCAAAAAGCTTGGTTATAATATGGGTAAAAAATATAAATTATGATCCCATAACCAAAATCCAAAATAAAGGAGATAAAATTAAATATAAATATAAATATGGGTATTAACACCAAAATATAAATATGGTTAAAATTAAAAAGTTACAAGGCTTTGAAATGAATTTTCTAGTTTATGAAGTATCCTTTTACATGGTTGATTTTCTTTTCAATAAAAGACACTTTATAACATTATGAAGTCAATGAAATCTGCATGAAAATAAAGTAGATATAGAGGTTAAAAAATGGATATCGTATGAATGTATGTATGTGTATATATATATATATATATATATATATATATATATATATATATATATATATATATATATATATATATATATATATATATATATATATATATATATATATATATATATATATATATATATATGTGTGTGTGTGTGTGTGTGGTTATTGAAATTTCATAATGTGGACATCTCTTGACAAATCATTGAATTTTTGGTTCATTTGTATGAAAATAATGTTGGACTATAAGCTATGAACTGGACGTAAAGTCTGGCCATGGATCCCTCTCTTCATCTTGTGATGGGTATGTCAAAAGAGATACTCCAAAAAATCTATGAGAAAAAGGTCTTAATGCCACCAAGGATAACATTGCACATGTGTTTTATTCTTAAAGGAATCTTAGAGTAATCCATCATGTTTTTTTAAGGAAGTTGGATTGTAGAGTTCCACTCTTAAGCTTGAATTAATTTGGAAGTACAAATGAAGGTGAGTATAGCAGCTATGGGTATCCCACAAAGGAGGGGTTAAATACTTAACATAGCTGGAATGTAGAGCAGTCGGGCTTTGTAAAGCTAAACTCTGGAAGGAATGAACCTAAGCCCAACCGTAGTCACTGATTTCATTCTACTGGAAGGGTGAAGCATATATCACATAGCTTGAAGGGTCAGCTTGTTTCATGTCTACACTAATGCAGAGGGCCGTCTGTATCTATCAGTGAGGCTTGAGCCCCCGACCCCCAACCTAAGGGGCAAAGGGTCCAACCAATTGACCTAGCATGTCTTCTTTGCTTTATTATTATTATTCTTATTTTCTGCATCCTAAGGTGCTTGTATAGTCTATCACTCGTTGCGAATGGATAGACCTCTTAGTGATATGTTGAGGGATAATTCTGCTAATCATAATTCTGCTACGCATCTCACTCTTGCTTTATGGGATACGAGGGATCTTTTGGGTACTATGCTCTCTTTCACTTGTATTTTCAATAACTAATTCCGGAAAGCTGAAGCCTCAAAACCTTAAAGCCAGACTTTCAATTAGACCTCAAGGCCGAACTTTCAAGTAAACCTCAAAGCCGAACTTTCTTTGAAAAAAAAAATCCATATTTATTAAGCTTGTTAAATGGACACTTATTAAAATTTCCGAATAAATTATGCTTTGTGGAATTCTGATCTTTGATGAGAGATACAAGGCCGAACTTTCTTTAAAAACACCCGAATTTATCAAGCTTTTTAAAGTGACACTTATTAAAAATTCCGAATTTGTTACGCTTTGTGGAATTCTGATGAGAGATACACACATGGTCTGCGTGTGTGTGCAAATCGTTTTAATTTCTCATGTGATCTGGTCTTTCTCTCTTAGTTTTTCCACGATACAATTCTACAAGATCGAAATATTTTGAAGTGAATGATCAACGCAGTTTTCCATATAATTACATCGAGTTGTGGATAATGTTTACACATCAATATCCTATCAGAGAAGCAACATGGAAGCATTTGAATGTTTCTCGCATAGAATACATTTCTTTACCTCTTTTTATTTCTTTCCTCGGAATCCGGTTCATTCCTACTACATTCCTCCTTTCATGGTCTATCACGGAGTTCATGTACATGTTGGATTCCTACCCAAACCGGACGCTTTGAAATTCAGTTCCTTTCTTTTCTACAAAAGGACTACATGTGATGTCAGACTTACATAAAAGCCTTTTGATTTTCTATTCTGTAAAATATGTACGACAACCTAGAAAGGTATCAAAGGATATAGTACCACTGAATCCTTCAATAACATGTTCACATGGGTTCTGTATACATTGCATAGAATCCTTGGATCTTTCGATATTTGCCATGTAGTACAGCTGCATCAACCACCATAAAGTTCGGATAAACAATGTAACCCAATTACTTGGAATATTGAATTTCGAGCAAGATCCTATGCTGCATGAGGGAGTTTGAGACAGGGGTAGGTGGGGTTGAGTGCAGAATGAAGGGTAGGGAAGACTGTACTTGGGCAAGGGGTAATTGATTTTATGCTCAACCATGTGAGGACCGATACAAGTAAAACTTGATGAGAGAATGGCGACAATTGACGAGTGCTTTAGAGTAGATTCATGAGGAGACTTCATGAGAGATGACGAAGGGACTCCACATTTCGGGGACATGGATGAAGAGATTGTAGGAAAATAACAGCAGAGTAGAATAGACCAATAGATAGAGTTGAGAGAAAACTGCAGACAAAGATAGATGCACACTCAGAGATAGAGAACTCAAATTTTCAAATTGCTGAGTATAATCTAGTTAGAATGATGGTGTTGTCCACCGATGTGCTCCCAATGTGGAGCTTGGATGGCGATCTAGAGAGACTCTAGATCAAGGGCTTACTAGTGTGCAATGCTATATAAAGCTCAACCTAGGCCGTGCTTATATAGCTTTTACAACACGGTTCGGTATACATAAATGTAGTCGCGAGATACAAAATAGTCGATAAAATATACAATCCAACAATATCTCCACGACTAGAAGTCCTACCGTCTCGGCTGTACGGGCCAAGGGGATAGCCCCTCCGACCCTAGAGAAGGGGGCAAACCCCCCTCTACACTCCCCCCATTAAGGTTCTGTGGGGAAACCACGCAATGCCACAAGGCCTCTATTTTCACTTTGAATGGCAACATAATGGACCAAAAGTTTATGCCCTACCTAAACTAATGGCTAGGCTCACATAGATCATCTACAAACATCAACGATCACACATAGACCTCATGTAACTTAGATGTTAGGGTTCCACAAATGTCGGAGCTCTCACAATGGCTTCTCCTCATAATGGGAGCCTTACAACTTAGAGCACCATGGATGATTTGTGGTCACTTGAGGGTGGACTATTGAGCATATCTAACATTCCCCCCTCAATGTTAATCCTCTGGTGAACTACCTCCTCGGTCCAATCCCAAGCTTTGGAAAGTGTCGAAGAAGTTGCTCTCTCCCAAGAGCCTTGGGAAAATGTGTGCTCCATTTTCTTTGGTTTGACAATAGCTTATCTCCATGACCCCGTCCTGAATCAACTCATGCATATAGTGATACGAAATTTCTATGTGCTTGGTACATGCATGGAACATAGGATTCTTGGCAATCGCCATGCAACTTTGATTATCACACTTCAACTCTATAGCCTCTTGTCCTTGTATTCCTATGTGCCATAAGATCCTCCTCAACCATACTGCTTCACATGCTCCAAGACATGCAGCTTTGTACTCAACTTCAGTATAAGATAATGCTACTCTCAATTGCTTTTTACTAATCCAAGAGAAGATCCCTGATCCTAAAGAAAATCAATACCTAGAAACTGCTTTTTTGTTATCAATATCTCCTTCCCAATCTGAGTCACATTATCCTATGAGAGATGATCCTTCTTCATAATCAATACACTAATCAGTGGTTCCTTTCACATACCTGAGTATCCGCATGCTTGCCTTCCGATGAGTTTGACAAGGCTTAGTAGAGAACCTCCTTACAACTTCAACAACATAAGAGATATCTGGTCTGCTATTGCACAAGTAGATGAGTCTTCCAATTGATTTTCGGTATCTTCCAATATCTGCTGGAGGTGAACTATCTTCAATAGATAATTTTTTGTTGACCTCCATAGGTGTAGAAGTTTCCTTGCAATCCTCCATGTTGAATGCCTTCAATATCTGTCTTGCATAATTTTGTTGAGAGATGAAAATCTTTCCTAGTTCCTTCCAAAGTTCAAGGCCTAAGCAGTAATGCATTAAGCCCAAGTCTGTCATTTCAAATTCTAAACTCAGGGCATATTTCATTTGTTGAAGAAGAGCATCATGATTTCCTGTAATCATAAGGTCATCTACATAGAGTACAAGCACAATTGCCTTCCCTCATCTCTTTAGAACATACATGTTAGCATGAGAAGCACATCTTTTGAAACCTAGGTCAAAGAGATACTTACCTCCACTGGTACCATGCTTTAGGGGATTATTTCAACCTCTATAATGCCTTCTTCAGCTTGCATACCTTGTTCTCTGAATGGGGAGAGTCAAAACCTGGTGGGTGAGACACATATACCTACTTTTTGAGGTCTCCATTTAGGAATACTGATTTGACATCCACGTGATAGACTGGCCAACACTTATTTCTAGCCACAACTAGTACTACTCAGATAGTAGTCATTCTTGTAGTGGGGGCAAATGATTCACAAAAATCAATGCCTTCAACTTGTGAGTAGCCCTATGCACCAAGTCTTGCTTTGTAGTTTTCTAGAGTACCATCAACCTTGTACTTTGACTTCCAAACCCACTTAGTGCCAATGACTTTATGCTTAGGGGGTTGACCTACTAGCTCCCAAGTTCCATTCTTCGTGATATTGTTGTATTCTATTTGTATGGCATCCCTCCAATTTAGATCGTGGAGTGCCTCTTCCACATTGGTTGGTTCCTTTGCTTCTTCTTGAATGAGATCAACCATCAAGGCTTTGTTTACAATATGGGTGCTTGCCAGTCTCTATTCATCTATTGTCTGTGATCACCTTGGTCCATTTGCAACCAATCCTAATGATTGTGGGATGAGGTTTGTAGAATCATAGAGCTACCTCAACCAAGGTGGCAATGGCTTTTCCACTTGGGTGTCAACAGGATGGTGACTTTCAGACTCATCATCTGAAGATGGTCCTTCATTCTCTTGTGTAGAAGGGATAACTCTTGGGCCATGTTCATAGTCTATCTCCCCTTCGCCTAATGATAAAGTGGAAGCTCTATTTTCCTCCTCCACTGCATGTGATTGCTTCTCCCTAAACACCACATCACGACTCGCCATGATCTTCTTAGCCTTAGGGCCATAAAGCTTATAAGCCTTCTTATCTTCATAGTATCCTAGGAAGATACATTTGATGCTTTTTGGTTGAAGCTTGTTTCTCTCCCTATCTGGAAAATGTACATACCATTCACTTCCAAATACTTTGAAATGGGAAACAGAAGGCTTTTGACAAGTGTAGGCTTCTTGTGGAGTCTTTACATCAAGTGCCTTGGTGTAGCTTTGATTCAAGATGTAGAGAGCATTGTTGACAACCTCTACCCAAAATTGATTAGGCAAACCCTTTCCTTTGAACATGCACCTTGCGATCTCCATGATGGTTTGATTCTGACATTCTGCAACAACGTTCTGTTGAGGATTATGTGCCAATATGAGTTGATGCTTGATTCCCTTACTCTTGCAAGAATCTTCAAACTCTATTGATGTGAACTCACCATTGCTATCTGTCCTAAATTTCTTCATCTTCTTCCCTATTTTAGTTTCAACAAGTTGAAGCCATTCTTTAAACTTACCAAAAGCTTGAGCCTTATCCCGAAGGAAGTACACCCACATCTTCCTACTATAGTTTTCAACAAGTAACATGAAGTAGGAAGATCCACCCAAGGCCTCTGTAGGTATGTTTCTCCAAATGTTAGCATGCACCAACGCTAGAGGATAGCTTGCTCTATTCTTGATTTCTTGTGGAAACACCTTCCTCCGTTGCTTGCCCATCATGCAAGCTTCACATGGTTCATTCTTTTCTACAATTGAGCGTAGGTGTGCAACCATACCCTTGCGATGCATCTCCTTCAGTATAGGGTATCCAATGTTGCCGAATCTCTCCTACCATAGCATACTTGTGCCCACATTTGTAGTGGTTGTAAGAGCTTACAGCTCATACACGTTGTTCCTCCTTATGCCAGTCCCAACAATGTTGTTGTTATTGTCCAAAATCTTAGCTCCTGTCTTGCTGAAAGATACTTGATGACCTTGATCATTTATAGAAGCTACTAAAAGTAGATTTCCTTTTATTTGTGGAACATACAACACATTTGAAAGCTTTCTAATATCGCCATTAGAGTTAATGAATGAAACCATACCTTCGCCCTCCACAAGAAACCTTGCATTATTCCCTACCTTTACTGTGATGGGTTCCTTTAGAGGCTGTAAGGAATTGTAAAGCTCTTTTGTGCTCTTCATGTGATGACATGCACCACTGTTCAAAACCCATGAGTTATCTGTTCATGAATCTTCAACTGAGGAGCACACCTTCTCTATCGTAACAAATAACTCAAGCTCTATTTATGCTGTGTTGGCAGACTCCTTGCCCTTGCCACCTTTTGAAGAGCCACTCTTCTCTTCTACCTTCTTGATGCATCTTGAAATCTGTGTCCTTTATTCTTGCAGTGTAAACACTCTCCCTTGAAATTCTTTTTGTGGTTCTTCAGTTTGTCTCCATCTTTTGAAAAGTCGGGTTTGCCTCCTTTGGCATTTGTTGTGAATGCATTGTATCCTTTGTACCACCACTACTTGCCTTGAGCCACAACTTTTCCTCTATGAGTGAGGCATTGAATTCTTCAAAAGTTAGTGGTTGAGATCTGATTTGAGAATTAAGAGCAGTTACGAGAGCATCAAACTTAGGTGGATAGATTCGAAGATAAGGTTGAGCTAGCTCCTCGCTGGATGTTTCTACACATGCACCTTCCATTTGATCTCATAGATTCTTTATGCGAGTGATAAGTTCCTCTGCAGTCTCCCCATCAGCAAACCTTTCTGCTGCTAGCTGATTCTCCAAGTTCTGAATACGTGTCTGATTATAAGTTTCATATTGATTTCTCAATATGTTCCATGCTTCAGATGCCTTGGTAGTGTGCTGAATAAGAGTCAAAACACTATCAAAAGTACTTGTCAGTAGAGCACAGACACTACAACATATTGAGTGTATACGGAGGCTTTTATCGAAGAAATTGAACGTGTGCATTTTGGCCCCGATGTCGATGTAGCTATTGGTATATGCATCAGAACTAAAGCGCCGGTACATGCATCGGTATAAGCATCGGTATGGGCATGGGTATTTCTGATGCTCATACTGGCATCTATACCGATGACACTCTTGGGAGTACCAATGCTTATACCGGCGACCTACGAGGAGTACCGTCGCTTATACTCACGACCATATCTGCAAAATTGTTTTTGGGCAAACTGTGTTGTCTTTTGCTATGGCAACATTGTTGGAGTTAGACGTCTCGGAAGCACGAAAAGAGCACAAGGAACAAGACGAAGCTTGGAGCACAACACACAATACTAAAATGTATTACCACTAGAATGTACAAAGATAAGTATCCCATTAGGGAAATAGGTGTATATACACGTCGGGGGAAAAATGTCCTAAAGAGGGCAAAAAGTGCCCCGACGGTCCTAGTGTGTTCACACACATCACTAAATATATCAACAAATCCCCCCCTAGGAGTGATGCACTGAACAAGGAGCTCGCACTCATGTATAAGGAAGTTCCAAGCTATGTGGAAATCACTCCACAAAAGGAATTAAGCCCAGAGCTTTCGGAAAAGCTTCAAACATCTCCCTAGGCAGAGCCTTCGTGAAAAGGTCTACAATGTTCTCCTACGCTCATCTCCCTAGTAGAGAACCTCTCCATGACATAATGATAATGCACCTCAATGTGCTTAGTGTGAGCATGGAACATAGGTTTTCTTGCAACTGCCAATGCACTCTGATTGTAAGTGAAGATGGTGGCGGCAGAAGACTGACCAACACCCAAATCAGCCATAAGGCATCTGAACCAAACACATTGAACAATTGTTGTGAAAGCTGCCCTATACTCAGCCTCACACCTAGAAGTGTCCACAATAGGTTGCTTCTTGCTCAACCAAGATATACATGAGCTATCAAGCATAAAGCAAAAGCTGTAAGAAAATATCAGCACATCGGAATAGACAGTAGACAGAGTTGAGAGAAAAACACAAACAAAGATAGACGGATACTGAGAGATAGAGAACTCAAATTCTCAGATTGCGGAGCATAATGCAGTTACAATGATGGTGTTGTCCACCCGTGCGGTCCCACTGTGGAGCTTAGATGGCGATCTAGACAGACTCTAGATGAAGGGCTTACTAGTGTGCAATGCTATGTAAAGCTCAACCTGGGCCATGCTTATATAGTTTTTACAAGGTAGTTCGCTATAGATAAATGTAGTCAGGAGATACGAAATAGTCGGTAAAATATATGATCAGACAATATCTCCACAACCAGAAGTCCTATCGTCTCGGCCCTACGCGCCGGGGGGTAGGCCCCTCGAACCCCGCAGAAGGGGGCAAGCCCCCCTCTACACTCCCCCCATTAAGGTTCTATGGGGAAACTTCACGACGCCACACAGCCTTTATTTTCACTTTAAATGGCAACCCAATGGCCTGGAAGTTTATGCCCTACCTAACCTAACGGCTAGGCTCACAAATATCATCTACAACCATCAACGGTCACACATAGACCTCATCTAACTTGGAAGTTAGGGTTCCACATGTTGGTGCAAGACAATCAACAATTGAAGGTCTTTAAGTCCGCAGAGACGTCAGCAAAAATTTCCTTAAAAAGGTCACCGGAACAGTACCGGAACAGTACCGGAAGGTCACAGGAAAGTCACCGGAATGTTACCGGAAAAGATCATTTTTACAGATTTCAGTTCATGAAGAGTTGAAGGATGGAAAGAGGAAGGAAAGAACAAATTTTGAAGTTAGGAGAAGAACCGGAAAAATTGTACACATATGTACAGTAGTATAGTCCGCGTTATAATCTTGTACAAATTTATCTATAAATACCTGGAAAATGTTGAGGCGCGTAGTGATGAATAGAATGGAAGAAATGAGAGGCGTATAGGCATTAGAGGCATATACGAGAGAGAAAGGAATAGAAGAGAAGAATGAGAAGTTAGATGTCATGAGACATATGTAAAGTTAGTTGAGTTTTCCTCTCATCACTCAACTGTAACTTTCTGAGTAATCGAAGAAAAGTTGCGCCGAAATTTCTGTGTGTTTTCATCTGTGTTAGATGATTTGTGAAATCCTATTGAGGATATCTAAGTCTATAGTTAATCAATCTATAGCTTAAGTTTCAGAGTTTAATTTTAAACGGAAACCGAGAATTGTCAGTAGGAACATTCTTATGTGTTGAGTGTTCAAAGTTTACTGAAACAGGCGCATTTTCGGTGATCAATGTTTTGATCATTTCTCAGTGCATACTTTAAAGTTTTGCATGAGTGAGGGCTTAATCTTTAAGTTAGAAGATAAGCTACTCGTAACCAGAAGCATTTGCTTAAACGGGTTCTATTCAAGGAGAACCAAGTCTTAGAAGTTACAGGTGTGAAGTCGACTGTTCAGAATGACAGTTTTCAGACAAAAGTAACCTGTGAAGATAAATTTTAAGAAATAGTGCAGTAGAATGTTTGTGTTGTAAAGTTTTTGACTTACTCTTGGTATAGAGGTGCTCTAATCACAAGAGTAGGTTATTCTGAAGGAGATTAACACTCTCCGACAGTGGTATCAGAGCAGGTTCAGTGGTATCAGAGCAGGTTCAGTGGTATCAGAGCAGGTATAGTGATATCAAAGCAGGTTCAGTGGTATCAAAGCAGGTACAGTGATATCAGAGCAGGTACAGTGGTATCAAAGCAAGTATTAGTCCAGCAGTGGTATTAGAGCAGGAGACACCAAAATCAAAGAAAGGAGGTTCCCGACTGCTGCAGTTACAAAGAATTCAACAACCGAAGAACTAAAAGGTGAAAGCTTGAAGGCGAAACCTGAAGAATAGATCATACGGCATCAAGAAAGACAAACGGAGTCTAATTTGAAGCAAAGGTACATACATTATTCATAAAGGTTGAAGTTTTAAATACACAGGAAGACACAAGATGGGAGATTCTCTACAGATAGAGAAACTGGATAGGGAGAACTATCCTGCGTGGTCAATGAGGATGGAAGCTCATCTTATGAGCAAAGATTTGATAGCTTATATCACAGGAGAAGAAGAAAAGCCACAGTTCAGAGATCCTAGTGTTCCGACTAGGGAAGAGTTAGCAGATCTGAAAAACTGGATGAAGAAAGATGCGCAAGCTAGAAGCATTATCTATATGGCAGTAAATGATTACTTGCTACCTCATATTCGAGGTCTTGAAAGTGCAACGGACATTTGGAATGCTTTGGAGGAGCATTTCCAGAATACTACTAAGTCAAGAAAGGCATCCTTATGGGCAGAGTTTACAACCTTCAAGAAGAAGGCTTCTCAGTCCGTTTCAGACTATGTGACAAGAATGAAAGACATTGCAGATGCATTAGGTGCTGTTGACGAAGATATCGAAGAAGATAAATTGGTAAGGCAAATTCTTACAGGCTTAAGAGGTGATGATAAATGGAAGCCGTTCATTTTGTCTACGGAATTATCACTTGACCATTTCACTCCAGACTTAAATCAATTGTTAGGTCATATGCTAACATTTGAGAATGATGTTAAAGGAGATGGTGACAAGAGTGCAGGTCACGCAATGTACTCAAAAGATAAAAAGAAGAATAGCAAAGGAAAGCAACAAGCAAATGAAGATGAAGGAACAACTAGCCAAGCCAACTTCCTAAGAGGAAGAGGAGGTGGCAAAGGTAGAGGAAAAGGCAGAAACAACAAAGATGGAGGCAAAGCCTGCTGGATTTGTGGTAAGACAAATCATTTAGCTAATGATTGTTGGCACAATACTCAAAGTAATAATGGATATAGTCAAAGCTACAATGCAAGAGGAAGAGGTGGCAGAAATCAAAGAGGAAATTTCAGAGGAAGAGGTGGTAGGAGTTACTTTGGAAGAAATGCAGGAAGAGGATTCCAAAGTCAACAATATAACAATACCTACTACAATTACGCTTCAGAACAGAAGGAAGATTCAACAATGATATTGAATGCTACTTGTGAAAGTCAGAATGAAGATCAAAGAGTCTTCTACATTGACTCAGGGTGTAGTAATCACCTGAGTGGAAACATATCATTGATGACTGATTTGGAGAATAAAGTTTCTAATCATGTTGTTCAAACAGGTGACAACACAAAGCATAAAGTGCAGTCGATTGGATCAGTGAAAGCCAAAGACGGCAGTACCTTATTGGGTAAGGTTCTGTATGTTCCTACAATTCCTAAGAATTTGATAAGTGTAGGACAAATTGTTGAAAAAGGATATGAAGTAAGATTCACTAATGAAGGAGTATACGTGGAAGATCCCAGTCAGGGATATAAACAGATTGTTTCAGGAAAAAAAGAAGGAAGACTGTTTATACTGAAGATTCAAGGTAACATTGGTCAAGCC
Source organism: Ceratopteris richardii (assembly GCA_020310875.1). NCBI lineage: Eukaryota > Viridiplantae > Streptophyta > Polypodiopsida > Polypodiales > Pteridaceae > Ceratopteris > Ceratopteris richardii. The sequence continues at coordinate 127,791,386 of CM035416.1, read as the reverse complement.
ATGTTCACATATGAAGGACAGAAAATTTCTGAGTTAGATCTTTGGCACAAGAGACTTGGACATTTCAATGAAAGAGGTATAAAATATATGGTCAACAATGGTTCAGTGCTTGGATTGCCTAATGTTGCAGGTCAACATATGACATACAAATGTGAGGCATGTCAGTTTGGTAAGGCTCATAAGAATTCTTATACCAAGCATGGTTTTATGCACTCAGAGAAGCTTGAGTTGGTACACACAGACGTGTGGGGACCATCAAAGGATTTCAGTATAAATGGATCAAGGTATTATGTGATTTATGTTGATGATGCTACCAGATGGATCACTATATATGTGATCAAAGATAAGTCAGAAGTATTCAATACATTCAGACATTATCATGCGTATGCAGAAAGAACTACAGGTCATAGACTGAAGAGACTAAGATCAGATGGAGGGGGAGAGTATTTTTCCAATGAGTTCAGTGACTACTTATGGAATGCAGGTATAAAAAGGGAAATTACTTGCAGATATTCTTCTCAACAAAATGGTGTAGCAGAAAGGAAGAATAGGACTCTTGTTGAGTTTGCAAGGTCCATGATGAATGAGAAAAATTGCCCTAATTATTTATGGGCTGAAGCTGTAAACACAGCTACTTATTTGGTCAATAGGTTACCATGTAAAGCTCTGCAAGGTATGACACCATATGAAGCTTGGTGGGGTAAAAGACCTACCCTGGATCATTGCAGAGTGTTTGGATGTGTGGCATATGCATATGTGCCATCACAATTAAGACACAAATTGGAACCTAAAGCTGAAAAATATGTTTTCATTGGTTATGATGATAGACAGATGGGATACAGGTTGTGGAATCCATCCACAAAACATTTTCTGGTATCAAAAGATGTTACGTTTGATGAGCAAAGTTCTTGGTATACAGGAATAGTTAATAACAATACAGGTGATGAAGAAGAAGTGAGTCAGAAGAAAGGTAAATCAAAGGTTCAAATAATTGATGAAGAAGAAAATTATGAAGTGCAGGAAGAAGCTGAAGAAAGGCCAAGATTTGATCCTGAGTGTGAAGAACCAGAAACCTCAAGGACCGGAGAACTCAGAAGGTCATCAAGAAATAGATGGCAACCTACAAGGTATAGTTATGATACTTCATTTTTGGCTACGAAAGATTATGCTTACATAGTGAAAGCAGATGAAGACCCTTCTACATATGAAGAGGCAAAAGGTAAGGAAAAATGGGAAAAAGCTATGCAGGAAGAACATGATGCATTGATGGAAAATCAAACATGGGATTTAGTTCCTAAACCAAATAACCAGAAGATTATTGGATGCAAGTGGGTCTACAAGACCAAAAGATTTGCAGATGGAAGTGTGTCTAGATACAAAGCTAGACTTGTTGTCAAAGGGTTTGCTCAAACATATGGAGTTGATTATGATGAGACTTATAGTCCAGTAGCAAAGATGACAACTATCAGAACGCTCATAGCTGTTGCTGCGAGCAAAGGTTGGAAGTTATGTCAGTTAGATGTGAAAAATGCTTTTCTGAATGGTTATATTTCAGATGATGTGTTCATGGAGCAACCTCAAGGATTCAGAGATAAAAAGTATCCAGAACATGTGTGCAAGCTCAAGAGAGCTTTGTATGGCTTGAAGCAAGCGCCAAGAGCGTGGAATTTTAGACTTGTAAAGTTCTTGAAAGAACTTGGTTTTCAGGTGTCTGAAGCAGATAGTAGTCTGCTTATTAAAGCAAGTGATAAAGGTTTCATATACATGTGCATATATGTTGATGATATAATTCTTACAGGAACAGATGAGTCAGGTATACAAAGACTCAAGAAGCAAATGGAAAAGGAGTTTAAGATAAGTGACTTGGGAGACTTGTCTTACTTCTTGGGTATGGAGATCACATATACTCAGCATGGAGTATTCGTGACCCAAGAAAGATATTTGAAGAACTTGTTAATCAAGTTTAAAATGAATGATTGCCGGATAGCACCTACTCCAATGGAGGTGAATCACAAACTGAGTAAGTTTGGAGGTGAAGAATACAAGGATGTGAGACAATATCAGAGTTTGGTTGGTAGTCTTATCTATGCTACGTTAACCAGACCTGATTTATCATATGCAGTTGGAGTATTGTCTCAGTTCATGCACTGTCCAAGGAAAGAACACTGGATCGCAGGACAAAGGGTGTTGAGGTACATAAAGAGTACACTCAAAGAAGGTTTGTATTATGGTTTTACATCAGATACAAACATCAAAATATACAGTGATGCAGATTGGGCAGGTAATCCAGATGACAGAAGGTCAACCTATGGATACATGTGTTATGTGGGAGATAAGCTAATCTCATGGTGTTCCAAGAAGCAACATACAGTTGCTTTGTCGTCTACCGAAGCCGAATACAAAGGCATGGTTGAAGCCGCAAAGGAAGTGATTTGGCTAAAGACTTTAATGAAGAGTTTTGACACTATACAGAGGACTCCAATCATATTTGGAGATAATATGAGTTCATTATATTTAGCTGCTAATCCTGTTTTTCATGCCAAGACTAAACACATTGAGATTCAGTATCACTTTCTAAGAGAGAAGGTGATGGATAAGGAGATTGAAGTAATTCATACTTCAACGAAAGATCAGATAGCTGATATGCTTACAAAAAGTTTGGATGGACCAAAGTTACAAAGGTTTAAAGATATGGCAGGAATAAAGAAGACAGAGAAAACCTCAATTGATGATTGAGGGGGAGCTGTTGGTGCAAGACAATCAACAATTGAAGGTCTTTAAGTCCGCAGAGACGTCAGCAAAAATTTCCTTAAAAAGGTCACCGGAACAGTACCGGAACAGTACCGGAAGGTCACAGGAAAGTCACCGGAATGTTACCGGAAAAGATCATTTTTACAGATTTCAGTTCATGAAGAGTTGAAGGATGGAAAGAGGAAGGAAAGAACAAATTTTGAAGTTAGGAGAAGAACCGGAAAAATTGTACACATATGTACAGTAGTATAGTCCGCGTTATAATCTTGTACAAATTTATCTATAAATACCTGGAAAATGTTGAGGCGCGTAGTGATGAATAGAATGGAAGAAATGAGAGGCGTATAGGCATTAGAGGCATATACGAGAGAGAAAGGAATAGAAGAGAAGAATGAGAAGTTAGATGTCATGAGACATATGTAAAGTTAGTTGAGTTTTCCTCTCATCACTCAACTGTAACTTTCTGAGTAATCGAAGAAAAGTTGCGCCGAAATTTCTGTGTGTTTTCATCTGTGTTAGATGATTTGTGAAATCCTATTGAGGATATCTAAGTCTATAGTTAATCAATCTATAGCTTAAGTTTCAGAGTTTAATTGTAAACGGAAACCGAGAATTGTCAGTAGGAACATTCTTATGTGTTGAGTGTTCAAAGTTTACTGAAACAGGCGCATTTTCGGTGATCAATGTTTTGATCATTTCTCAGTGCATACTTTAAAGTTTTGCATGAGTGAGGGCTTAATCTTTAAGTTAGAAGATAAGCTACTCGTAACCAGAAGCATTTGCTTAAACGGGTTCTATTCAAGGAGAACCAAGTCTTAGAAGTTACAGGTGTGAAGTCGACTGTTCAGAATGACAGTTTTCAGACAAAAGTAACCTGTGAAGATAAATTTTAAGAAATAGTGCAGTAGAATGTTTGTGTTGTAAAGTTTTTGACTTACTCTTGGTATAGAGGTGCTCTAATCACAAGAGTAGGTTATTCTGAAGGAGATTAACACTCTCCGACACCACAAATGTCCGAGCTCTCATAATGGCTTCTCCTCATAATGGGGGCCTTACAACTTAGAGCACCATGGATCATTTGTGGTCACATGAGGGTGGAGTATTGAGCATATCTAACACCCCCCTCAATGTCCACCTGATGGTGAACTACCTCCCTAGTCCAATCCCAAGCTTTGGAAAATGTCGAAAGAAGTTGCTATCTCCCAAGAGCCTTGGTGAAGATGTCTGCTCCATTTTCTTCAGTAGGGCAATAGGTTATCTCCATGACCCCGTCCTCAATCAACTCATGCACATACTGATACTAGATTTCTATGTGCTTGGTACGTACATGGAAAACAGGATTTTTGGCGACGGGCATGCAACTTTGGTTGTCACACTTCAACTCTGTAGCCTCCTGTCCTTGTATTCCTATGTTCCATAGGATCCTCCTCAACCATACTGCTTCACATGCTGCAACACATGCAGCTTTGTACTCAGCTTGAGTAGAAGATAATGCTACAGTCGGTTGCTTCTTACTGATCCAAGAGAAAATACCTGATCCTAAAGAAAAGCAATATCCAGAAACTGATTTTCTGGTATCAATATTTCCTGCCCAATCTGAGTCACATTATCCAACTAGAGATGATCCTTCTTCATAAAGAATACCATAATCAGTGGTTCCTTTCACATGCCTGAGTATCTGCATGCTTGCCTTCCAATGAGTTTGGCAAGGCTTATTAGAGAACCTGCTTACTACTCCAACAACATAACAGATGTCTGGTTTGCTATTGCACAAGTAGATGAGACATCCAACTAATTTCCTGTATCTTCAAATATCCACTGGAGGTGAAGTATCTTCAATAGATAATTTTGTGTTGACCTCCACAGGTATAGAAATTTTCTCGCAATCCTCCATGTCCAATGCCTTCAATATCTGCCTTGCATACTTTTGTTGAGAGATGAAAATCTTCCCTAGTTCTTGCCAAACTTCAAGACCTAAGAAATAATGCATTAAGCCCAAGTCTGTCATTTCAAATTCTGAACTCAGGGCATCTTCTGTTTGTTGAAGAAGAGCATCATCATTTCCTGTAATCACAAGGTCATCTACATGGAGTACAAGCACAATTGTCTTCCCTCCTTTCTTTAGAACATACAAGTTAGCATCAGAAGCACATCTTTTGAACCCTAGATCCAAGAGATACTTATCTATCCATTGGTACCATGCTCTAGGGGCTTGTTTTAGCCCATATAATGCCTTCTTCAGCTTAGATACCTTGTTCTCTGAATGGGGAGCCTCAAACCCTAGTGGTTGAGACACATATACCTCCTCCTTGAGGTCTCCATTCAGGAACGCTGATTTAACATCCATGTGATAGACTGGCCAATGCTTATGTGCAGCCACAGCTAGTACTACTCAGATAGTAGTGATTCTTGCAGTCGGGGCAAATGATTCACAAAAGTCAATGCCTTCAACTTGTGAGTAGCCCTGTGCAACAAGTCTTGCTTTATATTTTTGTAGAGTACCATCAGCCTTGTACTTTGGCTTCCAAATCCACTTGGTGCCAATGACTTTATGTTTAGGGGGTTGATCCACTAGCTCCCAAGTTCCATTCTTTATGATATTGTTGTATTCTGTTTGCATGGCAGCCCTCCAATTCGGATCACGGAGTGCCTCTTCCACATTGGTTGGTTCCTTTGCTTCTTCTTGAATGAGATCAGCCATCAAGGCTGTGTTTACAATATGGGTGCTTGCCCGTCTCTGTTCCTCTATTCTCTGTGATCGCCTCGGTCCATCTGCAACCTGTTCTAGTGACTGTGGGATGGGGTTTGCAGAATCATAGAGCTACCTCACCCAACGTGGCAATGGCTTTTCCACTTGGGTGTCAGTAGGTTGGTGACTTTCAGACTCATCATCTGAAGATGGTGCTTCCTTCTCTTGTGTAGAAGGGATAGCTCTTGGGCCATGTTCATAGTGGATTGCCCCTTCGCCTAATGATAAAGTGGAAGCTCTCTTTTCCTCCTCCACTGCATGTGGCTGCTCCTCCTTAAACACCACATCACGAATCGCCATGATCTTTTTAGCCTCAGGGTCATAAAGCTTAATAAGCCTTCTTATCTTCACTATACCTTAGGAAGATACATTTGATGCTTTTTGGTTGAAGCTTGTTTCTCTCTCTATCTGGATCATGTACAGAACATTCACTTCCAAATACTTTGAAATGGGAAACAGAAGGCTTTTGACTAGTGTAGGCTTCTTGTGGAGTCTTTCCATCAAGTGCCTTGGTGTAGCTTTGATTCAAGATGTAGATAGCAGTGTTGACAGCCTCTGCACAAAACTGATTAGGCAAACCCTTTCCTTTCAACATGCACCTTGCCATCTCCATGATGGTTCGATTCCGACGTTCTGCAACACCGTTCTATTGAGGACTATGTGCCACTCTGAGTTGATGCTTGATTCCCTTACTCTTGCAGAAATCTTCAAACTCTGTTGATGTGAACTCACCACCACCGTCTGTCCTGAATTTCTTCGTCTTCTTCCCTGTTTCAGTTTCAACAAGTTGAAGCCATTCTTTAAACTTACCAAAAGCTTGAGCCTTATCGCGAAGGAAGTACACCCAGATCTTCCTCCTATAGTCATCGACAAGTAACATGAAGTAGGAAGATCCACCCAAGGCCTGTGTAGGCATTTTTCCACACAAGTCAGCATGCACCAACTCTAGAGGATATCTTGCCTTGTTCTTGCTTTCTTGTGGAAACGCCTTCCTCTGTTGCTTGCCCATCACGCAAGCTTCACATGGTTCCTTCATTTCTGCAATCGATGGTAGGTGTGCAACCATACCTCTGCGATGCATCTCCTTTAGTACAGGGTATCCAATGTGGCCGAATCTTTCATGCCATAGCTTACTTGTGCCCACGTTTGTAGTGGCTATAAGAGCACACAACTCATACAGGTTGTTCCTCCTTATGCCAGTCCCCACAATGTTGTTGTTACTGTCCATAATCTTAGCTCTTGTCTTACTGAAAGATACTTGGTGACCTTGATCAGTTATAGAAGCTATTGAAAGTAAATTTTGTTTTATTTGTGGAACATACAACACATTTGAAAGCTTTCTGATATCACCATTAGAGTTAATGAAAGAAACCGTACCTTCACCCTCTGCAGTATATCTTGCATTGTTCCCTACCTTTAGTGTGATGGGTTCCTTTAGAGGCTATAAGGAATTGTAAAGGTCTTTTCTAATCGTCATGTGACGAGATGCACCACTCTCCAACACCCATGAGTCATCTATTCCTGAATCTTCAGCCGAGGAGCATACCTCCTCTATCGTAACAAATAACTCAAGCTCTGTTTCTGCTGTGTTGGCAGACTCCTTGCCCTTGCCACCTTTTGAAGAGCCACTCTTCTCTTCTGCCTTCTTGATGCAACAGTCTTGGATTCTGTGTCCCTTCTTCTTGCAGTGAAAACACTCTCCGTTGAACTTCTTTTTGTCGTTCTTCTTTTTTTCTCCATCTTTTGAAGAGTCCATTTTACCTCCTTTAGCATTTGCTCTGAATGCAACATCTCCTTTGCTACCACCACTCCTTGCCTTGAGCCGCAGCTCCTCCTCCATGAGTAAGGCACTGAATTCTTCAAAAGTTAGGGGTTGAGGTCTAATTTGAGTGTTAAGAGCAGTTACCAAACCATCAAACTTAGGTGGACAGATTCGAAGACAACGTCGAGCTAGCTCCTCACTTGACTTTTGAACACCTAATCCCTCCATTTGATCTCGTAGATTCTTTATGCGAGTGATAAACACCTCTGCAGTCTCCCCATCAGCAAATTGTTATGCTGCAAGCTAATTCTCCAAGTTCTGAATCCGTGTCTTATTACGAGTTTCATATTGATTTCTCAATATGTTCCATGCTTCACATGCCTTCGTGGTATGCTGAATGAGAGTGAGAACACTATCAGAAGTACTTGTAACAAGAGCACAGAGTGCATCTGCATTTCTACGTTTCCAAGCACGTAGAAGATCAGCATCAGGAGGAATCATTTGACCAAGATTATTTGGATCAGGTCTTTCTTGGGGATCATGATTAGTTTGAAGAACAGTCTCCAAAAGCTCATACGAATCAAGAATAGAAGTGATTTTGAACTTCCACAGGGTGTAGTTTGTACCATGAAGTTTACCTTCTGTGAAGGCTGGTGGCCGTATCCGCAATGTTGGGATGACCGGCATCATTGCTGCTCCTGCTTGTGCACCACCTACTCTTGTTGATGAACCACCTTGGCCCCTAGTCGTAGATGATGATGAACCACTTGACATCTTCTCTCTTTTGTTGTTCAGACCTCTGCAACCTCTGCGTTTCTACTCCTGCACCACTCAGAGCCTCTTGAGCTCTGATACCATGTAAGAAAATAACATCACAGTGGAATAGACCTATAGACATAGTTGAGAGAAAAACGTAGACAAAGATAGACGGAGACTGAGAGATAGAGAACTCAAATTCTCAGATTGTCGAGCCTAATGCAGTTACAATCATGGTGTTGTCCACCCGTGCACTCCCACTGTGGAGCTTAGATGGCGATCTAGACAGACTCTAGATGAGGGGCTTACTAGTGCGCAATTCTATGTAAAGCTCAACTTGGGCCGTGCTTATATAGCTTTTACAAGGCGGTTCAGTATAGATAAACGTAGTCGGGAGATATGAAATAGTCGGTAAAATATATGATCCGACAATATCTCCACGACCAGAAGTCCTACCGTCTCGGCTCTACGAGGTGGGGGGATAGGCCCCCCGGACCCCGTAGAAGGGGGCAAGACCCCCTCTACACTCCCCCAATTAAGGTTCTATGAGGAAACCGCGCGATGCCACAGGGCCTTTATTTTCACCTTAAATGGCAACCCAATGGCCTGGAAGTTTATGCCCTACCTAACCTAATGGCTAGGCTCACAAAGATCATCTACAACCATCAACGGTCACACATAGACCTCATCTAACTTGGAAGTTAGGGTTCCACAAATGTCCGGGCTCTCATAATGGCATCTCCTCATAATGGGGGCCTTACAACTTAGAGCACCATGGATCATTTGTGGTCACATGAGGGTGGAGTATTGAGCATATCTAACAAAAGCCACTAGTGGACACACGAGTGTCATCGCAACCAACCCAATTAGAGTGAGAAGAAGCATGCAAATCTGGCAGTAGTGATCCCCGCTTGGGACAAAACAACCCAAATAGTCGATTACCACTCAAGTAGTGAAAGATGTGCTTAACCGCCTACCAATGCTTGACTCATGGGCAATGCATAAACCTGCTCATTTGTGAGATAGCAAATTGAATATCTAGCCAAGTAATGCATATGTAAATCAAGCATCCAACAGCTTGTTGATAGAAAACAACATCAAATGCATCTCCAGCATCATGAAGACTCAGTCGTAAACCTGTTTCCATAGGAGTGGCAATAGGTTTACAGTCTTCAAGGCCAAAATGCTGCAATAATGTTTCAATATATTCCATTTGACACAAAGCCATTCCACCATCAACATGCATAAACTGAATGCCCAAATAATGATAATGCCCCAAATCAGACATCTCAAATGAGGCATGCAAATCAGTCGTAAAATAAGCAATATGCTTCTCAATAGGACCAGTGAACAACATGTCATCAACATAGACAACAATGATCAGAAGCACATCATTAGCATGCTTAACATATAAGGTGCTTTCAGTTGGATTGTTCTCAAAACTATGTGCAATCAGATAGGCATGTATCTTCTCATACGAGGCATGTGGTGCTTTCTTTAAACCATATAATGCCTTCTTTGACCTGCACACCTAGTTTTCATGCCCTTTTTGCACAAAGCCATGGGGCTGAAAAACATGCACTTGTTCATGTAAGTCAACATTCAGAAATGTTGGTTTAATGTCCAGCTAATGTACATTCCAACCTTGATGGGCTGCAAGTGCACAAATGCTCCGAATAGTAGTCATACGACATGTAGGCGCAAAGGTCTCATCAAAATCAATGCCTCTTTCCTATGCATAACCCTTTACAACAAGCCTATCCTTATACCTATCAATGGTTCTATCACGCTTACGCTTCAGCTTGTAAACCCACTTGGTGCCAATGGCCTTCTTGCCAAGAGACAAGTCACATAAAGACCAAGTACCATTCTTCATTATAGTATCATATTAAGATTGCATAGCAGCCATCCAATTTTCTCAATTTTGTGTTTCATCAAACGAAACAAGCTCATTCTCATCAGAGTGACTAGAGGCAGCCATAGCATAGCAATTTGATGCAAACAAGGCAGTATAAGAGCTTGAACGAGTATGATATCACAGAGGTGCATCTAATTTGTTGTCACGCAAAGTCTCCACCAGCCATTTTGGCATAGTTTTTGCCTGCTCAATATTAGCTCTCTCATCAACAAGTGCATCATGTAAATCTGCATTAAAAATGGAATGATCGGCATCATGACCTGAAACCTGCAGAGGCTGAGAAGTTGCCTCATTAGGACCAGCACTACACTATCCACTTGTAAAAAGAGGCAGTAAAGTATCATATATCTGTTTGGAGCTAGCAGATGTCTTCTTAATACATGAAAGCAATTGTTGAATAACAGCTTCCACAAAAACAGCATCACGACTAACCAAAATGCATTTATTCTATGGATGATACAAATGATATCCTTTACTTTCAAAACTCTACCCAACAAAAATACATTTTACTACTTTATCAACTAATTTTTTGTGATGTTTTTCAAGCACTAATGCATACGCCAGACAACCAAAAACACCTAGATGAGCAACAGAAGGCTTGTGATCATGCCAAGCCCCATATGGAGTGATAGACTGTAGTGCTTTAGTGGGACACCTCTTAAGTACATATGCTGCACACATGACAGCCTCAAGCGAGAAACAATGTGGTAAAGCCTGAGCCTTGACCATACACCTCGCCATCTCCATGAGTGACCTGTTCTTTTGCTCAGCAACTCCATTTTGTTAAGGTGTATATGACACTATACATTAGTGTTTAATCCCATGTTTAGCCAGAAATGCATCAAAATCAGAAGACATATATTCCCCCCCCCCCCTCGATCAGAATTTGCCTTCAACGGACATACCCATATATGCCTGGAGAAATCATCGATGAAAGTCACGATGTAAAGATACTTTCCAAAAGAAGGTGTCTACATAGGACCACAAACATCACTATGTACAAGCTGTAATTTCTGAGTAGCCCAAACTGAACCATCTTTTGGAAAGGAGGAATTGCTGCATTTTGCCCAAAATACAACCTTCAAAAACATGTTTTCCAGGTGCCTCAAGTTTGGGCAAAGAGGACACCATTTCAAATTTGTACAGGCATAGCAAACTAGCAAAATTGAGTTGACCAAAGCGTGCATACCAAAGCTTTGCATCTAATATAGCCTCAGAATCATGTACTGCACATGCTGAATTATTTACAGATCTTTCATAGTCTATGAGATTATACAACCCATGACATGAAATGCAAGACCCAATAATCATGTTGCCATTTGATAGATCATGGACTGTTAATGTGTCATCAACAAATTTCACAGCCAAGCCAATCTTGGCTAATGGGAAAACTGATATCAGACTTTTCTTGATCCCTAGCACAAATAAAGCATCTAACAAAGTGAAAGAACTACCATCCATAGTAGTCGAAATGATCTTACCAACTCGCGTAACAGGATAAGAGGAGTTGTTGGCGCATGTAAGAGTATTCTCTCTAGGGGAAGGCTCGAGTGAAGAGAAGAAACTATCATGCGAGGTAATATGTTTGGTCCCCCCACTCTCAAATTACCAAATATCTGAGTCTACTGCAAACATGCACTACTCATGAGAAGATGGGTCAAAACTGCAAACAGTAGTAAACATCCATTCTTCTTCCTGGACAAGATTAGGAGACTCTGTTTTTGGTGTAGAGGCCTCTACAACAACCATTCTAGCCTCTTTCTTCTTTGCCTCTTTAGCAGCCTGTTTTAGACAGTTCTTTATGATATGATCATTTCCTTTACAGTATTTGCAAAATTTTTTTTGCTTTTTTTTATTTCTTTTCATCCTTGTCTTCCTTCTTCAAATGTGCAGAATTCGGAGATTTCTGCTTACTAGTTGAAGAGCTCCATTTTCCTTTGCCCTTCTGACTAGCCAAGAAAGCTTGATCTGCAACACGCATCATGGCCTTGTTCTGCCTCGACTAATCTTCCTACAACAAAACAAAGACTAACTCCTCAAATGACAAGGCATTTGGATTGCCTTTCATCATCAACCGAAGAGTAGAAGCAAAACTCTGATATGAATCACGAAGACCATTCAGAATGGTCCGCATAAGTGAGGTATCCCGTATAACTTCATCAGCAAAAATCATTTGTTCCTTCAAGTCTTTGATCTTTGTTAGAAAATTGTCCATAGAATCACCTTCATTCATGTGCTCACTCTCCAACTGTTTTCATAGGTAAGCAACATGAGCCTCATTCCTAGCTTGGTACAATGTGGTAAGTTTGTCCCAAGCATTCTTAGGTGTTCTACAAGAGCGTATGTGAGGAATAATGGCACACTTGACAGGCAAAGCTATCAATGCATGTACTCGGGCATCTCTGCCATCCCAATGAATTTCCTCTACAGTAGCTGTAGCAGAAACTGCACCATGAACAAGAATATGCAGAATATCATCATCTTTGACACCTTCTACATCAGCTTGAGTACCTATAGTTGTAACAATTGTAGCTATGATAGGACGTTTTTCAACACCCTCCACAATGTTCCACAGTCCTTTTGCAACCAATACATGTCACATCATATAAGCACATATTAGGTAGTTGGTAAACATCCAACATACAGAATACATCACTACTTTCAACCATGGCGAGTGACTAAAATACCTTGATGCAAAAAATTGATTGTATCTCAAAATGTTGAACAGAACTATCGAGACGAATTTTGCTAAACCTATAGAAGACTTCGAGACGCTTATACTAGTGAACCGAAAGTGTTATATACCTTTGGCACAAAAAGACAAAATAGCCTACACAAACACTGGAATTCTGAGTCTACAATTGGAGAGGTGTAGATGATACCCTAGATGAAGTTATTGGAATTAGACGTCTTCGAAAGCACGTGAACAACACAAGGAAGAAGAAGAAGCTTGGATCACAACACACAATACTGAATGTATTACTAGAGAATGTACAAAGATAAGTAGCCCATTAGGGCAATAGGCATATATACAAGCCGGGGGAATAAAACCTCCTAAAGAGGGAAAAAAGTGCCTCGACGGTCCTAGAGTGTTCACACACATCACTACCTAAATATATCAACAAATCCCCCTTGGAAGTGATGCAGTGAACAAGGAGCTCGCACTCATGTATAAGGAAGTGCCAAGCTATGTGGAAATTACTCCACAAAAGGAAGTAAGCCCAAAGCTTTGCGGAAAGCTTCAAACTTCTCCCTAGGCAGAGCCTTCGTGAAAAGGTCTACAATGTTCTCCTGCGTGGGCACATATGCCAAGCTGATCTCCCCAGCACAGAACAAATCCCTGATATAATGATAATGCACCTCAATGTGCTTAGTGCGAGTATGGGACACAAGGCTCCTCACAACTGCCAATGTGCTCTGACTGTCGGTGAAGATGGTGGTGGCAGAAGACTAACCAACACCCAAATCAGCCATAAGGTGTCTAAGCCACACACACTCAATGGTCGTTGTGAAAGCTGTCCTATACTCAGCCTCACAACGAGAAGTGGCCACAGTAGGCTGCTTCTTGCTCACCCAAGATATGCATGAGCTACCAAGCATGAAGCAAAAACCACTAGTGGACACACGAGCATCATAGCAACCAACCCAATCAGAGTCAAAAAAAGCATGCAAGTCTAGCGGTAGTGATCCCCCCTTGGGATAAAACAAACCAAGTAGTCGGGTACCACTCAATGAATCTCTGGCCAAGTAATGCATAAGTAAATCAAGCATCCAACAACCTGCTGATAGAGAACAACATCAAATGCATCTCCAGCATCATGAAGACTCAGTTGTAAACCTGTCTCCATAGGAGTGGCAATAGGTTTACAGTCTTCAAGGCCAAAATGTTACAATAATGTGTCAATATATTTTGTTTGACACAAAGCCATTCCACCATCAACGTGCATAACCTGAATGCCAAAATAATGATGCAAATGCCCCAAATCAGACATCTCAAATGAGGCATGCAAATCAAACTTAAAATCACCAATATGTGTGTCATGAGGACCACAAAGCAGCATGTCATCAACATAAACCACAATGATCAGAAGTACATCATTAGCACACTTAACATATAAGGTGCTTTCAGTTGGACTGTTCTCAAAACCATGTGCAATCAGATAGGCATGTATCTTCTCATACCAAGTTGCCTTCTTTAACCTGCACACCTGGTTTTCATGCCCTTTCTGCACAAAGTCATGGGGTTGAAAAACATACACTTCTTCATTCAATTCACCATTCAAAAATGCAGTTTTAATGTCCAACTAATGTACATTCCAACCATTACGAGCTGCAAGTGCAGAGATTCTCTGAACAATAGTCATACGGCATGTAGGTGCAAAGGTCTCATCAAAATCAATGCCTCTTTCCTGTGCATAACCCTTTGCAACAAGCCTAGCCTTATACCTGTCAAGTGTACCATCTAGTTTATGCTTCAGCCTGTATACCCACTTAGTGCCAATGGCCTTCTTGTCAGGAGGCAAGTCACATAAAGACCAAGTACCATTCTTCATTATAGCATCATATTCAGATTGCATAGCAGCCATCCAATTCTTTGAACTTTGTGCTTCTTTGAACGAAACAGGCTCATTCTCATCACACAGACTAGATGCAGCCATAGCATAGCAACTTGATGCAAAAGAGGCACTATGAGAGCCTAAACGAGTACGATATGACAGAGGTGCATCTAATTTATTGTCACGCAAAGTTTGCACCAGCCAATTTGGCATAGTTTTTGCCTGCTCAATATGAGCTCTCTCATCAACTAGTGCATCATGTAAATCTTCATCATCACATGAAACTTGCATAGGCTGAGAAGTTGCCTCATTGGGACCAACACTAGACTGTCCACCTATAAGAAGAGGCAGCAAAGTATCATGCATATCTTTAGAGCTAACAAATGTCTCCTTAGTACATGAAAGCAATGGCTGAATAACATCTTCCACAAAAACAACATCACGTCTGACCAAAATGCGTTGCGTCTATGGATGATATAGACGATAGCCTTTACTTTCTGAACTGTACCCAACAAAAATACATTTTACTACTTTATCATCCAATTTTTTGCGATGTTGTTCAGGCACTAATGCATATGCAAAACAACCAAAAACACGTAGATGAGCAAGAGATGGCTTGCGATCATGCCAAGCCTCATATGGAGTGATAGACTGCAACGCTTTAGTGGGACACATATTAAGTACATATGCTGCACACATAACAGCCTCAAGCCAGAAACTATGTCGTAAATTCTAACTCTTGACCATACACCTTGCCATCTCCATGAGTGACGTGTTCTTTCGTTCAGCAACTCCATTCTGTTGAGGTGTGTATGGCACTGTACACTGGTGTTTTATCCCACGTTGAGCCAAAAATGCATTAGAATCAGAAGACATATATCCCCCCCTCGATCACAACGGAGGGTGCCCATTTTACATGCTGACAGATTTTCAACCAAAACCAAAAACTGTTTGAAGCACATGAACATTTCAGACTTTGCTTTCAATGGATATACCCATGCATGCCTAGAAAAATCATCAATGAAAGTCACGAACTAAAGATAATTTCCAAAAGAAGGTGGTTGCATAGGACCACAGACATCACTATGTACAAGCTGCAATTTCTGAGTAGCCCAAACTCAACCATCTTTTGGAAAGGAGGAATGCTGCATTTTGCCCAAAATACAGTCTTCACAAACATGTTTTCTAGGTGTCTCAAGTTTGGGCAAAGAGGACACCATTTCAGATTTCTACAGGTGTAGCAAACTAGTTAAATTCAGATGACCAAAGCGTGCATGCCAAAGCTTTGCATCTGACATAGCCTGAGAATCATGTACTGCACATGCCAAATCATTTACAGATCTTTCATAGTCTATGAGCTTATACAGCCCACGACATAAAATGCCATAAGCAATAATCACGTCGCCATTTGATAGATCATGAACTCTACACCTGTCATAAATAAATTTTACAACCAAGCCAATCTCGGCTAATGTAGAAACTGATAACAGATTTTTATTGATCCTTGGCACAAACAAAGCATCTAACAAAGTGAAAGAACTACCATCAGCAGTAGTCAAAATGATCTTACCAACTCCCATAAGAGGATAAGAGGAGTTGTTGGTACATGCAACACTATTCCCTATAGGGGCAGGCTTGAGTGAAGAGAAAAACCTACGCTGTGAGGTAACATGTTTGGTCGCCCCACTATCAAAGTACCAAACATCTCAGTCTACTGCAGACATGCACTGCTCATGAGAAGATGGGTCAAAATTTCAAACAGTAGTAAACGCCCATTCTTCTTCCTGCACAAGATTAGCAGACTCCGTTTTTGGTGTAGAGGCTTCTACAACAACCATTCCAGCCTCTTTCTTCTTTGCCTCTTTAGCAGCCAATTTTGGAGAGTTCTTTATGATATGATCATTCCCTTTACAGTACTTGCAAAACAATTTCTGCTTTTCTGATTTTTTCTCATCTTTATCTTGGTTCTTTGAATGTGCGGCATTTGCAGATTTCTACTTACTAGTTGAAGAGCTCCATTTTCCTTTGCCCTTCTGAGTAGCCAGGAAAGCTTGATCTGCAACTCGCATAATGGACCTGTTCTGCCTGGACTAATCTTCCTCCAACAGAACAGAGACTAACTCCTCAACTCACAAGGCATTTGGATTTCCTTTCATCATCAACCGAAGAGTAGCAAAACTCTGAACTGAATCACGAAGACCATTCAAAATAGTCTGCACAAGTGAGCTATTTGGTATAACCTCATCAATAGAAATCAATTGTTCCTTAAAATCTTTGATCTTTGTTAGAAAATTGTCCATAGAATCACCTTCATTCATGTGCTCACTCTCCAACTGTTTTCGGAGGTAAGCAACACGAGCCTCATTCCTAGCTTGGTACAATGTGGTAAGAGTATCCCAAGCATCCTTAGCTGTTCTGCAAGAGCGTATGTGAGGAATAATGGCATGTTTGATAGACAAAGCTATCAATGCATGTGCCTAGGCATCTCTGCCATCCCAACGAATCTTCTCTACAATCGGTGCAACAAAAACCGCAGTACGAACAGGAATATGTAGAATATCATCATCTTCGACACCTTCTGCCTCAGCTTCTGTACCTACAGTTGTAATAGTCGCAAGTATGATAGGACGTTTTTAAACACCCTGTACAATTTCCCACAGTCCTTTTGCAACCAATACATGTGGCATCATATAATCCCATAATGGGTAGTTGGTACCATCCAACTTATCCTCAACAACCAACATACGGAATACATCACTGCTTTCAGCCATGGCCAGTGACTAAAATACCTTGATGCAGAAAATTTACTGTATCTCAAAAAGTTGAAGTGAACTTCCCAGATGAGTTCTGCTAGACCTGTAGCAGACTTCAAGACGCTTATATTGGCGAATAGAAACTCATATATACCTTTGGCACAAAAAGATGAAATAGCATGCACAAGCACTACAATAGTGCGTTTGGAGGCCAAAACGAGCTCAAATCGCGATTTCGACACCACAAAGCAAAGTTGTTTTGATCTCGGAAACACGGTGAGTATGCTCACCAAAATTCGTGCGATTCTGAGACTGCAAATGGAGGAGTGTCGACGACCCTAGATGACTTGCTCTGATACCAATTGTTGGAGTTAGACGTCTGTAGAAGCACGCGAACAACACAAGGAAGAAGAAGAAGCTTGGAGCATAACACACAATACTGAATGTATTACTAGAGAATGTACAAAGATGAGTAGCCCATTAGGGCAATAGGCGTATATACAAGACGGGGGAAAAAAACCTCCTAAAGAGGGAAAATAAGTTTCTGGGCTATCCTAGAATGTTCACACACATCACTACCTAAATATATCAATGGAAGGGGCGACCTGCTCTGATACCAATTTTTGGAGTTAGACATCTGCAGAAGCACGCAAAGAGCACAAGAAAGAAGAAGAAGCCTCGAGCACAACACACAATACTAAAATGCATTACCACTAAAATGTAGAAAGATAAGTAGCCCATTAGGGCAATAGGCATATATACAAGTTGGGAAAAAAAAAAACCTCCTAAAGAGGGAAAAAAGTGTCTTGGCGGTCCTAGTGTGTTCACACACATCACTACCTAAATATATCAACAAACATTACCATGATGTTGTTTTGCAAAAGACAATACACTCTGTCCAAATAAAACCGAGTACATGTGATGTGTACTCTAATGGCAACTAAAACATGATTTCATATAGCAGGATACTGTCTGACACAAAAGAGATGAGCAAAATGAACCATGAACCATGTACAAAAAATTTGTATATTCCATAAATGAATCATGTACAAGAGTGTGGCAAAGCACTTCCATATACAAACCGAATACAAAATGTGACAAAGCACTTCCATATAGGAACCGGATACAAAATTATGGTGCACCATAGCAAAATATGAGTGTAATACAAAATTGTGGCAAAGCACTACCATACATATGCTCAAGGGGATCAAAACCTTTACAACTACAATCTTGCAACAAAGCATATGAGTAAAATGAGACAAATTGACATGATATTTATAAACAACAACTAAAAATACGAAACCAAGCTATAAGTTTACCTCATCATAGATTCTCCCA
Source organism: Ceratopteris richardii (assembly GCA_020310875.1). Taxonomy (NCBI): domain Eukaryota; kingdom Viridiplantae; phylum Streptophyta; class Polypodiopsida; order Polypodiales; family Pteridaceae; genus Ceratopteris; species Ceratopteris richardii. The sequence goes on along the minus strand of CM035416.1, from coordinate 127,772,803 downwards.
TGAAATGATCACACCACATGCCTCTAAGGCCTGTAATAATGCAGCCAATCCATGACGATATCCATAGGCTTTTCCGGTTCACGTCAGAGGACGACCCACTACGAAATCCTATAATAAATCTGCAAAATGTTAGATGAACATACATGATGTGCTTAACACAAAGAAATTCAATAATTAAAATGATACTTACAAATTGATAGCGCATACTGTCATATTTGCCGCTACCCAAATGTGACGTTCCAACCATATCTAAATGTGTGCCTGCCGCATCTTGCTGCTGACGATATTGGTCAAGAGTATGTTGCGGATCATCCTCAATCGATTCCCACTCTTCAACATCTAACCATACAGGCTTCGTTATGCCTCCTCTGAAAGCATCATGAGCCTCAGACCACCGATGAGACATCACCTTGCGTGTCGTGTGTTGAATCCATTCTGCGCCCACAATAGGATGGCCACGTGCTGGCCCGTACTCTTCATATATCGATTGTGTGATATAATGTTTGGAATCTTTATCCTGTTCGCTCCATTGTAACATGGCAGAGTGTCCAAACTATATGGAGCAAAGCTGTCAAATGCGTTGATGCATGGGCTTTTCGACTGCATCCATGACCGGACCTCCATCATGTATGCAATATATCTTGGAGTCGTCATGGTCATGCGCTCCCCAAGGTGAACGTGGAGATCCTATCTAATCCAATGTGGAGATGTTAGGATATTTATGTATATATATATATATATATATATATATATATATATATATATATATATATATATATATATATATATATATATATATATATATATATATATATATATATATATATATATATTAGATTTTAATTATATATATGTATCCTAAAAATTTAAATATCTATTTTTTGGATATTTAATTATTTATATTTTATATATTTAGATTTTTCTCTAATATTTCATAAAAATGTATGTATGTATGTATGTTTATATGTATGTGTGTGTGTGTAAAAACTCAAAAATCCTATTTTTGGTATATATATATATATATATATATATATATATATATATATATATATATATATATATATATATCCTAAAAACTTAAAGATCTATTTTTTTAGATATTTAATTATTTATATTTTATATATTTAGATTTCTCTCTAATATTTCATAAAAATGTATGTATGTATGTATATGCATGTGTGTATGTATATGCATATGTGTGTGTATGTATGTATGCATATGCATGTGTGTATGCACATATGTTTGTGTATGTATGCATGTGTGTATGCACATATGTGTCTGTTTCACAAATTGTTAGCTTTCGATCAGCATGAAAAACCGATCACGAGAGAGCTTAGGTTATTTCTAGGTCACATTGCACGCAGGAGTACAAGTACATTTTGTTTCATCAACGAATTGAATCTTAGTATAGTTAATGGCGTCAATCGAGAATTATTCAGACTAAGCTTGTTTAGTCACTACAAAGTGCCTAAGGTGCCAGTTGAAGCTCCTAACACGAATTCGGATAGAGTGGGCTTGCTCCATTACAGAATGCCTCTTTTAATAAATCCACCAAAGGCTTTGCAAGAGAAGCATCCTTCTCGCTAAAAAACGATATAGTAGTGTGGATTTCACATGGTAGATCGTAGTTCACTACTAAAGAAATATCTGATACATCCAATTTGACATACCCACTCTATTATGCTATCAACCTCCCGTTTCGTCTCAAGAAATACAAAAGTCCATATCTATTGAAAAAGATAAGAGTGTTCGAATGTTGTTTAAAACTTTCGAAGATTAAAACGAGCTGAGAAATACTGTTTTGTCTTCCCCCCCTCATTTCTTGCATGTCATGTGTGTGTATTCATATGCATGTATGTATGTGTGTGTATGCATATGTGTATGTGTGTAGTATGCATATGCATGTGTGTATGTGTGTATGCATATGCGTATGTATATGCATGTGTGTATGCATATGCATGTGTGTATGCATATGCATGTGTGTATGCATATGCATGTGTGTATGCATATGCATGTGTGTATGCATATGCATGTGTGTATGCATATGCATGTGTGTATGCATATGCATGTGTGTATGCATATGCATGTGTGTATGCATATGCATGTGTATGTGTGTGTGCACATATGTGTGTATGTATAAGCATATGTGTATGCATATGCAACTTGTGCATGTATGTATGTTTATGCATATGCATGTGTGTGTATGTATGTATTTATATGCATGTGTGTATGTCTATGTAATTTGTGTGTATCTATGTATGCATATGCATGTGTGTATGTGTGTATGCATATGCATGTGTGTATGTGTATGTGTGTATGCATATGCATGTGTATGTGTGTATGTATATGCATGTTTGTATGCATATGCAACGTGTGCATGTATGTATGTATATGCAGATGCATGTGTGTATGTATGTATGTATATGCATGTGTGTATGTATATGCAATTTGTGAGTGTATGTATGTATGCATGCATATGCATGTGTGTATGCATATGCATGTGTGTATGTGTGTATGCATATGCATGTGTATGTGTGTATATATATGCATGTGTGTATGTATGTATGTATATGCATATGCATGTGTGCATGTATGTATGTAAATGCATGTGTGTATGTATATGCAATTTGTGTGTGTATGTATGTATGCATATGCATGTGTGTATGTGTGTATGTGTGTATGCATATGCATGTGTATGTGTGTATGTATATGCGTGTGTATGCATATGCATGTGTGTATGTGTGTATGCACATATGTCTCTATGCACATATGTGTGTATGCACATATATGTGTATGTATATGCATGTGTGTATGTATAGCGCTTGACATCTTCTATCTTTTGTCATTGAGACTTTTGCAACCTCTACATTTTTGCTTTTGCACTACTCAGAGCCTCTTGAACTCTGATACCATGTAAGAAAAATAACACCATATTGAAATAGACCAGTAGATAGAGTTGAGAGAAAAACGGAGATCAAGCTAGATGCAAAATCATAGATAGAGAGCTCAAATTCACAGATTTTTGAGTGTAATGTAGTTACAACAATGGTGTTGTGCACTCGTGCTCTCCCAATGTGGAGCTTAGATTGCGATCTAGATGGACTCTAGATGAAGGGCTCACTAGTGTGCAATGCTATATAAAGCTCAACCTGGGCGGTGCTTATATAGATTTTACAAGGTGGTTCAGTATAGATAAACATAGTCAAGAGATACAAAATAGTTAGTAAAATATACAATTCAACAGTAGTTCCACAGCTAGAGGTCCTCCTATCTCAGCTCTATAGGCTGTGGAGATAGGCCCCCTAGGCCCTACAGTAGGGGGCAAACCCCCCTGTGCACTCCCCTCGAGAAGGTTCTATGCAAAAATCATGTGATGCCACATGGCCTTTATTTTCACATTGAATGGAAACCCAATGGCCGGAAAGTTTATGCCCTATCCAAACTAATGGCTAGGCTCACATTGATCATCTATAGACATCAATAGTCACAGATAGACCTCATCTAACTTAGAAGTTAGGGTTCCACAAATGTCCGGGCTCTCAGAATAGCTTATCCTCATAATGCGGGCCTTACAACTTAGAGCACCATGGATCATTTGTGGTCACTTGAGGGTGGAGTATTGAGCATATCTAATAGAGACTTCATGAGAGAGGGTGAAGGCACTCTACAAGGAAGGATGAAGAAAATCTAGACTTTGAGGAAGAGGCCCCAAGAGTTACCGCCGAGCATCTAAGGGTACACGCCCATGAAGGAATAGAGGTGCATCCGAGATGGCTTGTAGATATGATAAATGTGGGGGAAGGAGCTACTCCAAAGTCATCATAAAAGTTCGTGATTTGGAGGGAACTTTTATGAAAGACTTTGGACTTCAAGAGTATCAAAGCTAAATAGTGAGATAGGAGGCAATGTGGGAAGAAGATATAGCCTCAAAGAGGAGGGTGGAAAACAATCCTCAAGATGCATCTTTGTTACACTAAGTGCACCTATTCTAAGCCTATGAATCCAACTTAGCCATTAGATGTACATTCTTTTGATAACAGGACAAGTCCATGACTCGGTTGGAGTAAGACAAAACCAAAAGAGATTACAAAGAGACCAATATTGGCCTCAACAAAGTGAGCAGTCTAAGGGGGGATTACAATAGATCACCAACCTGTCAAAAACATGCACAAAGTCTAAGGCACAATAAGTACGAAAAAAAAACCAAAAAAAAAGCTATGAGGGTACAAAATCTGGATTTAAAAATCATGAACGAAAACAAATTTGGATTTCTAAATTACCCTAGAAGCTTGAAGTAAATGCCCTATTCTCTGTGTGTGAATTAAATTCCAATCCATACCAAAGTCTTTATTCGATCATTCAAGGGTGCCTTATGCACTCGAATGCTCTATCCAAGAGTATGAGGTCTTGCAAGGGCCATGCTGTAAGGACTATTTGTTTGGTGCCTGATTTAACATCTCAACGAGCTCTTGTTATTGAGTAATTAGTTTGTTCCAGAAAGATCATTGCAAGAAAAGGCCTATCATTTTCGATCACCAACCTGCTTCTCTCATCATCTGTGGTTCCTTCTTCTAAAAGGTCTTTATTTTTGTGATGAGTTAAAATAGATGATTCCTTCTTTTGTTGATTAATGGAGATGCCACCTTCCCGACCTTACTTCTCCCCCGGATTTTGTACAAAACTTCAAGTGAATCACTCTCATGCTAAAGTCCTCTATCATGGATGGCCTATTCATTTGTAAGCTACAACCTCTTGATGAACAGGGCAAAACCTTTCATCGACTTTATGAAAATGGATTACTACAAATATTAAGCTGAAAATAATATCTTTCACCTTCATATTTACTCCTTCGATGAACCCCATTGCCCTTTCCTTACTCTAGTATGGCAAACTCACTTTGAATTGTTTTCAACTTTAGAAGCTATAAACCAAGAGCTGTCACGGTATTCTCTAGCACGAGGTTTATTTGGAATCCTCCTTCAACATCAATTACAGGAAAATTCGTTTCCAAGGTACCTATTGTGATCCTAGGATTCTATAGTATTTTGATTGGCACTACAATAAAACATTCTTCTGTGTTATCAAGTAGCAAGGGATGTGGTTACATTCCATTACACCGTTGCATGATCTTGACGAGTTTTTGAGTCTCCAAGAACTTCAGTCCTAAACTTAGTGTCGATTTACAAAGGTCGAGAAGCTCATTTGATGGAAAGTATTCTTTAGTAATTTCTGTTCTCGCATCATGGTGCTGGCCAAGGAGAGACGATTTTTATTCAAGTGTTCAATTGCTCCTTACTCCTTGAAAGATGCATCTAAAAGACTTTTTTTCTTTCTCGTTCGTTCTTCTATTCTTATTTTACAGCCTATGGAGTTATGTCTTGAGAGTGTTCTTGTACATTTCTGTGAACCCCTAGAAAGTCTAATACTTCTACAAGTTGAACTCTTCAAGTGCATGGAGAAGTAGCATCTTGCGCATTCATCTTCTCATATGGGATAGCATAGATCATATTCAAATGGTACGTACCTTTGTTAGCAGTGATTGGGGCTATTGTACCTAATCCATGTTATTCAAGATAATCACGAGTGTGGTGCTCTCAAGCTTTTGGGTAGCTCTTGCAAGGTGGGGCATCCTTTATAAGAGATGAATTGCTTTTCTCAAAAAGGAAGTTTGGCTCCAGCCTACTCTCCCATGCTTGAATTAATGAAATAACAATAATATACTAAACAGGCTTAGTGCCCTTGGGATCCCTTGTATCCCACAAAGTGCAGATAGGATGGCTCATAGGTATGATAGCTATGAGAGTCCAAAGCTGATATGAGACCTAAGATTCAATGGGTGACAAACATTTTAAAGAGAGAGTTATAGAGAAGTTCAATGATTTGTTTGTTGCCCTCATGAGAGACCCACTTGCTTTGAATCTTATTGTTTTCTAAGAGAAAATATCTTATGGTGTGTGAAGGACATTGTTTTTTCTACAATTACGTATTTATCTACCTAAGAGGATGAGGGATTTTTCAATCGACCACTATTTTGTATGGGGATCAATGTTGATCACACATCGTTCTTTCCATATCTTCCAAAGTGCTTCCCCTCTGATGTTGTTCCACAATGGAGAGGAGCAACCAATAATTTCTCCAAGTAATGCTTGTTTCGACTTGATTTGACCTTGTATACTCAAAATCTTGGTCAGAGATTGCCACGTCGGGTAACTTCTAGGGCACAAGAAAAAGAGATGGCTACCCTGAATGCAATGCTTACATCAATGAGGGGCCTCACATATTTTATTAGCTTTGGCATTGGTCCACATTCTATGTCGGAGGATTTGGCACATAAAAATGGATCTTTTGTTCTCAATGAGAGCATTCCATAGGTTCCCACCCAAAATTGCTATGTGATGCTAGAAGCATTCCGACATCATCTCCTCTTAAGGGAGATTTTCCAATCAAGGTGCGGATGGACCTTAGAATTATATCCAATTAATTATTGTTCGACCATCTTAACCCTTGAATCTAGTGTGGGTCATTCCTAAGAAGGAGACAAGTCTTTGAGTTGTCCCAAGAGGTGATTATGAGAAGGCACCAATCATGATATTCAACTCTTCTAATTGGGTCTATGTCCTCAAATCTTATCCAATGACCTCTCTCAAGGTTCAAGAGATGTTTCCACTTGCTAAAACCTTTGTTCTATAGCATCTTTACTCTTTGGATATTTTTGGATTCAACATCTCTGATACCCTTAATAACAAACCAAATAGAATCCTTTTTCATAGTCTCGATTGCCCATTTCATATATTCATTAACCATGATATACCGTTTCATGTTGTTCCAACTGTTACATATGGAGCAAACAAGGTCAGAGCCTTTCGGAGTGACTAGATGCTCACAAAACATAAAGGTGAGCATATCAAGATCCTTCCTCCTAAGGATTCCATTAAGCATAGAGAATATTTGTCTAAGAATATTTTTTTCCCATGAATCTTCCACATTGCACCATGCTTTTATCAACCTTTGGTGGCTAATAATCTACCATAACTCTCACATCGAAAATCCCCAATCCATAAGAATTTTTCTAGTCAGCACACAAAGTCCAATTGAGTTTGGGCACATGTCTCCTATTGGTATCACTAGTCTAAAGGAAATTTCTACAATTACTTTCAAGCTTCGATTATTCTTTGTCTTTTGGTCTCCAACATGCCCTAAAATAGATAATCAATGAAATGAGGAAGAGCCTTGTCAAGTTGAGTTGCATACCCTTCTAGTCGGTTAATTTAGTATCTAAATTTGGCTAGAACCCAATTCCAAGGCTAGATCATAGAAACTTCAAAATTCATCGAGATACTGAGGATCCTAAAACTCTATCAATTTTCTATTTCTTCACATCCCTCGTTAGTCAAGGATTTCCACAAGGTCCAGTGATGACCTTGAAAGGAGTTTTGGAGTGATTTATTTTAGATTCAGATAGAACACAGAAACAATTTAGGCATTGCTAGAAGGTCTTGATATTATTATGCTCATTATGCAAAAAATGCGATTGGCAAAGAGTCTTGTTGATCCCATAAAAGTCATATTGGTCAAAGTCAACCACAATCAAAGTCAAAGGGTCAAAGTCAAAGTGGTCAGAGTAAACATGTTCAAGGTCAAATTCAACATGGGCAAAGGCAAAGTGTTCAGAGTTTGGATGTCAAGGTGCACAAGTGCTGCACAATCAATTATTCACAAAGGTTATATTTTGCACCAAGTTGGATGCAGGTTTTAGAGTGTCTTTCTGTAATTTCTCAACGGTTCAAAGTGTTTTTAAAGTGCTTGGAAGGTTCAGGTGAACCCTCTCTTAGGTGCACATTTGAAGAATTCAAAGGCAAAATGTGAAGGTATATGAAGAGGAAGCGTATAGAAAAGTGAAAGTATGCCCCCCAACTAAAAGTTTTGTTTTAGTCTAAAGTCACTACAAGACAAAACAGGGATTCGTTGGCTGCCCACATTTGGAGACAATCTTGGGACATCAAAGTGAGCACCAAGATACTGTAGCACTTAGGAGCATACGTGAACTAACACTCAACTCAAAGCAAGGCATTATTCTTGGTTAGACTAAGCAAGGTGAACATAGTCTACACTAGGGAGAGGAGAGCAAGAGACATACAGTGAGTGTGCGATGCAGAGAAGTGAAGTGCAAGGAGTGCAAGAAGAGTGACTTAGAAGTGTGCAGAGAAGTGTTACGCCATGCAACCAAAGGTCATAAGGTCCCATTGAAGCTGTGTGAGTGTCGACAGAAGTTGTCCATCCCTCCCCCTATTGGAGTTTGAGTGCAAGGTGTGCACAAAGTGCAAGCTCTTGGAGAAGTTTGAGGTCTAGTGCAAAGAGGTCGATGACAACAAGAACCTTGGGTATTTTGTAACTTTGTTTATTGTGCACTCTTTGGGATTTTACACAAAGAACATTTGGATTATATTATAGATCATCATTGTACTTTTCTCCTTATAATCAAACTACAAAATCTTCTAATGTCTGTATCTTTCTTCTTATCTTTCTCTCTTCTCCTACAAACACTCAAGTCCCTTTTTGCACAAGAATCCCCCAACAAAATTTGGCTTGCCCGGACAACATGGAGGCTTGAGCATAGGAGAAGTGATTTGCAAACTATAGGAGAGTTCCATGGTATCGACAGTACTATATTGGCTTAAGAGGTAATCTTTCTTCCATTGGAATTATCTTAATCTAAGAGGATTATGAACAGCTCATGACCGCAATCCGGTCCCAGAGGTTGAGGGTCCCTTGCAAAGCAACATGAAGGAAGGTAATTTGAAGATCAACCAGTCCATTCTCATCAACATCATCAGTAAAGAATATGGAAGCCCAGGTAGATTTGGGAACTCTACTTTCTAGATTGAATATCGAATTCCCATCCTTAGAGGGCTAGCACAAGAAGACCCAGATGAGCACATTAGGAGATTCTTAGCCTTATGTAAGACAAGGGGTCTGATGGGAAGAGAAAATGCATTTTTGATGCTTTTCCTTGCAACATTAGAAGGGCTAGCAGAAAAATGCTTTAGTTAGTTTGCTGACAACCATTTCACCACATGGGACGATGAAGGAAGCATTTAGGACATAGTTCCAACAAGGGAACACAACTGAAAACATTATTGAAGAACTAGAAAATTTAAGACTATGTCATGGACAGACCATCCCAGAATTTGCTACCAGAGCCAATGCATTGATGGCCAAACTGCCAGACCCTCCCCATGTTTTTTTATCAAGAAGTGGTTGGCTAAACCACTCCCCGTATCAACTCAATGTAAAATAAAGGAGTTAGTTTTACCGATAGCAACAATAGATGAATTTATTAATACAGCTACAAGATCGGAGCAAATTAGACTATAGTATGGTGCAAGCTCTTCCAATTTATCATATCCTACAGAACCTGAAGACCTAGTACTTCAATGAAGGAAAGAGCTTGAAAGCTTAAAAAGGAATAAGCCCCACAAAGAGGAGGAGAGTGCTCTAACTCAGTTGAGGCCCAAAATTGAAGCATTGAAGCTACAAAAGGAAGAGGAAGCACAAGTAGAAGAGCTAGCTCAACTTCGACACGAGTTGCAGGAACTCAAGGGAGGTGGCATCAAAACTGGACTATGGTGTACCATGTGCAGAAAGCAAGGTCATGTGGCAGTGAGTGTCCACCTGTATAACTTGCCAAGTATGCAAGAAAGCTGGCCATGAGGCCCAAGAGTGTCAGTCAAGAGGTGTGCCTACAACAACATATTGGCCACAGTGAGCAGGCCTACCACCAGCCAATGCAATGGAAGAAACACCCAATCAAGTTAATATTTACAACCCTAGACATAGAGATAACTTTGGAAATGGGCTAAGGAGGAAAATTATTTGTTTTAGATGTGGAGAATGTGGGCATTACCAAAGTAGATGCGCTCTACCAGAAATTGCCCCTCCTTGTAGGAATTGCCTAGAGGCCAGGGACCATTATACTAATTTTGTTCCTAAGAACCAAGCACCTTCATATGGGCCACACATTCAAACGATTTTTGTGTGCAAGGAAGAATTTGTAAAACAAGTCAATGTGCCATCACCATCTACCAAAGTGGTGTAGTAAGAAGAAATTGAATCTTTGACAATGCAGACAAGAAGCAAGGGGAAGGCTCAATTAGAAATAGGTTAAGAGTCAAGGATTAATGGATTAAACAAAGACAAAGAGACATCTGAAGACAAACATCATACAAGGCAAAAAGAAGATCTCATAGGTACCAGTGAAGCCATTGGATATGCATTCAACAGGGCTCATGAGGAGTTTGATAAGCCAAATGGAGCCCATGCTCTTAAGGAATTAGAATCTTCAAGACTACTCAAGTCCATGAGAAAGGAGGTTAGTATTTTTTTATTTGATAAAGATGGATGAGAAATTCAAGTGAGAACTCTTGTAGATAATTGATGAGGCTTCCACAACAAGTTTAGTGGCAAAGGTTGTTGTTATGCATAAAGATCAAATTGTAGGGGAAGCACCAATCACATATTATAAGAGCCCTCGGCTAATAGTCACTATTAAAGGTCATGAATTTGAAGGAGTTATTGTGGATGGCGGTTTTGGCATTAACTTGATGCGTGAACATACCATGAAAAAGATTGGACTACAACCTTCAAGACCTGCCAAATTCACTGTAACACTGCCATACCAAAGCATAGTAAGACCTATGGGAGTGGTCTCTGGAGTCCAGACAAGATAGAAGGTACCATCTTTAACTTGGATTTTGTTGTTTTAAGGCTGCCACAAGTAGATGGAAGTTTTCCCCTATTGATTGGGAGACCTTGGTTAAGGCATGCCATGTGTTGCATGACTCAAGTAAAGGCACAATGTGGGTAAAAAAAGAGGGAAAAGAGTTGCAATAGATAATCTTAGAAGAAGGACCAAACAATCAAAGACACACCAGCATGATGTAGAGAATTGGTATTTGTATGGAAGAAGAATTGTTGGACAACCTAGAGGCAGATCTATATGAAGAAGAAAATTTATATGAAGAAGAAAACATATTGGCTTGGTTCCATGCAGAAGACCCATCTTCTAGCTATGGAATTTTTCCAAACTCAAGTAGAGAGGAAGTCTATGAAGAAAAAGAGGACATCATTCAGGTTACTGATTCAAGTGAAATAGTCTCAGTCAAAGGCCATATAAGAGAGAAGAAAAGAAAAGCCCTAAAGTGCAACAGTGGTGAAGCTACTTCAAATCCTATATCGGTGGCCAATTTGTTATGGATACTGGTATGGATATCATCTGTTATGTCAATTTTTTTGGTAGTAAGTGTAGGGCTTTACAAAGATGAAAAAGGAGTACATGCAAGTCTTTGGAAACAGAGGATTCCATGGGATGAAGAAGCTAAATGAGTAAAAATGACATTTTGCAGATTAAGTCACACAGTAGGTGAAACAAAGATACAAAAGATGTAGTATGGAGGAGATAGTATTCTAATGAAGGATTTAGTGTGGCCCTATCAGATGGTTAGTATGCGCAAAAAAGAAGACAAACCAAATGAAGTGCAATACAATTGGAGATTATGGAGGGCAAAGGGTTTCTCTTAGTCTTCAAATCATGACTCAAGGCATATCATCAAAACAAGTGAAGATTTTGGGATCACTTGGAACTTGCAAAATCTGTCCAAGTTGTACATATCCTTCTCATACCAATTTTGGCTTACGTTTTACTAGTATTTATCCATTTTCATACTTTGCATTTTAGATTTTTTTTTTGAATTTTTTCGAGAATTTTTCATTGTTTTTAAATTTCATTTTCCTAATAAAATGGAGAAAAAAGGATGTTCTATATATTTTTCAGTGGGATAAGTGGCCAAGAAATTTAGAGAATTTTTTAAGATTTGTTTTTGTTTTTTTGGATTTTTTTGAAAATGTTTTGGATTTTATTTGTATTTCTTATCTATTTTTTGGTATTTTTTTTTTAAAAGAGGCCCTAGTGGTTAATTTTCCTTTTTTCTATGAAATTAAAAAAATTCCCTCCCTAGCCCAATTGGACCCCCTTCCCCCCCCACGGATTATTTTTATTGTTTATTATTTATTATTTATTTTATTTTTGTTTTTTATTTTACTTATTTGTTTACTTTTCATTTTTTATTTTTATTTTCTTTATTTATTATTTTATTTTATTTTTAACATTTTCATTTTTTTTATTTTACTGTTTATGAACCCCCATGGTTTAAAAAAAAAAAGAGATAAAACTATATATATATATATATATATATATATATATATATATATATATATATATATATATATATATATATATATATATATAACTATATATATATATATATATATATATATATATATATATATATATATATATATATATATGTATGTATATATATTTATTTATTTATTTTGCTTTTTTTATTTTCTTGGTCCAATGCTTTTGGCTCTAGATTGCGCCTCGGATGGCCTTTCCTTCAAATGTGGGGTCATTTTCATGTCTTTTGGCACCTTGAACTCATTTTTTGACTGATTTGTTCCAAAATCCCCACTTGTCTTTGACTTTTGGTCATAACCCACATGTTTTGAGCACATTGGTCCACATGGTCTATTCTCACCTTATTTTACCATAGGTTTCACATTTTTTCATATGCACCTCTGTAGCTTTACTATGTTATCATTTTTGGCCCTCTCCAGAGCCCATAATCCTACTCCCTCACCATCCCTTTACCCTTCTACCAAGCCCCATCCTTACCCCTCCATACCCTATCCATCTAAGCCCCCACAACCCTCAGCCCTCCCTTCCCTCTCCTTCCTACCCTCCATTCTCCACCCTTTGCTCTTCAATGCAAAATTTCCCCTTTTGGTTCTTTGTTGGTGTTTGTTCTTTACTGCTCCTGTTGGACTTGGTAGTTGCTCACATGTTCTTTTGAAGATTTTGCAGCACAAGAATCATGGTGACATCTATGCTCAAAGTTTTGGATGTAGCTCCCTGGGACGGAGAGCCCATTAGATGGTAGGAAACGTTTGAGCCCATAAAAGTCATATTGGTCAAATTCAACCATAGTCAAAGTCAAAGTAATCAGATTCAACATGTTCAAGATCAAAGTCAACTTGGGAAAGTCAAAGCGTTCAAAGTTCGGATGTCAAGGTGCACAGGTAGTGCATGATCAATTGTTCACAAAGGTTATATTTTGCAGAAAGTTCAATGCAGGTTGTAGAGTGTCTTTTTGTAATTTCTCTAAGGTTCAAAGTGTTTTTAAAGTATTTGGAAGGTTCAAGTGAACCCTCTCTTAGGTGCACATTTGAAGAATTAAATGGCAAAATGTGAAGGTATGTGAAGCAAAAGCGTACGCAAAAGTGAAAGTATGGCCCCCCAATTAAAATTTTTGTTTTAGTCTAAAGTCACTATAGGACAAAACAGAGATTCGTTGGCTGCCCACATTTGGAGACACTCTTGGGACATCAAAGTGAGCACTAAGCTACTTTAGTAGTTAGAAGCGTATGTGAATCGACACTCAACTCAAAGCAAGTCATTATTCTTGGTTAGACTAAGCAAGGGAGCATAGTCTACACTAGGGAGAGAAGAGAAAGAGACATATAGTGAGTGTGTGATGTAGAGAAGTGAAGTGCAAGGTGTGCAAGAAGAGTTACTTAGAAGTGTGCAAAGAAGTGCTAAGGCATGCAACCAAAGGTCACAAGGTCCCATTGAAACTGTGTGCACGTGGACAGAAGGTATCCATCCCTCCCCCTATTGAAGCTTGAGTACAAGGTGTGCACAAGTGCAATCTCTTAGAGAAGGTAGAGGTCTGGTGTAGAGAGGTCGACGGCAACAAGAACCTTGGGTATTTTGTAATGTTGTTGATTGTGCACTCTTTGGGATTTGACACAGAGAGCATTTGGATTGTATTATACATCATCATTGTACTTTTCTCCTTATAATCAATTTATAGAAGCTTCTGGTATCTGCTTCTTATCTTTATCCCTTCTCCTATAAACACTCAAGTCCCTTTCTACACAAGAATCGCCCAACAAGTTTCATTAGCCTCCAATTCTGACTATAAGGGAGTCAAAGACCCTTGATTTGCCAAGGAAGAGCCTAATCAATAACCAAGCAGCTAAGGACAATTGTGGTAATGGAAAAAATAAGGGGATCCACGAGACAACCCTCTCTAATAGAGCACTTTAGCTTGATTTCTTGGGATAGGTGACCATTGATATTAATTCAAACGGAGGATTTTTCCATAAGCATAGGATCATGTTGATGAATTTAGGTCCACAAGTGATTTCTTTTAGTGATTGTAGAATGAAATCCCACTCTAGAAAAAACATGTGCTTTATGGAAATCGATCTTGATGAAGAGGACATCTTTGAAAGATTTCTTAGAAAGTTCTAGGCCTTCCTACACATGAATAATAGCCTCCAGGATGGATTTGATAGATGGAAGGTAATGTAATTTGCAATAAGTTTAGCTACGATCTTATAGTGAGTATGTAGCATATGAAGTATTTCGATGGCAATGCACCACAATGCCCTCTCCTTCTCGAGAGCTCCATGACGATATCCTAGGAGTAGAAAACTGAGCTCCTAGGGCTGCACACAGTACTCGGCACAAAGGCTACAAAATATGCAGAAAAATGCACTACACAGGGAGCACAAACACAAACTTCTTAGGTGTTACAAATGCGGTCCAACTTACAGTCTCTCACTCATGAGACCACTTCATGTTTTATCAAAGAACATATACAAGGCACTGTCTAGTGGCCATTTGGCCTTTCACATGGACACTAACGGTAACAATCTCCCACTAAAGGCCAATATGGACAAAGTAACTATGGGAGAAAAATAAAGAATGATAAAGAATACCTGAGTGTAAGTATAGAAGTTCTTCCTCCCACCTGATGGGCATGTTACATAGTATACAAGTGACTATGTAAGATCATGAATCAAGTAACCCCCATCAATGACAACAGTGTTGAAAGCTATCATGTGGTGGAGCTTTAGTCGAAGATCTACAACATTATCTCGAGTGTGAACCTTCTCAAGAATAATGCACTTAGTGGCTAAGAAATCTCTAATGAAGTGATACCTCACCTCAATGTGCTTGGTCTTTGCATGATAGACCACATTCCTAGCCAAAGCAATGGCACAATGACTATCACTAAGCAAACAAGGTACATGATGAGGTAAACCCATATCACAAGCAAGACAAGAAAGCCACAATGTTTCCTTACATGCCTGAGTTGTTGCAACATACTCTACTTATGTGGTGGAAATAGTTGTAAATTCTTGAAGACGAGATCTCTGAGAGATACCAACTCCAGTAAAACTAAAAATGTACCTTGATGTAGAATTATGATTGTCTACACAACCAACATAGCCAAAATCTTTGTAACCAATAATGGATGCTTTCCCTCTACCTAAGCATAGACGCTTGTCCTTAGTGCCACTCAGACATCGGAAAATCATCGTGACCATTTCCCAATGTTTCTTGCCAAGATAAGACATATATCTACTCACAACTCTTGCTACAAATGCAATGTCTAGTCTCGTAGCTACCATAGCATACATGAGACTACCAACAATAGACTGATAGGGAATTTTGGTCATTAAATCCTTTTCCTTGTCTGATTTGGGGCAATCATCCTTGCTCAATTTCACATATGTGGGTAAAGGTGTACTCAATACCTTTCCACCCTACATATTGAACCTATGAAGTACTTTGGATATGCACTCACTTTGAGACACGTATATGCATCTTTTACTCCTACCACGAGCAATGTGCATGCCAAGAATATGTTTGACATCCCCCAAATCCTTCATATCAAATGTTTGACTGAACTTCTTTTTGAGAATTGATAAGTCATAAGAGGACTTCCCAACAATCAACATATCATTGACATAAAGTATCAAGCATATCAAGCCACCATCTGAGCATCTCTTTGTGTAGAGATAATGATCCTTATTAATTCGAGAATAGCCTTGAGACTTCATAAAAGCATCAAACTTTTGGTACCATTGTCTAGGGGACTGTTTAAGTCTATACAAGCTCTTCTTGAGCTTACAAACTAGACTTTCCTTTCGAGGAACTACATAACCCTCTGGTTGTTCCATATAGATCACATCTATAAGATCTCCATACAAGAAAGCAGTTTTCACATCAATTTGGACTAGTTCTAAGTCCTCCATTGCAAAGAATCAAAGCAACATGCACATGGTAGTCATCTTGACCACTGAGAGAAGATTTCCTCGAAATCAACACCATGTTGTCTCTTGAAACCCTTTGCAACAAGTTGTGCTTTATACTTTGGAGAACCACTATCTGATGTGAATTTTAGCTTATATACCCATTTACATGGTAAAGATTTCTTGCCCTTTGGCAAAGATACTAAATCCAAGTAACATTCTTGTTAATAGAATCCAACTCACTCTTCATGGCATGCTCCCACTTGACATGATCCTTTGTCTGAATATCCTCTTTGTAGCAAGAAGGCTCACTGACATATGTTAGCATAGATAAATGTAACCCTAGAACATAGTTATCACGTGGATGTGAGATACGTGTAGAGCGTCTCAATGGTTGTTGAATAGGAACATGTGGAGATTGATCTAATCGAACATTCTCTTGAACATCCCTATGTGCAGCATTTTATGCGTGCTAACTAGAGGACTATATCCCCAAACACCACTCTTCTCACTTCAACCTCCTTACTGGGCTGTTTATGCATCTTAGCCTCATTGAAAATGACATCACTACTTCTGATCACTGACCCTGTTTAAAACAAGAAAGAGTTTTCATTCCACTGTGAGATATATGGCCAAAATGACCATGCCAAATAGAAGCCATAGGTTGTTCAATAACAGCTAACAATTGTTCTTTCTTTATTACAAATAAAGGATAAAGTGAGCCAACTTTGCTTCCTTTTGCAATAACCATATTGCCCTTTGATATATGAAAGGACTGAGCATAGAAGACCACATTGTAACCAAGGTCATCAAGTTGACTAACTAACACCAAACTGCGTGATAACTGAGGTACATGGCATACATTCTGCATAGTAAATTTTGAACCATCAATGAGCTGCACAACCACATCTCCAATCCCCACAACATCACAGTGGTAAGGGTCACCAAGTCTCACAATACCAAGAGACTTTGCTGCTTAATTATAGAACCATTCTATCAAGTGTCAAAACATTAGCATCATTAGAAATAGCATTTAGTTCTTCAATCTTCACAATCAAAGTAGATGGCATATGTAACTATTTAACATGCCCATCAACATTCTATCCTTTACCTTTAGCATTCTTTAATGCGTGATAGTATTTCTTCATGTGTCCTTTCTTATGACAATAATGGCATTCGATATCCCTCTTCCTTCATTTACTTCTCTTATTCCATTGACCATTCTTTTCTTTATTCTTGCTCCTGCCATGTTGCTGATTCTTTCCTTGGTAAGAATCACAACATTATATGCATCTCCACTCTGAGTGCCAACCATAGATTTTCTATGAATCTCCCCACTCAAGAGTGCTCCACATATGTCATCATCGACGATTTTACCACCACATGCACTATTGCTAATAGTTGTACAAAATGTATCCCATGATGATGGCAAGGTGCATAACAACAATACTGCTTTAGTTTCATTATCCATATCCATTTTCTGAGCCTATAAATGGGATAATATAGCATCACACTCGCTATCTGTGTCCTTCATGCGAAGGTCATATAATTTTCTCCCCAGATACACTTTATTTGATTTGTTATCTCTTTTTCATATGTATTGCATAACTTCTTCCAAAGCTCCTCTGCACTTTCACAGTCTAATACTATAAAGTAAACATTATCTGCCAAGTGCAAGTGAATGGTAGACCTCGCCATTTCATCTAACTAGTCCCAATCATCTTCATCCATGTCAGCATGCTTCTTTGAAATTCCATTTAGTGGCTTCCATTGCCTCCTTTGAATCAGCACATCTTTAATCTGATTCTTCTCATAGATCAAAGTTTGTACCATCAAATTTTTGGATCTCAAAATGGTCTTCGCCCTGCAAGTTATAGCTCCTCCTCTGAACACTAGTACTAGACCATGAACGACCAGATGTGCCTAAGACCTCTGATGCCATGATGGTAGAGAACTGAATAGAATGATAATGGAGCTAGAAGATCCCAAACACCAACGAATAAGTGTATCAAGGACTAAATCGACCACTATATGATTGATAAAGCCATAAATCTAGAAAACTTTTGTTAGAGTATCCTGTGCAAAATGAGCATATGAACACTATCAAAATATCATAAAACTACAAGTACTGACATGTTTACCTACATAATGACTCACTTACTCCATTGCATATAATCAATTACCCAATAGAAGACAACTAGGCTTATCGAGAACCTATGAACAATATACATCTCCTATGGCAAGGCTGGGTAAGTCTTCCACCTACATCACCAAAGAGACCCAACCATCTGGATGTCTCCCAGTTATGAAAACCTCACCATGACCCTATTTATCGAATGTAAAAGGCTTTATGCAAAAAACATAAGTGCTATATCAATGACCACATGGATAAGCAGTATCCACATAAGCGTACATGGTGTGTATTGTTGGTGCAAAGTCCAGCCCACACATTTGTCTTGAGGTTCATAAAGATATGAAGTTCCATGGAAACCATTGCCAGTGGAAATTTATCCTTTTACAATTGTAAAAGTCATTCATTTGACTTGAGAGAACCTTTGTAATCACCTACCAAAAACTCATGGACTTGTTAGTTAGAAAAGCATCTATCTCATTGAGGGAATATTTCCTAGATTGAAGGATCACTTTTAGAGAGAGCCAAAAGTTGAATTCAAATTCAAATTTGAATACAACACTTATATAAAGTCACTTGAAAAAGTCACAGGTAGTAGCTTCATTATCCGAGCTCTCCATTACCATTTTTTTATGTGTGTAAGACCTACATTTTAGCCTACACTACTCTCCATCATCAGCCTATGATTATCAAGCCTATGATCTTGTACAACATTGTTCATTAATACATTATATCTACATTGTTCATCAATGATCTCTCTATTATAGTCATTCCTAACTGACAACTTGTGTTGCTCATATCTCAATCATTCTCCACCTATTTCAATGATCTATAGCTTGTTGGAATCCACCCCAAGTTTTCTACATGTTGACAAAGTTTGAAGCAAATCCATTCAACCAATTTGGAGAAAAGCGCATCGAAGCACTCATTGGTCAAACTCTACAGAGGTCCTAAAAAATCCGGGGTAGTGATTAATTTGTTAAATTGATTGCTCTGTGTATAGTGGATCATTTCAAGTGATTTCACTTGGAATCATAATTACTAAGCTAGTTAGATACCTCTAGAAGGAATTTTTCCCATTCCTACTATACTGGCAGCAGTGAGCATTAGAAGCAGCAGCTGTATGATAAAAAAAAGGAGGTTTTCATTGAACCCTTCTATTTAGAAGTAGTATGTTTTGATTCAATCTTTTCATACACCATTTCCAAAGTACATAGGCACTTGTATGGTGTCTTTGGAAAGCTAAGAGGGTCCATATATCAACTCTGAAATCATAAAGGGCTAGTACTACGCAGAATTTGGCGGTACCTACTCATCGCTTGGAGTGTCCATCCATCTATCCCAACAATGGTATTAGAGCAAAGTTAAGGTCAAATGGGAGATGGTTTTCCTTCTTTCATTGATAAATTGGACGGGAACAACTATCAGGCATGATCTGTGAGGATGAAGACATACTTTCAAGGAAGGATCCTCTATGGATACATCTCAGGAGATGAGGAGATGCCCATATTCAGAAGCAAAGGTGTTGGGGGATTCTTAGACAAGAAGGAGTTTGAGGGTTTGTAGGAGAAAATGAAAGGACTAGAAGAGGAAATACACCTTGGAAGCTTCTGCCGATTGATTATAGTAAGACAATTACAATGTTTGAAGCAAAATACAAGCCAATACTTCTGTGCACGATCACACAGAGTGCTCAATTACAAAATACCTAATATCCCAAATTCTTCTTGCCACCGGCCTCCTCTGCACCAGACCTCCATCTGCTTCAAGCTTATCCTTGTGCACACCTTGCACCAAGCTTCCACAAAGGGGGAGAAGTGAATACCTTCTGTCGGCACGTGCCCACTGCAATGAGACCTTGGGATCCTTGGGGGGGGTATAGCCTAGCACTCTCTGCACAAATCCTTAGTCACTCTCCATGCACCTTGCACTTCCACTTCTCTGTGTCGCACTCTGGTGACTCTTGCACTTCTCTCTCTTGCTTCCCTTAGACTATGCTTCCCTGGCTTACTCTGAGATTGGTCCAAGAATAGACCTTGCCTTGATTTGAGTGTCGATCACGTACGCTCCTAACTGCAATGGTATCTTGGTGCTCACTTTGATGTCCCAAGATTGTCTTCCCAAGTGGCAGCCAATGACTCACTGTTGCACCTAAGGGGGGGTTCACCTGAACCTTCCAAAACACTTAAAAACACACTTTGAACCTTAGGGAAATTAGAGAAAATACATCTACAACCTGCAACTCACTTTCTCCAATTTACCCTTTGTGGACAATTAATTGTGCACTACCTGTGCACTTTGACACCTGCATTTTAGCACTTTGACTTTGCACCTGTTGACTTTGACCTTGACCTTGTTGGCTTTGACCAGTTGACTTTGACCTTTTGACTTTTACTATAGTTGACTTTGACCAACATGACTTTTATGGGCTCAACAAAAGGACAACCTACAAGAGAGGAGCATGAAAGCCTCAACACATGGTGTGCCAAGGATGCATTAGCAAGGTCTTACTTACTTAACTCAATATCTAATTTTCTTCTTCCACATATTAGGAACTATAAGACATCCCAAGAGTTGTCTTCTTATTTCTCTTCCAACACAAGGGCCAGGAAGAATCAATTGTGGATTGAGTTCACCACTCAAAGAAAGCAACCTAAGCAAGCTATCTCACAGTATGTGACCAAAGTTAAAGATGTAGCAGATCAGTTGGCAAGCATAGGAGAAGAAATTGAAGAGGAGCAGATTGTAAGGCAAGTAATGAATGGTATTAAAGCTGATGACAAATGGGAGAGCTTCACAACTACCATGGATCTATACATGGACATGCAGATTCCAGATCTTACCACACTCATGTGGCAGCTATTTACCCATGAATCCAAGCTCAACAAGAATGGAGATTCATCAAGAGGTAATAGCTCTTTTGCCCTATACATTGATAAGAATAAGTCTAAAGAGAAAGGCAAGAACAAGAAGGTAGAAGATGAAGGAACAACCTCCCAAGCCAACTATGCAGGGAGAGGTAGATCATCAAGAGGAATGGACAGAGGAGGTAAGCAAGGTAGGGGGAGACCTTATAATTCCTCACCATGGAATATTTGTGGTTTATGAAATCATACTATAGATGAGTGTTTCAGGAACTTCAAGAATCAAAGAGGAGAGGATATCAAAGAGGTGGATATACATAATCAAGAGGCATATTCAATCACCACCAAGGATACAACAACAACTACAATAGCAACTACCAAGGAGGATACAAATCTAGGAAGGATTACAAAAACTACACTAAGGAGCAAGAAGATTCTCTTTTGATTATGAACATGACTTGAAAACCAGTTATAAATGATGACCATCTCTTCTACATTGACTCAGGATGCTCAAATCATGTGGCAGGTAATGTAGCTCTTCTCTTTGACCTTGAGGAACCAAAGGGTAAGCATCAGGTACAAACAGGTGATGACACCAAGCACTCAGAGATTAAAGGTGGAAATGTTAAGACCTCTGATGGAAACAAGAATCTGTTGAGTAGGGTTCTATATGTACCAACAATTACCAAGAATTTGATGAGTGTTGGATAGATTGTGGAAAAAGGTTTGCATATTAGATTCTATCAATATGGAGCATTAGTGAGGATCCCAAGCATGGGTTCAAAAGAATTGCCAAAGGAGAGAAGAAAAGTAGACTATTCACTTTTGAACTTGAGGATACAAGGAACATTGCACTTTATAGTTATAAAGATCAAACATTATCAGAGCTTGAGATTTGGCATAAAGATTAGGGCATGTAGGTGAAAGAACATTGAAAAAAATATGGTGAGATCAATGTGTGCTTGGGATACCTAACGTATCCAAGCAACACATTATTTATAAATGTGGTGCTTGGAAAGTCTCACAGGTTACCCTTCTCAAGGAAAGGCTTCATGCATGAGGATTATCTAGAACCTGTTCATACAGATGTATGGGGACCAAGCAGATACTGATCATTTGGAGGTGATAAACCAATATCATGGTCATCAAAGAAGCAACCTATTGTTGCTTTATCTTCTACAGAGGTAGAGTATAGAGGATTGGCCAATGCTACTCAAGAGGCCATATGGATCACACTGTTGTATACAGAATTGGGTTTACACACTACAACTCCAATGATTTTTGGGGATAATACAAGTTCATTACACCTTGCAGCTAATCCTATTTATCATGCTAGGACCAAGCATATAGAGGTCCACTATCATTATGTGAGACAGAAGCTATTGAGCAAGGATATTCAATTGTCATATGTACAAAAGTTTGCAGGTTCATATCAATGATTAGATTGTAGGATATTCATGAAGATTGAAGGTGAAGACCAAGCCTAAATATTTGGCTTGAGGGGGAGCTGTTGGTGCGAAGTCCAAGCCCACACATTTGGCTTGAGGTTCATAAAGATATGAAGTTCCATGGAAACCATTCCTAGTGGAAATTTATCCTTTTAGAATTGTAAAAGTCATTCATTTGACTTGAGAGAATCTTTGTAATCACCTACCAAAAACTCGTGTACTTGTTAGTTAGAAAAGTATCTACCTCATTGAGGGAATATTTCCTAGATTGAAGGATCACTTTTATAGAGAGCCAAAAGTTGAATTCAAATTCAAATTTGAATACAACACTTATATAAATTCACTTGAAAAAGTCATGGGTAGTAGCTTCATTATCCGAGATCTCCATTGCCATTTTTGTTTGTGTGTAAGGCATACATTGTAGCCTACACTACTCTCCATCATCAGCCTATGATTATCAAGCCTATGATCTTGTACAACATTGTTCATTAATACATTATATCTACATTGTTCATCTATGATCTCTCTCTGGTATAGTCATTCCTAACTGACAACTTGTGTTGCTCATATCGCACACATTTCTCGACCAATTTCAATGATCTATAGCTTCTTAGAATCAGCCCCAAGACATCTACACAAATTTTGAAGAAAGTACATTCAACCAATTTGGAGAAAAGTGCATCGAAGCACTCACTCGTCAAACTCTATAGAGGTCCTAAAAAATGGGGGGTAATGATTAATTTGTTAAATTGATTGCTCTATGTATAGTGGATCATTTCAAGTGAATTCACTTGCAATCATTAGCTTACTAAGCTAATTAGATACCTCTAAAAGGAATTTTTCCAATTCCTACTATACTAGCAGCACAGAGCATTAGAATCAACAGGTATATGATAAAAAAATAGAAGGTTTTCATTGACCCTTCTATTTAGAAGTAGACTGTTTTGATTCAATCTTTTCATACATCATTTCCAAAGTACATAGGCACTTGTATGGTGTCTTTGGAAAGCTAAGAGGGCCCATATATCAACTTTGAAGTCACAAAGGGCTAGTACTAAGGAGGATTTGGCAGTACCTACTCATCACTTGGAGTGTCCATCCATCTATCCCAACATGTATGTGCTCAATATATCCAGTAAAAGGACACTAAAAGGCTGAATGCACAGCCCAAAAACTATTCAACATCCCATAAACCAATTGGAATGGAGAGTATCCAGTAGCTTTTTTGTAAGCTAATCTATACACCCATAGGGTACCTTGATAAGCTATGCCCCAGGAAGTGGGTTGTAACATACATTCCTTCCTTAACATGGAAATTAATACCTTATTGGTGGATTCTGTCTATCCATTAGCTCTTGGATAATAGGCACAAAATTTTGTATGTAGAATTTTGTACCTCTTAAAGATTTCATGTAGGACCTTGTTCACGAAATGAGTAGCTTTGTCTGTACAAATTTCAAGGGGACATCCAAATCTACAAATGATGTTACTATAAAGGAAAACAACAAGTATTTGTGCAGTGCAACTAGGGGTGGGGATAGCTTCAGCCCACTTTGTTGCTAAGTCAGTGGCAATCAATAGATATTTTTCTCTCTTTGGAACCGATGCAAGGTAGATGGGCCTAAAAAAATCTAAACCCCACTTCTCAAATGGCTCCCATGAAGTGGAAATAATGCTTCTGCTTTGTTGGCTTGAGTCTACACCTCTAAGAGACATCACATGCTCTTCCCCATTCCTCTACATCTCTAAATAATGTAGGCCACCATAAGCCAGCATCAAGGATTCTATGGCTCATAATGTGTCCTGAAGGGTGCCCAACACCTGCTCCTTCATGTGGCAATTTAAGGATTTCCCTCACTTCTTCTTCTTCCATGCACTTTCTAAACATGTTGTCCTTGCCCTCGCTATATAATTTTCCCTCAATGAAGGTAAAAGGTCTGCTTTTGATTAGTCGCCTCTTTCTTTGCACCCAGCTTGCCTTCTCTAGATACAATCCAGTGTTAAGGAAATTCTTGATGTCATCATACCAACCTTGTGCTCATACAACGAACAAATTAGCATATGGAAAATCACGATTTACTCCAATTTCTTGATCCATCGTGTTGATCCTAGATAGGTGGTCTGCCATGACAATTTCTTTACCTAGTCTATGGACTACAAAAAAATCAAATTCTTGATCAAAAGTAGCTACCTCCATATTCTCCCAGTCGCTTCTGGCTTGTTCAATAAATACCTCAGAGGTTGATGATCAGTGATGATAACAAATTTCACACCTAGAAAATAATGACAAAACGTTTGTACATCAAGAACCATTGTTAGGACCTCCCTTTCTGTGGTGCTATAATGTTTTCCAGCCTTACTCAAAATTCGACTAGCATACTGAATAGGTCTGTCAAGTTTGTCTTCTTCACTATGTTGAACCAAAACTACACCCACTCCATATGCACAGACATCTACATGTGCATGAAATTTTTTTTACCAATCTGGTGTGATAAGAATTGGTGTAACCACCAATTTGGACCTCAATGTCTGATAAGTATTCTCTTCTTTTTCTTCCCATTTAAAGGGTACTTATTTACTTGTAAGTCTAGCGTGGCTATCTCTACATACATTTTTATAAATATTTTGTGGTACCCAACATGCCCCAAGAAGCTTTGAATCTCTTTAGGAGATTTGGGTTTAGGTAACTTTAGTATAGAAATAATTTTATCAAGGTCTGGATCCATACCTTTAGCAGATACCACATGTCCCAAGAGGGTTCCTTCTATCACGAGGAAATGATATTTATTTGGGTTCATCTTTAGTTTAGTCTCCTTGCATCTTTTAAAATTTTTTTGCAACTGTCTCAAGTGATTATCCAAGCAATCCAAAGGGGTCTCCTTGTGAGATCCTAAAAATGAAGAAAAGTCATCCATGAAGATTCTAAGTGTTTCCAGCAATAAGGGTCCAAAAATGAGGTTGATAGTCCTGTTAAAGATGGCTGGAGCATTTATGAGTCCAAATGGCATTTTTACAAACACATGTGCCCAAGGTGTGATAAAAGCAATCCTTTTATGATCCTCTCTGGAATGGTTACCTTGTTGAGTGCTCTAAAGTCAACATAAATTCTGATTTTTTGGTATTCTTCTTTGGTACTATAACCATTGGTGAAAGCCATTTTGAGTGTTCCACAGGAATGATCATTCCTACATCCTCCATCTTCTATATTTCCAAGTAAACAACTTCAACATATTTTGGGTTAAGTCTATAACTCTTTCCTCTTACTAGTTTAGCTCCATCAACAAGAGGAATTATGTGCTCTCCATAAATGGTAGGCCCTCCTTCTAAGTCTTTGTAATGCCACACAAAAACTTTTGCATAGTGTGTCGAGAAAGATTTTACCTTTTCAAGCAACTTAGGGTGGCTCCACAACCAAGTGGCCACCAAAACTAGACGATTATTTTCCTGAGTGCCTAATTGTACTTCTTTGATTGGGTTTGTATCTACCATGGTATTTACATGCTCATCTCCAACCCTGTTTTCGTCCAATAGCTTTTCATGCATTGTTGCATAAGCAGGAGTGTTCTGGATCTCAATATATTCCTCTTTGTCCTGCATCTAGCCTGCAAGGATTCCTTGAATTAGCAAAGAACATTCATCACTAGTATGTTTTACCTTGTCTTTAATTTCAGTATCTTCCTTCTGTGTTGTTGTTGCATCCTCCTCTAAGTTGTACTTGAGGGGTGTCTTTCTCCCCCCTCTGTGGTCTGTGATGGGTTCTCCCAATCCATCAACGTAAACTTTATCCTCCTTTTCATCATAACATTCATCTATGCAAGAATTATTTAGAAAAACTCCAAAACAAGAGGAAGAGTTGCCTGCTTGTAGCCAATTCAGAATGTCTTCTTCCTCCTCGAGCTCTAATTGTGATTGGTCCCTCATTTCTGGTTCCATGCAAATGCCAATTGATTGCATCATGCTGGTGTTCCCTTGATGATATGGACCCTCCTCTAAATATATCTGCTTAAGTTCCTGTCCCTTCTGTTGTACCCACATAGTGTCTTTACCCCAGTCATGGATGACACTTGCATGCCTCAGCCATGGTCTTCCAATCAAGAAGGAAAATTCTCCTTCTACTTGGGGCAGCCTTAATACCACAAAATCCAAAATGAAGAGATTACCTTGTACTTCGAGTGGAACTTTCAAGATCACCCCCATTGGCCTTACTTTGCTTTCATCTGCCAAACTGACGGTGAAGTGGGATGATCTAGATGGGTGTAGGCCAAGCTTCTCCACTGTATGCTCAGGCATAAAATTTATGCCAGACCCACCATCCACAATGACTCGTTTTAACTTTAATCCTTTAATTATTACTGTCAGTCTTGGACTCTTATAGTCTGTGAGAGGTGCTTCTTCTACACCCTTCCCTTCACCCAAGGTAGTAGTCTTGGCCTGGATGACGAAGCCTCATCAATAATCTACACCACTTCAAACCTGAATTTTGCA